>OX244042.2:53475388-54151388 GCA_945859785.2 Tridacna gigas
GCACGGTTCTAGGCTGTACCAAGTCATCGCTTAGCAGGTGCTTTCTGGAATGTAGCTGTGCGACAAATATAGATCTTATAATCACGTGACGTATAACGTCATTTGCACCACGGAATTCTTTATAATTTTACATAATTATGAATCAGTCGCTGAAGCGGCCCTTATTTTCAGCGTACACCGACCTAGCGCTTCATCGATCTATGCAGAGAGAGTGTTTAAAGTATACTGTGTTTGATTAATTGTTTTTCGTTTATAAAGAGGTGAATTTTTAAAAGTCTGCTGTTTTTTTTTTTTTTAATGTGCGATTAACCTAGATCTAGTATTTATGAAACAATTTATTAGTGCGGGTGTCAAAACGCAAGGTGCTTTCGTAACTGCCAAAAATCTGAATTCACACGGGAATTCGACTTGAAACTACGCAGTTCTAACAACCAGCAATCTGAGAACTTGACTTTTTACTTCACTATATTTCAAATATAAAAGAATAGATCAATGTTAACACACTCGAACAACAAGTGCTTTATTGGAGTGTTTGTAATCTTGTAAAGGGTTGTTGTAAAGGGTCATTTAGAGTGAATCGCAAACATTTAGTTCAAGTCAAAGCAATATACTTGTAGATCTCTAAAATTTTCAATTGGTGTGGAAGCAGTACTAATTCCTGGGACGTTATAAAACAGAGACAAAGTTAAAAGGCTGATGATCATGCCATTTGGTTATATTGTTTTTCTTGAGCTGTAGCAGCCACATTCTTCGAGTCCACTGTGGACAAAACTTGAACCCGGATAGCAACAAATACCAATTCTTTCCAAAGGACAAGTAGATTAATGAGCCAAATATTTGTGTGTGCTCCAGAGGCTACATTTCAGTCCAATGATCATGAAATTGCCCGGCTGTTTGTCTCAATAATAATTTTTGACAAAACAAAGTAGGTCACGGGGGTTAAAAGAAAAAGGTTGTCACTAGGTCAAATCAGACGGAACCGTAATAGATCTAGTGCTTTAGAATCCATTTATGTTTAGTCCAATACTCACGGAACTTTGTCGGACTGCTTAGATTAGATATGGGTGAGTTGCAAAAGGGTATTTTTGGTCTAAAAGTGTGTCCCTAGATCCAATACCAGAAGACAAAGTTCATTTGAGTTCCATACTAATGTTGCCTAAATGGTCCTCTTGTAAAATTGTTCAAGTGGTTCAGCTCTGTTTCTATAAACTTCACAGAAGCTTCAGAACTGACTAGTAACATTTCAAAATAACCGCCTCTGAAACTGTATATGCAATTATACCCAAATTTCATATCTAGCATCCTGTATTTGAAAGGACAATTATTGAAATTAAACGATATATGTATAACCATGTGGTCCCTCCAATTTTAGAAATTTGTGTCATATAAAAACAACTTGCTTCAAATCTGGGGAGAAACTGTATGCCATATTCTAACTGAAATTATTTAGAATGCTTGTTTTAGCAATATGTGTAAGAATTAAGATATACATGTACATGTAAGTTAAGTCAACCAGATTCTGCGCTAGAAAAAACATCTTTTATCAACCTAGAAGCCTAATTTTTGTCCACATTCTTTACAGGCATTATTAAGCTAGGGAGGAACTGTAAATATTGATTTAACTTCGACAGTTATTACGCCCCTCTGAATTTCGAGGTGGGGGGAAGAGAATGGTTTTCATGTTGTCTCTCCGTCTGTCCGTTCGTCCGTCCGATCTTCCGTCCATCCAGATTAATATGTTCTAAAATCGTTGACGAAAGTTGACGAATGCTTTTAATAGATTTGAACAAAAAAAGGGTGAAAACTTCTAACCCATTACCATCCAGGCGACTCTCGGGACTATCAGTCCTTTGATTAATATTGTTCTAGTGCTCTTATCAAAGGTTTTTAATCATTTAATCTGAATCTTTACTGAGCAATGAATTCAATTGTGTGGCATCAACAAACCCACACAAATAAAAGAGATCCGAAGGTCGATGCTCATGTAGTATCACTTTCTAGCCACAATCCATTAATATTCAAGTGAGAAAATAAATAAATGAATGAAAAATACCAAAAAGTTGTTTTCGATAAAAACATGTAAAATGCTTCTTTATTCACCAAACAGGTCCAAACTTTTCAACATAATGGTTTGTCTACTCAATACTGATGGTGGCTGGTAAGTCGGATATCAACCTCGTACATTGGCCTTTTGGTATAAGAAAGGCCTGGGCACAAGCTTCACAAAACACTTCGAGCGCTTCGCAGTCTTGGTGTTACGTGAAGCTTGTGACCAGGTCTTTCATATATGGAAAGACAGCATACTCTGTCGATATCCTATACATCAATTTAATTGATGGGGGTCTGGGAGAATATGTCATAGTTGTAACAAATATAATTCCACAATATTTTTTTTCTTTCATTATTTAATTATCAGCCAACAGAAAAGTCTTAGAAAATTATCACAATAAGAAAACAAGAGTACCGCATGTGGGTGCCAATGCTCAGCTGCAGTTGCATTTAGAAATAGATTGATGGTTATCTGCCCCTGTTGTGTTGGTTCCCCTTCGGATGGTTACCTGCCCCTGTTGTATCCTGGGTTTCCCTTTTTGATAGTTAACAACCAGTCCAAGTTTGAAGTAAGTATCTACAGTAATGACAGAGATATCATAAAATGTCAATCTCATGACAACACAGGCCATGACTGACATAGACGCAGTAAGGGCTATGACAATAACTTGATGTTTTCTCGAAAACAGCCGAGCTAAAAAGTAATAGAATATATATATATACCGTAATAGATAAAATTCAGTTGTACAATCTGTTGAAACATCTTACAGCTGATTTCCTCATGGTTATTTGACCAGTAGGTCAGACATAAAGAATAAATTCCAACCCTTTGCCACATCATCCGGACTTTAAACGACCCCGAGAAAGATCGCTTTCGAAAACATTGTGGGAAAAGGAGAAAATGCTGGTAATCAGCATTTTCTCCTTTTCCCATAATGTTCTCTACTCCTTCTAAAGCAAATTTCAATTTTAGAGTCACATTTCTTTCATTTTGGACTGGTATAGAATTTTGTCATTTGGTATAGAGTTAATTACATTTCCAGACTGGTTTATGATGTAATTCTTTTATCCTTAGATTCAACAAATCAAGGGTAGTTTCCATTATGATTAAATGAACCAGTCTTAATCTACAGCGATTACCTGCTCCCATGATAGTTATAGGATCAGGGAACCAGAAAATGAAATCACACATCTGTGAAATCATATTGAGAAATATGGTTAGCAAGCATGTTCATTCATGGAGTCTTCAGAATGATGAATAAACCTAATCCTATCGATAAATCATAAAATCAATATTGATTTTTTAGACAGGAAAAAAGAAACTATTGCAAGAGGCTGCCATTTGTACAGGATCCTAGTAATGCAATTGTAAATGAGTGGTGCTATGAGAAAAGGTGGCTTGATGATTACACATCATCATTTTATGGTCCATAGAATCCATCTTGTCTAACAAATGATTGAATCATGAGGTTGACTGATTGATTGATTGTATGGTGTTTAAAGCTGTTTTCAACATTATTTCAGTTATATCACGGCGGCCAGTGCACCTATGCATGCTTTCCTGGAGTTTCTTTTACCAGTACTCCTCACAATATTCTTTCCAAGCCACTGGCTGCTTTCCCACATAACCATCGTCGAAACAATGGTCAGCGGTGAGAGAGGAATGAATCCTGTCACGATGACTATCATCAATCCTCGGAGAGAAACTGGCCAAGCCAGGGATCGAACCAGCGACCTCCTGTTCTCAAGTCCTGTATGCTACCGACTGAGCTACGGGGGCTTGGCGAATCATGAGGTAGAGTGGTCCTTGGTCATGCAGAAAATTTACAAGCACCAGTAAGTTTCAACCCAGGTCAGCCTGTGCGGATTACACAAGCTGAAATGGGTCGATACTGAGATGCTGTGAAATTGCACAAAAATGAAACTGCAGATGTACTGATGGACAGACAGAAGGACGGAAAAAGGACAATATATGCTCCATCAAAATTTTTTGAGGAGCCTAAGAAATGGAAATGGTTGAACAGTTTTATATCAAAAACACTTTTGGAAAGACACCATGCAGGTGTCAATAGAATGTATTTAACCCTTTACCACACAATCCCGACTTTTAACAACCCTGGGGAAGAAGCCTTTTGAAAACACAGTGGGAAAAGGAGAAAATGCTGGTAACCAGCATTTTCTCCTTTTCCCACAATGTTTTCTACCTTTCCCAAAACAAATTTCAGTTTCTGTGTCACATTTATTTTGTCATCTGCAAATGCTTTCAATTTGGAAACGTCCAAAATGTTGTTGTTTGGTAAAAAGTTAATAATAATATCTTTTGTTCCAAAACAGACCTAACAAATGACTGATATTTTAGTTTTCGAAAAAAAAAAAAAGTATTAAAGAAGAAACAAACTGTTGTTTACACAGTTCTTGTACAAATTAATCAGTTACAGAACAAATATTCCTAAAACTCATTTACAAAAAAATGCATTTATTGCCAGGAGAGAGAGGAAAAAAAAACTCATTTAGGAGATTTTTACTATGGGATAAATGTTTCCCTAGTGTTTAATAAGTATTTCATAAAGCAGAATATTTGCTCCCAAAAAAGTCAATACAAGAATTTCTTGAAGGAACAAATTCTTTGGTTGTTTAGTAAATGACTGGGTTTTAGATCAGTCCATACTGAAAATTGAAACAGTTGCAGACAACAACACATATGAGCCACACACTCTGGCAAAAAGGGACTTAATGTATCTCTGTGATCCATGATACCAATTATGCTATCATGTAATCATAGATTCATAATAGCCAGTTTTTTTAGCAACCGACTTAATCATGATGTAGACTGGTCCTTGGACATACAGAAGAAAACTGACCAATAGCGAAAGTTTCGGCCCAGGTCAGCCGCCTGCGCAGACTGCATAGGCTGACCTAAGCCGATACGTTTCGCAAATGCATCAAGCTCCCTTTTCACAGAACATGGCTCACATGTAACTGGGACACAAACGATGTGATCCATCTTTGAAGGAATAGAAAACATTGTTGGAAAATGCTCAATGAGTTTAAAAGTTTCCTCAGGGTCATTAACTCTAACAGATGACAAAATTTTGGACTAGACCAAATTGAAAACATTTGCAGATGGCAAAATAAATGAAGCGTAGAATGATGATTTCTGTCTGTTATAGAGTAGAAAACATTGTGGGAAAAGGAGAAAGTGCTGGTAACCAACATTTTCTCCTTTTCCCACCATATTTTCAAAAGGTTTCTTTCTCAGGGTTGTTAAAACTCGGGATTGTGAGGGAAAGGGTAAAATCACTGGATTGTTTGGTACAGGGGAAAACATCTCACACCAAATGTCAGATTTTCATTATAGCTATAAAATCTTTCTACTTCCATTGTAAGAACTTTTCAGATCAAGACTATAGCAATAATTATTGTGCTATCTATCATACAGTCTACCCTTTACCAAACAATGCCCTGTTTTTACAACCCTAAGAAGGAAGGCTATTGAAAACATTGTGTGAAAAGGAGAAAATGCCTTTCAGATACAACTCCCATCATTTGAGTATATTTTCATTTATCGTCTGCAAATGTTTTCAATTTGGACAAGTCTTAAATTCTGTTGTTGGTAAAGAGTTAACTCTTTACCACAGAATCCCGACTTTTAACGACCCTTTGAAAGATTTTAGCCTTTTGAAAACATTGTGGGAAAAGGAGAAAATGCTGGTAACCAGCATTTTCTCCTTTTCCCACAATGTTTTCTACCCTATCCAAAACAAATTTCAATTTTTCAGTCACATTTATTTTTTCGTCCGCAAATGCTTTCAATTTGGACCAGTCCAAAATTTGTTGTTTGGTTTAGAGTTAAAGGGTTAACCTTTAGGCTGCTGAGCACTACTCAAGGACCTCTTGCAGACAATGTAGATCAAGATCAGACTGCACAGAACATGCAGTCTGATCTTGGATCTGCACTGTCCGATAAAGAGATATTTTTTTCCCAAAAATATACCTTTGAAATAGCAAAATCTTGGTTTTTACTATCAGCTTAACCCTTTACCACACAATTCCCACTTTTTAATGACCCTAAGAAAGAAACCTTTTGAAAACATTGTGGGAAAAGGAGAAAATGCTGGTAACCAGCATTTTCTCCTTTTCCCACAATGTTTTCTACCCTATCCAAAATAGAAATCATCATTTGAGGTAAATTTAAATTGTTGTCTGCAAATCCTTTCAATTTGGATCAGTCTAAAATTTTGTCGTTTGGTAAAGAGTTAACCCTTTCAGGAACATAGGCGAAAACAGGGAGTTTTGTGGATGGCACAGATCAAAGATCAGACTGCACAGAACATGCAGTCTAGTCTTTGATCCATGCCATCCATTTGTTTTGTCAAGCCTCTGAGGCCAATATCTATCTCAGTTTCAATGGTAGGTATTTCAAGCTGTCAGGAGAGGTCATTTTCATGTATTTGGCACTGAAAGACTTAACCCTTTACCACACGACAAAAGTTGAGGTTGGTCCAAATTCAAAGTATTTGCAGACCAAAAATTAACTCTTTACCAAACGACAAAATTTTAAACTAGTCCAAATTCAAAGCATTTGCAGACGACAATTTTAATGCGGCTGAAATGATGGAATTTGTTTTTGATAGGGTAGAAAACATTGTGGGAAAAGGAGAAAATGCTGGTTACCAGCATTTTCTCCTTTTCCCACAATGTTTTCAAAAGGCTTTTTTCTCAGGGTCGTTAAAACTCGGTATTGTGTGGTAAAGAGTTAAAAGTGATCCAAGTAGGCAAAGTTGTGTGAGAAAGCACAGAAAACATTGTGGGAAAAGGAGAAAATGTTGGTTACCAGCATTTTCTCCTTTTCCTACAATGGTTTTCAAAAGTGTTCTGGGCCAGGGTCATTAAAATTAGGGATTGCGTGGTAAAGGGTTAAAAATTTCATCACATTTATTTATCAGGATAAGGGTTAAATTGTTTCAGGCAGTAATGACTTTAGCAAATAGAATAAATCCCATCTAGACAGTGTGAAGTAATAGCAATGTCTGGCTCTGCAATACAGGGTGTTCCTCGGCAATACGGCAGCACTTATCTTACAGAAGGGTGAAAGCATTTAGCAACAAAACTCTAGACAGAATGAGAAATCAGAATAAATGACCCCCCATACTGGAGCACCTGTTACAACAGTTACAGTTCCTCTAGTTAACCCTTTACCACACAATCCCAAATTTTAACGACCCTGAGAAAGAAGACTTTTAAAAATATTGTGGGAAAAGGAGAAAATGCTGGTTACCATTTTCTCCTTTTCCCACAATGTTTTCTACCCTTCCCAATATAAATATCAATTTATCAGTCACATTTATTTTGTGGTCTGCAAATGTTCTCATCTGGACCAATCTAAAATTTTGTCGTTGGGTAAAGAGTTAACCCTTCTCCCGCTAAATAAAAGAAATGAAACTTATAAACCGATAGTATAAACCCAAATTTTCCTGTTTCAAAGGTATTTTCGAGGCAAGATATCTCCTTATTGGACAGTGTAGATCCAAGATCAGACTGTATGTTCTGTGCAGTCTGATCTTGATCTACACTGTCTGTAAAAGGTCAATGAGTTGTGCTTTGCAGCCTAAGGGTCAGCTCTTTACCTAATGAAAAAAAATTCACCTTGTCTAAATTGGACAGGAATCATTTGCAGAGAACAAATTAAATGTTATTCAAAACATGAAACTGCTGTTCCAAAGGCTGCTGGTTACCAGCATTTTCTCCTTCTGTCACAATGTTTTCAAAAATTCTTTTCCCCAAGGGGTCGTTAAAACACCTTTTAGAATATAGAGATTGAGGCCTAGAAGCCCAAGGTTGGTACAGGTTATATTGGAGAAACCTGCAGAAAGGCTGCCCTAGAACATGGCCAGTCTTGTCTTTAGTATGATTGATTACAATCAGGGTTAATTCACGTTTTTGAGGTCTGTAACATTCGCAGAGGCCAGAAAAACGGTTTAACACCTGAGTGCAAGGCACGAGGGCTTTTAACCATTTTGAGGGCCTCTGCGAATGTAAACCACCTCAAAAACATGAATTAATGCTATTATTGCATAAAATGAATGTATTTTAGCAATAATTTTCAACAAAATCAGAAAATATTTCTATAGAAATTCAAAGAAACGGACTTGAAATATACCAGACTTATACCAGTCAAAACCGGAATTAGACGATGAAATTTTTGTTACACGTAGTGATGGGCCATAGTCCCATGCCAGCGTTTTGATCTTTCGCTGTAGTTCACTTCAAATGATACTTGATACATAACTGACTTTCGTTGGATTAACTTGCACAGTTTTGGATCAATTACAACTAGGATAAACAAGTGGATATGAAATTTCTATAACTGAAAGATATCAAGTGAAGGAACTGCCGACCATGTTAAGAAAGTGAGTGGGATGTAGAGTGCATCACGATTGATTTTTTGCGCAGATCTCGATAATACTAAGATACTAAAGATACTAAAACCATCAAAGACAAGCCATAATAAAGATCTAATATGGTACATGTTCCTACAGCTTTTTTTTGTCGGAGTCTGGGGTGTATGACAAGAACAAACATTCAGCACGCATTGTTACAAGGTAGGCTTGGATCAAGGATATTGAAAGTACAAAGCCGGCATTAACGGCACGTGATGTTACTGATTAATAAAACATTTTCTCTCATTAACGCCTGGTTTTTCCCTGTTAATACATGCTTATAACAGCCCGAAAAGGTACATTTTATGCAATAATGATTGATTCTTTGATTGAATGGTGTTTTTCACACTGCTTTAAACATTATTTCATTCAAATCAAGATGACAGGTCACAATATTCATGTACGTCCTGGGTTTCACTAGTACCATGCTAGGGCTCTTGAGTGTCACTTGCCAAAGACCACTCCCATGAAAAACCAAGTGCTTCTAGTCAGGCTCGAACCCCAGACCTCCATGTTACAAGTTATCAGCAAGTGATTACCGCTTCTTCCACAATGATTCACCAAGCTGTTGACTGCAGGGCCGTAAAATGTCATACTAACACTTTAACCCTTTACCACACAATCACGGGTTTTAACGACCCTAAAGAAAAAGCCTTTTGAAAACATTGTGGGAAAAGGAGAAAATGCTGGTAACCAGCATTTTCTCCTTTTCCCACAATGTTTTCAAGCCTTCCCAAGACAAATTCAATTTTTGAGTCACATTAATTTTGTGGTCTGCAAATGCTTTTAATTTGGATAAGTATAAAATATTGTCGTTTGGCAAAGAGTTGAATGGTTAACCCTTTACCAAACAACCCTGAATTTTAACGACTCTGAAAGAGAAGACCTTCGAAAACATTGCGGGAAAAGGAAAATAAGCTGGTGGTAACCAGCATTTTTTCCTTTTCCCACAATGTATTCATTCCTATCAAAGACAGAAATTATCATTTTAGCAGCATTTAATTTGTCATTTGCAAATGCTTTCTATTTGGTCCAGGCCAAAATTTTGTTGTTTGCTAGAGTTAAAATTTAACGACCCAACGGCACATGTTATACAAACAATGCAGAAGTGATGATATCCCCTTGTGACATTGTAACTTTATGAAATATGATTTCCTTTGTTATACAGCTATTTTTCATGACGCTAGATAAAACTTTAATCTTTTTTTTCATTTTGCCGTTTATATCTTACAGCTAAAAACCGAAGACTTCCTGTTTTTTGAGACCATTTTTACGTAAATGTGACAGACAGGCAAATGTAAAATGTCTGTGGTTGAAAACATTTAAGTGATCCTCAAAGGCCTGGTAGGTGCCAAAACTAAACAAAGCGGGTGTTAAAATGCATTTAAATTTAAATTAAAGTACATGTATTTAAAAGTATTGAAATTATTGTGAAGATAACAACCTGTCAAAGTGTGAAAAATGAAGTTTAAAATCAGGTAAAATGTAAACAAAAACTAAAGCAACCTGGCAACTTTTGACCTACTTTTCATATTCATTTTTCTGCCAGCAACTTACACTGTACACTAACTTATTGTCACCTTCACAATAATTTCAATACTTTTAAATGGCATGATAACTTGACGACTTTAAATGGTATGATGACTTGTCGTTCTAGAAGACCCAGATAATTTCAATTTCGTGGCCACCTATTGTGTGTAATATATCAACAAAGCGGACGGTGTAGATCAAAGATCAGACTGCACATTTTGTGCAGTCTGATCTTGATCTGCACTGGCCACAAAGGCAACTATAGAAGTGAAAGGCACCTGAAGGGTTACAATAACCCTTTACCAAGCAATCCCAGGTTGTAATGACCCTGGGGAAGAAGTCTTTCGAAAAGCATTGTGGGGAAAGGAGAAAATGCTGGTAATCAGCATTTTCTCCTTTTTTCCCACTAAGTTTTCTACCCTTCAAAAGACAAATTCAATCATTTGTGCCACATTCAATTTGTTGCCTGCAAATGCTTTATAATTTGGACTAGTAAAAAATTTTGTTGTTTGGTTCAGAGTTCAGAGTTCAATTCTCCACAGCCAAATCACTGCAATGGAAGTATGAAATATAATCCTGTTAGCAATATGATCCATTGCTGCTATTTACATAATCCCCATATTTCAGACGTACAATACATTTTTCAGTTCCCAAATTTCAGATTTTTTAATTATCCCTTTACCACATAATCCTGAGTTTTAATGACCCTGAGAAAGAAGGCTCTTGAAAACATTATGGGAAAAGGAGAAAATGCTGATAACCACAATGTTTTTTTTTTCTTTTTATCAAAGATAGAAATCATCATCATTTGAACTACATTCAAGTTGCAAAAGGTTTCAATTTGGTCAAGTACAAAACTCTGCTGTTTGGTAACTTTTTTTTCACCGTGGTCCGTATTCACCAACCATTCTTTAGAAAGTTCTTAGTCTAAGATTAACCCTCTACCAAACGACAAAGTTTTAGACTTGTCCAAATTGAAAGCATTTGCAGACGAAAAATTGAATATGGCTCAAATGATGAAATTTGTCTTTGATAGGGTAGAAAACATTGTGGGAAAAGGAGAAAATGCTGGTTACCAGCATTTTCTCCTTTTCCCACAATGTGTTCCAAAGGCTTTTTGCTCAGGGTCGTTAAAAGTCAGGATTGTGTGGTAAAGGGTTAAGGAAAAAACCCCAACACCTCTGATTGGCTAAACCATTTGGTTTAGCCAATCAGAAGTTGTGTTACTTTCAAAGTTCAAAAAATCTTGAGAATAAGACAAAGAATGTTCTTTAGAATAGTTGGTAAATACAAACCCTAATCCAGTGACAATGCAGCCGGCCCCTAATCCAGTGACAATGCAGCCGGCAAGAGGTATCTGTAGGTTACAGCTATTTTAGCGAGCATGTCTCACAAAAGATTGAGCCAATATAGCAAACTGACAGCTGTGTTGGCTAGAAACTATCATACAGAATATTGATGATCTAAGATAAGAATTCATGTTTTTATGAAATGAAATTAATCCTTATGAGGACATAATTATGCTTGAGGGCCTTCTTCTTATTGTAATTATTGTACAGATGACATTGTCAAGATTATGTTTGGAGTTTCTGTACCAACAGAGTTATCCCTTTACCAAGCGACAAAATTTAAGACTTGTCCAAACTGAAGGCATATGCAGATTGCAAATCAAATGTGGCTCAAATGATGGAATTTGTTTTTGACAGAGTATAAACACTGTGAAAAAAAAAAGAGAAATTGCTGGTTACCCGAAGTTTTAACAACCCCAAGAAAGATTGAAGCTCTTGAAAACACTGTATGTAAAATAAGAAAATGCTGGTAACCAGCATTTTCTTCTTTTTGAACTGTTATTTACCCTTTTGCCAGATACAAATACCATCATTTAATCCTTTCCCAAACAAGCCCTGGTTTTCACGTGTTTGCAGTACAAGTCTTTTTGAACGCTGTGGGAAAAGAAGAAATTGCTCATTACGAGCAATTTCTTCTTTTCCCACAGCGTTTTCTACCCATTTCGAGACCTCTCTGCCATTTTCATGAAATTTAAAATTGTTGTCTGCAAACTCTTTGAATTTGGACCAGTCAAAAATTTGTCGTTTGGGAAAGGGTTAATTTGTCATCTGCAAATGCTTTCAATTTGGACCAGTCTAAAACTTTGTCGCAAGGTTAAGAGTTAGTCTTTCCAAATGCTACTTGTTATGTCATAACTCTTTACCACACAACAAAAAGTAGACTTGTCCAAATTGAAAGCATTTGCAGACGACAATTTCTCTGTGGCTCAAATGATGCAATTTGTCTTTGATAGGGTAGAAAAGATTGTGGGAAAAGAAGAAAATGCTGGTTACCAGCATTTTCTCTTTTTTCCACAATGTTTTCAAAAGACATCTTCTTCAGGACTGTTAAAACACAGGATTGTTTGGTAAGGGTTAACTCTTTACCAAACAATCCCGAGATTTAATGACCCTGAAAAAGAAACTTTTGAAAAACATTGTGGAAAAAGGAGAAAATGCTGGTCACCAGCATTTTCTCCTTTTTCCACAATGTTTTCTACCCTATCAAAGACAAATTCAATCATTTGAACTACACTTAAATTGTTGTCTGCAAATGCTTTCAATTTGGACAAGTCTAAACTTTTGTTGTGTGGTAAAGAGTTAATTAAAGCTATTAACATCTAAATTTCTCATCTGCAAAATATTTAATGCTTTCATTATGGTTTAACTCTTTACCAAACGACAAAATTTTTCGACCAGTCCAAATTGAAAGCTTTTGCAGACGACAAAATAAATGTGACTCAAAAATTGAAATTTGTGTTGGGAAGAGTGGAAGACATTGTGGAAAAAGGAGAAAATGCTGGTTACCAGCATTTTCTCCTTTTTCCACAATGTTTTCGAGGGCCTTCTTCCTAAGGGTCATTAAAAGTCAGGATTGTGTGGTAAAGAGTTAACTGTTTATCACACAATCCCAAGTTTTAATGACCCTGATCAAGAAGGCCTTTGAAAACTTTGTTGGGGAAAGGGGAAAGTGCTGGTAAACAGTTACTTCTTCATCCTTTCAAAGACAAAACCCATAATTTGAGAACGAGTTTATTTTGTCATCTGAAAATGCTTTCAGTTCAGACAGGTCTCAAATTCTGTCCGGTGGTAAAGAGTTAACCCTTTACCACACAATCCCAAGTTTTATCAACCCTGAGAAAGAGGCCTTTTGAAAACATTGTTACAAAAGTAGAAATGCTGGTGACCAGCATTTCTCCTTCTCCCACCATGTTTTCTACTTATTCAAGGATAAATACAATGTACTATCATTTGAAAAACATTTGAAGTGTCATCAGCGCTGTAAATTTTCTAAATTATGGCCGAGTCTGAAATTTTGCCGCATGGAAAAGGCTTAAAATTTGTTGTCTGGTAGAGTTACATGACAAACAGCATGATCAATCTCAAAATACCTCTCACTTAAGACAAAGTATCCATTATAAAGAGCTTGTTAACCCTTTACTGTACAATGCCGCCTTTTGACGCCCCTGGGAAAGAAGCCTTTTAAAAAAACTTTGTGGGAAAAGGAGAAAATGCTGGTAACCAGCATTTTCTCCTTTTCCCACAATGTTTTCTATCCTATCTAAGAAAAGTTGCACCATTTGAGCCACACCAAAATTGTAGTCTGCAAATGCTTTCAATTTGGACAAGGCTAAAATTTTGTCGTGCGGTAAAGGGTTAAATACAAGCTAATGTCCTCTGTTATTGAATATGAAACCATTCTGTTTAACCCTTTACCAAACAATCCCAGGTTTTAATGTCCCCAGGAAAGAAGCCTTTTGAAAACATTGTGGGAAAAGGAGAAATTGTAGGTAACCAGCAATTTCTCCATTTCCCACAATGTTTTCTGCCTGGCAAAAGAGAAATTCAATCATTAGAGCCACATTTAATTTGTCATCTGCAAATACTTTCATTTTGGACAAGTTCAAAATTTTTTTTGTTTGGTAGAGAGTTAAAAATATTTCACTCTTTTTTTTTTAACATTAGGGTCATGCTCTGAGACAAGGTAGTCTGAAGCATCTGCTAAACATTGAGGGAAAAGGAGAAAATGCTGGTTACAGCATTTTCTAAAAATGTTTTAACTCTTTACTAAACGACAAATTTTTAGACCTGTCCAAATTGAAAGCATTTGCAGACGACAAATTAAAGGTGACTCAAATGATGAAATTTGTCCCAGATAGATTAGAAAACATTGTGGGAAAAGGAGAAAATGCTGGTTACCAGCATTTTCTCCTTTTCCCACAATGTTTTCAAAAGGCCTCTTACCCAGGGTCGTTAAAAGTCGGGACTGTGTGGTAAAGGGTTAAAAAGCTCTTTGCTTCAGGGTTGTTCAAAGTCTGGACTGTGTGGTAAGGGGCTAGGGGTTAAAATGGTGTTTAATGCAATTCATTATTTCAGTTATCTCGCAGCCGCCAGTACATCTGGCTATGCTTACCTGGAGTTTCTTTAACCAGTACCGTGCTCAAATTCTTCTGCAAAATTAGCTACCTCACAGTGTCATAACCATCATCAAAACAATGATCATCAGTGACAGGAATGAATCTTGTTGCAATGACTACCATCAATCCACTTACAGAAAATGGCCTTAACCCTTTACCAAATGACAGAATTTCAGACTGGTCCAAATTGAAAGCATTTGCAGATGACAAAATAAATGTGACCGAAAAATGGAGTGAGTTTTGGGAAAGGCAGAAAATATTGTGGGAAAAGGAGAAAATGCTGGTTACCAGCATTTTCTCCTTTTCCCACAATGTTTTCAAAAGGCCTCTTTCTTAGGGTCGTTAAAAGTCGGGATTGTGTGGTAAAGGGTTAACCAGTACCGTGCTCAAATTCTTCTGCAAAACTAGCTACCTCACAATGTCATAACCATCGTCAAAACAGACAGAGGAATGAATCCTGTTGCAATGACTATCATCAATCCACTGACAGAAATTAGCCTTAACCCTTAAAGCGCCTTTCATGACTATAGTTGCTTTTGCGGCCAGTGTAGATCAAGATCAGGCTGCACAAAATGTGCAGCCTGATCTTTGATCTACACTGTCCGCTTTGCAGAAACACTGTACACAAAAGCAACCATGAAATTGCAGTTATTTGGGTTGTATTTCTAGGACGAGAATGCCTGATAGGTTTATTTGGCGCTCTAAGGGTTAAGCTGGAGATTCGAACCAGAGATTCCTGGTCTCAAGGCCTGTATGCCACCAACTGTACTCTCGGGCTCTGCTGGATTATGTACTAAAGGATTAGGAACTAACCCATAACCACATAATCCAAACTTTTAACGATCCTGTTGGACAATACTTTTAAAAACATTGTGGAAAAAGGAGAAAATACTGGTAACTGGCAAAATCTCCTTTTCCCACAATGTTTTCTACCCTGTCAAAGAACTTCAGTTTATGTGCATCACTTTCCAAGTTTTCGCCCGCAGAAGCTTTCAGTTTAGAAGAGTCTAAAATCTGTCGTTTGGTAAAGAGTTAGTGACTGCCAATGGATAAATGAAGACAAAAATGCTTCATGGATGACTGACTACAATCACTCTATACTATCTTACTATCTCTAAATATCTTCATAAATGAAATATTTTCCCAGGATTTTAAAGATAATGTCCTTAAACCCTTTCCCAAATGACAAATTTCACACTCTTCCAAACTGAGAGCATCTGCAGGCAACAAATCTGAAAGTACAAATAAACTGAGGCTTTTTGATAGAGTAGAAAACATTGTGGGAAAAGGATAAATGCTGATAACCAGCATTTTCTCCTATTCCTGCAATGTTTTCGTAAGACCTCTTCATCAGGGTCGTGAAAACACAGGATTTTTTTGGATAGGGTAAATCTTTTGCAAAACAATCCCAACATTTAATGAAACAGCTTTTGAAGACACTGCGGAAAAAGATGAAATGACTGCTATACTTTACTGCTGTCAGCCATGCAGGAACCAAAATTACGTTTTGCAAAAAAATATTTAGATATGTTATCTTTGTACTTGCAATTCAATGGCAAGGGGTATAGATTAGAGAATGTCATTGTTTTTAAATGATTACAATGATAGACTTTTTATCTAAATGATCATTTTTCTAACATACCCTTTACACTTTTGCAATCCTTTTCACATGAAATCAGCATCAGAATCACAAAAAGCAGGCCGGGCCTCTGTAGGATTGATGATAGTCAATTGTGACAGGATTAATTCCTCTCTCACCACTGATCATTGTTCCAACAATGGGAAAGCAGCCAGTGGCTTTGGAAGAGTATTGTGCTAGGTACTGGGAAAGCATGGATAGTTGCACATGCTGCCTCAATATAACCGACATAATGTTAAAAACGGCCTTAACTCTTTACCAAACGACAATATTCTAGGCTAGTCCAAATTGAAGGCATTTATAGATGACAAAATAAACGTGGCTCAAAAACTGAAATTTGTTTTGGGAAGTGTAGAAAACATTGTGGGAAAAGGAGAAAATGCTGGTTACCAGCATTTTCTCCTTTTCCCACATTGTTTTCAAAAGGCTTCTTTCTCAGCGTCGTTAAAAGTCGGGATTAAAGGGTTAAACAACATACAAGTAATACAGGAAACAAGCACAAAAACTAGACTTTCTGACAGAAAATCTGAATAATCCCCTTTAACCCTTTACCACACAATCCCAACTTTTAACACTATATTTTCTACCTTTCCCAAAACAAATTTTAATGTTTTACTCACACTGATATTGTTGTCTGCGAATGCTTTGAATTTGGACAAGTCTAAAATTTTGTCATTTGGTAAAGAGTTAACTCTTGGACTGGTTCAAATTCAAAGCATATGCTGATGACAAATCAAATGTAACTAAAGCGATGAGATTTGTCTGAAAAAGGGGCAAAAAAGATTGTGATTGATTGATTGTATGGTGTTTAACGCCGTTTTCAACATTATTTCAGTTATATCACGGCGGCCAGTGCACCTATGCATGCTTTCCTGGAGTTTCTTCTACCAGTACCCCACACAATATTCTTTCCAAGCCACTGGCTGCTTTCCCACATAACCATTGTCGAAACAATGGTCAGCTGTGAGAGAGGAATGAATCTTGTCGCGATGACTATCATCAATCCTCGGAGAGAAATTGGCCAAGCCGGGGATCGAACCAGCGACCTCCTGTTCTCAAGTCCTGTACGCTACAGACTGAGCTACGGGGGCTTGGCAAAAGATTGTGGGAAAAGGCGAAAATGCTGGTTACCAGCATTTTCTTCTTTTCCCACAATCTTTTCAAAAGGCCTCTTCTTCAGGGTTGTTAAGACTCAAAATTGGGTGGTAAAGGGTTAAAAGTGGGAAGCTGGATGTTTTGTGACAGACTGGACAAACAGCAACATTACAGGTTGTTTGATAGTTTGTGGTTTTGTTTCTTGTTTTACAGTGTTAAACATAAGATTTCATTTGTTTCAACTTTTTACCAAACGACAAAATTTTAGACTGGTCAAAATTGAAAACGTTTACAGACCACGAAATAAATGTGCCTCAAAATCTGAAATTTGTTTTTGGAAGGGTAGAAAACATTGTGGGAAAAGGAGAAAATGCTGGTTACCAGCATTTTCTCCTTTTCCCATAATGTTTTCAAGTGCTTTCTTTTTAAGGCCCGTTAAAACTCGGGTTTGTGTGGTACAGGGTAAATTACTTACAGGCAGCTGATGTCTTTTGAAGCTTCTGTCTTGCATGTTACATAGGTAAAAAAATACGGACCTGCTCAGATTTCCAAGACATGCTTCAACTCTTTACCACACGACAAAATTTTAGACCCGTCCAAATTGAAAGCATTTGCAGATGACAATTTTAAAGCGGCTCAAATGATGTGGTTTTTCAGTGATAGGGCAGAAAACATTGTGGGAAAAGGAGAAAATGCTGGTTACCAGCATTTTCTCCTTTTTCCACAATGTTTTCAAAACCTTTCTTTCTCAGGGTCATTAAAAGTTGGGATTGTGTGGTAAAGGGTTAACTCATCATTAAACAACAAAATTTTAGACCAGTCCAAACTGAAAGCATTTTCAGACGACTAAAAAAATAAATGTTCAAGAATTGAAATCTGTTTTGGGATAGATAGAAAACGTTGGAAAAGGTACAAGTGCTGGTTACCAGCATTTTCTCCTTTTCCAAAAATTTTTTCAACACTTTTTTTTCACAGGACTATTAAAAGTCCAGATTGTGTGGTAAAGGGTTAACCCTTTGGCAAACAATCATAAGTTTTAACAACCTTGAGGATGCAAGCTTTTGAAAACATCGAGGGGAAAAGAATAAACTGCTGGTTACCAGGATTTTCTCGCCTTTCTACAATTTTTTTCTACCCTTTCAAAACAATTTCAAGCAATTTAGCCTCATTGAAATTGTCGTCTGCAAATGCATTGGATTCGGACAAGCCCAACATGTTGTCATTTGGTAATGAGTTAACTGTTTGCCAGATGAAACAATTTTGAACTCGAACATTTGCAGACAACAAATCAAATGTAGCATATATTAATTGCCATTTGTCCCTGATATGGTACCAGCATTTTCACCTTTTCCCACAATGGTTTCAAAAGCCTTCTTTCTTAACCCTTTACCACGCAATCCCGACTTTTAACAACCCTAAAAAATAAGCCTTTTGAAAACATTGTGGAAAAAGGAGAAAATGCTAGTAACCAGCATTTTCTCCTTTTCCCACAATGTTTTCTACCCATCCCAAAACAAATTTCAACTTTTGAGTCACATTTATTTTGTCGTCTGCAAATGCTTTCTATTTGGACCAGTCTATAATTTTGTCGTTTGGTAAAGAGTTAGGGCAGTACAATCCTGGGACTTGTTAACCCTTAAACTGCTAAATAAATGAAAAGAAAATTTCATCTGCAAAGTAAAAACCAGAATATTGTAATTTCAAAGTTGATACTGCCTGGGAAAAGACTATCGTATTGGACAGTGTAGATCCAAGATCAGACTGCACATTTCATGCAGTCTGATCTTGATTTACACTGTCCGCAAAAGGTCAGTGAGTTGTGCTAATAGCAGCTTAAGGATTAAAGGGTGACAACTCAGAGAGACTACAGCTTTGACCTTTTCTGTGCTGCTGGCAAGGTCACAACTGTCTAGCTTCTGTCTTCTAAATCCCACTAATTATTTGGAGGATGCTTGCCATTCTTTACTTAACTGTCAATAACAATTTATTCGAAAAATGCTGCAGTACGCTTCTAAAAAATACTTTGTTAAGCAAAATAAGGCTCTTCCTTTCTTTGAAACATGGTAACTTAGGGTATCTAAAACCAAAGTTGGAAGTGAAAGCAACTAAACATCATTTGGCATCCTTTGGATATAATATTCTCCTGCTTTGGTTCTGTAAGGACACTGCATTATGTAATTCACCAAGTCAATTCACCACTGTGTGGAAAAATAAGAAGCCAGAGAATAAATCTTCCAGAAAAAGATTAATTTGTCTGAGAAGATAGGTCCCCTACTCTTTCTACTCTTTCTTCCTGATATTAACTCTTTACCAAACACCAAATTTTAGGCTGGTCCAAATTGAAAGCATTTGCAGACGACAAAATAAATGTAGATGAAAAAATGAAATTTGTTTTGGGAAGGGTAGAAAACATTGTGGGAAAAGGAGAAAATGCTGGTTACCAGCATTTTCTCCTTTTCCCACAATGTTTTCAAAAGGCTTCTTTCACAGGGTCGTTAAAAGTCGGGATTGTGTAGTAAAGAGTTAAGCTTTCATGAGCTTAAAATATAGGCCTATATGCACAATGTAGTGCTTCTCTGAGGTGTACTCCATCTTTCTTATTTTGGTTCCCGAAGTAAACCCTTAACTCTTTACCAAACAACAAAATTTTAGACTTGTCCAATTGAAAGCATTTGCAGACAACAAAATAAATGTGAGTGAAAAAATGAAATTTGTTTTGGGAAGGGTAGAAAATGTTGTGGGAAAAGGAGCGAATGCTGGTTACCGGCATTTTCTCCTTTTCCCACAACGTTTTCAAAAGGCTTCTTTCTCAGGTTTATTAAAAGTGATGGGATTGTGTGGTAAAGGGTTAAAGCGCCTTTCACAACTTATATAGCTGTCCTTGTGGCCAGTGTAGATCAAAGATCAGACTGCACAAAATGTTTCACGACACACACAACAATTCAATTTGGCTCTTAGGTAAAGAACTTGTCTACAGAAAGGTACAAAACATCATGGGAAATTCTGTTTTCCAGCATTTTCTCCTTTTCCTACCATGTTTTTGAAAGTCTTCTACTTCTAGGTCATTACAACACAGGTTTACTAGGTAACAAAAAATGTCTTTCGAAAAAACGTAGATGGTGTTTATTTGCCCACAAATAGGCAGGGCACCTCAAAGTAACAATGCTCACATTTTTGACCAATCGCAAATTTTTATTTATTCAGTCGAATATATCAATAGCAAGAAGTAGGTCAAAAACAGGCGCATTCAGCTACTCCGATAAAGTTAGTTTCATTAATGGGAATTAATAGATTTTTCCTGCCAGACACAGCAAAGAACCACAGTTGTAAATCCCTGGTGTGTTTTACAAGAAATTTTTACATAATTGGTTTAATTTTCATTTTACCAGTACCAGTTTTTCCTGCCTCAACCCGTATACCTTCACCACATGACAAAATTTTAGACTCGTCCATGTTGAAAGCATTTGAAGGGGCCACTTTAAATGTAGATCAAATGAAATAATTTATCGTAAAAAGGTTGATTGATTGAATGGTTTTTAACACTGCTTTCTACATTATTTCAGTCATATCACAGCAACAGGTCACATATTCATGTATTCCCAGGGTTTCACCAGTACTGGGCTAGGGTTCTGAGGTGTCTTAACCGAGGACACTCCAACGAAAGACCCAGTGGATCCAGTGAAGCTTGAACCCAGGATCTCCAGGTCATAAGTCCTACACTTTACCACTGGGCCACGCAGGACCCCTGTCTTAAAAAGGGTAGAAAACATTTTGGGAATAAGAGAAAATGCTGGTAATCAGCATTTTCTCCTTTTCCAAAATTGTTTTCAAAAGCCTTCTACCTCAGGGTCGTTAAAACTTGGGATTGTTTTGTAAAGGGTTAAAGTGCCTCTCACAACTATAGTTGCCTTTGCAGCCAGTGCAGGTTAAGATCAGACTGCACAAAACATGCAGTCTGATCTTTGATGTACACTGTCCGCTTTGCTGAGCCATGCTGGACAAGAGCAATACTCATATTGCAATTATCCGTTTCTTATTTCTTGTCTGAATTTGTCTGATTGGCTTTTTCTGGTGCTCTAAAGGTTCATATCTTCAT
Organism: Tridacna gigas; assembly: GCA_945859785.2. NCBI lineage: Eukaryota > Metazoa > Mollusca > Bivalvia > Cardiida > Cardiidae > Tridacna > Tridacna gigas. The sequence goes on from OX244042.2 coordinate 53,496,703, forward strand.
TGCTTGGAAAAAACAATAGTCTTGTTATGCTAAAGTACACAGAATTCAAGTTTAACACATTTCAACAAGGGCAAACATTGTGGGAAAAGGAGAAGTTGCTAACAACAGGAAAATTCTGCTCTCATCGCAATGTTTGATGCAAAGTGCTAGTAAACAAGATAGTAAGTTAACCCTTTACCGAACAATCCCTAGTTTTGACGACCCTGAAGAGGAAGCCTTTTGACACCATTGTGGGAAAACGAAAAAATGCTGGTTACCAGCATTTGCTCCTTTTCCACCAAAGTTTTCTACCATATCAAAGACAAAGATATCATCATTTGAGCTACATAGGAGCCATTCTCTGTGAAAAGGGGGCTTAATGCATCTGCAAAAAAGCATTGGGCCTGAAATTTTTTGCTATCTGTAAATTTTTTGCATGTCTACAGACCAATTCTACCTCATGAACCATTCGGTTGTGAAACAAAATGGATTTTATGGATCTATAGTCACGTGATGACTTGTTTGGTGTAGTGGATCACAGAGATGCATTAAGCCCCCTTTTGTCAGAGCATGCCTCATATATTTTGTTGTCTGCAAATGCTTTCAATTTGATAAAGTCCAAACTTTTGAGGTTTACTATAAAAAGGTAATAAAAGATTGACAAAGTGGAAGCGAAATTCAATTTAAAAAAAAAAAGAACAGCATAACACTGCTTGTACGAGCTCGTAAATCCATTAGTGATTTCTTATTTGTAATCTTGTAGGCTTACACTTGGTCCTTTGGGAAATTAAACCATTACAACACTTATACAGGTTTTGATGCCCCCACAGTGAACAACAGCTGAAAAAATTGGGTGCAAGATACTGAGCGATTGCTGAACTTTTTACCAAACAACAAAATTTTGGACTTGTCCAAATCCACAGCACGTACAGACAACAAATTAACCCTTTACTGTACAATGACGCCTTTTGATGCCCCTGGAAAAGAAGCCTTTTGAAAACATTGTGGGAATAGGAGAAAATGCTGGTAACCAGCATTTTCTCCTTTTCCCACAATGTTTTCTACTCTGTCAAAGAAAATATATACCATTTGAGCCACATAGAAATTGTTGTCTGCAAATGCTTTCAATTTGGACGGGGCTAAAACTTTGTCATTTGGTACAGGGTTAAATGTGACTCACATGCATGAAATTGTCTGTGAATGCCTAGGGAACACTGGGGAAATGGAAAAATGCTGGTTACCAGCATTTTCTCCTTTTCCCACAATGTTTTCAAAAGCCATTTTCCTCAGGGTCGTTAAAACAGGATTGTTTGGTAAAGGGTTCACAAAACAAATGACTTGTCTGAAGAAAATTCCCTTTTTTTTTTCTTTCTTCTAAATTTTGTGTAAAACATGTCATCTCTTTCTTCTTGCAATGATGACTTGGATTGAATCCCAATTTTGAAATATACGGTAATATCCAAGTCTGTTTCTCAAGAACATGAAAATAATGAGGTAAAAGGCATTTGCTGTCATGGTTATTTCTTACTACCGGTATTTTTCTTTATATCAAGCCACCCAAAAAAAGAGTTTAAATGAAAAGTAGATAGGCTCAGTGGTACAGGAGGTCATACAGGACTTGAAACCAGGGAGTCACTAGTTGCAAGCCTTAGCTCAGGCAATTTCTTTCCAAGGATTGATGATAGTCATGGTGATAGGATCCATTTACCTCTCACTGCTGATCATCGTTTCCACAATGATTATGACAACTTATGTGGGAGAGCAGCCAGTGGCTTCGGAAGAATATTGTGCAAAGTACAGGTAAAAGAAACTCCAGGAGAGCAGTTCCAGGAGAGCATGGATAAGTTGCACTGTCCACCTAGATATAACTGAAATAATGATGAAAATGGCATTGAACACCATACAAGCAAAGAAATCTTTTATATAAATTTAAAACTTCCACAATAAAGGAATTAAAAAGAAATTTTAGATCCAAGGAAAATACCAGGAAAACAAGCCTGCAGGCCTATGTATTAGTAAATCTGTCTAAATTACTACATTTGGATCAATTTCCCAATGACATGCCTAGCATTATCTTGTAATTTAACATCCATTTCTAACTTTTATGTCAATTTTGGGAGATTTTGGAGGAGAAACAGAGGGTTTAATTAACTTCAAATAGCCTACATTGTTTTAATGGAATAGACAATTGGACTCAAATGGGACTCTCTCTTATCTTATACAAGCAGTCTGAACACTTTACCAAAAAATCCCGTGTTTTAACTCTTTACCACACAATCCCCACTTTTAGCGACACTAAAAGGGAAGTCTTTTGAAAACATTGTGAGAAGAGGAGAAAATGCTGGCAACCAGCATTTTCTCTTTTTCCCACAATGTTTTCTACCCTTTCCAAAACAAAAGATAATTTTTGTGTAGGGTTTGTTTAATCGTCTGCAAATGCTTTTAATTTGGACTAGTCTAAAATTTTGTTGTGTGGTAAAGAGTTAATGCTTTAACAAACAACAAATTTTTAGACCTGTCCAAATTCAAAGCATTTACAGAAGACAAAACAAATATGGCAAAAAATTGAAATTTGTTTTGGGAAGATTAGAAGACATTGTGGGAAAAGGCTCCTTTCTCAGGGTCATTAAAAGTCAGGATTGTGTGGTAAAAGGTTAACACTTTACCAAATGATACCAAATTTTGATGATCCTGAAGAGGGCTTTTGAAAACATTGTGGGGAAAGGAGAAAATGCTGGTAACCAGCATTTTCTCCATTTCCCACGATGTTTTCTACCCTATCAAGGACATATTTATTTTGTCCTTTGAGCCTGTCTTAATTTGTCATCTGCAAATGTTTTCAATTTGGACAAGCCTAAAATTTTGTTGTTTTGTAAAGGGTTAAAGCATGGGATTGGGCAGCACAGAGTCGAAGTATCTGATCAAATGACCATACAAAGCTCAATACTGGCAGCAAAATAAGAAATGGAAACAGGAAATGTATTGCATATTCATCGACTGTCACTTTGCTTAACCCTTTCCCAAACAAGCCCTGGTTTTCACGTGTCTGCAGTACAAGTCTTTTGAAAACACTGTGGGAAAAGGAGAAATTGCTCATAACCAGCAATTTCTCCTTTTCCCACAGTGTTTTCTACCCTTTCTGAGACCTTTCTGCCATTTTCATCAAATTTAAAGTTGTCGTCTGTAAACTCTTTCAATCTGGACCAGTCCAAAATTTGTCATTTGGGAAAGGGTTAAAACCCTTTATGAAACAGTAGTTTTACCGTCTCTTAGAAAGAAGCCTTTAGAAAACGTTGTGCGAAAAGGAGAAAATACTGGTAACCAACATTTTCTCCTTTCCCACAATTTCTTTACCCTATTAACTCTTTACCATACGACAAAATTTGGGGCCAGACCCAAATGAAAGCTTATGTAGACAAGAATTTAAATGAAGCCCAAATGATGAATTCTTTCTTTGACAGGGTAAAAAAAAATGTAGTGGGAAAAAGAGAAAATGCTGGTTATCAGCATTTTCTCCTTTTCTCACACCGTTTTCAAAAAGCCTTCTCTTTCAGGGTCATTAAAATTGGGATTGTAAAGTAGGTAAACACTTAAAAATCTTTCTAAAGAAACTACGCATTGTGTGATACAGATCAGACAGCATACTCTGTACAATCTGATCTTGACCTGTTTGCTTCTGAAGGAAAAGACTCTGACTGGACCCAATTCGGAATTGGACCCCAGGGGCAATGGGTTACAAGGGTTTTATAGGGGGATAAAGACCCAGACAGTGTGATTACATTGCCATTATTTTTTCCAATCTGTTTGCAAATCCCTACAATGTTGATTCCAAATAGGAAAACAACACTGCCTTAACCCTTTACCAGATGTCAAAATTTTAGCCTTCTCCAAATTGAAAGCATTTGCAGACGACAATTTCAATTTGGCTAAAATAGTGCAATTTTTCTTTGATAGGGTAGAAAACATTGTGGGAAAAGGAGAAAATGCTGGTAACCAGCATTTTCTCCTTTTCCCACAATGCTTTCAAAAGGCTTCTTTCCCAGGGGCGTCAAAAGGCGTTATTGTGTGGTAAAGGGATAACCCCTTACCACACAATCCCAAGTTTTAACAACCCTGAAAAAGAAACCTTTTGAAAATGTTGTGGGAAAAGGAGAAAATGCTGGTAACCAGCATTTTCTCCTTTTACCACAATGTTCATTTCTGAAAGGGTAGTTATGGGCAAGGATTAACATGCATATATTGTAATTTCATAGCTCTGTTTTGTAAGAATATGTGGTAAAGAAGCTGACATTGTGGCAGCAAGATCAGACTGCGTATTCTGTGCAGTCTGATCTTCAAAATCCACATTAGCAATGAAATCTGAATTCAGCATTACAAGGATGTAGGTGATCAGGTAAATAAAAATACATTTTGATTGCACTATTCATGTGTTTTTTTGACAGGGTGTGGATTCATAACAAGCCATATTGAAATAATGGATTATGTCCCTTGAATGTTGTACTTAATGCTCTTAGAGTTCTCTCCCTTCCACAGGTGAGGTAGAGACTTAATCCTTAAAGCGCTGGAACCAACCTAAGTTGTTTTTGCTGACAGTGTAGATTAAGATCAGACTGTAGAGAACGTGCAGTCTGATCTTTGATCTACACTGTCAGCTACATGATTACATTTTCTGGCTAAAACAACCTTGAAATGACAATACATGTATGTTTTTTGTTATTGAAAAGGTTCATTTCATAAATTCAGCTCTCTTCAAATACATTTCAGCTGCATAATAACGGGGAAGTTCAGTTATAATCTAGAATAGAGTAATCAACAGTGTAGATCATGGATCTGACTGCACATTCTGCAAAGTCTGATCTCAATCTACACTGTCCACTAAAATATTTTGTGTCCTCTAGGGTAATGATTCTGGGTACTGTTTAACCCTTTACCACAAAATCCTAAGTCTTTATCACTTGACAAAATCTTAGAATTGTCCAAATTGAAAGCATTTGCAAATGACAATTTGAATATAGCTCAAATGATGGAATGTCTTTGAATGGACAGAAAACATTGAGGGAAAAGTAATAAATGCTAGTTACCAGCATTTTCTTCTTTTCCCACAATGTTTCCAAAAGACTTCTTCATCAGGGTTGTTAAAACTCAGGATTGTTTGGTAACCAGCATTTTCTCCTTTTCCCACAATGTTTTCTACGCTTTCAGACACAAATTTCATCATTTGAGCAACATTTGATTTGTTGTCTGCAAATGCTTTCAATTTGGACACATCAAAAACTTTGTTGTTTGGCAAAGAGTTAACTCTGTTTTTCAGGCATAGCTGTATGTGCCGACTTTTGACCTACATTTTGGTACTGATAAAAAATAAATAAACAGAAATTTATGATTTGTTAATAATGTAGACATGTTTACTTTAAAGGCCCCTGTGTATTTGTGGGCAAATTTACACTTTATCTTTTTTAAAGATATTTCTTGTTAAACAATATTTCAGTCATATCACTGTGGCCAGTACACCTTTCCATGCTTTCCTGGAGTTTCTTTAACTAGTACTTCTCACAATATTCTTCTCAAGCCACAGGCTGCTTTTCTGCGTAACTATCATCTAAACAGTATTCAGTGGTGACAGAAGAATAAATCCTGTGGTAATGACTATCATCTATCCTCGGTAAGAATTTGGCAAGCTGGGAATTCGATGCAGCAACTAACCCTGGTTTCAAGTCCTGTTTGCTACAGTGTCACCTGGCTTGGCCAATATAGGTGCATAAATGGACAGTAAACAGAGACTCTCAAAGATCTATTAATTCCTGATACCTTGAGTAACTATATAATTGAACCATGCTCTGTTAAAAGGGGGCTTAATGTATCTACAGAAAGTATCAACCCAGGTCACCTTGCACATTCTTGCGCAGACTGACCTGGGCTGAAACCTTTTGGTATTGGTCAATTTTCTGCATTTCAGTGGACCATTCCACCTCAGGACTCCGCTGGTTGTTAACCCTTTACCAGACAATTCTGTGTTTTCAGGACCCTGAGGAAGAGGCCTTTTCAAAACGTGGGAAAAGGAGAAAATGCTGGTAACCAGCATTTTCTCCTTTTCCCACAATGTTTTCTACCCTGTCAAAAAACCTTGAGTTCATTTGTACCACTTTCAAATTTGTCGTCTGCAGATGCTTTCAATTTGGGAAGGGCTAAAAATTTGTCGCTTGGGAAAGGGTTAACCCTTTCCCAAACAAGCCCTGGTTTTCACGTGTCTGCAGTACAAGTCTTTTGAAAACACTGAGCAATTTCTCCTTTTCCCACAGTGTTTTCTACCCTTTTTGAGAACTTCCTGCCATTTTCATCAAATTTAAAATTGTCGTCTGCAAACTCTTTCAATTTGGACCAGTCTAAAATTTGTCGTTTGGGAAAGGGTTAAACAAAGTAGATTATATGGATCCCTTATCATGTGGTGTTTTGCTCGGGACAATGCATTAAGGAGATGCACTAACCTTTACCAGACGACAAAATTTTAGCCTTGCCCAAATTGAAAGCATTTGCAGATGACAATTTCAATGTGGCTAAAATGGTGCAATTTTTCTGTGATAGGGTAGAAAATATTGTGGGAAAAGAAGAAAATGCTGGTCACCAGCATTTTCTCCTTTTCCCCACAATGTTTTAAAAAGGCTTCTTTCCCAGGGTCGTTAAAAGTCAGCATTGTGTGGTAAAGGGTTAAGCCCCCTTGTTCCTAAAGCTTGGCTCATTTTCAAGTTTCTGTTAATTTCTCAACATCATGACATCCTGAAAATTCGTAACTGCACAAACATGAGCTTTTGCAAGATTTTCATCAATGCAGAACCTAAAACTTCAGGACATTACAATTTATCAATCACTTTCTCTTCCTGTCTTCACCATAGCAAGCCACAAAATACAGCTAGAAAGCCTGAATTATTTATTCACTGCCTTTCAAATGAAATTGACAGAGAGGGGAGGCCAGAGCTGAAGAGTACTTGCAGTTTGACAAACAATAATTTTCATTCATGAAAAGATAAGGGAAGTAACTCATTCAAGCTTATTCAATTGCAACAAGGCGATTAAAACCGTATTACCTTTCCCTGGCTAAGAAAAAATCTGCAGATTGATTTTCCGATATGGTATTGTGATTTCAGATTTTTTTCCATGATAAAATATTTGAAAAGAATTGTTACATTAAGGTTTTTTGGCTGTCAAAACACCTGAGGTCTTAACCCCTTACTACACAATCCTGTGTTTAACGTTTTACCAAATCTTAGACCTGTCTAAATTGAAAGCATTTGCAGACGACGATTTGAATGTGGCTAAAATGATGGAGTTTGTCTTTGAATGGATAGAAAACACTGTGGGAAAAGGAGAAAATGCTTCTACATCAGGTTTTACATCAGGGTCGTTAAAAGTCTGGATTGTGAGGTAACAAGTTTAACAACCTTGAAGAAAGGAGCTTTTGAACACATTTTGAGAATAGGAGAAAATGCTGGTAACAAGCACTTCCGCTTTGTCCCCACAATGTTTCTACCCTGTCAGAGACAGAAATCATTATCTGAGCTACTTTCTAGTTGTTGTCTGCAAAGGCTGTCAAGTTTGGCAGGTACAAAATTTTGTCTTTTGGTAAAGGGTTAAACATGTACAGATAGCATTTACACAGTTGATATTGCAGGTAGCATAATAAAAGTACCTCTTTACCAATCGACAAGATTTAACCCTTTACCAGACAACAAAATTTTAGACCTGTCCAAATTGAAAGCATTTGCAGATGACAATTTCACTGTGGCTGAAATGGTGCAACTTTTATTTGATAGAGTAGAAAACATTGTGGGAAAAAGAGAAAATGCTGGTTACCAGCATTTTCTCTTTTTCCCACAATGTTTTCAAAAGGCTTCTTTCCCAGGGGCATCAAAAGGCGTCACTGTGCGGTAAAGGGTTAAGACTTGTCCAAATGGAAAACATTTGTAGACAGCACAATTAATGTGGCCCAAATGAAGATTGTGGGAAAAGGAGAAAATGCTGGTTATCAGCATTTTCTCCTTTTCCCACAATTTTTGTAGGAAGGCTTATATTTCAGGGTTCTTAAAACTCAGGACTGTGAAGAGAAAGCCATTCTTTCTGTTGAAACATTTTGTAGTTCTTTATTAACCCTTTATCACTCAATCCCGAGTTTTAATGACCCTAAGGAAAAAGGGTTTAGATGGCATTATAGGAAAAGGGGAAAATGCCTTTAACCCTTTCCCAAACAAGCCCTGGTTTTCACGTGTCTGCAGTATAAGTCTTTTGAAAACACTGTGGGAGAAGGAGAAATTGCTCATAACAAGCAATTTCTCCTTTTCCCACAGCGTTTTCTACCCTTTTTGAGACCTTCCTGCCATTTTCATCAAATTTAAAATTGTTGTCTGTAAACTCTTTCAATTTGGACCAGTCCAAAATTTGTTGTTTGGGAAAGGGTTAAGCAGCATTTCTCCTTTTTCCAAAATATTTTCTACACTTCCATAGAGAAATTTCAATTTTTGAGTCACACTTTACTTGTTGTCTGCAAATGCTTTCAAGTTGGACAGGTCCAAAATTTTGTAGTTGAAAAGAATTAAAAATTCCCCAGGGTTGTAAGTTTCAAAATTGGAGACTTTTATTTAACCCTTTGCTACACAATCCCAAGATTTAATGACTCTAAGAAAGAAGGCTTTTGAAAACATTGTAGGAAAAGGAGCTTTTCCTTATCTCATAATGTTTTCTACCCTTTGAGAGGCAAATTTTGACATCTGGTTAGGAGTTAAAATCATGCATTTTTTCCAGATGCGTCACTAAAGTGATAATGAATAAATTTTCTCTTTTTTTGGAGGGATTGAGAATTCATCATTTCAAATTACCCTTGCTAACTTTAAGCCTTTACTACACAATCCTGAGTTTTAACAGCCCTAACTACAGAAGGTTTTTGTAAACATTATGGGAATGGGACAAAATGCTGGTAACCAGCATTTTCTTCTTTTCCCATAATGTTTTCTACCACTTCAAAGACTGGAATCATCTTTTGAGCAACATGAAATTTGTTGCCTGCAAATGCTTTCAATTTGGATGAGTCTAAAATTTTGATACGTGGGAAAGAGTTAACTATTTACCAAAGACAAAAATTTCAGGCTCCTCAAAATTCAAAGCTGTTGCAGACAACAAATTAAAGGGGTGAGGAGCTCAAATGATGAGACTTGTGTCTGAAAGGGTAGAAAACATTGTGAAAAACAGAAAAAATGCTTGTAACCAGCATTTTCTCCTTTTTCCAATGAAGTCAATGAGGTTTTGCAAATCCTTCAGCCTTACAGTGATTAACTCTTTACCACACAATCCTGAGTTTTAATGACCCTGAGGAAGATGCCTTTTGAAAACATTGTGGGAAAAGGAGAAAATGCTGGTTACCAGCATGTTCTCCATTTCCCACAATGTTTTTTATGCTATCAAAGACAACTTCCACACTTCTAGCTACATTAATTTGGTGTTTGCATTTGCCTTGGGTTTGGATAAGTCTAAAATAATTTTGTTATTCTGTACAGATTAAAACTCTTTACCAAACGACAAAATTTTAGGATTGTCCAAATTGAAAACAGTTGCAGACAACAAAATAAATAGGAAGGAAAAATTGAAATTTGTTTTGGGAAGGGTATTGTGAGAAAAAGAGAAAATGCTGGTAACCAGCATTTTCTCCTTTTCCCACAATGTTTTCAAAAGGATCCTTTCTCAGGGTCGTTAAAAGTCTGGATTGTTTGGTAAAGGATTAAGCAGATTTAGGGTTAAAAACTGTTTTATTTACTTGAATGGAAGTCAAAAGAACTCGTTTTCTGGTCAAGGACCACTCCTGTTTAGCATGCTGCGTACAACGCAAACTTTAATTTTCTGCAGTTAAAACCTTTAACACACAATCCGAAGTTCTAATGACCCTGTGGGAGAGGGCTGTTTAAAACGTGGGAAAAGGAGAAAATGCTAGTAAGCAGCATTTTCTCCTTTTCCCACAATCTTTTCTATCCTATCAAAAACAAATTCCGCTGCTATTTGAGCCATCTTTAATTTGTCGTCTGCAAATGCTTTCAATTTGATAAGACTACAATTTTGTAGTTTGTTAACCCTTTCCCAAACGACAAATTTTGGACTGGTCCAAATTGAAAGAGTTTGCAGACGACAATTTTCAATTTGGTGAAAATGGCAGAAAGTTATCAAAAAGGGTAGAAAACACTGTGGGAAAAGGAGAAACTGCTCGTTACGAGCAATTTCTCCTTTTCCCACAGTGTTTTCAAAAGACTTGTACTGCAGACACCTGAAAACCAGGGCTTGTTTGGGAAAGGGTTCAAGAATTAAATGTAACTGACCTCTTAACCAGATGGCATAATGTGAGACGTGTTGAAATTGAAAGTACTTGCAGATGGCAGCTTTTACAGGACTAAAGTGATAAGATTTGTTCTGGATATGTAAGAAAACATTGTGGGAAAAGGAGAAAAAAAGCCTTTCAAAAACACTGTGAGAAAAGCAATGTTTTCTATCCATTCAAAGACAAATCCATTACTCTGATGCACATTTGATTTGGTGTCTGCAAATTTTAATGACTGATTGATTGTATAGTGTTTAATACTGTTTTCAACGTTATTTCAGTTATATCACAGCAGCCAGTGCACCTATCCATGCTTTCCTGGAGTTTCTTACACCGGTACTACACACACTATTCTTTCCAAGTCAGTGGCTGCTTACCCACATAACCATCTCCGAAACAATGGTTAGCAGTGAGAGAGGAATGAATCCTGTCGCAATGACTATCATCAATCCTCGGAAAGAAATTGGCCGAGCCGGGCATCGAACCTGTATTCTACCAACTGAGCTACAGGCTTGATGCGAAATCTAATACCTTTAATTTGGACAAATCAAAACTGACATCATCTGGTAGAGGTTTATCCCTAGTTTTCAATGTTTGACTGGTGCAGGTAACAAAATTTTAACTATTAACCGAACAACAAAATTTTGGACTAGAACAAATTAAAAATGTAGCTCTAATGGTGATTTCCATCTTTGATATGGAAGAAAACATTGTGGGAAAAGGAGAAAATGCTGGTTACCAGCATTTTCTCCTTTTCCCATAATGTTTTCAAAGGCCTTCCTCTTCAGGGTTGTTAAAACTCGGGATTGTGTGGTTGAAAAAAAAAAGGTTTGTTTGTTTGTATGGTGTTTTATGCCATTTCCAACATTATTTCAGATATATTGCAGCAGCCAGTGTACCTATACATGCATTCCTGGAGTTTCTTTCACCAGTAATTCACACAAGTTTCTTCCCAAGCCACTGGCTGCTTTCCAACCATCAATACCATTATCAAAATTATGATCAGCAGTGAGAGAGGAATATTAATCTCGTTGCAATGACAATCATCAAATCTCGGAAAAAAAACTGGCTGCCGTGAGCTGGAGATTCAAACCAACGACACCTTGGTCTCAAGTTCTGTATGCTACCGACTGTGCTAGTCTCAATAGTGGGACGTTTACAGTACTTCTGTTCATATTTGGACACGCCGTCTCAAGTCCATCATGAATTTTCTGTTAGAAAAGCTACAGTGCTGAGACGACTTTCTGTTTCATGGTTTAACACGAATTACATAAAAATGCAATCGATTTTTAGTGGCACACATGACCTAGGCCAAATCATTAAATGTTTCATTACCTGAAATACTTTTAGAAGTCATCTGTAATTTGTACATTTAAAAAAAACTAGCAAAATTTTTCAAGTTTGGCAGCTATTTTGTGTCTCTTTTGGGAAACATAAATATCGCTTACTAAAGATGAAACTTTTTTTTCTACCATTTAGCATTAAAATTGAAAATATTTGTATTTGAAATCAAGGATAATTGAATATCCAAGCAACAGGTATGTTCAAATTCTAGTTTTGATGTCAATTTGTGAAAATATAAGAGGTTAAACTTCCATACAAAATCTATGCAGAGATTTCTCCGATTTTGTTTTTTTTGCGATCATCTCGTTTACCAAGATGAAAATTGCATTTGGAGACACATAACTAAACCATCAAATATGTAGTTATCTGTAATATCTACCGGGCTACGCAAGATTTAACCCCTACCCAAACAACAAATTTTAGACTCGCTCAAATTCAAAAGATCTACAGACAACAAATTCGAAATTGGTACAAATGACCTTAAGGTCTCTGATAGGGTAGAAAACATTGTGGGAAAAGGAGAAAATGCTGGTGACCAGCATTTTCTCCTTTTCCCACAATGTTTTCAAAAGCCTTCTTTTCCAGGATCGTAAAAACCAGGGATTGTGTGGTAAAGGGTTAAGAAGGATATAGTGCAAAGAGCCCTATACAATATTTTTTTTCACACCATTCATATTTATGAAGATTATTTACATCAAATTCTCCTTTATTTAGCCTTATGATTTTACGAATATTTATGCTTATTGAACAGGAAAAATACACTTGCTCCATGAATCCAAGCTTGACTAACTCCGCATAGAATAACCAGCTTATCCCTTTACCAAATATTCCCGTGTTTTAACCCTTAGGCTGCTAAGTGTAACTCACTGACCTTTTGCAGACAATGCAGATCAAGATCAGGGTCGTTAAAAGGCAGCATTGTGTGGTAAAGGGTTAATAACCCTCACAAAGAAATGTTTTTGTAAACAGTGTGGGAAAAGGAGAAAATACTGGTAACCAGCATCTTCTCCCTTTCCCATGTCGTTTTCTACCATTTCTATGACAAATCGTATAATTTCAGCTGTATTGAATATGTTGTCTGGAAATGCTATCAATCAGGACTAATTTTTGCCCTGTGGTAATGGGTTAACTCTTTCCTAAGCAAAGATAATTTAGATAAATTAAAATTGAAAGAATTAAATTTTGCTGATGAAAAACTAAAGACAGTTCAAAAATTAATGATGGACTTTATCTTTGGCAGGGTAGGAAAAAAAAAATTCAAAGAAAGGAGAAAATGCTAGTTCCACAATATTTTCAAGAGCCTTTATCCTAAGGGTCGTAAAAACATGGGACTGTTTTGTAGCTCGGAAATCTGATTTAACCCTTTACCAAACAACACAATTTTAGACTTGCCCAAATTGGAAGCTTCTGCAGACAACAAAATAAATGTGACTCAAAAATTGAAATTTGCCTTTGGATGGGGAGAAAACATTGTGGGAAAGGAGAAAATGCTGGTTACCAGCAATTTCTCCTTTTCCAACTATAATTTCAAAAGGCTTGTTTCCTAGGGTCGTGAAAACCAGGGATTGTTTGGTAAAGAGTTATAAAGAGTTAACTGTTTGAACGGACAGAGTAGATCAAGATCGGACTAAACAAAATAAGCAGTCCAATCTTCGATCTACACCCTCTGCTTCTTTCCCAGATATTTTGACAAATACAGCTTTAACAATGTGATATTTGTACGTTTCTTTACTAATTGTAATACATTTGTACATGTTTCTTTAGTACTATTAGAATGTCTGATTCCTTTGTATAGCACCTCAAGGGTTAAAATTTCAGTTTCTATACACTGATTACACTGATCATTCAAAGACCTAAAAAAAAATATCTGCATTTAGAGTTTCCCGACCCTACCTAGAAAATGCTGCCAATCCTAAACTTTTTATACTATGATTGAAAAAAAAAAATTTTTTTGGGGGGGGGGGGGGGCGGCAGGTTTGTGATTTCAGTACATAGTGCATGTAAAAAATTTCTGGAAAAAAAAAAAGAAATCCCTACCTACCCTACCTACAGCATCTGGGACCGAAACCCTAAACATAGATATTTTTTTTGTTAGGCCTAATTTAGTTTTCTATCAGTCTCTGATAATTCCAAATGATTTATAAGTTTTCTATCCTGTTTTTTTCTGATTATTAACTCTTTATTTACCACCCAATCCCGACTTTTAACACCCTTGAGAAAGAAACCTTTTGAAAACATTGTGGGAAAAGGAGAAAATGCTGGTGACCAGCATTTTCTCCTTTTCCCACAATGTTTTGTACCCTATCAAACAAAAATCACATCATTTGAATCACATTGAAATTGTCGTCTGCAAATGCTTTCACTTTGGACTGGTATAAATTTTTGTCATGTGGTAAAGGGTTAAAGGGTCCTTCATGGCTCAGTGGCATATGTGTAGGACTTGTAACCTGGAGGCCCTGGGTTCAAGCCACTTATCTTGCTTTACATCATCTGTAAAGGCGACTTTAGATGTGACGGGCGTGATCTAAGGGTTATCAGGAAAAGTTTTTATGGATTACATCAGCAGCCGGTGGGTGTTGAAAGATAATCTCCGTGTCAATATTTGACCAGTAAGATACACAGGAAGTTTGCATAAACAAGCAAATTATTGTCAAGTATCTAAATCCTCTATTGCTGGTGATGATAACATTTTGGTTTTAACCCTTTACCACACAATCAACGTTTTAATGATCCTGAAAAAAGAAGGCTTTTGAAAACATTGTGGAAAAAGGAGAAAATGCTGGTAACCAGCATTTTCTCCTTTTCCCACAATGTTTTCTATCATATCAGGGACAAATTTTATCATTTGAACCATCTTTAATTTTTTGTCTGCAAGTACTTTCAATTTTGAGAGGTCTAAAATTTTTTTGTTTGGTAACAGGGTTGAGGGAGTAAATATTTAACAGAATATGATTGGATAATATCACAAAAATGTCTGGAAGGCTTCCTTCTCCCGCTAGATAAAATACCAGACAGCAGTCATCTTACCAAATAGTCAGCCGATATAGCTCAGTAGGTAGAGCGTAGGACTCGTGAACACAATGTCCTACAGACTGTGGGTTCGTATCCCCGGCTGGCCAACTAAAAATTACTAATAGTCTTTCGGATGAGACATTAAACCGAGGTCCCCTGTGACGGTGCTATACGCCGAGCACGTTAAAGAACCAGGCGAAGCTCTCAGTAGTTTCGACCTGTATCCTTGCACTATCCCCCGTAACAACTAACCATCTTCTGGGGGGGGCGTCGCTCAGATGGGCAACCGGTAGAGACGATAAATAAACGGAAATAAACAACCAATCTTACCAAACGTTACTGTTTTCCAGTAAGAGAAAATGGTACAGTATTTGATAAATCCAAACCACTCTACTTGCTTTTGCAGTCTATGTGAAAAAAATACCATAATGCACAAAAGAATCTGCTTCTTTGTTGTCAAAAATTTCACCGGAATATTAACTGTTTATCATATGACAAAATTTTTAACTCGACCGAATTGGAAGCATTTGCAAGCGACAAATTAAATGCAGATCAAATGATGACTTCTGTCTTTGATAGGATACAAAACATCGTGGGAAAAAGAAAAAAAAAGCTGGTTACCAGCGTTTTCCCCTTTTCCCACCTTTTCAAAAGCCTTCTTCTTCAGGGTCATTAAAACTTGTGATTGTGTTGTAATGGGTTAAATATTTACCCAACAATGCCATGTTTTAAGAAACCTGTGGAAGAAGCCATTTCAAAAAATCATGGAAAAAGGTGAAAAATTAATACTGGTTACGCGTCTACAAAATTAACCCTTTACCAAATGAAAAAATTTTAGACTTGTTCAAATTGAAAGCATTTGCAGATGACAAAATAAATGTGACTCAAAAATTGAAATTTCAAGAAGGTTAGAAAACATTGTGGGAAAAGGAGAAAATGCTTGTTACCAGCATTTTCTCCTTTTCCCACAATGTTTTCAAAAGGCTTTTTCTTCAGGGTCGTTTAAAACCGCGATTGTGAGGTAAAGAGTTAATGCTACATACAATTTTCCATAGTTTTTAATGTCAGTCACGTGCAATAACTTTCAACAAAAATTTTGTATTTTCAAAACATTGAACGTAAAAAATAATTTTAACTAGAATTTTTATGAAATATAAGTGTAAAGGGATCAAATTGAAATTTCAACACAAATTTTTCAGGTATTTACAATCTTCAAATATTGACATAATTCCTCATGAAAAGTACTTCATTGTAAGATATACAATACACTGAATAAGATGAAAAACTGTCTCCAAACTTTCACTCATTTTGTATTCAAAAAACATATTTAACCATTTCCCAAACGACAAATTTTGGACTGGTCCAAATTGAAAGAATTTGCAGACGACAATTTTAAATTTGATAAAAATGGCAGAAAGTTATCAAAAAGGGTAGAAAACACCGTGGGAAAAGGAGAAATTGCTCGTTACGAGCAATTTCTCCTTTTCCCACAGTGTTTTCAAAAGACTTGTACTGCAGACACGTGAAAACCAGGGCTTGTTTGGGAAAGGGTTAAGTGGTTATTGCCTGTGTAAGAATATTTTTTTGTGTAATCAACAGTTTAACCTTTCACTACACAATCCACTGTATTAACGACCTTGTGCAGTAATGTTCCCAAAATTTTTGTTTAACCCTTTACCACACAACCCCGACTTTTAATGACCCTGAAAAAGAAGCCTTTTGAAAACATTGTGGGAAAAGGAGAAAATGCTGGTTACCAGCATTTTCTCCTTTTCCCACAATGTTTTCTGCCCTTCCCAAAACAAACTTCCATTACTTAGTAGCATTTATTATGTCGTCTGCAAATCCTTCCAATTTGGACAAGTCTAAAATTTTGTCGTTTGGTAAAGTGTTAACCTTCAGAGCCAAGTCCAATCATTTGATTGACATGTAATTTATTTTCTGAAAATGCTTTCAATTTAGGCAAGTCAAAAATTTTGCCAAGTGGTAATTTACCAAATGAAAAAATTTTAGTATTATCCGAATTCATCATGTGCAGACGACAAATCAAAATGCTGCATGAATTATGAAATCTTACCTTTGGAAGGGTAGAAAAAATTGTGTGCAAAGAAGAAAATGCTGGTTACCAGCTTTTCCTCCTTTGCCCACAATGTTTTCATTGGGGTCGTTAACACTCAGGATAGCGTGGTAAAGGGTTAAATCTTTCTAATCCAGCCATCTGCGACCAAAAATGTATTTTTGCAGTGAGTGCAGTCTGATCTTGCTCACTCCTCTCTGCAGCTCTATCAGAAGTTTCTATCATGTAAACTTGGTTCAATGCAAACTAATTTAACCCTTTACCAAACAACACCGACTTTTAATGACCCTGAGGTGGAAGGCTTTTGAAAACATTGTGGAAAAAGGAGAAAATGCTGGTCACCAGCATTTTCTCCATTTCCCACAATGTTTTCTACCCTATCAAGAACAAATGTCATCATTTGAGCCGCATTTAATCTGTCATCTGCAAGTGTATTAGGGTTAGACGGTTTTTGACGGTTGGTAAAGAATTAACAAAATCTATTTGTGTAATTGTCAAAAAGTTATTTTCAGCAGGACAAGGGTTTGATACGGAAAATTGTACCCACACATTTCCCTACGGTGACAAATCTGCAGCAGATAATTTTTAAAGCCATCCACATAAAATATGAATGATCAACATAAATTAAGGTTTACTACATAATGAAAATATTGTGGCAAAGGCAGAAATTATAAAAAAAATTTCCTTATTTTTGTTTTTTTGCAAGATCATTTCCTTGCATTCAGTTTTATTACGTTCAGTTTTTGCCACACCATTTCCTTATGTCCAGTTTTTGCTAGATTATGTCCTTATGTTCAGTTTTTGCAAGATCATTTCCTCATGTTCAGGTTTTTGCTAGATCATGTCCTTATGTTCAGTTTTTGCAACATCATTTCCTTATGTTCAGTTTTTGCCAGATCATTTCCTCATGTTCAGCTTTTGCCAGGTCATTTCCTTATGTTCAGCTTTTGCTAGATCATTTCTTTGATGTTCAGTTTTTCCAAGATCATTTCCTTATGTTCAGTTTTTGCTAGATAATGGCCTTATGTCCAGTTTTTGCCAGATCATTTTCTTATGTTCAGTTTTTGCCAGATCATTTCCTTATGTTCAGTTTTCACTAGATCATGTCCTTATGTTCAGTTTTTGCCAGATCATTTTCTTATGTTCAGTTTTTGCTAGATCGTTTCCTCATGTTCAGGGTGTTTTTTTGCCAGATCATTCCTCATGCTCAATTTCTACTGGACCATTTCCTTATTGTCAGTTTTTGCTATATCAGTTCCTTATGTTCAGTTTTCCCAAGATCAGTTCCTTATGTTCAGTTTTCCCCAGATCCTTTCCTTATGTTCAGTTTTCCCCAGATCAGTTCGTTATGTTCAGTTTTCCCCAGATCCTTTCCTTATGTTCATTTTTTCCTAGATCATTGCCTTATGTTCAGTTTTTGCTAGATCACTTCCCTATGTTCAGTTTGCCAGATCTTTTTCTCATGTTCAGTTTTTGCCAGATCATTTCCTCTTCTTCAGTTTTTGCTAGATTATTTCCTCATGTTTAGTTTTTGCTAGATCATTCCCTTATGTTCATTTCACCAGATCTTTTCCTTATTTTCATTTTCCCAGGTCATTTCCTCATGTTTTAGATTCTTAACCCTTTCCCAAACAATGAATTTTAGACTGATCCAAATTGAAAGATTTTGCAGATGGCAATTTCACATTTGATGAAAATGGCAGAAAGTTCTCCAAAAGGGTAGAAAACACGGTGGGAAAAGGAGAAATTGCTCGTAATGAGCAATTTCTCCTTTTCCCACAGTGTTTTCAAAAGACTTGTACTGCAGACACGTGAAAACCAGGGCTTGTTTGGGAAAGGGTTAAGTCCTTACCATACGACAAAATTTAAGACTTGTCCACATTCAAAACAGTTACAGACAATAATTTTAACATTTTACAATAGTTCATATGATGAAAAAAAAATAAGAGCAAAAATTATAAATCCACTTAAATATTAGTTCTGTGTTTATCCTTGGCAGTTAGCCCCTTTACCAAACAACAAAATTTAAGACATGTCCAAATTTGAAAGTGTTTGCAGATGGCAAATTAAATGTGGCACATATGATGGAATTTGTCTATGATGGGGTAGAAAATATTGTGGGAAAAAGGAGAAAATGCTGGTTACCAGCATTTTCTCCTTTTCCCGAAATGTTTTCAAAAGCCTTCTCTCTCAGGGTAGTTAAAACTCCAGGTTGTATGGTAGAGAGTTCATCTAAAAAAATCCCCTACAAACACTATACAAGGTAAAATTTAAGAAGTAATTAATCAATGTCTCTCGGCCTTTTTCATTCCGAAGGTAAGTTGGTGCACAATACAGTCTTACCATGGTTTTCCATTGATACTATCCTTGTCCCAATCTCTATCATAGAGTGACTGTATGATTGATTGTACGGTGTTAAACGCTGTTTTAACATTATTTCAGTTATGTCGTGGCGACCAGTGCGCCTATCCATGCTTTCATGGAGTTTCTTTTTACCAGAACACCCTGATCTTGATCTGTACTGGCAACAAGGGGATCTAAGTTTTGACTGATTGATTGTGTGGTGTTTAATGTCGCTTTCAACATTAATTTCATTTATATCACAGCGGCCAGTGCACCTATCCGTGCTTTCCTGGAGTTTCTGTGATCAATTCTTCGCACAGTATTCTTCCCAAGCCATTGGCTGCTTTCCAACATAACCATGGCAGAAACAATGATTGGCAGCATGAGATTAATGAATTTGGTCACAATGACTATCATCAATCCTCGAAAAGAAATTGGTTGGGCTGGGGATTCCAACCAGCAATTCCCTGGTCTCAAGTCCTACATGCTACTGACAGCGCTACCAGGGCTTGGCCCCTATCACAGACATTGGCCGCAGTAGGGAAGAATACTGGCATGTCATAGAAGGAGGTTCTGGTTTGAACCTGACAAAGAGCAGGCCAAGTTTTAGAACTGCCCGCATCATGGCACCAGATTTGGTTAGGAACTACCAGATCATCAGAGACCAACATGCTTGCTTTTCATCAATGACAGCTTCTACCATCAAGCTTTGTGAACTTTTTTTTTTAAATTATTATAAATGGAAAATACCCCTTCAATTGAAAGCTGTTAACTCTTTACCAAAAGACAAAATTTTAAACTAGTCCAAATTGAAAGCATGTGCAGACGATATGATAAATGTGACTGAAAATTTGAAAATTGTGTTGGGAAGGGTAGAAAACATTGTTGAAAAAGGAGAAAATGCTGGTTACCAGCATTTTCTCCTTTTCCAACAATGTTTTCAAAAGGTGTCTTTCTTAGGGTCATTAAAAGTCAGGATTATGTGGTAAAGAGTTAAAGGGTTGTGGGAAGAGGAGCAATTATCTGCTACAACAATTGCTCCATTCCCGTGACATAATTATTATATAACTCTTTACCATACAATTGCAAATTTTAATGAACTTAAAGGAAGAAGCCTGGCAACCAGCATTTTCTCCTTTTCAAACAATGTTTTCTACCTTTCAAGGACAAATACTATCATTTGAAAAACATTTCGATTGGTGTATGTAAATTTCTTCAACATGGACTTGTCCAAAATTTTGTCATGTGTTAAAAGGGCTAAGGGTTGAACTATCTGGCTGCTCTGCTGAGCCTCTCTGGACAAAAGCAGCCATGATATTGCGATCAGCTTGGTCTTATTTCTAGCCTAAAAGTATCCATTTGGGTCTATTCGGCGCATTAAGGGTTCAACTACCTAGCAATGTAGCCACAATAATTATGAATCCAAGATCAGAATTCACATCCTGTGCAGTATGATCTTGATGTTCTCTGTCCAAAAAAGTGATCTCACTTTGGTTTAAGGCTTTAAAGGTTGAAACCTGCATTTTTTCCGCAGACTGAGTAGCTTCAGCATAAAAGATCAAAGAAAATTCAACAACATCAATGTTTACTTACACCAGGGAATGCTTTCATTGCAGTCAATGCATTGAAAATAACCTGAATATACCACAATGAGGTAATCTAACTCTTTACCAAATGACAGAATTTGAGGCTTGTCCAAATCCAAAGCAGACAAAAAAAAATAAACATGACTCAAAAATTTAAATTTAGTTGTTTTGAGGGGTAAAAAACATTGTGGGATAAGGAGAAAATGTTGATTACCAGCATTTTCTCCTTTTTCCACAATGTTTTGAAAAGCCTTATTAATCGAGGTTGTTAAAATGTGGGATTGTGTGTTAAAGGGTTAATTATATACCAACTAACCCATAATCACATGGCAAAATTTTAGACTCGTTCATATTGAAGGAATTTAGAGACTACAATTCAGACGTTTTTGAAAAAAAAAAATAGTATTTGATCTTGAATACATAGAAAACATTGTGGGAAAAGAAAAAAATGCTGGTCTCACATCATTTTCCCAGAATGATTTCGAAAGGCTTCTTCCTCGGGGATGTTAAACTGTAGGATTGTGTGGTAAAGTGTAATGATCTGACTAAAATACGAACAGACATTATCGAAAACACATTTGGAACAGACCAGAATAAGTTGTCCAAATCACCCATGTACTCTGTGTACACACTGGAGAGACTTTACGTTCTTGCTCCAGTTTAACGTTACTGCTCCTGTCAATCGAACGTACCCGCTCCAGCTAAAAACATGGCTGCACCCATAAGATTTCGTAAGGTAAGCACAAAAACATTATTCTTTTTACATGTTAATGAATAGATATGTAGTTGAAAGCTGTCGCACGGAATGTCTGGGATGTCAGTGCACGTAAATCTGTCGTTCTTTTGGTGGTTAATCGTGTGTTGAAGGCGTTTAATCCGACAAACTTCCGTCGGCGACTACGGTTTCTAGAAAATCAGTACTTGGAGTCTGCAAAAACCTTAGTAAAACATATACAGTAGATAATCTGAGGTGGATGCCGTGTCAGATGACCTATATAATGATTATTCCTCTCGACTATAAACCGAAAAGAACATAAAATGCAATTATAAAGCGATGTTTTGCCTTATTTGCATTACAACGTTACATGCTCCGAAATTCAATACGACGTTCTAGCTCCTGAGCTGAAACATGTTCAGCGTAAGTCTTCGAGTTACAGTAAACAATTTTGTCATTTTGGTCAAGACCCAGTTTCGATTCATTCTATAATCAACCCTAGGTTATTTGGCTGGCGTTTCCTCGTTCTCATGAATTATTCGAGAAGCATTTTGATTGGTAATCTCAGTATTTTCTTGAGAAAATTTAAGCTATTTTTATCACAAATATGCCGTCATTTCTATTTTTTACTAGCCGATATCCAATTACATCATTCGTTGAAAATCAAGCTAAGGGATACTTTAAATATAGCGGCGGCTATCAACGCTACAATCGAAAAGCGTTTAAAAGAGATACTTTAAATATAGCGGCGGCTATCAACGCTACAATCGAGAAGCGTTTAAAAGAGATGTTCAAATCGACAATTTTATTTAATTTATTGGAACAGGAATAGCAAGCTTTTCCTTTGATTTTCATTCCTAAAGACTGTAACAATGTATGATATTTTAAAATATTTGCGCTCGTACACAAAGATTGATAGTGTCGTCCGTTAATTACAGAATGGCATATGTCTCACACGAGATGATCACGCCATATTTGCACTCGTCACAACTCGGCCGATTCCGTACCTACATCTTACCTCGTCCGTATAAAGGAGGCTTCCATTTTGAACTACCAATCACATGATCTTAAACATGGCGGCGCCCCTGTAGATCGCTTAGCAACGACATGAACAACTACGGTGAAGTTATTCACTTCTATCGATCTGTCGATGAAAGCTCCTAACGGAATTGATAAACCACGCTAAAAATTGAATGTACAAACTGTTTGCCGACTGAAATATTCTTAGAAAGATAACGATAGAAAATTTACTCATGTTTTCTTTTTTAAGAGGAGTCTTACAATTTCAATAACGGTAAAGCGGTGTGCTTCCGGAGATGTGCGAAATGTACCGTGTAGGTGCATATCAAGCTACGTGATACAGCCGAGGGATTTGATCACCGGATCACCCGAGGTATGCCAAATGGCCATATTTGATGACCACCTTGGGTTTTTTCCAAGGTTATTTTTAGTAACTGAGGAAATGAAATTGTCCCCTGTACAAGAGAGAATCATTATATAAGCGATCTTTTGATTGGCTATTAGGGTACTTCCCGCCCATATGAATATTCCTATGAAACGACGAATTGCTAGTCAGTTTTCCCAGGGGTAATGCATGGAGAGTAACGTAATGCTTAAACCTGGGTTCCAAGGATAATAACAGCAATGACTATCATTATAAACGACCAAATATATATTGCAAATCAGCTGAAAAACTGATATAGAATACTAAGCAAAACAATTCACATTTTTCCTTTTCCCACATTGTATTCTATAAAATGAGACAAGTATCTCTCGGTTTGGTCACATTTTTAAATGTTTTCTCCAACTTGATCACTATAGATCGGTTCAAATGTGTAGTTTGATAGATAATTGTATGACAGTACAATACTAAAACACATTGAACCTTTTTAATACGCCTAATCTAATTGAGCATGTATTCAGAGGATCTGAGGTTCTCTCTCTAATATTATTGAGCTTTCAGAATCAGACATTCATCGTCAAAGAATGGAGAGAGAGAGAGAGAGAGGGGGGGGGAGCGAGGGGGTAGAGAGAGAGAGGTGATTTGTCTGATAGGCCCTTTTGTCTTCTAAATTTGTAGTATTAGCTATAATTAGATGCATTTAGGTGTGAAGCTGACAAGACGTATGGTTGGTTGTTTTATTAATGATCATTATTATTAATTTACAGTAACGCAGAAGGGAGTCTTGTGATGACGATATCGAAGATGATAGTTATATTAGTTGTGGATCTTATGCATGATAGTTATGGTAGTTATGGATCTTGTGAGTGACATTGGCATCAAGGTCTCCAGGTATATAATGACATTTCATTTCAAAAGCACAAAAAAATCAGGACAAGAAACCTGACTGACAGACAGGCCGAAAGACGGACGGGCAATTATACATATTGGAAAACACAAATTGCTTGATTGAATTCGTAGACAATCGCTTATAACATCGTACTTTCTTTCAACTCAGGAGCTGGATCGTTTTATTGAATTTCGGAGCATGGAACGTTGTCTATAAAAACTTGACATATAGTTGCTCTGTTATGAAAAATCGTACATTTTTTGTTTGGAACTGTGGTGAATAAAGCATATATGTATCACCTGGTATAGCACAAACTTCAGAATATCATGTTTGTACGTTTAACAAAGGTTTTTGCTGACTTCCGCGTGTTGATTATTCAGAAATCATAGTCCCTGACGGAAGTTTGTCGGATTAAACGTCTTCAACAAACAACCAACCATCAAAAGATCAATACAGAAATATGTACTGATATCACAGACGTTCCGTGCGAAAATCGTCTGTTGTATATCTATTCATATGATTGTTAAAAAAAGCATTTTTTGGTGTTTACCTGTCAAAAGTCTAGGTCGCGGCCATGTTTTTACCCGGAGCAGGTACGTTCGCTTGACAGGAGCAGTAACGTTAAACTGGAGCAAGAACGTAAAGTCTCTCCAGTGTGGTGTAGGTTTTTCTGTATTGCAAATGTACCGTACATAGAACTTTTAGGTTTTTCTGTATTGCAAATGTACCGTACGTTGAACTTTTAGGTCTTCATGTTCAGCTCTTTCCGTCAAATTTCAAGAATGTGCAGCTTTATGATTTTTTTGGGTTATCTAAAAAGAAGATATGATAAAAGGAACATCGACAGTCTGTATTTCTGATGAATAAGGTCTCTTTGCATGTGTAAAGAGGTCCAAATCAGATTTGACATTCAGTCTCATCTGCTATGAGCATCCTTGCACAAACTTGACCTGATCAGACCACACAGAAATGCAGACTGTCATTATATTCCATTTACATCACATTCAAAGTATTTGTGTCTTCACAATCTTCTTTATTTCTATTGAGAAATCATTTTTTATGCCCCTGGGGGCATTACAATTTCTGAAAGGGGGCAATTAAAAGGGTTAAAACGACGCAGAAATTTACTTTAATAACAAATAACATTGCCGTCCAGTGACCAAAGCTATAACTCTTAGATCAAAATCAGACTGAACAGAACATGCAGTTTGATCACTGACCCACATTTTCAAAATCACCATGGATAATATTTTACCAAAACACAATTTTGATATTATACAGGCTGGCTTCATTTACTAATTGAAAATCTCTTTTTTCATTTTGGGATTTAACTCTTTCCCAAACGACAAATTTTGGACTGGTCCAAATTGAAAGAGTTTGCAGACAACAATTTTAAATTTGATGAAAATGGCAAAAAGTTATCAAAAAGGATAGAAAACACTGTGGGAAAAGGAGAAATTGCTCGTTACGAGCAATTTCTCCTTTTCCCACCGTGTTTTCAACAGACTTGTACTGCAGACACGTGAAAACCAGGGCTTGTTTGGGAAAGGGTTAAGAGTTTAAACAGAACAAAAAATTTCAGAAGTTCTCTGTAATAACATAATTATGTATTTTGAGTCCAGCAAGAAAAAAGAAATGACCCGAAGATCACAAAGAAAAACAGTAAATTATGGCAGACAAAATGTCCCCCATATCGATTTTGTTACCCTTTTCCGAAACAAAAAATTGAAAATTAACTGCGGATGAAAAATTTAAAATTGTTACACATGAGCTGTAGTTCTCTGATAGGGTAGGTTTAACTCTAAGTATTACCACACGACAAAAATTTTAGACTGGTCCAGTTTGAAAGCATTGGCAGATGACATATTAAATGTTGTACAAATTGTGAAATTTGTCTTTGAAAGGATAGAAAAAATTGTAGGAAAAGGAGAAAACCAGCATTTTCTCCTTTTCCCACAGTGTTTTTAAAAGTCCTTGTTTATTGGGGTCATTAAAACTTGGATTGTGTGGTAAAAAGCATCGTGGGAACAGGAGAAAATGCTGGTTACCAGGATTTTCTCCTTTTTCCACAATGTTTTCAAAGCCTTCTTCCTCAGGGTCGTTAAAATTTGGGATCGTGTGGAAAACGGTTAAAGCAAAAAATTCAGTTTAAGAAAAATATTTATATTAAAAATTTCACTGCTATAATGGTTCACTCTTCACAATAATTTTCTGCACAATGTCTGCCTGACCAGGTTACAGCTCTGGTTACCATATCTTACTCAAGACATGGTGGTTGTGAGTTTGATACTCATTTGAGGCAAACCTTCCTAATGAAGATTTTTTGCCTCTCACCTCTGATATATGTGAGAAAAGTAGTCAGTGACTTGGAAAGAAAGTTGTGTCAGCACTGGTGTGAGAGAAACACATGCGTAAGTGCACTGACTGCCGTGATATGACCCAAGCTGTAAAAACAGTGTTAAACTCCTATTCAATCAATCAATCAATGCAACATCAGCAAGGGCCGTAGGGAGGTGACTTTCTATGAGACTTAATAAAACATGCTGATAGGGATACTTATTTCTTTTATGCTTTTCAGTAGTTTATTGAAATCTAACAGTGAATCATATCCTTATAGGTCACCAGTGAATGTTATAATTTAACGGTGAATGTTATAACTTTTTTTTGACATGCCACAGATATTTATAGAACGTAAATGAATTTTTAGCGTGTGAACGTCACATTTTACGTCAACATCCGTCATGACGTCACTATTACAGCTACTCCATATACGAATAAATTGAAATGAGAACGCAGAAGGAGCAGAATTTAATTTCGTAAGATCATTGAGGCCCCAGTGCAAATTTTGTACTTGTGCAGTAAGCACTTAGTGTGATCTGTCATGTCTTACACAGCTTTCCCTAAAAAAGTCTCCCTGAAAAACTGGTAAGCATACAAAATATTGTACAAAACCAAGAAGTAATATCAATGCAGTAATATCATAGCACGATGCAGAGTGATTGGGTCCATCTTGTCCTTTCGAAGGCTGGTAAAAAACCGATGGTCTGCCACTGATCCATTCAGGGCGACCATGACTAATCTGTTTGTAACTCGGTCAAGAATCTACCAAGAAAAGATCAAGAATTAAGCATGCAGAGCTAGGCTACAACATGTAGGTTGCATCTAAATTGTATTCAATAAGCGACATTGTATCTCTTACGCAGCTAGACTGCACCAGACCAAGTCTTGGTTGGCCGAGATTGAGTCTAAGTCAGACAAGGTCGCATGCATATGAGGATAGATTGCCAAGAGATAGATGCTATGTTGCAGATTGTAGGAACAGAACAAGTCTAAGTCGGTTTAAGATCATGTGGACCTTGATAGAGTGAAAGATCATAAATACAGCGTCTATAGAGTATTATGTAGAGCGTACACATTGAAGGTCATACAAGAAAACATTGAACATAGAGTGTACACAGAAAATAATGGAGTAGATTGCATGGATTCTCCGTTTCCCACAATACTTTCAAAAGGCTTCTTTCCCAGGGTGGTCAAAAGGCGGCGTTGTGCAGTATAGGGTTAATCAGAGTGTGACTGAGATCCTAACATGGCCTAGACAATAAAAAGGTATGTGTTAGGTATGTGACACAGCATTATGCATGTTTTGTCTTCTCTGCAGACAACCAGCCTCTTGCTACATTTTCAAATTCTGTTTTCATTTATGTTTAATAAATAATTCACAACCTCTTTGGATCTACCTAATTACACTATCCTTTTCCGGACAAACAAGGACTTTTCCCTCTCAAAACTTTCTCCCAAGCAATGTATTAACTCTTTACCCAACAACAAAATTTTGGACTGGTCCAAATTGAATCCATTTGTAGATGACACATTAAATGTTGCTAAATTGATTATTTCTGTCTTTGATAGGGCAGAAAACTTTAGAGGAAAATGAGAAAATGCTGGTGACCAGCATTTTATCCTTTTCCCACAATGTTTCATAAGCCTTCTCTTTCAGGGTCATAAAAAGTCGGGATTGTGTGGTAAAGGATTAAACAGGTCTAGAAAAACATTAGTACGCTAGCTGATGGCCCTGGGTTAATCTGTACAAAGTCAATGCAGTATTCTTAGTTTACTTTTCATTATTTGAAAATAAATAAACAGATTTCATTATGTAAAAAAATAAATGAAAAGACTTCAGGGGTAACAACCTACGTCATAGCATACGTCATCGGAGACATTTTAAATCTGCCATTTTCGTTTTAAAAGATAAGTTTTTCAGCTTGTACATTATTGTTATTGAAGATTTGTCCAAACAAAGCAGTGCATATGGTACCTGACAACTTTCTTCATTAGTATACATTCATATTTTGTTCATTAGTTTTGTTGATTTTGCAATTACCTCCGCACAATTTTCGAAGCCGGTGACACATGTGCGATTTAACAATAGATGTTGTATACACTTCAATTGTGTTGAAGTGTTTAGAGCCACAACATTGTTTCATGGCATTTTGATTTCACGAATAGGACAAATATATTTACTGTCACCAGATGAAGTAGGTATTCTAAGTAAATTTTAGATACATATATCTTTTTAAAGTAATTAATCTGCACATTGCGCACAAAATGGCGGCTATTCAAAATGTTTCCGACACCTCTGCTATGGCGTAGGTTGTCACCCTTGAGACTTCGTTATGTGAAAATAATTAACTCTTTACCACACAACAATATTTTAGACTGGTCCAAATTGAAAGCATATGCAGACGACAAATTAAATGTGTTTCAAATGATTGGATTTGTTGCTGAAAGGTTAGATAAGATTGTAGGTGAAGGAGAAAATGCTGATTACCAGCATTTTCTCCTTTACCCATAATGTTTTACAAAGTCCAATTTCCCAGGGTCATTGAAAGTCAGGATTGTGTGGTAAAGGGTTAAAGGGATTGATGAACATCTTTTTAACTCTTTACCAAATGACAAGATCGTAAACTTGCCCAAATTGAAAACATTTGCAGACAACAATTTATATGTGGCTCAAATGTTGGAATTTGTTCATGATAGGTAGAAAACATAGTGGGAAAAGGAGAAAATGCTGGTTACCAGCATTTTCTCCTTTTCCCACTATGTTTTCAAAAGCCTATTTTGTTAGTGTGATTAAAACTCCGGATTGTGTAGCGTTAAAGACCCAATAGCTACCAAAGGTAAACAATTAAGGGATAAATTGGAGTGGGATATCTGGTAAATGGTTAGTGATTCAATTTTCAGATTTTTTTCTCAACAAAATTGTAGCAAATCTGTAAATATAACAATCCAAACCCTTTACCACACCTTGCTAATTTGTTTATGTAACTGAAAATACAATTTCCGCATACAGTTTAACCCTTTCCCAAACGACAAATTTTGGACTGGTCCAAATTGAAAGAGTTTGCAAATGACAATTTTAAATTTGATGAAAATGGCAGAAAGTTATCAAAAAGGTAGAAAACACTGTGGAAAAGGAGAAATTACTCGTTACGAGCAATTTCTCCTTTTCCCACAGTGTTTTCAAAACACTTGTACTGCACACATGTGAAAACCTGGGCTTGTTTGGGAAAGGGTTAAATAAAACTGTTCTACGGGAGAAATACTTGAAGACATGAAAAAGAACCATTTTAAACAGTCTGGAAATCATTGAGAGAAAAGAGTCAATCAACTTTTTCTGGCAGAAATTATACTCCTTTTCCTTCCATGTTTTTTAAAAAGGAGTCGAATGCTGTTGTATTTGTGTCATATTCCGTTAATTATCGTTCCGCCACACGACGCAGGTGACAGAAGAATGCTAGACCTAACTCCATTTAGGCCATCTTTGAATGTTATCTCTATTTCAAATCAAATCAAATTGTGGCAATTTTTACCTGAAGTGTCCCAAAGCTTGGGCTTGGGCCAAAATATTTTAATTGTTACGATTTTTCTGCCTCTATACATGTATTAGACAAAGTATCTTGGTATTCTTTATTTTTCCAAGGGTTTATTTTTTCCTGTTTTACTAAACATTTATGAATATCCTGTAGAATAGTACATTTAACTCATTACCAAATGACAAAATTTTAGACTAGTCCAAATTGAGAACATTTGCAGACGACAAAATAAATGTGACTGAAAATTTGAAGTGTGTTTTGGCAAGGGTAGTAAAACATTGTGCGAAAAGGAAAAAATGCTGGTTACCAGCATTTTCTCCTTTTCCCACAATGTTTTCAAAAGCCTGCTTCCTCAGGGTCATTAAAATCTGGGACTTTGTGGCAAAGGGTTTAGCAGCACTATGGCCCCATGATGCATTCTACTGAGTGCTCTGGCAAATGGGAGTTTATTGCATCTCTCTGATGTATCACACCAAGCAGGCCATCACATTAACCCTTTACCACACAATCCCGAGTTTTAACAACCCTGAAGAAGAAGGCTTTTGAAAACATTGTGGGAAAAGGAGAAAATGCTGGTAACCAGCATTTTCTCCTTTTCTCACAATGTTTTCTACCCTTCCCAAAACAAATTTCAATTTTTTAGTCACATTTATTTTGTCGTCTGCAACTGCTTTCAATTTGGACCAGTCTAAAATTTTGTTGTTTGGTAAAGAGTTAACCCTTTCCCAAACGAGCCCTGGTTTTCACGTGTCTGCTGTGCAAGTCTTTTGAAAACACAGTGGGAAAAGGAGAAATTGCTCGTAATGAGCAATTTCTCCTTTTCCCACAGTGTTTTCTATCCTCTTGGAGAACTTGCTGTCATTTTCATCAAATTTAAAATTGTCGTCTGCAAACTCTCTCAATTTGGACCAGTCTAAAATTTTGTCGTTTGGTAAAGAGTTAACTATGGATCCACAAAATCCATTTTCTTTATCAACAGACTGAATCACAAAGAAGACTGGTCCTTTGACAGGCAGAAAATTTACCAGTAGCAAACAGTTTTGACCCATGTCAGCCTGCACACTAAATTATGAAGAAGTATCAGACTTACATCTATATGAAACATGCTCTGTGAAAAGGGGGCTTAATGCATCTCTGAAAAGTATCTACCCAGGTCAGCCTGTGCAGTCTGCGCAGGCTGACCTGGGTTGAAACTTTTCGCTGTTAGTCAAACGTCAAGGTCAGCCTGTGCAGGCTGACCTGGGCTGAAACTTTTCGCTGTTGGTCTTGAGTTTCTGTATATCCAAGGACCTGTCTACCTCATGACTGAGTCAGGTTGTTAAAAAAAGTGGTTATTATGGATCTCTAATTATGTGATGGCTTGATTAGTATCATGGATCACAGAGATACATTAAGCCCCCCTTTGCCAGAGCATGGCTCATATTTTTGTTGATTTCATCAACTCATCAACCATGGCTTTACAATCATCAATCAAGTTGACAACAATAATCTACAGAACTCAAATTCAATGCCTATAAACTCTTCACCACACAACAAAATTTTAGACAGGTCTAAATTGAAATCGTTTGCAGATGACAAATAAAATGGGGTACAAACGACAGTATCTGTCTTTGAGATTGTTGAAAACATTGTGGGAAAAGAAGAAAATGCTGGTTACCAGCATTTTCTTCTTTTCCCACAATGTTTTCTAAAGCCTTCTCTTCTTAAGGATCATTAAAACTCAGGATTGTGTGGTAAAGAGTTTAGTAGTATAAAGTTGGGATGAGCTTAAAGCACTCTGCCATAGCCATGCTTTGGCCTACCTATCATGCCACTATCTAAATGTGTGAGTTGTCCGCATGATCAACACGCAGCCTCTATGCAGTGCCCAATGTGGGGATCATGCCTAGGACATGTCTACTGGCTATGAGCTTGCCTTTTTTAAAATTGGTCACAGTGTTTATTGTTTGTATTGCAGTTTAATGCCGTTTTTAACAGGTTAGGTCATATCATGGCCGTCAATGCACCTACGCAAGTATTACCTGGCCTTGTCAAAATAGTGCTGACACATCCAAACCACTGACTACTTTTCTCACATGCATCAGAATTGAGAGGCGAAAAATCAACGCCACAAGTTTGCCTCAACCGGGCATTGAACCAACAACCACCAGGTCACAAGTCAGATATGCTAACCACTGAGCTACCCGACCAGGGCTGTGTAGAGATTAACAAAATCAAAGAGGCTGTGATGCCTGGGAATCTAAATGAAAATTGTTACGGCCGCTGCAAGGAAGGTGCACCGAAAGAGTGATATGGGCGTCCTACTTGCGCTGTACCCTAACCGCAGGCCAAATGTAAACTAGGCACTGGGCTTAAAAAGGAATACATATGAAAACATTGTGTCTGAAGGATAAATTGTTCCTTTACTCTTTACCCGACAACAAAATTTTTAGACTGGTCGAAGACATCACATTGAATACAGCCAGAAATATGTCTTTGAATGGGTAGAACACATCGTATGAATGAAGAAAAATGCTGGTTACAAGCTTTTTCTCCTTTTCCAACAAAAAGCTTTCTGAAACCTTCCCCAGTGTCATAAAAGCATGGGACCATTTGGAAAAGGATCCAGAGCCATTTGTCCTCTTGCTATGATGTTTTCTAAAGTTATCTGGTCCAAGATGAAAAATGTCACGTGCAGGGGTATAACCTTTACCACACAATCACAACTTTTAACGACCCCTAGAAAGAAATCTTTTGAAAACATTGTGGGAAAAGGAGAAAATGCGGGTTACCAGCATTTTCTCCTTTTCCCACAAAGTTTTCTATCCCTCCCAAGACAAACTTCAATTTTTGAGTAACATTTATTTTGTCGTCTGCAAATGCTTTCAATTTGGACCAGTCTAGAATTTTGTCATTTGGTAAAGGGTTAACCTTTTCCCAAAAAAGACCTGGTTTTCATGTGTCTGCAGTACAAGTCTTTTGAAAACACTGTGGGAAAAAGAGAAAATGCTCGTAACGAGCAATTTCTCCTTTTCCCACAGTATTTTCTACCCTTTTTGAGACCTTTCTGCCATTTTCATCAAATCTAAAATTGTCGTCTGCAAACTCTTTCAATTTGGACCAGTCCAAAATTTGTCGTTTGGTAAGGCCTAACAAAAAAATATCTGTGTTTAGGGTTTTGGTCCCAGATGCTGTAGGTAGGGTAGGAAGGGATTTCTTTTTTTTTTTCCAGAAATTTTTTACATGGACTATGTACTGAAATCACTCCCCCCCGCAAAAAAAAAAATAATTTTTTTTTTCAATCGTAGAATAAAAAGTTTAGGATTGGCAGCATTTTCTAGGTAGGGTCGGGAAACCCTAAACGCAGATATTTTTTTAGGCCTAAAGGGTTAACCCTTTCCCAAACAAGCCCTGGTTTTCACGTGTCTGCAGTACAAGTCTTTTGAAAACACTGTGGGAAAAGGAGAAATTGCTCATAACGAGCAATTTCTCCTTTTCCCACAGTATTTTCTACCCTTTTTGAGACCTTTCTGCCATTTTCATCAAATTTAAAATTGTCGTCTGCAAACTCTTTCAATTTGGACCAGTCCAAAATTTGTCGTTTGGGAAAGGTTTAAGCTCCTTCACTACCAAAAAACACATAAGCCAAGCTGTGGCACAAGGGGATGCATTATACCCAGCAAATCATCATATAATCATGGATCCATAAAATCCTTGTTGGCGAACAATCGATTGTAGAATGAGGTCCTTAGACATGCAGAAAATTTACAAATCGCAAAATGTTTCAAACCATGTCAGCCTGCCCAGAATGCACAGGCTGACATGGGTCAATGCTTTTTGCAGATGCATTAACCCTTTCCCAAACGAGAAATTTTGGACTGGTCCAAATTGAAAGAGTTTGCAGACGACAATTTTAAATTTGATGAAAATGGCAGAAAGTTCTCAAAAAGGGTAGAAAACACTGTGGGAAAAGGAGAAATTGCTCGTTACGAGCAATTTCTCCTTTTCCCACAGTGTTTTCAAAACACTTGTACTGCAGACACGTGAAAACCAGGGCTTGTTTGGGAAAGGGTTAAACCTCATTTTCACAGAGCACAATTGAAATTTTGTTTTCAATGACTACATTACAGTTCCCCTGAATGGTGAAAAGACATTTAGACATTTTAATCACAGTCCAGAATAAAGTAGTGGACAGTGTAGGTCCAAGATCAGACCTGATTGATTGATTGTATGGTGTTTAAAACCGTTTTCAACATTATTTCAGTTATATCACAGCAGCCAGTGCACCTATCCATGCTTTCCTGGTGTTTCTTTTACCAGTACTACCCACAATATTCTTTCCAAGGCACTGGCTGCTTTCCCACATAACCATCAT
Organism: Tridacna gigas; assembly: GCA_945859785.2. Lineage (NCBI taxonomy): Eukaryota > Metazoa > Mollusca > Bivalvia > Cardiida > Cardiidae > Tridacna > Tridacna gigas. Next base: position 53,530,628 of record OX244042.2, read on the forward strand.
CAAAACAGTGGCCAGTGGTGAGAGAGGAATAAATTCTGTCACAATAACTATTATTAATCCTTGGAAAGAAATTGGCCGAGCCATGCATCGAACCAGCGACCCTCTGTTCTCTGTATGCTGATCGGGGCTCAGCCATGATCTTGATCTACACTGTCCACAAAAGTTTCTTGTGTCGTCTATGGTTTGGAAAGAGTTAATGGCTGGGTACCCGCAAGTTGGAAACATTCCATTTTGCATACAGTTCATTAGATATGCATTCCATCCTAGGAGACTAAAACCTGTTAACTCTATACCACACAATCCCGACTTTTAACGACCCTGTGAAAGAAGCCTTTTGAAAACATTGTGGGGAAAGGGGTAAATGCTGGTAACCAGCATTTTCTCCTTTTCCCACAATGTTTTCTACCCTTTCAAGAACAAATTTCAATTTTTCAATTACATTTATATTGTCGTCTGCAAATGCTTTCAATTTGGACCAGTCTAAAATTCTGTCGTGTGGTAAAGGGTTAAATACTTTAGATTGCATAGATAAAGGCCAGGCAAGTTAACATGATATAATAGAGAAACTTCAACTTTTTCTCAACTGAATATAATTTTGTAAAATTTTTTCATTTAGCCTTTTACAGTTTTACCACATGATCCTGACTTTTAACCAGCCAGAGGAAGAAAGCTTTTGAGAACATTGTGGGAAAAAGAGAAAATACTGGTTACCACTATTTTCTCCTTTTCCCAAAAACATTTTCTACCCTTGGAATGCTAAATTTATGTTAACGTCTGATATGTTATGTGTAAATGCTTTCAAGTCAGACCAAGGTAAAATTTTGTTGTGTGGTAAAGAGTTAACCCTTTAATTAACCCTTTACCACACAATCCCGACTTTTAACAACCCTGAGAAAGAAGCCTTTTGAAAACATTGTGGGAAAAGGAGAAAATGCTGGTAACCAGCATTTTCCCCTTTTCCCACAATGTTTTCTACCTTTCCCAAAACAGATTTCAATTTTTGAGTCACAGCGAATTTGTCGTCTGCAACTGCTTTCAGTTTGGACCAGTCTGAAATTTTGTCGTTTGGTTAAGAGTTAAACAAATTCAGACCTATCCATATCAAAAGCAATTTGAGACTATGATGTGAACAGTTTTCAAAAGCTGTCTGCATGGGAGTTGTTAAAACCGGTGCAAGACTTTTTGTCGAAAAGGTGAATCGTCTAAATCCATGTATGTTTTAAAATACTGATTGCTTAATTCCTAGATTTATTTCATTAAAAGCTCTGTCTGGGAGGAAGATTTGAGCCACAATTTGTCTGGGTTAGGGTAAGGGTGTGGGCTAGGGATTGCTTTCCACGAATGTGGTTTTCGAGGAAATGTGGCAGATTGGTTAAAACTTGGGACTGTGTGGACAAGGATAAATCCTTTACAACACAATTCTGAAAACATTGTGGAAAACAGAGAAAATGCTAGTAAACAGCAAATTCTTCACCTTCACAATGTTTTTTCTCTACTTCCAAAGGAAAAATTCAATTTTTTGTGTCATGTTTAATTTGAAGTTTGCAGATTCTTTTAATTTGAACAATTCTAAAATTTTGTCATTTGATAAAGATTTAAGTGGTGTTAGTACAGACATTAATTTTGTTACTCCAGATCAAAGATAAAATTAACTCTGTACCATTTGACAAAATTAAAGACTTTAACAAATTCAAAGATTTAAAAAGGGGAAATTAAACATAGGCTCAAATGAAGAAATTATCTTTGAAAAGGTAGTAAACATTGTGGGAAAACGAGAAATACTGGCTTCCTTTATTGTTTTCTTACCTTCCAAGGATAAAATTTCTCATCATTTGAGACACATTTTATTCAGACCCAATGCATGACAGTCTCGCAAAAAAAAAAAATAGGAAAAGTCCCAAAACAAAGAATTTACACTTGCCTCGGCCATAAATACAACTGCTTTGAATACAAGCTTATCATTGCCAAAGCTATTTTGCAACATATTATGTCAATTAAAGTAACCTCCCTTGACAGGAAGTGAGTCAAAACGGTCCACTTCCAAAATGATTCGGTCCAAAGCCGCCTGTTTTGCATAGTCTTAGACAACTGTTATTGCAACGAATTTTATCAGAATGCACACCTTTAACCTTTACCACACGACAAAAATTGATACCAGCCCAAATTGAAAGCATTTGCAGACGACAATTTCAATGTGGTTCAAATGATGTGATTTTTGTTTGATAGGGTACAAAACATTGTGGGAAAAGGAGAAAATGCTGGTTACCAGCATTTTCTCCTTTTCCCACAATGTTGTCAAAAGGCTTCTTTCTCAAGGGTGTTAAAAGTGGATTGTGTGGTAAAGAGTTAAGATATGAATTCAGTGACATATGATGTTGTCTTTCAAAGAAGTGGGGTTTTATTCATAAAAACTGACTCTGTGTGCATGTATGGTTTTGCATATTTTGATCTACAATTGGCAAAATTTCATAATGTGATAGAAAGATTTTGACATTCATTGGATTTTGAGATAAGCTGCAGCCAGTGGCTAGCTGACTGACATTTTTAAGACTAGTTTAACTCTTTACCACACAGCAAAATTTTAGACTGGTCCAATTTAACCCTTTACCACACAATCCCGACTTTTAACGACCTTGAGGAAGAAGCCTTTTGAAAACATTGTGGGAAAAGGAGAAAATGCTGGTAACCAGCATTTTCTCCATTCCCCACCATGTTTTCATACCTCTCTAAAACAGAAATAATCAACTAAACAGCATTTAATTTGTTGTCTCCAAATGCTTTCAATTTGGTCAAGTCAAAAATTTCTTCATTTGGTAAAGAGTTAAAAGTGTTTACAGATGACAGCAAATTATATGTAGCTCAAATAATGGAATTTTCCTTTGATATGATAGAAAAAGGAGCAAATGCTGGTAATCAGCATCTTCACCTTCTCCCACAATGTTTTCAAAAATCTATCTCTCCAATGTTGTTAAAACTCAGGATTGTGTGGTACAGGGTTAACCATATACCACACTATCCAAAATTTTATTGACCCTAATGATAAAGGCTTTCGAAAACATTGTGAGAAAAGGAATAAATGCTGATAATCAGTATTTTCTCCTTTTCCCACAATGTTTTCTACCATTTTAAAGACAGATAATTATCATCATGTGAACAACTATTATTCTGTAGTCTGCAAATGCTTTGAATTTTGTCTTGTCCATAATTTTGTGGTTTGGTAAAGAGTTAACCCTTAGGCTGCTAAGCGCCACTCTACACTGTCTGATAAAGAGATATCTTTCCTCCAAAGACACCTTGAAATAGGAAAATTTGGGTTTATATTATCGGTTCGAAAGAATTTTTTGTTTTATTCAGCAGGATTAGGGTTAATAAAATTCCATCTCAAATACCTATTTGTATCTATCTGTCTGTCTGTCTGTCTGTCTGTCTGTTTGTCTATATCAGACCCTATATGTCATGAGGTGATTATCATGGACACACGCCCGCTATTAAGAATTAAGGTTAAGAATTTTATGCATATTACACAGTGTGATTTTCCCATTTTGCAGCTTGCAACTAATATATATATATATATATGATTTTTTTTTTATTCTTCTACTTTCTCTGTACCACTGGAATTTCCTATGTCATTGTTATATAAACCAGTTGTTTTTTTATGGCCACCCAAATCTCATATTATACATTACAGTTTGCCCTACTTTCTAAACCAATCAAAAGACCGGATTTCATTCAAAAATGCTGGATTTAATTCCATACAGACTCAATATCTCGCAATATCTCGCAATATGCAACCACTTAATTACTAAATGGTTGACCTATATACAAATATTTCCCGCTAAACCTGAAGCTCCGCCCACAGTATTTTAGCCGGTCGTTGTACAGTAAAAAATACTACAATGTGTGCACTGTCGTTAAAGAGGTGGGGACTATTGCAACTTTGGGGACCCTGAAAAGTTAACTAAAAAAAAAACATGTACGAACAAATTACTGAGAGAAAAATACAGTGTATTGTATTGTATTGTATTGTACTGTATGTCCAAAGATAATCACATACAAATACAGACTTTTTTACATGACAAGGCAATATCTGTGATTAATCAGCTGTAACATCACAATCATAAATATCATAATTGGAATAGTTTTCCATCAGTTATTAACTGTGACTCCATTAATAGTAGATTTACCTTTTTATCTGATTATCGAACTTATGTCTAACCCATTTCCAACATAGACATCTATTTGTACATGTCCCACTGAATTACAACTGAATGAAGATTTAACCCTTTCCCAAACAAGCATTGGTTTTCATGTGTCTGCAGTACAAGTCTTTTGAGAACACTGTAGGAAAAGGAGAAATTGCTCGTAACGAGCAATTTCTCCTTTTTTCACAGTGTTTTCTACCCTTTTTGAGACCTTTCTGCCATTTTCATCAAATTTAAAATTGTCGTCTGCAAACTCTTTCAATTTGGACCAGTCCAAAATTTGTTGTTTGGGAAAGGGTTAACATTCCTTTAAACCTTTACCACACAATCCCAAGTTTTAACGACACTGAGGATGAAGGCTTTTGAAAAACTGTGAGAAAAGGAGAAAATGCTGGTAACCAGTATTTTCTACCTTTCCCACAATGTTTTCTACCTTACCAAGTTCAAATTTCAATTTTTCAAGTAATATTTATTTTGTTGACTGCATATGCCTTCATTCTGGACAAGTCTAAAATTTTATCTTGTGGCAGGGAGTTAACCATCTACAATACAATCCCATGTTTTCACAATCCTGAGGAAGAAGGCTTTTGAAAACATTGTGGGAAAAAGAGGAAATGCTAATTACCTTTCCCACAATGTTTTCAAAAGCCTCTTTCCTCTTTCAGGGTCATAATAAGTCAGGATTGTGTGGTAAAGGATAAAGGTAAAAAAAAACATGAAAATCTTACCTTTGCCCATTTTGGATTCAGTTCCCTGGCTTTCCTTGCATCCAACAAACTTTTCTCGTATTGCTGAAGTTTTGCAAAGGCAGCCGACCTATTTGTGTACAATATGTGATTGGTCGGATCAAGTGTAATGGCCTCCGTGTATGACTGGATAGCGGCCCTGAAATCTCGACGATTCACAGCCTCGCTGCTTTCTCTCACTTTTTGCATGAACAAGGCCTGGCTGTGTGCCGAGACTCCAGTATTGGCGGGGACATGTGTGAGACTTGACAGAGAGCTTGAAGATGGCTGCCGAGCATATTCAGGCTGAAAAAACAAAGAAAAAAAATGCTTTGAGTTTGGACACATATCAAACCCACCTATTAGCCCTTTACCACACAATCCCTAGTTTTAACAACCTTTGGGGGAAAAACGCTTTGAAAACATAGCGGCATTTTCTCCTTTTCCCACAATGTTTTCTACACTTTGACAGACAATTGTCACCATTTCAGCTTCATTTAATTAGTGTTCTACAAATGCTTTTAATTTGGTTCAGCCAAATATTTTGCTGAGTGGTAATATGTTAACTTCACTTTTAGAAGAAGCGTTTTGAAAACATTGTCGAAAAAGGAGACAATGCCAGTCACCAGCATTTAGCCCTTTCCTACAATGTTTTCTACCCTTTCAAATGGGAATGTCTATTTTTAGGTCACAATTACTTTGCATCTATAAAAGGTTTCAATCTGGGCAAGTCTAAAATCTTGCTGTTTGGTAAAGGCTTAAAGGCCCAATAGTGGCCAAAGAAACAATGCAGGTGTTAAAATGTATTTGAATTTAAATATACCATTTTACTCTTTCCCAAACGACAAATTTTAGAGTATTTCAAATTCAAAACATCTGCAGACAACAAATTCTGGTACAAATGAGCTTAAGCTCTCTGATAGGGTGGAAAACATTGTGGGAAAAGGAGAAAATGCTGGTTACCAGTATTTTCTCCTTTCCCACAATGTTTTCAAAAGTATTCTTTCCCAGGATCGTGAAAACCAGGGATTGTTTAGTAAAGGGTTAAAAGAATTGAAAATAATGCGAAGATGGCAATCTAGATCTATGCATGTGTGGTTGGTCCAAGGATTAGTGGCTGGCAGAAAAATGAATTTTGAAATCAGGCAAAAAGTAAACAAAAGAGAGTGACCTGGCAACTTTTAACCTACAGTCGAATATCCATACCTCGAAGTTCAGGCGACTACCGAAAAATGTTCGAGGTATAGAAAGTTCGACGTGCAGAGATTCTTCAGATGAGTGTGTCAGGTACCGGAAGTAGGTAACCGAAGCATACTTCGTTCACAGGCTATATTTTGTTCCCTCTAATAGTTAACCAATCGAAAATTAAAGAGTAAAGGATGCATACTGTTTATTTTCTTTCATTAACATGTTTTTCTTTAATTCTGTTTGTAAGAACGATACTGAAAATTGTGAAATTAAAAAAGCAATTTGTCAGCCGAAGTTGCTGGCTATTTCCCGGACTTTACCGGGTTTCTTTCACCAAACAAGTCCATAGGAGCGAGGATATTTGTATTTTCGGTCGACAACAAAATGCCCAGTCTTTCTATATAGCCACCGCCAAAATCACAGTGTATGGTATGAAAATCTCAGTCCAAACATTTCTAATCGAACCAATTACCGATAATTATCTGCAAGTCAAGATCACCGGCACGTTAACACCCGAGCTGACAAAAGTCAATGATCGAAAATGTGCGAAAAACATACCGTCATTGTATCTGGTATTTCTATTTATTATGTATAACACCTAAGTTTAAAATTAAAGTCAATTAAAATGTGTGAAAATTCTGTACTGTGTTCGAAGTAAAGATGTGTAAATTAACTGGATCACTGAAGTTCGGACATGAAATTAGGTTCGAAGTATGGACAAACTTCGAGATATGGACTTCGATGTGCGGATAGTACTTTATATAGAAAAACAGAGCAATTCAATCCAGACTTTAATTTTACTTCGACGTATAGAGAACTTCGAGGAGTAGATGTTCGAGCAATGGACATTCGACTATATTTTTGAAATTGATTTCTCTGCCAGCCAGCTACTAACCCTTGGGCTGACCGTACAATAACAGATTGTCATCTTCACAAAAATTTCTTTACTTTTAAATGTATTAGTATGATTTAAATTTAAATGTATTTTATCACCTGTTTTTTTTTTTGCAGCTGTTGCTACTTTAAGTCTTTCCTTACCACAGATGACACAAGAAGCTTTTGTGGCCAGCATAGATCACAGATCAGACTGCACATTCTGTGCAGTCTGATCTGTGATCTATACTGTCCACTACTTTATTCCAGATTTTGACACAGCTTTCTCCTCATTGCAGCAGATCTGTATTTTTTGTCTATAAAAAAAGTGTATCTTACAGTGCTCCAGATAATTTTCAATGACATCAGTACAGTACTGATGAAAATCAAGATTAATCAGTACCAGCATATGGGGATCAGTACCAACATTTGGTTAACGAGACTGATTAAAGTCAAAATTGGTTTTCTTGCATTTGCTTTTATATAAGCATTACTGTAAAACTACATAACATTTTACCTAGTAACAGTATGATGTTTACTGTACAAAGTGTAAAGCAGGTTTGTAGAAACAAATATGCAACTCATAATCTTTTTTTGAAGCGATCTTTTTTTCATGCTATTTAATTTTTGGAAAAATATTTGTGCAGGATTCGACATAAATTTGTCAAAAAGGGTCACAAATAACTTCAAAACCTGTAATTTTACGCTAGAAAAGCAGATATCATAAATACTTTAAATTCACCAGTGCTTCAGTTTTTGGAGACATTTTTTCTAACTTGGCCCAAATTGGCGCCAGTGGCGATCAACAGAGAGCCCATCTGGGTGCATGCGCTTTTTGCTTCATATTTTTTGTGCATGATTATTCAATTTAGAGCGTGAATTATTGCACATTTATACATAAATGGGAACAGTGCTTAAGTCTTGGCCAGTCTGATTTTATCTTTCAACGATTCTCAGTTTTGTTAGGATTATTTGGTTCTGGAGATGGATGAAATAAACTAGCCAGACGTTTCTGTGTATTCCCCGACTTTTTTGAAGCGCAAACTATTCATTCGGAACATACATGTACATAGTACAATTAACTGCTGGTCCCATGCCGTAATCGATAAAAACTTGACAAAAGCCGAGATGCAGGGTCTAATTCCGGTCCGAGCCGATTTTCCCTTTTTATTTAACGGGAAAAAATTGGAAAATCGCTCGGCAATTCCGAAGATATCTGAATGTTTGTCTGAGAAAGAGTAAGCTCCCTTTCATTGTGTACGGATTCGTACCCTATATTTTACGTACCTGGAAAAACGTTCCGTATCCAGTACGGAATCTTGTAAAAAAAGATGCGTAACAATCAGATCATCATCCGTAAATTACGAGAATACGGACCTTATCTGGAGCACTGATCTATCTATTTGGTAATGAACGAGTAAAATAAACGATACCATGTTTTTACAACACCGTGAAAGAAGGCTTTTTGAAAAGATCATTTAATCCTTTCCCAAACGACAAATTTTGGACTAGTCCAAATTGAAGGAGTTTGCAGACAACAAATTTTAAATCTGATGAAAACGGCAGAAAGGTCTCAGAACGGGTAGAAAACACTGTGGGAAAAGGAGAAATTGCTCGTTACAGTGCACAGTGTTTTCAAAAGACTTGTACTGCAGACACGTGAAAACCAGGGCTTGTTTGGGAAAGGGTTAAGTAATACGTTAACCAAAAAGATATGAACCATGCTTAGTGAAAAGGGCTTTTAATGCATCTATTGTGCAGGCTGACCCGAGTCAAAACTTTTTGCTATTAGTCAATCTTCTGCATGTCAAAGGACCATTCTACCTCATAATTCAATCTGTCGTCAGAAAAATAAATTCCATGAATCCATGATTAACCCTTTCCCAAACGACAAATTTTAGACCCTTCCAAACTGAAAAGGTTTGCAGACAACAATTTTAAATTTGATGAAAATGGCAGAAAGTTCTCAAAAAGGGTAGAAAACGCTGTGGGAAAAGGAGAAATTGCTCGTTACAAGCATCAAGCAATTTCTCCTTTTCCCCCAGTGTTTTCAAAAGACTTGTACTGCAGACACGTGAAAACCAGGGCTTGTTTGGGAAAGGGTTATGTGATGGCTTGCTTGGTACGGTGCATCACTGAGATGCATTAACCCCCCTTTTCACAGAGCATGACTGATACACCAGGTATGGCAAAATCAGCTAAACTGTCACATGACAAGTCTAACATAAAGGACCTGTCAAGAAAAATCAAAGAGCATGAAGTAATAAACATTATGAAAAAGTCATAATTGTGATATATTATGGATGTTTATAATTTACACCTGCATATCAAGTACTAGAAGTTAACCCTTAACTCTTTACCAGATGACAAAATTTTAGACTGGACAAAATTGAAAGCATTTGCAGACGACAAAATAAATGTGGCTATAAAGCTGAAATTTGCTTTGGGAAGAATAGAAAACATTGTGAGAAAGGGAGAAAATGCTGATTACAAGCATTTTCTCCTTTTCCCACAATGTTTTCAAAAGGCTTCTTTCACAGGGTCGTTAAAAGTTGGGATTGTGTGGTAAAGGGTTAAAGAGCCTTTCACAATAGTTGCCTTTGCTGCCAATGTAGATCAAGATCAGGCTGCACATTTTGTGCAGCCTGATGTTTGATCTGCACTGTCAGCTTTGCTGAAACACTGTAGACAAAAGCAGCCATGAAATTGCAATTATTTGGGTCACATTTCTAGAATGAAAATGTCCAATAGGTTTGTTCAATGCTCTGAGTGTTAACTCTCTACCAAACAATCCCGAGTTTTTAACGACCCTGAAGAATATAGCTTATGAAAACATTGCTGGTAACCAGCATTTTCTCCTTTTCCCACAATGTTTTATACCCTGTCAAAGACAAATTCCATCATTTGAGCCATATCTAAATTATCTTCTGCAAATGTTTTCAGTTTGGACAAGTCGACATTTTTGTTAAGATACTCTGAAGGGTTAGAATTGTAACTTAACTCTTTACCAAATGACAAAATTTTAGACTGATCCATATCCAAAGCATCTGCAGATGAAAATTTAAATGTGGCTCAAAAACTGAAATTTGTTTAGGGAAGGGTAGGAAACATTGTGGGAAAATGAGAAAATGCTGGTTACCAGCATTTTTTCCTTTTTCCATGTTTTCAAAAGCCCTTTTCCTTGTGGTCACTAAAACTCGGGATTGTGTTGTGCAGGGTTAAATGACTGCTCCATGAATTTTCAGTCCTTTATATCTTTACCTGGTATTTATAGCATAGAGATTATCTTTATCTTCTAACAGTTCCGATTTCAGATTGATTGATTGTATTGTGTTTAACGCTGTTTTCAACATTATTTCAGTCATATTGAGGAGGCCAGTGCACCTATCCATGCTTTCCTGGAGTTTCTTTAACCAGTACTACGCACAATATTCTTTCCAAGCCATTGGCTGCTTTCCCGCATAGCCACTGTCGAAACAATGATCAGCGGTGAGAGAGGAATGAATCCTGTCGCGATGACTATCATCAATCCTCGGAAAGAAATTGGCCAAGCCAGGGATCAAACCAGCGACCTCCTGTTCTCAAGTCCTGTATGCTACCGACTGAGCTAATGAGGCTTGGCTCCCGATTTCAGTAGTTGTCGAGTAAATATATACCATTTCACAAATTATAAACTCTTTCTTGTAATCTTGTGAGAACCATCTTTGATAGAGAGAATGGACTGTAATATTTTGTTGTCTATCCCTATATCAGGATACATGCTTTTCCTACGCTTTTTGTCTTAACCCTTTACCGCACAATCCTGACTTTTAACAATCCTGTGAAAGAAACCTTTTGAAAACATCGTGGGAAAAGGAGAAAATGCTGGTAACCAGCATTTTCTCCTTTTCCCACAATGTTTCTTACCCTATCAAAGAAAAATCATATCATTTGAGCCACACTGAAATTGTCGTCTGCAACTGCTTCCAATTTGGACAAGTCTAAAATTTTGTCGTTAAAGAATTAAAGGGCCTTTCATGACTATAGTTGCCATTGCGGCCTATGTAGATCAAGATCAGAATACACAAAACGTGCAGTCTGAATTTCAATCTATAAAGTCTACTTTGTTTGGCCATTTTGGTCAAAACTGACCCTGAAATCCCCAAAAATTGGCTCTTACTACGCTAAAATGTCTCTGGTTCATTTGACACTCTAAATGGTTTAAACTAGATTATGGGAGTTAATGGTTTAACCCTTTACAACACAACAAAGTTTCAGACTCATCAAAGGTGAAAGTATTTGTAGACGACAAATAAAATGTGTCTCAAATTATGAAGATTTTCGGGAAAAGGGCAGAAAATGTGGGAAAAAGAGAAAATGATGGTTACCAGCATTTTCTCCTTTTCTCATGATGTTTTTAAAAGCTTTCTTCCCCAGGGTCGTTTAAAGTCGGGATTCTGTGGGAAAGGGTTAAGAGATCATTTTATCTTCACATTTCAAAGGAAAAATTAGACAAAAACTAAACACAACTGAAATAACAATAACAATAACCTGAAATAACAATAGTTGCCAAAAGTAAACAAAAAGGGAGTTAAAATGCATTTAGATTTAACTCTTTACCACACAATCCTGAGGTTTAACGACCCTCTGGAAGAAGCCTTTTGAAAACATTGTGGGACAAGGAGAAAATGCTGGTAACCAGCATTTTCTCCTTTTTCCAACAATGTTTCCTACCCTTTCCAAGACAAATTTCAATTTTTCAGTCACATTTATTTTGTCGCCTGCAAATGCGTTCAATTCGATCAAGTCTAAAATTTTGTCATCTGGGAAAGAGTTAAATCATACCATTTAAAAGTATGGAAATTATTGTGGAGATGACAATCTGTTATTGTACGGTCGAGCCAAGTGTTAGCTCTTTCATTACCAACTCCGGAAATTCCACTTTTTTTCCGAGCTCTAAAAATAGATTTCCACTTCTATTGAAAACAACTTTATTATAGTTTAAAAAAAAGAGTAGTGGACAGTGTAGATCAAGATCAGACTGCACATTCTGTGCAGTCTGATCTTGATCTACGCTGTCCGCAAAAGGTAATCAAGTCGTCATTAGTAGTGAAAGAGTTAGTTGCAGGCAGTGAAATTAATTTCAAAACTAGGTTAAATGCTGCCAGGTCACTATCTTTTGTTTACCTTTTGCCTGATTTTAAAATTCATTTTTCTGCCAGCGACTTAGACTGACCACACAACAAGAGATTATCATCATCACAATATTTCCCATACTTTGAAATGGTATGATTTAACTTTAGATGCATTTTAACACCTGCATTGTGTTTTTGGCCGCTATTATGGTCTTTAATTCAACCTAAAAAAGAAAATATTACTAAAGCTGCCACTCGTTTCTATTTCACTGAAAGTCATCTCTAACATTTAGGATGATGTTTATAGTAGATAATAAGAAAAATATCATTTTGCATCTTTTACAAAATTTGAGAAACAGACCACACAGAGATTTAATTTACTTACAACACATGCAAATGCCTGACAATCTAACATACTATTAAGTCAATTTTCGCATCACCACAGAAGTTAAGTCATTCGGCATATCTCGGGTGATCGAGTGATCAAGTCCCTCGGCTGTATCATTTAGCTTGATATGCATCTTAACATGTTACATTTCTTCGCCAGAAGCACACTGTTTTACCGTTATGAAAATTGTAAGGCTCCTCTTAAAAAAGACAACATGAGTAACCATTTTCTATCGATATCTTTCTACAAATATTTCCGTCAGCAAACAGTTTGTACATTCAATTTTTAGCGTGGTTTATCAATTCCATTGGAGCTTTCATCGACAGATTGATAAATGTGAATAACTTTAGTGTGGTTGTTCATGTGATTGCTAAGCAATTTACAGGGGTGCCGCCATGTTTAAGATCATGTGATTGGTAGTTCAAAATGGAAGCCGCCTTTATACGGATGGTTAGATGTAGGTATGGAATCAGCCCAGTTGTGACCAGTGAGGAGCAGTGGCACTACTTTTTAATTCGCACAGGTATGGATCTATACCTATTGTATTTCACATGATTAATGTGCCCGGGCGCCATGCGAAACACCAAAAGGGCGCTCTTATTTCATAACCAATTTCCAGAAATTCACCGAGAGTAAGTACTGTACTTTGATCTGGGTTTTAGTTAGTGCCAAGTGCAATGCAATAGCCATTTTGAAAGACTCGATGCAATATGCAGTAATGCAGAATATTGATTTTACTGCTGATCATGATTTATATGATTTACTTGGACATTAAATATCATTTATGATTAGTATGGGACACTGGTATTCAATACTTCTCTTTCTTAAAGTTCTTCCTCCAAGTTAGTGGACTAATTTTGTGTTACCTGAATTTTATAGTGTTATTGGAAGCATACCGTATGTGTTGATTGATTGATTGAATGGTGTTTTATGCCGCTTTTAACAATATTTCAGCCATATCACAGCAACAGCTCACATATTCGTGTATTTCCTGCATTTCACCAGTACTAGGTTAGGGCTCTGAAGTGTCTTACCCAGGGACACTCCAACGAAAAAAACCAAGCGTATCAGGTGGGGCTCGAACCTGGGGCCTCCAGGTTACGAGTCCCACACTTTTACCACTAAGCCACGCAGGACCCGTACCGTACGTGTACTCAGATGGTCAGGTTGTTAATGATATTGATTTGTGGAGTAATTAGGATTATGTCGACGCCCTACCAGTAAGTTTATTTATAGAATATCGGTTATTAGTGGTTGTCATAAGTCTGCATTTGAAAAGCTTTAGTGAAGTTATCTTGTGCTTGAAAGTCTGTCGCTCCAGTCATCAGCTTTAAGGTAAGGTTGAGGGTGTTGGTAGGAGTTGTCCAGAGGCCTCTGGAGTAATAAATATAATGGGGCCCTACTATTAGGGAGGGAGCATTTATTAGGTGAAATATGGTATGTGTTTCTTTGTGACTGTTTATCATTTTTGTTATAGGTCCAAATATCTAAACAAAAGTTTGCACAACTGCAGATAAAGAATTGCTGTTCAAAGCGTGTGTGATTCCTGAACAATCCATATTAAAATATCCTTACAAAATATTTAGTCAACCTGACTCCCGGAGTGAGTAAGTTGGTCTGATGGTACATATTCATAAATGCAGGAAGTCATGTGATTTCATTTTTCAACCCTTTACCAGACGACAAAATTTTAATCTTGTCCAAATTGAAAGCATTTGCAGACGACAATTTTAATGTGGCTCAAATGGTGCAATTTTCCTTTGATAGGGCAGAAAACATTGTGGGGGAAAAAGGAGAAAATACTGGGTATCACAATGTTTTTAAACGGTTAACTTAGCACTGAAAATAGTGATCACATGATTTAACCCTTTTCGACACAATCCTGACTTTTGACGACCCTGAGGAAGACTTTTAAAAACATTGTGGGAAAAGGAGAAAATGCTGGTAACCAACATTTTCTCCTTTTCTCACAATGTTTTCTACCCTATCAAAAAAAAAAAAAGTCATTTGGGTCACCTCCATTTGTCATCTGCAGTGCTTTCAATATGGAGCAGTCTAGAATTTTGTTGTTTGGTAAAGAGTTAAATATGAAAAAAATCTCAAATTTTATCATTTGGTAATGGGTTTCATACTATTTTAAAGTCTATGCTCCAATAACTAACTCTTTACTAAATGACAAAATTCTAGACTGGTCCATATTAAAAGCATTTGCAGACGACAATTAATTGAAAGTTAAATGGTGATTTATGTATTGGATAGGGTAGAAAACATTGAGGGAAAAGGAGAAATTATATATGTTGGTTACCAGCATTTTCTCCTTTTCCCACAATGTTTTCAAAAGCCTTCTCTTCCAGGGCTGTTAAAACTTGGGATTGTATAGTAAAGAGTTAAGAAACTGACTAGACCAAATGCCAATCACAATGAAGAGCATCAAACAGCTTGCAAAAAAAAGAAGCAATTGCAAGTCAGTTTCAGGCATACCATTTATCTGCAGGTGTTTTGTAAAACACAAAATTCAGTTGTGGGAAAATAGTTTTACGCAATGCACTTGTGGATTGGAGGTGCTTCCACTTTTGTACTACTTATAAAGGATGACATTACATGATTAATTATCTAACAAGGGCTTTTGAGTTAACTCTTTACCTAACGACAAAATTTTAGACTGGTCCAAATTGAAAGCATTTGCAGACAACAAATTAAAGGTGGTCCAAATGATGAAATTTATCATTGATAGGTTAGAAAACATTGTGGGAAAAGGAGAAAATGCTGGTAACCGACCCTGAGAGAGGCCTTTTGAAAACATTCTGGAAAAAGGAGAAAATGCTAGTTATCGACATTTTCACTTTTTCCCACAATATTTTAAAAAGGCTTCTTTCTCAAGGTACATGTAGTCAAACTGAAAACATTTGCAGAAGACAAATTAAATGTGGCTGAAATGATGGGATAGCCAGTGAAAGGATGGAAAATATTGTGGGAAAAGGAGAAATGCTGGTTACCAGCATTTTCTCCTTTTCCCACAATGTTTTCAAAAGACTTCTACCTCAGGAGCATCAAAAGTTAGGATTATGTGGTAATGGGTTAAATGATTGATTGATTGTATGGTGTTTAACGCCGTTTTCAACATTATTTCAGTTATATCGTGGCGGCCAGTGCACCTATCCATGCTTTCCTGGAGTTTCTTTTACCAGTACTTAGTATGTACAACATTCTTTCCAAGCCACTGGCTGCTTTCCCACATAACCATCGTCGAAACAATGATCAGCGGTGAGAGAGGAATAAATCCTGTCGCATCATCAATCCTCGGAAAGAAATTGGCTGAGCCGGGGATTGAACCAGGGGATTGAAAACGGCGTTAAACACCATACAATCAATCAATCCATCAATCAATCAATCAATCAATTAATCCTTTTTCTGTTGTGTCTGTAAAAAGTGATAATTGCGGAAGCTTGATAAATAATATAACCAAACAACAAAACTTTAGACTTGCCCAAATTGAAAGCTTTTGCAGACGACAACATAGTTATGCTTAAAAAATAGAAATTCACTTTTAAAAGAGTAGAAAACATTGTGGGAAAAGGAGAAAATGCTGGTAACCTGCATTTTCTCCTTGTCCCACAATGTTTTCAAAAAGCCGTTTCCTTAGGGTCGTTAAATTTTGGATTGCATGGTACAGGGTTACACGTTTATGTTCGATGGATTGAACAAGAAGTAAAATGTATAATTTTATCTTTGAAAAGGAAAATTTTCATTTATCTGTATCAGACACAAAATTAAACCCTGTTTAACCCTTTCCCAAACAAGCCCTGGTTTTCACATGTCTGCAGTACATGTCTTTTGAGAACACTGTGGGAAAAGGAAAAATTGCTCTTAACGAGCAATTTCTCCTTTTCCCACAGTGTTTTCTACCCTTTTTGAGAACTTTCTGCCATTTTCATAGAATTTAAAATTGTCTAAAATTTATCGTTTGGGAAAGGGTTAAGTTTTTTTGTTTAACCCTTTACCACGCAATCCCGACTTTTAACGCCCCTGTAAAAATAGCCTTTTGAAAACCTTGTGGAAAATGGAGAACATGCTAGTAACCAGGAAAAAGGAGAAAATGCTAGTAACCAGCATTTTCTCCTTTTTCCACAAGGTTTTCTACACTTTCACAGACAATTACCATCATTTCAGTTAAATTTGTCATCTGCAAAAGCCTTAAATTTAGACCAGTCTAAATTTTTGTCATTTATGACAGGGTAATTTCATTCCCTAACTGTAACATGCATGTTTTATGCATCTTTAAAACTGAAAGGAATGCGAGGTAGACATCTTTTTATGACAGCGACAAAATTTACATGTAATCAGTCGCAGTGCCCTCATCATACACACAAATTTTACATGCACACAATCCCGAGTTTTAACGACCCTGAGGAAATAGTCTTTTGAAAACATTGTGGAAAAAGGAGAAAATGCTGGTCACCAGCATTTTCTCCTTTTCCCACAAGGTTTTCTACACTTTCCTAGACAGCTACCATCAATTCAGCCAAATTTGATGCGTCGTCTACAAATACTTTCAGTTTGCACCTGCCTTAAATTTTGTCGTTTGGTAAAGAGTTCATTTTATATTTGAATTATTTGCATTCCAGTATGAATTGTCGGCATGTATGTTTGTATTCTAATCTTTACCGACAATGATTGCGAAAGCAAATGTACCATACTGTCTCTCTTCAATGTCCGCCTCTCCCCAAGGTGCCTTCCATTGTTACAAACAGAGAGGCGATTAACTCTTTACCACACGATAAATTTTAGACTAGTCCAAATTGAAAGCATTTGCAGACAAAAAAATAAATGTGACTTAAAATTTGAAATTTGTTTTGGGAAGGTAAGAAAACATTGTCAGAACAGGAGAAAAATGCTGGTTACCAGTATTTTCTTCTTTTTCCACAATGTTTTTTATTTTACTGAGCCCCCATAGCTCAGTCGGTAGCGCACAGGACTTGAGAACAGGAGGTCGCTGGTTCGATCCCTGGCTTGGCCAATTTCTTTCTGAGGATTGATGATAGTCATTATGCAAAGGATTCATTCCTCTCTCACCGCTGACCATTGTTTAACGATGGTTATGTGGGAAAGCAGCCAGTGGCTTGGAAAGAATAGCGTGCTTAGTACTGGTAAAAGAAACTCCCGGAAAGCATTGATAGGTGCACTGGCTGCCACAATAAAACTGAAATAATGTTGAAAACTGTGTTAAACACCCTACCATAACCATCATCATCAATTCCACAATGTTTTCAAAAGGCTGCTTTAAAAGTTCGGATTGTGTGGTAAAGAGTTAAAAGAGGTAAAACAAGGTAGAATTTTACAGATAACATAGCAAAATGGTTTTACTGAGTGCCCCTGGCAATCGATTGCCACATGAGTATTAGAGCAGGGGTGTCAATAAGGGACACTGTGGTAGCCGACTGTGTTAGGCACTCTATAGGACACTTTAAAGGGCCACAACTTATGCTGATTTACGAGGTTATAAAAATAAGCAGTATAAATAACTTTCCTTATCAGTGAGGAATACACCCCCAACTCTCTTACCACACATGACACAAGAAGTTTTTGCAGACAGTGTAGATTACGATCTGTCTGCACAGAACTTGCAGTCTGATCTCTGATCTACACTGTCCATTCCTTGAGTCTAGATTATGAATGAACCGTCTCTTCATCTTGCTGATGAACTGTATTTATTGCTGATGAAAAAATGTAATTTATTTGTTTGGTAATGAAAGAGTTAACCCTTTACCAGACGACAAAATTTCAGCCTTGTCCAAATTGAAAGCATTTGCAGATGACAATTTCAATGTGGCTCAAATGGTGCAACTTCTTTTTGATAGGGTAGAAAACATTGTGGGAAAAGGAGAAAATGCTGGTTACCAGCATTTTCTTCTTTTCCCTCAATGTTTTCAAAAGGCTTCTTTCCCAGAGGCGTCAAAAGGCGTCTGTGCGGTAAAGGGTTAAATCTTTACCAAATTACACAAAATCTTAGACTAGTCAAAATCGAAAGCATTTGCAGATGACAAAATAAATGTGACTAAAAACTTGAGATCTGTCTTGGAAAAGGGTAGAAATTATTGTACGGAAAGGAGAAAATGCTGGTTACAAGCATTTCTCCTTTTTCCAAAATCTTTTCAAAAGTTTACTTTCTGACGGTCTGTAAGAGTCGAGATTGTGTGGTGAAGGGGTTACTTAAACAAACAGCTGAAAATCTTAGGTGACACAGTAATGAAAACTCATCGCTCCCACTGTTTACTTTCGATATTTTGTCTTCATGCCTTAGTTGTCCGTGTGCTTAACCCTTTACCACTCAGACCTGACTTCAACAACCCTACAGAAAATGCCTTTTGAAAACATTGTGGGAAAAGGAGAAAATGCTGGTTACCAGCATTTTCTCCTTTTCCCACAATGTTTTCTACCCTTTCAAAAACAAATTTCAATTTTTGAGTCACATTCATTTTGTCGTCTGCAAATGCTTTGAATTTGGACAAGTCTAAAATTTTGTCATTTGGTAAAGAGATAAACCTTTACCAGACGACAAACTGGTACAGCAGCCCAAACTCAAAGCACTTACAGACAACAAATTAAATGTGGCTAAAGTAATGAGACCTGTCTCTGAAAACGGCAAAAAACATTGTTGGTAAAGGAGAAAAATGCTGGTTTAAATGTTTTCAAAAGCAATGCTCAATGAAGGTCATAAAAACTCAGGATTGTTTCGTTAAAGGGTAAAGGAATCTCAAAAAGTCGTTTGAACAATTTGAAATGAAGTGTGTGTAAGTGATAAAAAGAAGTACAAATACTGATCAATCCGAGTTGTTTTCTGTTTGTAATGTCGTTTGTTGGTTTGCTGATTCACAACCCACTGTTTACGGAATGGAGTCCCTCTTTGTTTTTTTTAAACATATTTATTTTATTTTGATTGAGGAACAATCTCTGGCAACTAATACTAATCTCTCTCAATTCTGCTTCCTGTGAACCACACCAGTACTGGAACCATATGTGAGTGCCAATGAACAGTGCCAAACTTTACACCTGCTACGGGGAATCTACATGCGGACTTTATGGTTGTGTGGCCGACGCTCTACCCCTCGGTCACATACATCCTGATTCAACCCAAAATTCAGCAGTATTTAAGTCAGCACGGCCAGTGCATCTATCCATGCTTTCCTTGTGTTTATTTATCGTTACCATTAGATAAAACATGTCTTCAGCAGAGCCACTGGCTGCTATCTCCAATTCATTCATTGTCACTTCATTTTTTATTTAACCCTTTACCAGCCACAAAATTTTAGACAAGCCCAAACTGAAAGCATTTGCAGATGACATAAGAATGTGGGCCAAGCCCCGTAGCTCAGTCGGTAGCGTACAGGACTTGAGAACAGGAGGTCGCTGGTTCGATCCCCGGGCTTGGCCAATTTCTTTCCAAGGACTGATGATAGTCATTATGACAGGATTCATTCCTATCTCACCGCTGACCATTGTTTCGACGATGGTTATGTGGGAAAGCAGCCAGTGGCTTGGAAAGAATATTGTGCGGAGTACTGGTAAAAGAAACTCCAGGAAAGCATGGATAGGTGCACTGGCCACCGCGTTATAACTGAAATAATGTTGAAAACGGCGTTAAACACCATACAATCAATCAATCAACATAAGAATGTGGATCAAATGATGGATTGTGTCTCTAAAACGATAGAAAACAATGAGTGAAAAGGAGAAAATGCTGGTTACCTTATTCCTCAGGGTCATTAAAACTCAGAATTGTGAGGTAAAGGGTTAAAACATGTTCAAACTACTGGCTGCTTTCTCACTGCTTACAAAGCCAACCTAATGCTCATCAGTAAGAGAAAGATGAGCACTGTTCAGATAACTGTGTGAAACACTGGAGAGAAGTTTGGCAAATTTAACCCAACACCAAACAATCCTGGGTTTTAACAACCCTGAGCGATAAGGCCTTGAAAACATTGTAGGAAAAGGAGAAAATGCTGGTAAACATGTACTACGCCTCCATAGGCAAACTTCTATTTTCGAGCCACATTCAATTTATCATCTGCAAGTCCTGTGAATTTGGGCTTAAGCCTAAAATTTTGTCATGTGGTACAGAATTAAGATAAGAACATGTAACCCCTGTAATATAAGTATAAAATTTTGCAATGAACAGCCACATCATTCTATATGGATTTCTTTAACCCTTTACCAAACAAATAAAGTCTAGACTTGTCCAACTGAAAGAATTTACAGGCCGCAAAATAAAGGTAATTGAAAATTTGAAATCTGAGTTGGAAAAGGTAGAAAACATTGTGGGGGAAAAAGAGAAAATGCTGGTGCCAGCATTTTCTCCTTTTCCCACAATGTTTTCAAAAGGCTTCTTTCTCGGGGTCGTTAAAAGTCGGAACTGTGTGGTAAATGGGTTAACTCTTTACCACACAATGCCGACTTTAAATGACCCTGTGGCAGAAACCTTTTGAAAACATTGTGGGAAAAGTAGAAAATGCTGGTAACCAGCATTTTCTCCTTTTCCCACAATGTTTACTACCCTATCAAAGAATCATTTAAGCCACATTGAAATTGTCGTCTGCAAATGCTTTCAATCTGGATGGGTCTAAACTTTTGTTGTGTGATAAAGGGTTAAGAAATACACATACTATACAATGCAAGAAAACAACACAGGCTGTATTAGATTAGCACACAGATATTATTTCTATTGATCAGCAAATTGAATTTGAACAAAAGAAATGGGAATGGCAAGAAATTTGGTAACAAATGTGGAATTTTATGGTTCACCAATAAGCCACCTATATTAAGTCCCAAAGAATGTCATTGTGTTATAATTATTTCATCAACTCTTTCACACCTGTATAAATGAAAAGGAAAATTTTTGATCATCAGAAAAGACCAAAAAAATGCAAATTAGCCAAACTTTCTAACAAAATATTAGCCAGTTTACATGAAATATAGGGCTGAAGGTTTTGTGTAGTCTGATCTTGACCTACACTGTTATGCACATTTTCTTGCCGATAATGTGCCAAGGATTATCAAATAGCAATCTATATTAACAATTTACCACACAATGCCGCCTTCTTTTAACGACCCTGAGGAAGAAGCCTTTTAAAACATTGTTGGAAAGGAGAAAATGCTGGTGTCCAGCATTTTCTCCTTTTCCTACAATATTCTCTGCCCTTTCAAAGCCAAATTCTATAATTTGAAGTATACTTAATTTGTCCTCTGTAACTCCATTTAATGTGAACCAGTCTAAAATTTTGTCATCAGGTAAAAGGTTAACCCTTTGCAACACAATCCTGAGTTTGACCAGTGTTGGGGGAGAAGGCTTTTGAATTACTGCGGGCAAAGGAGAAAATGCTGGTAATCATTTTTTTCTCTTTTTCCCATCATTTAGTTTTCAACTTGTTCAAAGGTAGATCTCACAATTTGAACCACACTTAATTTGTCTTTTGCAAATACTTTGGATTTCAAAAAGTCCAAAATTTTGTCATTTGGTGGGTGCTAACCCTTATCCTGCTAAATACATTATAAGTTAAATAAAACTTTCAAGCCTAGAGTAAAAACCCAAAAATTGTTGTTTCAAACTTTTTTTTTTCTGAAAATATTATCTCCTTATTGTTTATAGTACATCCAAGATTAGAAGGCATGTTTTGTGCAGTCTGATCTTAATCTACACTGTCTACAAAAGGTCAGTGAGTCACACTTTGTAGCTTAACTCTTTACCAGATGACAAAATTTTAGACTGGTCCAATTTAGAAGCATTTGCAGATGACAAATTAAATGTTGTATGAAAGATGAATGTCTTTGAAAGGGTAGAAAACGCTGTGGGAAAAGGAGAAAATGCTGGTATCCAGCATTTTCTCCTTTTCCTACAATGTTTTCAAAAGTCTTTTCCCTTGGAATCCTTAAAACTCAGGATTGTTTGGTTAAGGGTTAAGGATTGATTTTTCCCACATGTAAGGAGCATGACTGAACTATTTTTGAGGCAACTGGATTTGGATTAAGCCTTTACCACATATTAATCCTGAGTTTTAACAATGCTGACAGAGGTCATTGAAAACATTGTGAGAGGGAGGAAAATGCTGGTAACTGATAATTTCTCCTTTTCCAACTATGTATTCTTCCCATTTAGAGACAATTCCTACCATTTTAGCCTAATTTAATTTGCCATCTGCAAATGCTTTCAATTTGGATGAGTCTAAAATTTTGTAGTCTGGTAAAGAGAATTATTATCCCTTACTTTCTAATTTCTATTTACCAATATTTTAGACTAGTCCAAATTGAGAGCATTTACAGACAACAAATTTAAATGTGGCTGGAGTAATAAGATTTGGCTGTGAAAGAGTAGAAAGCATTGTGGAAAAGGAAGAAAATGCTGGTTATCAGCATTTTCACCTTATTCCACAATGTTTTCAAAATCTTTCTCTCTCAGAATAGCAAAAGCTCAGGATTGTGTGGAAAAGGGTTAAAAGTTACAATAAGAAGGGTACAATACTGTGTTTATCAATGTGTGGAAACTTTCTTCTGAAAACATGGTAGCAACAGGAGAAACTGTTCTTAACAAACACTCACCCTTTACACTACTATGCTTTAACTCTTTACCACACAGCAAAATTTTAGACTGGTCCAAATTGAAAGCATTTGCAGACAACAACATAAATGTGACTAAAAATTTGAAATTTGTTTTGGGAAAGGTAGAAAACATTGTGGGAAAAGGAGAAAATGCTGGTAACCAGTATTTTCTCCTTTTCCCAAAATGTTTTTAAAATGCTTCTTTCTCAGGGTCGTTAAAAGTCTGGATTGTGTAGTAAAGGGTTATAACTCTTACCAACCAACTCTTGGCTTGTTCAAATTGTAAGCATTTTCAGAGGATATACCAAATGAGGCTCATATCAGGGCGTTTGTCTTTGATAGGAAAGAAAACAGCGTGGGAAAGGGAGAAATAACTGGATTGATTGTATGGTGTTTAACTGTGTTAATCACACTGTTTTCAATATTATTTCAGTTATATCACGGCAGCCAGTGCTATCTATGCTTTCCTTGAGCTTATTTTACCAGTACTATCCACAAAATTCTTTCCAGGCCACTGGCTGCTTTCCCACATAACCATTGTCGAAACAATGGTCAGCAGTGAGGGAGGAATGGATCCTGTCGCATTGACTATCATCAATCCTCAGAAAGAAATTGGCCAAGCCAGGGATCGAACCAGCAACCTCCTGTTCTCAAGTTCTGTATGCTACCGATTGAGCTACCAGGGCTTGGCAGGAAAAGGAGAAAATGCTGGTTACCAGCGTTTTCTCCTTTTCCCACAGTCTTTTCAAAAGCTTTCATTCTCAAGCTATTAAAATTCTGGACTTGATCAACTCTGTTTTCACCCTTTACCGCATAGTGCCGCCTTTTAATGACCCCGGGAAGGAAGCCTTTGAAAACATTATGGGAAAAGAAGAAAATGCTGGTTACCAGCATTTTCTTCTTTTCCCACAATGTTTTCTACCCTATCAAAGAAAAACTGAACCATTTGAGCCATGCTGAAATTGTCATCTGCAAATGCTTTCAGTTTGGACAACGCTAAAATTTTGTCATCTGGTAAAGGGTTAAAGGGTTAAAAAGTGTGATAAAAAGGCTACAATACTGGGTTTATCATTGGGAAAACCATATATAGACAATTGGGCAAGGAAAGAGAAGATAAACAATTGAGAAAGGAAAGACGGAACAACTGGAAAAGGTTACACTAGATTGCTTTATCACAGGAGAGGTGGCCCTTGTCATTTATGACTGTTTACCTGTAATTCTTTAAGTGTATAATATCATGATAAGCAACAATTATGGTCATTTTAACACTACCTGACCCTTTGTAAGACGACCTTATATTTCTGCCAAGTCTTGATGTCCACAGAGACTTTATCTTATTTTACCCTTGTGTCTAAGACTAAGAACAACCATAGATATTATGAGAGCCATTAACAAAAAATACCTGTTGGGTCTAGATCGGGCTGTTTTGGGGACAACATGGTCCTGGGTCACTGATTGATAATGATTGACTGAATGGTGTTTTACACCTTTTCAATGATATTTCAGTCATATCATGGCGACACCTCACATATTTATGTATTTCTTGGATTCCACCAGTATTTGGGTAGAAGCCTTAGGGCTCTGAAGTGTCATGCCCAAGGACACTCTCGCCAAAAACCAAGTGGATCCAAGGAGGCTCGAACCCGGGGCCTCCAGGTCACAAGTCCTACATGTACACTTTACCACTAGGCTACTCAGGACCCTTGGTCCTGGTTCAGGAAGTCTTATCAGTTCTGGGGCTTATTTGCTTATTTTACCAACCCAACGCTTCGCTGGCAATGTTAACCCTTCGCCAAACGACAAAATTTTGGACATGACCAAATTGAAAGCATTTGCAGATGAAAAAATTGATGTGACTGAAAAACTAAAATTTGTTTTGGGAGGGATAGAAAACATTGTGGGAACAGGAGAAAATGCTGGTTACCAGCATTTTCTCCTTTTCCCACAATGTTTTCAAAAGGCTTCTGTTTCAGGGTCGTTAAAAGTTGAGATTGTGTGGGAAAGCATTAATGGCCCCATAAAAGCCTTTTTACAGGCATGCTAAGCCTGTTGGCACAGTCTGTAGCGTACAGAACTTGAGACCAGGGGGTCAGTGGTTCAAGCATGCTTAAGCTTAAATGTTTATCAAACAGCAAAATTGTCGACTTGTCCAAATTGAAAGCATTTGCAGATGACAAAATAAATGTGACTCAGATATTGAAATATGTTATAGGAGAAATAGAGAACATTGTGGGAAAAGGAGAAAATGCTGGTAACCAGCATTTTCTCCTTTTCCAACAATGTTTTCAAAAGGCTTCTTTCTCAGGGTCATTAAAAATCGGGATTGTGTGGTGAAGGGTTAATCAGTGTCAGTTGTTACAAACTTGTCCTGAATATCAGACAAACATTCTGACCAACTTTCATGAAAATTAGACTAAAATTGAGGCCTGTAGAAGGAAAGTTTTTCTCTGTAATGTTATTTTGTATGTAATAAAGCAAAACTAAATGCAGCAAAAACAGACAGCGAGGCCTAAAATTTGAGCAGC
The DNA here is from genome assembly GCA_945859785.2 of Tridacna gigas. Classification (NCBI taxonomy): domain Eukaryota; kingdom Metazoa; phylum Mollusca; class Bivalvia; order Cardiida; family Cardiidae; genus Tridacna; species Tridacna gigas. The sequence continues at coordinate 53,556,233 of OX244042.2, forward strand.
TAGAACAGCTTACAGCCGGAAAATAGAGTGAATAGATACGCATGAATCGAATGAATCAGACGCAGTCTGTAGAAGATTTGCCCCAATATGGTTTCACACCTGAAATGCAAAAATTTTCCATTTCCTTCTCAAAGAGCATCCCATGCCAGTGGATGAATTTTAGCAGCTCATTTAGGTAAAAAATGTGGCAAAACACACAAATTTGTGCATTAGGGAAAACCTTGGAAAACACTGCGGGAAAAGAAGAAACTGTTGTCAACCAGCATTTTCTCCTTTTCCCACGTTTTCTACCCTACCAGTTTGATTACAATAAGGGGCTTTGCTATACAAATCCATTAACTCTTTACCACACGACAAAAATGTAAACTAGTCCAAATTGATAGCACTTGCAGAGGACAATTTAAAGGTTGCTCAAATTGTGGAAGTTGTCTTTGATAGGGTAGAAAACATTGTGGGAAAAGGAGAAAATGCTGGTAACCAGCATTTTCTCCTTTTCCCACAATGTTTTCAAAAGGCTTCTTTCTCAGGATTGTTAAAAGTGGGGATTGTGTGGTAAAGGGTTAAAAAGGACAAGCCAATGCTAGCTGAAAAATGAAAAAAAAAGAATAGGCATCTAGGCATTTCTCAGACAATGATTAATGGTCGTTACAACAATCAGTTTACAGTGACACATGTTATTTTTACAGATGTCATAACCTCCGTTTTCTCGACTTTAAATCTCTCAGATTTATCATTTCCTTGCATATTTATGACTGCGCAACAAAACTCCTGAATTTCCTATACACACACCTGTGTGTATGAAGACACTTAAAAATCCTTCTCTTCCTTGATCATCTCTCCTGGTATACAAATACCAGTTTTTACCTCTTTACCAAACGACAAAATATTAGACTAGTCCAAATTGAAAGCAATTGCAGACGAAAAAGTAAATGCGACTCAAAAATTGAAATTTGTTTTGGGTAGGCATTTTCTCCTTTTCCCACATTGTTGTCAAAAGTTTTCTCTCTCAGAGTTGTTAAAAGTCTGGATTGTATGGTAAAGGGTTACACCTGCATATATAAAGCTTTTGAAAACATCAACTCTTTACCATACAACAAAATTTTAGACTGATCCAAATTGAGAGCATTTGCACACGACAAATTATATGTAGCGTAACTCGGGTAACATGTCTTTGCACGGGTAGAAAACATTGTGGGAAAAGGAGAAAATGCTCGTTACCAGCATTTTCTCCTTTTCCTACAATGTTTTTAAAAGTCCTATTTCCTTGGGATCATTGAAATGCAGGATTGAGTGGTAAAGATTTAAGGGAAAGGTTTTCAACATTAGTTCAGTTATAATGTGGTGCCCAGCACACCTATCCATGCTTCCCTGGAGTTTCTTTTACCACAATAACTTCACATATTGTTTCCAAGCCACTGGCTGCTTTCCATTGATGAAATAATGATCAGCTGTGAAAGAGGAATGAATCCTGTAGCAATGACTATCATTAATCCTCTGAAAGATACTTGCCCAGCTAAAGATTCAAACCAGTGACATCCTGGTTTCTAGTCCTATAATTATATGCTACCCACTCCGCTTCCAGGCTCTACTGCTAGTTTAGAAGAAGCAAACGGTCCCATATGTAGTTTTTTGAACATCTCTAATTTTACTCTATACCAGACAACAAAATTTTGGACTAGACCTAAATGAAAATATTTGCAGACGAAGTAATGGAATGTAGCTCAAATGATGATTTTGTCTTTGATATGACAGAAAACTGGTTACCAGCATTTTCTCCTTTTCCTACCATGTTTTAATAGGCCTTCTCTTTCAGAGTTGGTAAAGGGTTAAAGGCCTGGCTTCTGATCAAAAGGTTCTGGTTCATTGAGAAATTGACTAAGACATAATCAGGAAGGTAGCCATGATTATAAAATTATTCATTTGTCTCTACCAGATGACAAAATTTTAGACTGGTCCTAATTCAACGCATTTGCAGACGACAAATAAAATGATACTCAAGTGATGGGAATTCTGTCAGAAGAGGTAGAAAACAGTGTGGGAAATGGAGAAAATTCTGATAACAAGCATTTTCTCTTTTTCCCAAAATGTTTTCAAATGCCTTTTACATCAGGGTCATTAAAAGTCTGGATTGTTGGTTGACGGGTTACAAAATTAATGCATTCTAACCTGTTAACCCTTTACCACATTACTAAATCTACACGTGTCCAAATTGAAAGCATTTGCAGATGATAAATTAGATATGGCTCATATTGTGAAATTTTTCTGTAAAAGGTCAGAAAACATTATGGGAAAAGGAGAAAATGCTGGTTACCAGCATTTTCTCCTTTTCCCATAATGTTTTTAACAGGCCTCTTTCTCAGGGTTGTTAAAACTGGATTGCGTGGCAAACAGTTAATAATGCTTCTGTGATGTAAAAGTCTTCAGGAAAAAGGCTTTTCAAAAATGAAAAACATACCAATATTGTTCTCTATTTCCCATAATGTCTTCAATTCTGTCAAGGACATATTTCATAGTAACAGCCACAATGCATTTTTCATCTGTAAATGCTTACAACATGGACAAACCTAAAACTTTGTCGTTGGATAAAGGGTTAACCCTTTAAAACACAATCTCGAGTTTTAATGACCCAGAAAAAGAATGTTTTTGAAAACATTGTGGGAAAAGGAGAAAATGCTGGTGACCATTATTTTCTCCTTTTCCCACAATGTTTTCTTTCCTATCAAAGACAGAAATCATCATTTGAAATACATTTGATTTGTCATCTGCAATTTCAATGTGGACAAACCTAAAAGTTTATCTTGGGTAAAGGGTTAACCCTTTACCACACAATCCTCACTTTTAACAACCCAGAGAAAGATGCCTTTTGAACACGATGTGGGAAAAGGAGACAATGCTGGTGACCATTATTTTCTCCTTTTCCCACAATGTTTTCTTCCCTGTCAAAGACAGAAATCCTAATTTTAAATACATTCAATTTGTCGTCTGCAAATAATTTCCGTTTGGATAAATCCAAAATTGTGTTGTTTGGTAAAGGGTTACGAGGGAGCATCTAAGATGGGGCTTGCAGGAAGGAAAGGGTCACGAATGTCTATCACTGAGAAAATATTGCCCAAAGCACGTAAACAAAATAGCAGACGACAATTTCCTGACATTTCGGAAAAGTCAGAAAACACCGTAGAAATCTTCAGTACAAAGTTCCCTTTTTCCCCCATAATAGTTATCTTTTTCCAGATTATTTCTGATCATTGTCAGTCTTAGATTACTCACTGACATGGAATACGGCCCAACATTTTCTACACTCATTTTGGTTCAAAATTTGAAAATATGAAAGTCGATGACAGAAAAAAAAAAACACACGCTTACCTGTCGTTTTTTTGGTTGCAATTCCATCTTCAATCACGTTTCTTAAATCCAATACTTTGTCACCTTATTTCCATTTTGTATTAAAAAAATCACAAAACCCAAAACACATTTGTTTACATCTTCACGCTGTCTGTTACGACGGCCATCTTGAAACAGAAATACTCCGCATCGAATTAAATTAAATCTGTCCACAGGTAAAATCCAGGTATGTTTAATTAAAAACACTAAAAATCACATAATTCCTGTCACACTTACGCTGTAATTATTCTGTCCAGTTCAAAAGAGCGACTGTCCAGTTCGTAACTATCCCACTGTGAGGTTTTATCAACAGATAAACGCTCTAGCGACACTTCTCTCAATCGCGACAGAAGCAATTATTGTACCTGTGGGATTGGAGCATTAAATTTACAATATGGGAGTTTTTTTTTTTTTCCCTAAGGGAAACAACTCGTATATTGCAAAATGACAGGTACGGGCGAGTTACCTCCCAGTAAATATTCTTGCTATTTCATCGTCTGCCTTTTAACTCTATACCAAACGACACAATTTTATAATCAACGAAACTGAAAGCGTTTCCAGACGACAAATGTGACTCAAATAACGGGATTTGCCTTTCAAATGGTATAAAAATTGTGGAAAAAGGAGAAAATGCTGGTTACCAGCATTTTCTCCTTTTCCTACAATTTTTTTTTTTCAAAGGCCTTCTTTCCCGAGGTCATTAAAACCTGATTGATTGTGTGGAAAAGAGTTAATGAGCTCAGAAAGAGGGAGAGACACCCACTCAACAAGAATTGTTCGGGCCTGTGTATTCCAGGCATTTGTTTTTCCTGCACCATATGATGTGTTCCTACAGAGCCACTGTTTGCTTTCCTAGGTAAACAGAATCAATTTAAAAAATTTGATTTAACCCTTTACCAAACGACAATAATTCAGACTGGTCCAAATTGAAAGCAGGAGCAGACGACAAATTAAAGGTGGCTCAAATGATGCAACTTGTCCTTGATTGAGTAGAAAACATTGTGGGAAAAGGAGAAAACGCTGGTTACCAGCATTTTCTCCTTTTCCCACAATGTTTTCAAAAGGCTTCTTCCTCAGGGTCGTTAAAAGTTGGGATTGTGTGGTAAAGGGTTAAAAAAGCACTTGCAGAAAGTGTTGGACCATGTCAGCCTGCACAGTCCATGCAGGCTGACATAGATTGAAACTTTTTGCTATTTGTAAATTCTGATGCATGAAACCCCTTTTTGGTAGAGCATGGCTCGTGCATTTGATACCACTCACACCCATGTCTAATCAGACCAATGTTCTACTGGTACCCTTATTTTGGAACCATTTTATGCATTTGTGTGTAACAGCAATGGGAAATAACCCATGACAGCGTGTATAGATATTGTATGATAGAGTTACTATTCTTGACCCTTGTATAATACATGTATGTACCATCATCCCTCTCTGATAGCTTCTTTAGAATAGTCCAAATAGCTCAGTAGTGGTTGAGCGTGGAACCTCAAACATCAAGTCTCAGGCTTCTTGAGGCTGTGGGTTTGAGCCTCATGGCTGGCAATCTAAAATAACTGATAGGCTTTCAGAAGAGACGTAAAACTGAGGTCCTGTGTGACACTGAGCATGTTAAAGAAGCAGGTGTAACTTAGGGTGGGTTTCGTCCTGTATCTTGCACTATCCCCTGTAAAACTAACAACCTTATGAGGGCCATATGGGCATATGGCCATTTGATTTCAAAATTGAAAATATTAAATCACTCACCACTTAAGCCCAAGTTGTGGGTATTCATCAGAATTGTCCCATGAGTACCCACAACAAAGGGTTTGAAAGAGAAATAATGGATTTAGAATATTACCACTCCCTCTTATCTGGAGGTCTGATTATATAAGTTATTAGTAATTCCTTAGCAGACAATAGGATTTTGTACACAACTAAACTGACAGCATTTACAGGTGATAAAGTAAAGGTAATTCAAATGATGATATAGATCTGTGTTTGATCGGGTAGAAAACATTGTGGAAAATTGAGAAAAATGCTTGCTACGAGCGTTTTCTTTTCCCACAATGTTTTCAACAGCCTTAATATTCTCCTAGATCATAACATGAACACTTGGGATTGTGTGGTAAAGTGTTAAAGTAATACTAAGCGATCTGTGGTTTTCAAAATCTGGCTTCGACTGAAAAGCGTTTAACTAATTCTAAAATTAGTACTGCATTTTTTTTTTGTTTACATTACATGGATGTAGCTAGCCCCATAGATTCATAGTTGTGCATAACCCAAATCCCAAGATTCTGTAAAGAATGGTGCATTCTGGTGCATTTATTGCATTCTAGCATGCTTTACTAAATACAAGAGCTATGATTTCTGAGCTTTTTTCATCACAAAATGGGGTGATCAGGGGGTAATATGTAGCTATATGCATGCATTTACTATATCCAGGGGCGTAGATCTGGGCCTTTTTAGAACCTACGTAAATGCAATGTAGGTGTAAAGGGAGGTTGGCGCAAGAAAAGTGAAGCCCCTCAGAAAAAAAAAACATATTTAGACATTCTAGAAATTAAAAAATCAGCTTTGTGGTATAAGTCGGGGATCATTTTTTACGATCCCGGCATAGGTTTATTATTTTACCGGGAAAAAAGAAATTATTTTTAACTTTTGGTGCTAATGGGTTCTACATTTTGATGATGATGATGATGATGATTATTATTATTATCAAAAACCATGGTAAAGATGACAGATTGTTATTACGAATTGTATCTAGGTAGCGAAATCTTTGACACAGAACAAGAATGGTAGCGAATTATAACGCCTAATTCACGCAGAGAACCAGCACATTGCGTCAGAAAAAATGAGAAAAACCCTTGATGTCATATCCAAAAATAGATATTAGTTACAAAATTGACCAATGAAAATCCTTTATCCCATGACGTCAGTCCAATAAGTAAACGACACATCAGCAGATTGAAAACAAACTAGACAGATACGCGACAATATGAAAACTTGATGAGAATTACTGCGAATATACCCGCTACGAGCGGCCGCTTTGAGTTATTGTACATGAACATTATACCGAACTGAAAAACGGACACTGCGAAAATGGAAACGATACAACCACAAACGATTGTAATTCGGTCGGTGCCGACCAAAACTCCGACAACGATCACGGTATCGACTCCATTTGAAAACGCCATGTTAGACGACCTGTACGGAGATGGGGACGGCTGTCCGAGGAAACGAAGACGCTTGACACATCTTTCTCCAGAGGAAAAGTTGCTTCGAAGGTAACATTCATTTACACACTCTATCGGGTTTATTCCACCAGGTTTCTAACTTCTACAATGTGTTAAATGTATTCCATATGGCTTTTTCAACTTGCGTAATCAAGTCATTCTGTATTGTTCACATTATGGTTATCATAGACACGTTTTTTTCACTGATCACACTGTAACTACCACCAATGTATGTGTCGCCGTTCCATACTTTCCAGTAATTAAAATTTTATTCTGTCAACAAACTTAGTTCATTACAGAAGACAAAACTGTTGACACTTCTAATTAAACCCTTCACCAAACAAACCGGTATTTAACCCTTTACCAGATGACAACATTTTGACCTTGTCCAAATTGACAGCATTTGCAGACGACAATTTCAGTGTGGCTCAAATGGTGCAATTTTCTCTTGATGGGGTAGAAAACATTGTGAGAAAAGGAGAAAATGCTGGTTTCGAGCATATTTAAAAGGCTTCTTTCCCAGGGTCGTTAAAAGGTGGCGTTATGCGGTAAAGGGTTAAATGGCTTTGATAAAAGAGGATTTTGAAAATATTGGGGGAAAAGGAAAAAATGCTGGTTACCAGCATGTTTTCTTTTTCCCACAATGTTTTCAAAAGTTGTCCCTGTAAGGGTGGTGAAAAGTATAGGGTAAAATTTTTGTTGCCATTTTCAGAAAGCTGAAAAACCGAGTAGCAGCTCAGACTGCTAGGGACAGAAAGAAGAATCAAATGGCAGAACTGGAGATGAAAGTTGCTGCCCTGGAAAGGGAGAACCAGAAGCTAGCGGCGGAGAACAACTCCCTGAAAGCGGAGTCTGGGTCGTTGCAACAAGAGAACGAGGTTCTGAAGGAAAGATTGAGCAACATTGGGTGTTCACCGGTCAAGACAGAGACGGGGCCAGGATCAGCAGTATCCACTGACCTTCTGCAGAAAGGACAGACCCTGCCTGTGTCTTGCTTAGGGAAGACCTATGCAGCTTCAATGCTGACTTTCAGGTAACTAACAAAATTTAATATTTTGTATTACTTTGACGCCAAGCTTGGTAGTGCGGTCTGTAGGAAAGAGGACTTGAGACTATGGAGTCACTGGTTTGGTTTGAATCTTAAACTGAGCCAATTTCTGTCTCAGGACTGATGGTAGTTATTGCAACAGAATTGAGTCTTCTCTCTTTGCTGTTCTTTGTTCCAATGATATTTATGTTGAAAAGCTGTCAGTTGCTTGGGAAGAATATCATGTGAAACACTGGTAAAAGAAATTCCAGTAAAGCATGGGTAGGTGCACTGGGTGCCTAGCTGGTGCCACAATATAACCAAGATGATATTGAAAACTGTTAAACAGCATATAAAAAAATCATTAAACCAACATTTTCTCCTTTTTCTACAAGGTTTTATGTCCTTTCACTCGCAGTTTCCATCAGTTGAGCCATATTTGTCCGCACATGCTTTGAAATTGGACAATTCCAAATTTTGTTTTTTGTTGAAGGGTTAATCAAAGAATTAATAGCTGAGATTGGCTCTAGAGATGTGAGGTTGAGAGTATATCCCATTCCTGTATAATTTTCAGAGAAGTAAACATTTCATGGAAGGCAAAAATTAAGTTGAGGCCTCCTTTTTCAACCATATGGAAAACACAGGGAAACTGAGCAGCCGATTTTAAGATGCAGTCCCCTCTTTCCCCGACATGTTTTCCCAAGCTGTCTACAAAAGGGTCACCAAGATTGTATACTTACAGTAGCACGGTTTTGTACCAAGGCTTGTTCAGAGAGACTATTGCCCCCCCCCCCCACGTCACTCATTCACTAGTTTTCCCCAGAAATTGGAAGGGACAATGCCCTGCCCATGTCCATTATGACAGAAGCTTTTTCTAGTTCATTTTGATATTAAATGGGACAAATCTGTGCCTTGGCAGAACACTGTTAACAGATTAAAATCTTGTGACGAAACATTTAACCCTTTACCACACTATCAGAATGGTTTCAATCTGGACAAGTTTGCGTTTTTGTAGATGTTTAACCATCGGATACAGAATGTGCAGTCTGGTCTTGGATCTACACGGTCTGGTAACGAGATCTCTTTTCGCAAAAAAATACACATAACTTTGAAATAGCAAAATTCAAGATTTTACTATCAGTTTGACAGTTCTATTTCACTTACTTTGCAGGATAAGGATTAACTCTTTACCAAACCACAAAATTTCGGAATGCACCAAATTGAAAGCATTTGCATACAACAAAGTAAATGTTGCTAAAATGATAATTTCTCTTTTTGACAGGGTAGAAAACATTGTGGGAAAAGGAGAAAATGCTGGTAACCAGCATTTTCTCCTTTTCCCACAATGTTTTCAAAAGCCCTTTCTTTTGGTGTGGTTAAAAGTCGGGATTGTGTGGTAAAGGATTAATTCATTTTCATATTTATCCATTTCAGCCTGACTCTCTTGTTAGCCTCCTCAAACAGAGCAAGAAGCAAACTAACTCCAAATCAACTGCCACAGTACAGCTCCAGTCCCTGCCAGGATATACAGTCTCAAAATCCACAAACAGTGCAGGAACCACAGTGGTGGGGCCCTCAGCAACAGAGCTGGAATCCTTGCAAGAATTAATACAGTTTGATCATGTATATTACAAGACTCGGCCAGAGGGCAAGTCATCAACTCACAGTCCCACTGTCCTGCAGATAAAACCCAAGCCAGCTGCAATAAGCCCCAAATGTGTTCAGAAAGTGACTGAAAATGGCCTGAAAAATGTAAAAATTATCATCACTAGAGATTCTGATAAGAAACATGACACTGTAAAGAAAGTCGTGCAAATTCCAAATGTGGTTCTAGACACTAAAATGTTAGAAAAGAGAAAACTCAGTTCACAGGCTGCCCCTATATTATCAAGCCCTGAAAGTCTTGTTGAAACTGTTCAGATAAACGAAGACAATAGTGACCTCAGTGACTTGAACTTTGACCTCCTCAATGACCTCGAGAGCATCCTATCCCAGGACTGTGAAGGGATCACTTACCCCAACAATACTTATGAACTGTCACAGGTAAATATGGTGGAAGAACTGACAAAATCGGTAGAAAATGTGCAAAAAGGACAAAAAAGAAAAGCACCAAGCTCGGAAATAGAAGCCATAGTGGATGACCTTACGGCAGATTTTCCACCATCACCGACTAAATCAGTGCTTAGTGTTGGTGATTCTGGTTACAGCAGTGATGTCCCATCTCCATATAGTACACAAACTGCTGGTTCCCCTTTGGTAGATGATGATACCCTGCTTCAGGAGTCGGGCTGGGAGGAATCCTTTACTGAGCTTTTCCCAGACTTGATATAGCTTAATACGATTCATAATAATGGAATTTGTTTTTTTTTTGTATTATATATGAGATGTGCTCTGGCAAAAAGGGGCATTTGACGCATCTCTGTGGCGCATTTATATCGAGCAAGTCATCATATAGGCATGGATCCGTAAAATCCATTTTGTTAACCCTTTCCCAAACAAGTCCTGGTTTTCACGTGTCTGCAGTACAAGTCTTTTGAAAACACTGTGGGCAAAGGAGAAATTGCTCGTATTGAGCAATTTCTCCTTTTCCCACAGTGTTTTCTACCCTTTTTCAGACCTTTCTGCCATTTTCATCAAATTTAAAATTGTCGTCTGCAAACTCTTACAATTTGGACCAGTCCAAAATTTGTCGTTTGGGAAAGGGTTAAACAACTGAATCCTGGGATAGACTGGTCTTTGTCATGCAGAAAATAGCAAAATGTTTTCCTCCAAGCCAGCCTTCGCAGACCGACTTGAAACGATGCTTTTTTGCAGGTACATTAAACTCCCTTTTCCAAGAGCATGGCTCATATGTATTTTCATCTCGTCTTTAGCAGAAAATTTGATGCTGTCGGCATCAATTCAACAATGTGGATCAGGCAGAAATGGTTACCATAAGCATTTCTCCTTTTACCAGGATGTTTTCTCTTATTAAGTAGGTTGTTTGCCTGTGCTTTTAATTTAGACAAGTCCAAAATCTGTTCTATTGTAAAGAGTTGAATTCATATATTCATATTTCTACTTGTTGTTTCTCTCATATTTACCTGTGATGTGTAAATAAATATGTATATGGCTGAAAGGTACTGCTTGTTTGTTTAATTGATTGGGCATACACATGTAGATTCAGGCTTTACTCTGACCCCCCCGTTCCTTTGAACCTGGCCCCAAAATTTTCCAGATGTTCCCCCAAAATTAATGTTTATTACCGTTTACCTTATTTTATTAATTTGAAGGGGGTCATTTGACCCACATAAGAAAACTCAGGGGGAGGGGGAATCCATGTCCATATTTTGACAAAATGTTGGAACTTTGTCTTTCTTTGACTGGAAAACGTTGTGGAAAAAGGAGAAAATGCTGGTTACCAGCATTTTCTCCTCCTCTCAATGTTTTCAAAAAGCTTCTTTTTCTGGGCCGGGACTGTGTGGTAAAGGTTTAACTCTTTACCAAATGACAAAATTTTACACTGGTCCAAATTGAAAGCATTTGCAGACGACAGAATAAATGTGACTGAAAAATTAAAATCATTTTGGGAAGGCAAGAAAACATTGTGGGAAAAGGAGAAAGTGCTGGTTACCAGCATTTTCACCTTTTCCTACAATGTTTTCAACAGGCTTCTTTCACAGGGTCGTTAAAAGTCGGGATTGTGTGGTAAAGGGTTAAATGATGTTCCTAGTAAAAGACTAAACTTTTTACCATGACAAAATTTTAGGCTTGTTCTAATTAAAAGCATTTGTAGATGACAAATGTTGCTCAGATGATTCAATTTTTCCTTTCACCCTTTACCACACAACCCAAAGTTTGAAAACCCCACAAAGAAGAAGACATTTTGCTAAGCAGCATTTTCTCCTTTAACCACAGTTTTTTCACCCTATTGACAAATTCCATCAATTTGGCCAAATTTGATAAGTTGTCTGCGATTGCTTCGAACTTCGTAAAATATTGCTGTGTGGTAAAGAGTTAAAGGCCCAGCAGAGGCCAAGAGTAAACAAGGTAAATTGTACCTTTAATAAGTATGGAAATTATTGTGAAGGTGACAATCTTTTATTGTATGGTGGGTCCATGTGTTAGTCACTGGCAGAAAAATTAATTTCAAAACCAGGTAAAAAGTAAACGAGACGGAGCAACCTGGCAACTTTTGATCGATGTGTACATTTGAAATTCATTTTCTTCCAGCAACTTACACTTGTACCAACCATACAATAACAGATTGTCATCTTCACAACAACTTAAATACTTTTACATGGTATAGTTTAAATTCACTTGTATTTTAACACCTGCACTGTGTACCTTTGGCCACCATTGGGACTTAAAATGTTGCTCAAATGATTGGATTTTACCTTTAACTCTTTACCAAACGACAAAATTGTAGACTGGTCCAAATTGAAAGCATTTGCAGACGACAAAGTTGGCCCAAATGAGCGAGTTTCTGCCTGATAGAGTAGAAAACGTTGTGGGAAAAGTAGAAAATGCTGGTCACCAGCATTTTCTCCTTTTCCCACAATGTTTTCAAGAGGCTTCTTCCTCGGGGTCATTAAAAGTCGGGATTGTGTGGTAAAGGAAGGTTCTCCCTGAAAGAGTAGAAAACATCACGGGAAAAGAAGAAAATGCTGGTCACCAGCATTTTCTCCTTTTCCCACAATGTTTTCAAAAGGCTTCTTCCTCATGGTCTTTAAAAGTTGGGATTGTGTGGTTAAGGGTTAATCACACAATTTTAACGACCTTGAGGATCAAGGCTTATGAAAATATTGTGGGAAAAGGAAATAATGCTGATAACTAGCATTTTCACCTTTTCCAACATTGTTTTCTAAAGCTCACTTGCTGTGGATGACAAACTCAGGATTGTGTGGTAAACAGTTTAAGGTTATTGAGCTCAAAATGGCAGCATTGGATATTCACGTTTCACGTCACACTTTTGTGAACTAGACCAAGATATTTATTTTCATAAGGTTTTTTTGTCAGAATATCATAGAAAAGATCGAACAGTGTTGATCCAAGACTAGAGTAGTATGTTTTAATGATCCCACGACAGAGGGCTTTTGAAAATAATGTGAGAAAAGGAGAAAATATTGTTGAGCGGCATTTTCTTCTTGTCCCACAATGTTTTCTATCCTTGGGCTTTCAAAGGTAAATGCCATGTTTGAGGAATGTTTTATGTGTTGTCTGCAAATGCTATCAAGTGGGACAATGTTTTTTTTCTGGTAAGAGCTAAAATGCATTCGGTATGATAAGGATTTCTAGCAGACAGGGATGGGAGGATTTTAGGGAAAAAAGTCAGATATGTAAATCTTAACCTATTACCATACAATCCCAATTTTCAACAACCCCAAGGAAAAGTACTTTTGAAAACATTGTAGGAAAAGGAGAAAATGCTGGTAACCAGCATTTTCTCCTTTTCCCACAAATTTTCCTTTACCATGTTGAAGAGAAAAATCCTAATTTCTGTAACATTTAGTTTGTTTTCTGCAACTGTTTCAATCTAGAGTAGTCTAAAATTTTGTCCTGTGGTAAAGAGTTAACTCCGTGACAAAATTTAAGACTTTTCCAAATTGAAAGCTCTTGCAGCCGACAAATGTGACCCAAAAACTGAAATTTTCTTTGAAAGGGTAGAAAACATTGTGGTAAATGCAGGAAATGCTGGTAACCAGCATATTCCCCTTTTCCATCAATGTTTTCGAAATGCTTTTTCCTCAGGGCTGTTAAACTCAGGATTGTGTAGTAAAAAGGTTAACCGTTTACCACACAATCATGAGTTTTAACGACCCTAAAGAAAATGCCTTTTGAAAACATTGTGGGAAAAGGAGAATATGCTGGTTACCAGCATTTTATCCTTTTCCCACAATGTTTTCTAACCTTCCGAAGACAAATTTCAATTTTTGAGTCACATTTAATTTGTCGTCTGCAAATGCTTTCAATTTGGGCAAGTCTAAAATTTTGTCGTTTGGTAAAGAGTTAAAGCACGGAATAAACCCATTGGACACTTGGATTCTAAAATAAGACCTAGATATTGCCACTTTGTGCCTGCCCTTTGCCTTTGAAATTCAGGTCAAGCAGACAGCACAGATCAAAGATCACACTGCATGTTTGTGCAGTCTGATTTTGATCTACACTGGCCACATGGACAATTATAGTAGTGAAAGGCGCATTAAGGATTAACTCTTTACCAAACGACAACATTTTGGACATTTCCAAATTGAAAGCATTTGCAGACAAAAAAATAAATGTGACTCAAAAACTGAAATTTGTTTTGGGAAAGGTAGAAAACATTATGGGAAAAGGAGAAAATGCTGGTTACCAGCATTTTCTCCTTTTCCCACAATTCATTCAAAAAGCTTCTTCCCCAGGTTCATTTAAAGTTGGGATTGTGTGGTGAAGGGTTAAATAACTTGAACAAGAAGAAGAAAGACAAAAACAGTTGTAAAAGAAATTAAACTGTTAATAAATCCTAAAATATGAAATACATGTACACAGATATGACATAAAGTACAATAATAACAAATTACAACTTGTTTACATACATGATACAATGTGTTCGTGATAACAACCTATACACATACAATGTGTAAGTGATAACTTGTACACATTCAATGTGTAAGTGATAACAATATGTACACATAGACTGTGTAAGAGATTTCAACGTGTGCCACATGCACTGTATAAGTGATTACAACTTGTACACATACAATATGTGAATACAACTCTTAACACTTTACCGAACAACAGAATTTTAGCCTGGTCCAGATTGAAAGCATTTGCAGACAACATATGAAATGTTGCTCAAAAATTGAAATATGATTTGGGAAGGGTAGAAAACATTGTGGGAAAAGGAGAAAATGCTGGTTACCAGCATTTTCTCCTTTTCCTCCAGTGTTTTCAAAAGGCATTTTCTTCAGGGTCGTTAAAAGTCAGATTGTGTGGTAAAGGGTTAAACATATAATTACAACGTGTAGGTGGTAGGTAAATCAATGCACAGTAAATTTCTTACTAGAACTATTTGCATCTGAATGTTGCTTTGGATAAATGGGCATTAATTCTTTACCACACAATCCCGAGTTTTAACAAGCCTGAAAGAGACGGCTTTTAAAAATATTGTGGGAAGAGGAGAAAATGCTGGTAACCAGCATTTTCTCCTTTTCCCACAATTTTTTCTACCCTATCAAAGACAGAAATGATTGTTTGCACTACACTTATTTTGTAATCTGCAAATGCTCTCAACTTGGTTGAGTCTTAAATTGATGTCGTTTGGTACAGTTAACTCTTTACCAAATGACAAAAGTTTTGACTGATCCAAAATGAAAGGGCTTGCAGATGAGAGAATTAATTGGAGTCAGAAATTAAAATTTGTTTTTGAAAGGGTAGAAAACATTGTGGGAAAAACAAGAAAAATGCTGGTAACCAGCATTTTTCCTTTTGCCACACTGTTTTCAATTCTTTCAAAGACAATTTCATCATTTGAGCCATATTTGGTTTGTTGTCTGAAATGCTTTCAATTTGGATGTGTCTAGAATTTCGTCCTTTGCAGACAAGTTGTCCAAATTGAAAGCATTTGTAGATGTTTTATTAACCCTTAAGCTGCTAATCACGACTTGCTGACCTTTTGCGGACCATGTAGACCAAGCTCAGACTGCAAAGAACGTGTAGTCTGATCTTTGATCTACACTGTCCGATACCTTATTTTCTTTCTGGTGAAATCAACTTTGAAACTGCAATGTTTGGGCTTTTAGTACTGAGTAGAAATTTGCGTTTCATTTATTCAGCAGCTTAAGTGTTAGATATGACTCGTATGATAGAATTTGTATGTGACAGGGTAGAAAACATTGCAAGAAAAGAAGAAAATGATGCTTTTTCTCCTTTGCCCAACATGCTTTCAAATAAGGCTTGAACCCAGGGCCTCCAGGTCAGGAGTAATACACTTTACCACTGAGCCACGCAGGACCCCTGCAATAACCTGAGGAAAGTCATCTAGAACTGATAAAGATGAAGACATCATTTCAGCTTTTGTCTTGAACTTTTACCACACAATCCCGACTTTTAACGACCCCAAGAAAGAAGCCATTTGAAAACATTGTGGGAAAAGAAGAAATTGCTGGTAACCAGCATTTTCTTCCTTTCCCACAATGTTTTCTACCCTTTAAGAGTCAAATTTTATGTTTTGAACCACATTTAAAATGTTGTCTGCAAATACTTTCAATTTGGACTAGTCTACCTTTTTGTCATGTGGTAAAGAGTTAACATACATGAGTGTGAATCAACTACTGTTTGATCAAATCAAACATGACAGAGTTTCCAAATGTTCAGGATATTATTAAATCAAACTTTCTGATCAAATTTCATGGGTCTCAGACTGAAAATTTGGCATCTGGAGTACATACAAGGTTTTTCTAAGATTTGTCCAAGTGACATACCTTTTGACTTGACATGAGCCAATTTTGAACTTGTCCAAGATATCATTCTAACCAGCTTTCATGAAACCTGTATACCCCCTTCTAATTTGTAGGTGGTGGGTATAACTAGTCTGTAACATCATCAAGACAAAAAATCTGATCTACAGAAATGTGGCCTGTAGAGTGCACACAAGGTTTTTCGAAGATTTGTCCCAGTGACCTACTTTTTATCCTGACATAAGCTAATTTCAAAAGTAAACGAGATGTTATCAAAATAAACATTTTGACGAAGTTTCATAAGTATTGAACTGAAAATGTGGCCTCTAGTGTACACACAATATTTTGTTAAGATTTGTCCCAATGACCTACTTTTTGACCCAAACTGAATCAATTTTGAACTTGTGCAAGATATTATCAAGACTAACATTCTGACCAAGTTTCATTAGTATTGGACTGAAAATGTGGCCTCTAGACTCCACACGAGGCAATTGTTGCCACTTGACAGTGCACAATCAACAACTAACGACCAACAAAGCACAATCACAAAAGCTCACCTTGAGCACTTTGTACTACAGTGAGCTAAAAAGGTAGAATGTCATGGTGGCACTATTCTAACATCAAGGCTACACTATTCTAAATCCATGAACAAATGTTTATGTTTATTTTTTTTCTTCCATTCTGCCATTATCTCTTTCATCTGATGCCCAAATTCTTCGTGCATTTCTTGAAAAGTTCGAGAGTTTTTTTCCATCACAGAATTTCGAGACCTCCTACTGTCTTCCTCGTCAACCTCCAACAATTCATCCGAGTTAAAAGGGTTATACCGTTTACTCGACCCACTTCCACTCGATGAACTAGATGACATAGATATGGCCATCGCTGACGTCTCCTGTCCATGTCGTGCATTTTCAAAATATTTTGTTGACCTATTGATATGATCACTTTCCTCTAACACATTCTGTAGAAGTTTTTTGTTGTTTTTGGCATCCAAATCTGATAACTGGCTTTTCAGTTCATTAACACAGAGTTTCATGTAGTCATAACTGGCACAAGATAGAACCTGGGAAAGAAAAATAGTCTTTAACCCTTTACCACACGATCCCAAGTTTTAATGACCCTGAGAAAGAAGCCTTTGAAAACATTGTGGGAAAAGGAGAAAATGCTGGTTACCAGCATTTTCTCATTTTTCCATGATGTTTTTGAAAGGCTTCTATTTCTGGGTTCTTAAAAGTCTGTAGTCCGTGTGGTAAAGGGTCGAGAATGGTTAGTGAATACAAACTCAGAAGTCAATGCATTAACCCTTTACCGCACAATGCCGCCTTTTGACGACCCTGGGAAGGAAGCCTTTTTTCTCCTTTTCCCACAATGTTTTCTACCCCAATGAAGACAGAAATAATCATTTAGGTTACATTTAATTTGTAGTCTGCAAATGCTTTCAATTTGGTCTGGTCCAAACTTTTCTCATATGGTATAAAGGGTTAACCCTTTACCAGCATTTTCTCCTTTTCTCATAATGTTTTTCTACCTTTTCACAGATAAAAACAATTATTGGTACTTAGGCCATATTTAATTCTGTGCATGCAGATGCTTTTAATTTGGAGTACATGTAGTCTTAACATTTTGGACTTGTCCAGATCCATTTACCATCTTCAGACGACAAATCAAATGCATCTCAACAGGAGAGATCTGTCTTTGGTAGGATAGAAAACATTGTTGACAAAGGAGAAAATTTTAGATGAGTCAAAATTGAAAACATTAATTTGCAGATGAGAAATTAAATATGGCTTAAACATGAATTTTGTCTGTGAATGGGTAGAAAACATTGTGGGAAAAGGAGAAAATGCTGGTTACTGCTTTTCCCACAATGTTTTCAAAAGCCTTCTTTCTGGTCATGGTAAAGGGCTAACACAGTCCCGACTTATAACAACCTAGAGGAACAAGGCTTTTAAAAATATTTTGGAAGAAAATGCTGTTGACGAGAATTTTCTCCTTTTCCCACAATGTTTTTGACCCTTTCACAGACAGCCTAAATCATTTGAGTCACATTTAATTTGTTGTCGGCAAATGTTTCTGATTCTGAAGAGTCGCAAAGTTTTGTAATTTGGTAAAGAGTTAACCATTTACCACACAATCCGGTGTTAAAATCACCCTGACAGAGAAGGCTTATGAAAACATTGCAGGAAAGGGAGAAAATGCTATTTTCTTTCATTCCAAAAACAAAAATTTCAAATTGCAACACATTCATTCTGTTGTTTGCAAATACTTTCAATTTTGACATGTCCCAAGTTTCATCATCTGCTATAGAGTTAACTCTTTACCAAACGACAAAATAGTAGACTAGTTGAAATTGAAAGCATTTTGCAGTCGACAAATTGAGGGGTGAATATGAAACTATTCCATCTGCGTTTCAAACAATCTTACAGGAGAGGGAAAAACGCTTCTCATTTCTGTGAAAAGAATAGTTAGATCATCTTGTTTAGATATGTTGTGTTGAGCTGAGAGCATGAATTCAGCACAACATAATTAAACAAGAGGGCCATCATGGCCCTGGGTCGCTCACCTTAGTAGAGTGCCTTAAAGGTTTTTCTTTAATTTGACCATGTGACCTAGTTTTTGACTGCAGGTGACCCAATTTCAAACTCATATTTCATGAAGACAAACATTCTGACCAATTTTCAAGTCAATTGAGCAAAAAATGTGGCCTCGAGTGCCCTAAAGATATTTCTTTAATTTGACCTAGTGACCTAGATTATGACCCCAGGTGACCCAAATTTGAACTGGTCTTTGACTATATCAAAAGAAACATTTTTACCAATTTTCAAATCAAATGAATAATAAATGTGGCCTCTAGAGTGCCCACTAGCTATTTCTTCAATTTGACCAAGTGACCTAGCTTATGACCCCAGTTGACCCAAATTCAGACTCATGTAAGATTTTACAAAGAAAAACATTCTGACCAATTTTCTAGGCAATTAAGCAAATAATGTGGCCTCTAGAGTGCCCACAAGGTATTTCTTATTTTGACCTAGTGACCTAGTTTATGGTTCCAGGTGACCCAAATCCAAACTCATCTGGTATTTCATCAAGACAAACATTCTGGCCAAATTTCAGGTCATTTGAGCAATAAATGTGGCCTCCAGAGTGCAAACAAGGTATTTCTTTAATTTGACCCAGTGAACTAGTTTATGACCCAAGTTGACCCAAATTAATCTTATCTGAGACTTTATAAAGACAAACTTTCTAACTAATTTTCAAGGCAATTGAGCAAATAATGTGGCCTCGAGAGTGCCAACAAGGTATTTCTTTAATTTGACCTAGTGACCTAGTTTATGACCCAAGATGACCCAATTTTGAACTCAATGAACTTGTTGCGCTTAGATGGGCAAACAAACTTAGAGGAGAATCACTACATACCAAATATCAAAGCTCTACGCCTTCCAGTTTTAAAGAAGAATTTTAAAGTTTTCCTTCTTTGTTCTTATGTTCGAACTTGTGACCCCCAGGGCTGGGCCAGTTTTGACCCAGGGCATCATATGAACAAACTTGGTAGAGGTCCACTAGGAAATGCTACATACCAAATATCAAAGCTCTACACCTTCCCGTTTGAGAGAAAAAGAAATTTAAAGTTTTCCTTCTTTGTTCCTATCTTCGAACTTGTGACCCCCGGGGCGGGGCCAGTTTTGACCCAGGGGCACCATATGAACAAACGTGGTAGAGGTCCACTCTGAGATACAACATACCAAATATCAAAGCTCCACACCTTTTGGTTTCAGAAAAAAAGAATTTTAAATATCAAAGCTCTACGCCTTCCAGTTTTAAAGAAGAATTTTAAAGTTTTCCTTCTTTGTTCCTATGTTCGAACTTGTGACCCCAGGGGCTGGGCACCCAAGCAGCACCCTTGGAACAAACTTGGTAGAAGTACACTAGAAGATGCTACATACCAAATATCAAAGCTCTATGCCTTCCCATTTAAGAGAAAAAAAAATTAAAGTTTTCCTTCTTTGTTCCTATGTTTGAACTTGTGACCCCCAGGGCAGGGCCAATTTTGACCCCAAGGGCATCATATGAACAAATTTAGTAGAAGTCTACTAGGCGATGCTACATACCAAATATCAAAGCTCTACGCCTTCCAGTTTCAGAGAAGATGATTCTTAAAGTTTTCCTTCTCTGTTCCTATGTTCGAACTTGTGACCCCCGGGGCAGGGCCAACTTTTGCCCCAAGGGCATCATATGCACAAACTTGGTAGAGATCCACTAGGAGATGCTACATACCAAATATCAAAGCTCCATGCCTTCCTGTTTCAGAGAAGAAGATTTTTAAAGTTTTCATTCTTTGTTCCTATGTTGGAAATTGTGATCCCCGGGGCGGGGCCAGTTTTGACCCAAGGGGCATCATATGAACAAATTTGGTAGAGGTCCACTAGGAGATGCTACATGCCAAGTATCAAAGCTCTATGCCTTCAAGTTTCAGAGAAGATGATTTTTAAAGTTTTCCTTCTTTGTTACTATGCTCAAACTTGTGACCCCCGGGGTGGGGCCAGTTTTGACCCAGGGACATCATATGAACAAACTTGGTAGAGGTCCACTAGGCAATGCTACATACCAAATATTAATGCTCTACGCATTCCAGTTTCAGAGAAGATGATTTTTAAAGTTTCCACTCTTTGTTCCTATGTTCGAACTTGTGACCCCCGGGGCAGGGCCAGTTTTGACCCCAAGGGCATCATATGAACAAATTTGGTAGAGGTCCACTAGGCAATGCTACATACCAAATATTAAAGCTCTATGCATTCCAGTTTCAGAGAAGATGATTTTTAAAGTTTCCCCTCTTTGTTCCTATGTTCGAACTTGTGACACCCGGGGCAGGGCCAGTTTTGACCCCAAGGGCATCATATGAACAAACTTGGTAGAGGTCCACTAGGAGATGCTTCATGCCAAATATCAAAGCTCTATGCCTTCTAGTTTTAGAGAAGAAGACTTTTAAAGTTTTCCTTCTTTGTTCCTATGTTGGAAATTGTGACTCTGACCTTAGTAGAGTGCCTTAAAGGTTTTTCTTTAATTTGACCATGTGACCTAGTTTTTGACTGCAGGTGACCCAATTTCAAACTCATATTTCATGAAGACAAACATTCTGACCAATTTTCAAGTCAATTGAGCAAAAAATGTGGCCTCGAGTGCCCTAAAGATATTTCTTTAATTTGACCTAGTGACCTAGATTATGACCCCAGGTGACCCAAATTTGAACTGGTCTTTGACTATATCAAAAGAAACATTTTTACCAATTTTCAAATCAAATGAATAATAAATGTGGCCTCTAGAGTGCCCACTAGCTATTTCTTCAATTTGACCAAGTGACCTAGCTTATGACCCCAGTTGACCCAAATTCAGACTCATGTAAGATTTTACAAAGAAAAACATTCTGACCAATTTTCTAGGCAATTAAGCAAATAATGTGGCCTCTAGAGTGCCCACAAGGTATTTCTTTATTTTGACCTAGTGACCTAGTTTATGGTTCCAGGTGACCCAAATCCAAACTCATCTGGTATTTCATCAAGACAAACATTCTGGCCAAATTTCAGGTCATTTGAGCAATAAATGTGGCCTCCAGAGTGCAAACAAGGTATTTCTTTAATTTGACCCAGTGAACTAGTTTATGACCCAAGTTGACCCAAATTAATCTTATCTGAGACTTTATAAAGACAAACTTTCTAACTAATTTTCAAGGCAATTGAGCAAATAATGTGGCCTCGAGAGTGCCAACAAGGTATTTCTTTAATTTGACCTAGTGACCTAGTTTATGACCCAAGATGACCCAATTTTGAACTCAATGAACTTGTTGCGCTTAGATGGGCAAACAAACTTAGAAGAGAATCACTACATACCAAATATCAATGCTCTACGCCTTCCAGTTTTAAAGAAGAATTTTAAAGTTTTCCTTCTTTGTTCTTATGTTCGAACTTGTCACCCCCAGGGCTGGGCCAGTTTTGACCCAGGGCATCATATGAACAAACTTGGTAGAGGTCCACTAGGAAATGCTACATACCAAATATCAAAGCTCTACACCTTCCCGTTTGAGAGAAAAAGAAATTTAAAGTTTTCCTTCTTTGTTCCTATCTTCGAACTTGTGACCCCCGGGGCGGGGCCAGTTTTGACCCAGGGGCACCATATGAACAAACTTGGTAGAGGTCCACTCTGAGATACAACATACCAAATATCAAAGCTCCACACCTTTTGGTTTCAGAAAAAAAGAATTTTAAATATCAAAGCTCTACGCCTTCCAGTTTTAAAGAAGAATTTTAAAGTTTTCCTTCTTTGTTCCTATGTTCGAACTTGTGACCCCAGGGGCTGGGCCAGTTTTGACCCAAGCAGCACCCTTGGAACAAACTTGGTAGAAGTACACTAGAAGATGCTACATACCAAATATCAAAGCTCTATGCCTTCCCATTTAAGAGAAAAAAAAATTAAAGTTTTCCTTCTTTGTTCCTATGTTTGAACTTGTGACCCCCAGGGCAGGGCCAATTTTGACCCCAAGGGCATCATATGAACAATTTAGTAGAAGTCTACTAGGCGATGCTACATACCAAATATCAAAGCTCTACGCCTTCCAGTTTCAGAGAAGATGATTCTTAAAGTTTTCCTTCTCTGTTCCTATGTTCGAACTTGTGACCCCCGGGGCAGGGCCAACTTTTGCCCCAAGGGCATCATATGCACAAACTTGGTAGAGATCCACTAGGAGATGCTACATACCAAATATCAAAGCTCCATGCCTTCCTGTTTCAGAGAAGAAGATTTTTAAAGTTTTCTTTCTTTGTTCCTATGTTGGAAATTGTGATCCCCGGGGCGGGGCCAGTTTTGACCCAAGGGGCATCATATGAACAAATTTGGTAGAGGTCCACTAGGAGATGCTACACGCCAAGTATCAAAGCTCTATGCCTTCAAGTTTCAGAGAAGATGATTTTTAAAGTTTTCCTTCTTTGTTACTATGCTCAAACTTGTGACCCCCGGGGTGGGGCCAGTTTTGACCCAGGGACATCATATGAACAAACTTGGTAGAGGTCCACTAGGCAATGCTACATACCAAATATTAATGCTCTACGCATTCCAGTTTCAGAGAAGATGATTTTTAAAGTTTCCACTCTTTGTTCCTATGTTCGAACTTGTGACCCCCGGGGCAGGGCCAGTTTTGACCCCAAGGGCATCATATGAACAAATTTGGTAGAGGTCCACTAGGCAATGCTACATACCAAATATTAAAGCTCTATGCATTCCAGTTTCAGAGAAGATGATTTTTAAAGTTTCCCCTCTTTGTTCCTATGTTCGAACTTGTGACACCCGGGGCAGGGCCAGTTTTGACCCCAAGGGCATCATATGAACAAACTTGGTAGAGGTCCACTAGGAGATGCTTCATGCCAAATATCAAAGCTCTATGCCTTCTAGTTTTAGAGAAGAAGACTTTTTAAGGTTTTCCTTCTTTGTTCCTATGTTGGAAATTGTGACTCTGGGGTGGGGCCACTTTTGACCCCAGGGGCATCATATGAACAAACTTGGTAGAGGTCCACTAGGAGATGCTTCATGCCAAATATCAAAGTTCTACGCCTTCAAGTTTCAGAGAAGAAGATTTTTAAAGTTTTCCTTCTTTGTTACTATGCTCAAACTTGTGACCCCCAGGGCAGGGCCAGTTTTGACCCCAGGGGCATCATATGAACAAACTTGATAGAGGTCCACTAGGCAATGCTACATACCAAATATCAAAGCTCTATGCCTTCCAGTTTCAGAGAAGATGATTTTTAAAGTTTCCCCTCTTTGTTCCTATGTTCGAACTTGTGACCCCTGGGGCAGGGCCAGTTTTGACCCCAAGGGCATCATATGAACAAACTTGGTAGAGGTCCACTAGGAGATGCTTCAGGCCAAATATCAAAGCTCTATGCCTTTTAGTTTTAGAGAAGAAGATTTTTAAAGTTTTCCTTCTTTGTTCCTATGTTGGAAATTGTGACCCCTCGGGGCGGGGCCAGTTTTGACCCCAGGGGCATCATATGAACAAACTTGGTAGAGGTCCACTACGAGATGCTACATGCCAAGTATCAAAGCTCTACACCTTCAAGTTTTAGAGAAGAAGATTTTTAAAGTTTTCCTTCTTTGTGACTATGCTCAAACTTGTGACCCATGGGGCAGGGCCAGTTTTGACCCCAGGGGCATCAAATGAACAAACTTGGTAGAGGTCCACTAGGAGATGCCACATACTGAATATCAAAGCTCTGCGCCTTCTAGTTTCAGAGAAGAAGATTTTCAAAGATTTTGCTTTTTTTTTTCTTTCTGTTGCCATGGCAACCAGAGTTGTGGGTGGAATTCAATTCTTTGAACAATTTTGGTAGAGCTTCACCCAAGGAACATCCCTGCCAAGTTTCATCAAGACTGGCCCAGTGGTTTAGGAGAAGAAGATGTTTAAAGAAATTGTTGACGGATGACGGACGCCGGACATAGGGCGATCACAATAGCTCACCTTTAGCACGTTGTGCTAAGGTGAGCTAACAAGACAATCTAACAATGCTTTTCATGGAGTTTTTTTCCTCTCTCCTGTAATATTTTCCAAAATGCAGATGGAATAGTTTCGCATTCACCCCTATGAAATGTGGCAAAAATGATGGTATTTGTGCCTGAAAGAGTAGAAAACATTGTGGGAAAAGGTAACAAGAGGGCCATGATGGCCCTGGGTCGCTCACCTGAGTCAATAGGCGAAATTCACTCAACGTGCATAATCCAATTTCTGACCAATTGTCAGGTCAATTGATGAACAAACTTGGTAGAGGTCCACTAAGAGATGCTACATGCCAAATATCAAAGCTCCACGCCTTCCAGTTTCAGAGAAGAAGAACTTTAAAGTTTTCCTTCTTTGTTCCTATGTTCGAAATTTGTGATCCCCAGGGCGGGGCCAGTTTTGACCCCAGGGACATCATATGAACAAACTTGGTAGAGGTCCACTAGGAGATGCTACATGCCAAATATCAAAGCTCTACGCCTTCCAGTTTCAGAGAAGAAGAATATTAAAGTTTTCATTCTTTGTTCCTATGTTTGAAACTTGTGACCCCCGGAGCGGGGCCAGTTTTGACCCCAGGGGCATTATATGAACAAACTTGGTAGAGGTCCACTAGGAGATGCTACATGCCAAATATCAAAGCTCCACGCCTTCCAGTTTCAGAGAAGAAGAATTTTAAAGTTTTCCTTCTTTGTTCCTATGTTCGAAACTTGTGACCCCTGGGACGGGGCCAGTTTTGACCCCAGGGACGTCATATGAACAAATTTGGTAGAGGTCCACTAGGAGATGCTACATGCCAAATATCAAAGCTCCACGCCTTCCAGTTTCAGAGAAGAAGAATTTTAAAGTTTTCCTTCTTCGTTCCTATGTTCGAAACTTGTGACCCCTGGGGCGGGGCCAGTTTTGACCCCAGGGACATCATATGAACAAACTTGGTAGAGGTTCACTATGAGATGCTACATACTAAATATCAAAGCTCTACGCCTTCCAGTTTCAGAGAAGAAGAATTTTAAAGTTTTCATTCTTTGTTCCTATGTTCGAAACTTGTGACCCCCGGGATGGGGCCAGTTTTGACACCAGGGACATCATATGAACAAACTTGGTAGAGGTCCACTAGGAGATGCTACATGCCAAATATCAAAGCTCCACGCCTTCCAGTTTCAGAGAAGAAGAATTTTAAAGTTTTCCTTCTTTGTTCCTATGTTCGAAACATGTGACCCCCGGGGCGGGGCCAGTTTTGACCCCAGGGGCGTCATATGAACAAACTTGGTAGAGGTCCACTAGGAGATGCTACATGCCAAATATCAAAGCTCCACGCCTTCCAGTTTCAGAGAAGAAGAATTTTAAAGTTTTCCTTCTTTGTTCCTATGTTCGAACTTGTGACCCCCGGGGCGGGGCCAGTTTTGACCCCAGGGACGTCATATGAACAAATTTGGTAGAGGTCCACTAGGAGATGCTACATGCCAAATATCAAAGCTCCACGCCTTCCAGTTTCAGAGAAGAAGAATTTTAAAGTTTTCCTTCTTTGTTCCTATGTTCGAAACTTGTGACCCCCGGGGCGGGGCCAGTTTTGACCCCAGGGACGTCATATGAACAAACTAGGTAGAGGTCCACTAGGAGATGCTACATGCCAAATATCAAAGCTCCAGGCCTTCCAGTTTCAGAGAAGAAGAATTTTAAAGTTTTCATTCTTTGTTCCTATGTTCGAAACTTGTGACCCCCGGGGCGGGGCCAGTTTTGACCCCAGGGACATCATATGAACAAACTTGGTAGAGGTCCACGCCTTCCAGTTTCAGAGAAGAAGAATTTTAAAGTTTTCCTTCTTTGTTCTTATGTTTGAACTTGTGACCCCCGGGGCGGGGCCAGTTTTGACCCTAGGGACATCATATGAACAAACTTGGTAGAGGTCCACTAGAAGATGCTACATACCAAATATCAAAGCTCTACACCTTCTAGTTTCAGAGAAGAAGATTTTTAAAGATTTTGCTATTTTTTTCCTTTTGGTTGCCATGGCAACCAGAGTTATGGGTGGAATTCAATCTCTTGAACAACTTTGGTAGAGCTTCACCTGAGGAACATCCCTCATTCAAGATTGGCCCAGTGGTTTAGGAGGAGAAGATGTTTAAAGAAATTGGGGACGACGGACGACGGACATTGGGCGATCATAAAAGCTCACCTTGAGCACTTCGTGCTCAGGTGAGCTAAAAATGCTGCAGCATTTTCTCCTTTTCGCACAATGTTTTCAAAAGGCCTTTCTCTCAGGGTCGATAAAACTTGAAAGGGTTAACTCTACCAAACGACAAAATTTTAGACTAGTCGAAATTGAAAGCATTTGCAGATGACAAAATAAATGTTACTCAAAAATTGAAATTTGTTTTGGGGAAGGGTAGAAACAATGTTTTCAAAAGCTTTCTCCTTCAGGGTCATTAAAAGTCGGGATTGTGTGGTAAAGAGTCAACTGGCATCCTGATATGAAAACACTTGATTTTATCATCTGTCATCAATATTTTCTTCTTTGTCAAATTACAAGGAAATGCTACAGGTCCAAGGCCCCTGTTTTTTCAAGCTTCAGTGTCTATTTTAAGATTTTTCAAAAGTTTTCTTCCTCTTGGACATTAACCCTTTCCCAAACGATAAATTTTAGACTGGTCCAAATTCAAAGACTATGCAGACAACAATTTTAAATTTGATGAAAATGACAGAAAGTTCTCCAAAAGGGTAGAAAACACTGGGGGGAAAAGGAGAAATTGCTCGTTGCGAGCAATTTCTCCTTTTCCCCCAGTGTTTTCAAAAGACTTGTACTGCAGACACGTGAAAACCAGGGCTTGTTTGGGAAAAGGTTAAACTCTAACTACAGTATTTACCAAACGACAAATTTTTGGACTGGACGAAATTCATTTGCAGACACCAAATTAAATATTGCTAATATGATGATTTCTGTCCTTGATAGTTAAGAAATACTGTTGGAAAAGGAGAAAATGCTTTTGGGGACATTACACGTTGGGATTGTGTGGTACAGGGCTAAACTGCTAAGTAAGTGAAATAGAAATTTCCAGCCGGTAGTATAGACCCATATATTCCTGTTTCAAAGTTATTATTTTTTGGGAAAATATCTCCTCATCAGACAGTGTAGATCCAAGATCAGACTGCATGTTCTGTGCAGCCAGCTGCCTGATCTTGATCTACACTGTCTGCAATAGGTTGTTTAGTCATGCTTTACAGCTAAAGGGAGAGCACCAAATCAACCCAACAGACATTTTCAGTCCAGTTTGTATGGTGTGTAATACAGTCTTCAACATCATTTCAGTTACTAATATATTGCGGCAGCCAATGCACCTATCTATGTCTTCATGGAGTACTTTTAACCCTTTACCAGACGATAAAATTTTAGCCTTGTCCAAATAGAAAGCATTTGCAGACAAGAATTTCAACGTGGCTCAACTGGTGTAATTTTTCTTTAATAGGGTAGAAAACATTGTGGGAAAAGAAGAAAATGCTGGTAACCAGCATTTTCTCCTTTTCCCACCATGTTTTCAAAGGGCTTCTTTCCCTGGGGCGTTAAAAGGCAGCATTGTGTAGTAAAGGGTTAACCAGTTCTTCACACAATATTCCTCCTACTGGCTGCTTTTACAATTCTGGGAAAGCGGCCTTATGGAAACATTGTGAAAATAGGAGAAATTGTTGGTAACCTTTCAAAGACTGAGATAATTATTTGAGATACTTGAGACTGAGATAATTATTTTGGCCAAATTAAATTTGTCACCTGTAAATGCTTCCAAGTTGGAAACGCCTATCATTTCGTACGGTCGTTTGGGAAAGAGTTAAATTTTGATTTACTGACCTTCATCCAACCTTCCCTTTCTTCCTGAGTATCTGCTGCCAATATATCATTTGGGCCAAATTAAATTTGTCGCCTGCAAAGTGCTTTCTATCTAGAAAAGTAAAAAATGTCGTTTGGGAGAGTTAAATTTTGATTTACTGACTTTCATCCATCCCTCCATTTCTTCCTGAGTATCTGCTGCCAAGATATCGTTTGGGACAAATTTAACATGTGGTCTCTCAAGTGCTTTTAATTTGGAAAAGTCAAAAATTTTGTGGGTTGGGAAAGAGTTAAATTTTGATTTACTGACCTTCATCCATCCCTCCATTTCTTCCTGAGTATCTGCCAACAAAATATAAGTCCTGGTTCCCGAACCTGGGTAATGTATCATAAACGTGAAACCGTCTTCATGGTCAGATAACTCTACAGTACAACCTTCTAAAATTATCACCCCTGAAATATAGCATTGAAAATAAAAATGATGTTTCTTCAGATTACAAGTTTCTATTGTTAGTATTAGGAACTCTAACCCTTTAGCAGTCCACAAACTTTTAGCCTTGTCCTAACTGAAAGCAGTTGCAGACGACAATTTCATTGTGGCTCAAATGGTGCAATTTTTCTTTGATGGGGTAAAAAAAAAACATTGTGGGAAAAGGAGAAAATGCTGGTAACCAGCATTTTCTCCTTTACCCACAATGTTTTCAAAAGGCTTCTTTCCCAGGGTTGTTAAAAGGCGGCATTGTGCAGTAAAGGGTTAAAATCAATGCTGTAACAGTGCAAATGCTTTACATCTTAACCCTTTACCACCACACAATCCCAAGTTTAAGCCTTTACCACACAACAGAATCTAAGCCTGGTCCAAATGGTATGCATTTTGCAGACAACATGTCAAGTCTTTGAAATGACAGAAAACAAAGTGGGAAAAGAAGAAAATGCTGATTACCAGCATTTTCTTCTTTTCCCACAATGTTTTCAAAAAGCCCCCTTTTTAGGGTCGTTAAAACTCGGGATTGTATGGTAAAGAGTTAGACGACCCTGAAGCAGAAGCCTTTTGAAAACATTGTGGGAAAAGGAGAAAATGCTTGTAATCAGCATTTTCTCCTTTTCTCACATTGTATTCTACCACATTAAAACAACAACAAAAAAAAAACAAGAGGGCCATGATGGCCCTGGATCGCTCACCTGAGTAGAGTGCCTTAAATGTATTTCTTTAATTTGCCGAAGTGACCTAGTTTATGACCCCAGGTGACCCAATTTCAAAATCATATTTCACAAAGACAAACATTCTGACCAATTTTCAAGTCAATTGAGCAAACAATGTAGCCTCTAGAGTGCCCCAAAAGTATTTCTTTAATTTGACCTAGTGACCTAGATTATGACCCCAGATGACCCAAATTTGAACTGGTCTTGGACTTTATCAAAGAAACATTTTGACCAATTTTCAAATCAACTAAATAATAAATGTGGCCTCTAGAGTGCCCACTAGGTATTTCTTTAATTTGACCGAGTGACCTAGTTTATGACCCCAGTTGACCCAAATTTAGACTCATGTGAGATTTTATAAAGACAAACATTCTGACCAATTTTCGAGTCAATTGAGCAAAAAAAGTAGCCTCTAGAGTGCCCTAAAAGTATTTCTTTAATTTGACCTAGTGACCTAGTTTATGGTTCCAGGTGACCCAAATCCAAACTCATCTGATATTTAATCAAGACAAACATTCTGGCCAAATTTCAGGTCATTTGAGCAATAAATGTGGCCTCCAGAGTGCAAACAAGGTATTTCTTTAATTTGACTCAGTGACTTAGTTTATGACCCCAGTTGACCCAAACTCAGACTTATGTGAGATTTTATAAAGACAAACTTTCTGACCAATTTTCAAGGCAACTGAGCCAAATAATGTAGCCTAGAGAGTGCCAACAAGGTATTTCTTTAATCTGACCTAGTGACCTAGTTTATGACCCAAGATGACCCAATTTTGAACTCAATGAACTCGCTGTGCTTAGATGGGCAAACAAACTTAGAAGAGAATCACTACATACCAAATATCAAAGCTCTACGCCTTCCAGTTTCAAAGAAGAATTTTAAAGTTTTCCTTCTTTGTTCCTATGTTCGAACTTGTGACCCCCTGGGCTGGGCCAGTTTTTACCCAAGCAGCATCCTTGGAACAAACTTGGTAGAGGTCCATTAGGAGATGCTACATACCAAATATCAAAGCTCTACACCTTCCCGTTTAAGAGAAAAAGAAATTTAAAGTTTTCCTTCATTGTTCCTATGTTAGAACTTGTGACCCCTAGGGTGGGGCCAGTTTTGATCCCAGAGGCATCATATGAACAAACTTGGTTGAGGTCCACTCTGAGATGCAACATACAAAATATCAAAGCTCCACGCCTTTCAGTTTCAGAAAAGAAGAATTTTAAATTTTTCCTTCTTTGTTCCTATGTTCGAACTTGTGACCCCCTGGGGCAGGGCCAGTTTTGACCCCAAGGGCATCATATGAACAAACTTGGTAGAGGTCCACTAGGAGATGCAACACACCAAATATCAAAGCTCTATGCCTTCCAGTTTCAGAGAACATGATTTTTAAAGTTTTCCCTCTTTGTTCCTATGTTTGAACTTGTGACCCCCTGGGCGGGGCAAGTTTTGACCCCAAGGGCATCATATGAACAAACTTGGTAGAGGTTCACTAGGAGACGCTACATGCCAAATATCAAAGCTCTATGCCTTTTAGTTCTAGAGAAGAAGGTTTTTAAAGTTTTCCTTCTTTGTTCCTATGTTCAAACTTGTGACCCCCGGGCCAGGGCCAGTTTTGACCCCAGGGACATCATATGAACAAACTTGGTAGAGGTCCACTAGGAGATGCTACACACCAAATATCAAAGCTTTACGCCTTCAAGTTTCAGAGAAAAACATTTTTAAAGTTTTCCTTCTTTGTTCCCATGTTCGAACTTGTGACCCCCTGGGCGGGACCAGTTTTGACCCCAGGGACATCATATGAACAAATTTGGTAGAGGTCCACTAGGAGATGCTACATACCAAATATCAAAGCTTTACGCCTTCAAGTTTCAGAGAAGAAGATTTTTAAAGTTTTCCTTCTTTGTTCCCATGTTCGAACTTGTGACCCCTGGGGCGGGGCCAGTTTTGACCCCAGGGACATCATATGAACAAACTTGGTAGAGGTCCACAAGGAGATGCTACATACAAAATATCAAAGCTCTGCGCCTTCTAGTTTCAGAGAAGAAGATTTTCAAAGATTTTGCATTTTTTTCCTTTTTGTTGCCATGGCAACCAGAGTTATGGGTGGAATTCAATTCTTTGAACAACTTTGGTAGAACTTCATGCAAGGAACATCCCTGCCAAGTTTCATCAAGATTGGCCCAGTGGTTTAGGGGAAGAAGATGTTTAAAGAAATTGTTGACTGATGCCGGACATAGGGCGATCACAATAGCTCACCTTGAGCACTTTGTGCTCACGGTGAGTTAAAAAATCATCATTTGCACTACATTTGTCATCTGCAAATGCTTTCAATTTGTACAAGTTTAAAATTTTGTTGTTTGGTAAAGAGTTAACTCTATTACATGGCAAAATGTTGGACTTGTTGAAATCCAAAGTACTTTCAAACCATAAACAGAAGTGGCTGAAATACAGTCGAATTTGTCTATAAAAGGGGAAAAAATGTAGCAGTAGGAGAGAATTTTTTTTTTCCAATGGGTTTTTTCAAAAGCTTTGTTTGTTTGTATTGGAGTTTAATGCCATTTTAACATCTCAGGTCATATCATGGCGGTCAGTGATAAACCCATTTGTTTCCTAGTTTTCTCACACCAGTACTGACACAACTTTCTTTCCAAAGCCAAAGACTACTTTTCTCACATGCATCAAAGGTGAGTGGCGAAAAACGCCGGATAGAAAGTTTGCCTCAACCGCATATCGAACTTGCAACCACTAGGTCACGAGTCAGCTAGCTACTACTGAACTACCCAAGTGGGCTATAATTTTACATTATTAGGAACTTTAAAATCAATACTGTAACAGTGCCAATGCTTTACATCTTAACCCTTTACCACACGAGAAAAATTCTGACTGGTCCAAATTGAAAGCATTTGCAGATGACAATTCCAGTGTGGCTCAAATGGTGCAATTTTCCTTTGATAGGGTAGAAAACATTGTGGGAAAAGGAGAAAATGCTGGTTACCAGCATTTTCTCCTTTTCCCACAATGTTTTCAAAAGGCTTCTTTCACAGGGGGCGTTAAAAAGCGGCATTGTGTGGTAAAAGGTTAATTCTCTATCAAACAACAAAGTGTTGGACTTGTTGAAATCCAAAACATTTGTAAGCCATAAACAGGATGTGGCTAAAATAGTGGGATTGTTTTCAAGCCCTTACCACACAATCCTGACTTTTTCTCTTTTACCCACAATGTTTTAAAAAGCCTTTTTTCTCAGTGTCATTTAGGAAAATTTGGCACTGTGTGATGATAGGTTTAAAACAGTTACTCTTTTTCCGCAATGATCATTTCCTTTGATATTTCCTCTTTGTGTCAAGTGCATTGACCCTTTACCAGACAATAAAATTTTAGACTAGTCCAAATTGATAGCATTTGCAGAAGACAAAATAAATTTGCCTAAAAATTAAAATTTGTTTTGGGAAGGGTGAAAACACTGTGGGAAAAGGAGAAAATGCTGGTAACCAGCATTTTCTCCTTTCCCCACAATGTTTTGAAAACCTTTCTTTCTTGAGGACATTAAAAGTCAGATTGTTTGGTAAAGGGCGAAACCTTCATCAACCAATCAAGAGTTTCGACAGTCTGCAGAACTGTCTTGACTGCTTGTAAAAACATTGTGGGAAAATGAGAAATTCTGGTAACCAGGATTTTCTCCCTTTCCCACAACATTTTCTGCCCTTTCATAGACAAATACCATAACTTCAGATACATTTACCTCTTTACCTAACAATGAAAATGTAGCATTGTCCAACTTACAAGTATTTGCAGACGACAATATAAATGTTACCCAAATGATGGAGTTTGTCTTTGATAGGGTAGAAAACATTGTGGGAAAAAGAGAAAATGCTGGTTACCAGCATTTTCTCCTTTTTCCACAATGTTTTCTAAAGCCTCCTTTTTAGGGTCGTTAAAACTTGGGATCATGTGGTAAAGGGTTAATAAGTCCATTGCAAATGCGTGCAAGTTGAACTTGTCTAAAAATTTGCCCTAATTAAAGAGTTAAACCTTAAGATCTACCCAATCCCAAGTTTATGACTGTGGGTTTTTCCTGTAGTTTCTCCTTTTCCCACAATATTTTCTTTCTTTTCATTGGCAAATCTCATAATCTGAAATACAACCTATTTCTTGTCATCAAGGACAGTAATTTAAAAAAGAATAAGTCGACCATTTTGTGGTTTGAAAAGATCTACTGTAATCCTTCACCACACAATCTCGAATTTAAACCAAAGAATCTCAAATTTTAACGTCCAAAGAATGAAAGCTTTTAAAAGCATTGCAGGAAAAGGAGCAAATGCTGGTAAAATGTTTGTAAACCTTTCAGAAACAAATACCAATACAATAATTTGAGCCGCATTTAATGTTGTCATTTGCAAAAGCTTTCAATATTGATAAGTCTAATAACAGCATTTTCACCTTTTCCCACAATGTTTTCTCCCTCTTTTTTGAGACAAATCTCATCATTAAAGCAACATTTAAATGTGTTGTCTGCAACTACTCTGAATTGAGTCTAAAATGTTATCGTCTGGTAAAGAGTTAACCCTTAGGCTGCTAGGCGCGACTCACTGACCTTTTGCGGACAATGTAGATCAAGATCAGACTGCACAGAATGTGCAGTCTGATCTTGGATCTACACTGTCCGATAAGGAGATATCTTTCCTTAGAAAGCACTTTTAAAATAGAAAAATTTGGGTGTTTTACTATCAGCTTAATTTCTTTTATTTAGCAGGGTATGGGTTAATACGGCAATATGCGGGACAAGATTGACGGGACAGGATTGACAGATGATAAAACATCCACTTAACCCTTCACCACACAATCACGGCTTTTAACGACCCTGAAGAAATAGCCTTTAGAAAACATTGTGGGAAAAGGAGAAAATGCTGGTTACCAACCTTCTAACCTCCCCAAAACAAATTTCGATTTTTAACCCTTTACCACACAATCGCGGGTCTGAAGAAATAGCCTTTAGAAAACATTGTGGGAAAAGGAGAAAATGCCGGTAACCAGCATTTTCTCCTTTTCCCACAATGTTTTCTAACCTTCCCAAAACAAATTTCGATTCTTAAGTCACATTTATTTCGTCGTCTGCAAATGCTTTTCATTTGGACAAGTCTAGAATTTGTTATCTGGTAAAGTGTTAACAACCTTGAGGAAGAAGGTATTTGAAAACCTTGTGGAAAAAGGAGAGAATGCTGGTAATCAGCATTTTCTCCTTTTTCCACAATGTTTTCTACTCTTTGAAAGACTTATCCAACCATTTGAGCCACATTTGATATGTGCTCTGCAAACACTTTCTCCTTTTCCCTCAATGCTTTCGTACTCTTTCAATTTGGACAAGTCAACAATTTTGCTGTTTGGTAAACATTTAAGCTTAACCCTTTCCCAAACAAGCCCTGGTTTTCATGTGTCTGCAGTACAAGTCTTTTGAAAACACTGTGGGAAAAGGAGAAATTGCTCGTAACGAGCAATTTCTCCTTTTCCCACAGTGTTTTCTACCCTTTTTGAGACCTTTCTGCCATTTTTATCAAATTTAAAATTGTCGTCTGCAAACTCTTTCAATTTGGACCAGTCCAAAATTTGTTGTTTGGGAAAGGGTTAAGCATGCAAATACAAGTGAAAACACCTTGGGAAAAGGACTAATATACATGTATCATATCAAGCCATTCCTCCTTCAGACACAAGATTTTCAAGAGGTCTGAAGCAAGATATTACCCCACCCAATGAAATATCACCCCATCCATTGAAATGCCCAAAGCTTAACCCTTTACCACATGTTCCCTAGTTTTAACAAACATAAGATAGCAAGCTTTTGAAAACATTGTGGGAAAAGAAGAAAATGCTGGTTTGATACCAGCATTTCCTCATTTCCTACATTGTTTTCTACCTTTTCGAAGTCAAATAGCATAATTTTAGCCACTCTTAAGTTGTCATCAGCATGCTGTAAATGCTTTCAATTTGGACAAGGCTACAATTTTGTCGTCTGGTAAAGGGTTCACAAGCTGTCTGCAGGAGGTAAAGGGTAGTAAACACTTTTGTTACCGTAGACGACACAGGAAGTTTTTGTGGACAGTGTAAATCAAGATCAGACTGCATAGAATGTGTCATCTGATCTTTGATATGTACACTGTCCACTACTTTATTTTAGATTAGAATAATGTCTGAAATGTCTGTTCATCTTGCAGATGAACAGTTATTGCACCCTTCTGAACAGTAGCTTCAAATATATTTGGTATTAAAAGAGTTGAACGTTTACCAGACGAAAAATTTTTAGCCTTGTCCAAATCAAAAGCATTTGCAGACGACAAGTTCAATGTGGCTCAAATGGTGCAATTTTCTTTGATAGGGTAGAAAACATTGTGGGTAAAGGAGAAAATGCTGGTTACCAGCATTTTCTCCTTTTCCCACAATGTTTTCAAAGGCTTCTCTCCCAGGGTCGTTAAAAGGTGTCATTGTGTGGTAAAGGGTTACCAAACAATCCCAAGTTTTTACCAAACAATCCCAAGTTTTAACAACCCTGAGAAAGAAGGCTTTTCAAAATATTGTGGGAAAAGGAGAAAAATGCTTGGGCTGGTAACCAGCATTTTCTCCTTTTACCCAAATCTTTTCTGCCATTTTTGAGACGAATCTCATTATTTTAACCACATCTAATATGTCGTCTGCAACTGCTTCGAATCTGGGCATACGTAAATTTTTTTTTGTCTGATAACCCTTTCCCAAACAAGCCCTGGTTTTCATGTGTCTGCAGTACAAGTCTTTTGAAAACACTGTGGGAAAAGGAGAAATTGCTCATAACAAGCAATTTCTCCTTTTCCCATAGTGTTTTCTACCCTTTTTGATAACTTTATGCCATTTTCATCAAATTTAAAATTGTCGTCTGCAAACTCTTTCAATTTGGACCAGTCCAAAATTTGTCGTTTTGGAAAGGGTTAAAGAGTAAATGCAGAACAGGATTGGATGAATGATACAACAATCACTTGCAAGTTAGGTCCTTGTGACTTTTGTCCTTTCTATTACCCTAGTGTACTTTGATTACCCCTGTACAAAACAATAAAACTTTAGACCTTTCCAAACTGAAAGCATTAGCAGACGACAAAATAGATTTGACTCAAAAAGTGAAATTGGATTTTGGAAGGAAAGATAACATCGTGGGAAAAGGAGAAAATGCTGGTTACCAGCATTTTCTCCTTTTCCAACAATGTTTTCAAGTGCATTCTTCTTAGGGTCATAAACCCTTTCCCAAACGACAAATTTTGGACTGGTCCAAATTGAAAGAGTTTGCAGACAACAATTTTAAATTTGATGAAAATGGCAGAAAGGTCTCAAAAAGGGTAGAAAACACTGTGGGAAAAGGAGAAATTGCTCGTTAAGAGCAATTTCTCCTTTTCCCACAGTGTTTTCAAAAGACTTGTACTGCAGACACATGAAAACCAGGGCTTGTTTGGGAAAGGGTTAATATACAACAGACGACAACTTTTTGAGTGTCTTATTGCAAAATGGGGGATTTGCTTGACCTTTGAACAAACCATCCCATGTTCAATTTGTTCTGAGGAATAAAGCTTTCCTAAAAATTGCGGGATAAGGAGAAAATATTGTTTACTCTTTGCTAAACGACAAAATTTCAGACTAATCCAAACTGAAAGCATTTGCAGACAACAAACTAAATTTGGCTCCAAAATTGAAATTTGTTTTTGGAAGAGCAGAAAACATTGTGGGAAAAGGAGAAAATGCTGGTTACCAGCATTTTCTCCTTTTCCCACAATGTTTTCAGATGCCTTTTTTCTCAGGGCCATTAAAAGTCCAGATTATGTAGTATACAGTTAACCAACATGTTTCTCCTTTTCCAACAATGTTTTCTACCGTTTTAGATGCAACTGCCATTGGTTGACATGAGTCGAAACTTTTTGCCAATTTTTAACTCTTTTTCATGTCAAAGGCCCATTCTACCTCATAATTCAGTCAAATCAAAAAGATGACTTGCTTGGTACAATGCGTCACGGAGATGCATTAAGCTCCATTTTGCCAGAGCATGGTGCAAATAATTTTTTAACCAACCATAACTAAGTACAAACAACACAAACAGAAAGTATTCAAAGGATAGCAAAATGTCATTTTTAAACCTTTACCACACAATCCTGACTTTTAACAACCCTGAAGAAGAGGAGGGGGCTTTTGACAACAAGGTAAGAAAAGGAGAAAATGCTGGTAACCAGCATTTTCTCCTTTTCCCACAATGTTCCTATCAAGGAAAAAATTTTGTTATTTGGGCCACCTTTCATTAGTTGTCTGCAAATGCTTTTAGTTTGGTAATAGTTAACCCTTTACCACACTATCCCGAGTTTTAACGACCCTGTGGAAAAAGCCTTTTGAAAACATTGTGGGTAAAGGAGAAAATGCTGGTAAGCCTTAAGAAAACATTATAGGAAAAGGAGAAAATGCTGGTAATCAGCATTTTCTCCTTTTCCCTCAATGTTTTCTACCCTATTAAAGAAAAGTTTGACCATTTCAGCAAAACTGAAATTGTCGGCTGCAGTTGCTTTCAGTGTGGACAAGGCTAAAATTTTGTCATCTGCTAAAGAGTTAAGGGTTAACATTGTACATATAAAATTTTTGCTCTCCATGACTAACTTCTTCAGCAGGTGAAAACTTGCTCATGTTACCCACTGCAGTTATTTTTGACCCTTTACCAACCATTCTTGTTCTTAGTCTCCAGAATTTTCCAAATTTGAAAGTAACACAACTTCTGATAGGCTAAACCAAATGGTTAAGCCAGTCAGAAGTTGTGTTACTTTAAAAAACAGAAAATTCTTGACTGAATTCTTACCAATAGGATCTTTGTCTCCTCTCTTTTCATAATAAAAGAACAGATTGCCCTTCAAGACAAACCATCGTTTCTGAAAGCCTCTGTTGAAATCTCCCCTTTTATGTAAATAACCTTCTTTGTCTGGTGGGGCACCAGAGTTGGCGTATTTAGACAAACTTTTCTCGTTGATCTTCATGACTTATCTGGACAGCTCCTATCCATACATTTCGAATCTTTCTAGACTGAACTTAGCTGAAAAAAAGGACAGTAAGTATTATGAAGTTTATGCTGTTTATATCCAGTTGCATATTATAACATAGACTTTTATGAATTTTTTTGGCTTCTGTTTGGTCCGAGTATTTAACTCTTTACCACACATTCCCGACTTTTAACACCCTTGAGAAAGAAGCCTTTTGAAAACATTGTGGGAAAAGGAGAAAATGCTGGTAACCAGCATTTTCTCCTTTTCCCACAATGTTCTGTACCCTATCTAACAAAAATCACATCATATGAACCACACTGAAATTGTCGTCTGCAAATGCTTTCAATTTGGACTGGTATAAATTTTTGTTGTCTGGTAAAGGGTTAAACCTTTCACCACACAATCAAGGTCAATTAGAGACCTTGAAGGAAAGCGCTTTTGAAAACATTTTGGGAAAAGGAGAAAATGCTGGTAAGCAGCATTTTCTCCTTTTCCTACAATGTTTTCTACCCTATTAAAGACAAGTTCCATTATTTGAGTCACACTTAACAAACAAGCCCTGGTTTTCACATGTCTGCAGTACAAGTCTTTTGAAAACACTGTGGTAAACGGAAAAATTGCTCATAACGAGTAATTTCTCCTTTTGCCACAGTGTTTTCTACCCTTTTTGAGACCTTTCTGCCATTTTTATCAAATTTAAAATTGTCGTCTGCAAACTCTTTCAATTTGGACCAGTCTAAAATTTATCGTTTGGGAAAGGGTTAAATACTCATTCTGCAAATGCTTTTAATTTGGACCAGTCTACATATTTGTCGTTTGGTAAAAAGTTAACTCTTTGCCAACATCATCAATGAATTTGACTTTTCTACGGTCATACAAAAAGAAAACTTCACTGTTCCAAGGTTAAGACTTTACAGTAACAGCTTACGTCTTTACCACACAACAAAATTTTAGACTGGTCCAAATTGATAGCATATGCAGACGACAAATGAAACATTACTCAAATGAAAGTTTTCGTTTCTGAAAGGATAAAAAATATCGTATAAAAAGGAGAAAAAGATGGTTGTCTGCATTTTCTCCTTTTCCCACGATGTTTTCAAAAGCGCTTTGAATCCAGGTTATTAAAACTTATGATTGTATGGTACTCTTTACCAAACTATAGATTCTTGGACTGGTTCAAATTGAGAGCATCAGCAGACAGCAAATTTATAAGAGACTTAAATGATGGATTTGGCTGTGAAAGGGAAGAAAAAATTGTGGGAAAAGGAGAAAATGCTGCTTACCAGCATTTTCTCTATTTCCCCACAATCTTTTTAAAAGTCTTATTCCTCAGGGTTGTTAAAGCCACAGGGGCTCAAAACATACTTTAATATGCATAAATATACTGAATTATTGACATTTCTGACAAAAATCAGAATCTCTGAATATGATATTCAGAGATTCTGATTTTTGTCAGAAATGTCAATAATTCAGTATATTTATGCATATTAAAGTATGTTTCGAGCCCCTGTGGTTAAAGCTCAGGATTGTTTTGAAGAGGGTTAAACAACAAATAGAATTGTGTTTGATAAAGAATCAGACTACATGCTCTGTTCAGCCTGATCTTGATCTACGCGATTCTCAGAAGTATTCATGTCCCTCAAAGCAGTGAAAGATTTAAACCTTTACCACATAATTTTAAGTTTTAAAAACCCTGAGCTTTTGAAAGCATCTGAACCCTTTACCAGAGAGCTGCCATCAACTGAACAACATCGATTGTATCTTCTGCAATTGAATCAGTCCTAAATTTTGTCATTTTGTAAAGAGTTAACCCTTCACCAAACAATCAAACCTGCTTTTAACCCTTTACCAGACGACAAAATTTTAGCCTTGTCCAAATTGAAAGCATTTGCAGACGACAATTTCAGTGTGGCTCAAATGGTGCAATCTTTATTTGATAGGATAGAAAACATTGTGGGAAAAGGAGAAAATGCTGGTTACCAGCATTTTCTCCTTTTCCCACGATGTTTTCAAAAGGCCTCTTTCCCATGGGCGTTAAAAGGCGTCATTGTGTGGTAAAAGGTTAACAACCATGGGGAAAAAAGGCTTTTGAAAACATCATGGGAAAAGGAGAAAATACTGGCATCCTACATTTTCGCCTTTTCCCACAATGTTTTCTGCAGTACCCTATGAAAGACAGAAACTATCACTTGAGTTACATTTATCTTGTTGTCTGCAAATACTTTCAATTTGAACAAGTCCAAAAATTTGTCGTATGGTATTTAACCCTTTACAAGATGACAAATATTAGCCTTGTCCAAACTGAAAGCATTTGCAGACGACAATTTCAATGTGGCTCAAATGGTGCAATTTTTCCTTGATAGGGTAGAAAACATTATGGGAAAAGGAGAAAATGCTGGTTACCAGCATTTTCTCCTTTTCCCACAATGTTTTCAAAACGCTTCCTATTTAGGGTCGTTAAAAGTCAGGATTGTATGGTAAAGAGTTAAACAGTTAAAGCTCTACTAAACAATCCTGTTTTAACAACCCTATGGAATGGGGTAATGGAAAACACTATGGAGTATGGTACCAGCATTTTCTCCTTTTCTAACAATGTTTTCTACCCTTTTTTCAAAGGGAAATTTGCCATTTTGGACAGGTCAACAATACTGTTGTGTGGTAAAGGGTTAACTATAAACTTTGTATAGATAGCAAATGTAAACTGCAGAGATAATCACAGATATAGACTCAAATTTTCGCTTGATCCTTGACCCTTTCCCAGACAATAAATTTTAGACTTTTACAAATTCAAAACATCTGCAGATGAAAAATTCAAAATTGGTATAAATGGGCTTAAAGGGGCCTATTTAGTTTTTATCAAACTTTCTCACAAAAGACCAACATCTGACATGAAAGTGATTTGGTTGAATTCTGAATGAATATACCCATAATTTATCAAGACAATGGCTGAATATTTTCTAGTAAAATTGTTCCTAAAGGTAAAATCAAGTTCTTTTATGTAAAATGATTGATTGATTGATTGTATGGAGTTTAATGTCGTTTTTAACATTATTTCAGTTATATCATGGCAGCTAATGTACCTATCCATGCTTTCCTCGAGTTTCTTTTACTAGTACAAGTACTCTGCACTATATAGTGTTCTCACTAGGATTTTGAAAGTTGGATTCCAGGAATCCAACTCAGGAAAAAGTTGGATTCCAATGTGTAAAGTTGGATTCCAGTCTGAAGAAGTTGGATTTCTGTACAGTCGGGATGAATTTCATTGATGCAAGTAATAAACATCTAAAAACTGTAAACTTTAGATTGGTGCATTATGGAGACAATGTAATGGACAAGTCTATGTTTAAATTAGAAATTAGTAGCTAGGACTTTCTTTGTAACTGCGCAAAGGGTTAAAGAAGTTTAATAATTCTTCACTAAATATCTTTTATTTAGTGATTGATTGATTGTATGGTGTTTAATGCCGTTTTCAACATTATTTCAGTTCTTTTATTTAGACTAGAGCTGTAAATAATTCAACATGATAATGCATACCTCATATATTCACAATAATAATGGCAACATTTATGGACCCATCTTCACAAACATATATTTTTTTTAAATTCATTTCTAATTCCATTTTACTTGACAACTGGAATTGCATTTAGAATTGTTTGTCCATATGGACCATGATGTCAATTAAACCTTTTCAATGGTGAAAAACTTTGTGGGAGAAGAAGAAAATGCTTCTTTACCCACAATGTTGTATCAAGCATTCCTTCCTAACTCCTTACCAAATGACAAAATTTTAGACAGGTCCAAATTGGAAGCATTTGCAAGCAACAAATTAAGTGTGGCTCAAATGATGGAATTTGTGTCAGAAAGAGTAGAAAACATTGTGGGAAAAGGAGAAAATGCTGGTTACCAACATTTTCTCCTTTTCCCACAATGTTTTTAAAAGCCTTCTTTCTACAGGATCGTTAAAAGTCGGGATTGTGTGGTAAAGGGTTAGGGTTGTTGAATTCTGTATAATGGATTGTTTGGTAAAGGGTTAATTAGCAGAGAGCAGCTATTGATAATGATCATGGAGGAACCAGTTGCATTGAGTAAGACTTGTGGTAAAAAACAAAATATTAGAAATTTTCTCTTGTCATAATGTTTTCAACTTATAATGAACTAGAGTCTACTTCTTAATTGGGTGTTTTCTTTAATTGAGCATTGATCCATTACCCATGTAAATTAGTCTTTAAGTCATGCTTTTCAGTAGTTTATCGGGAAATAATGGTGGATTATGGTTGGATAATTTCACTGTTTGGACCAGTGTATTTACCAATTGAATATTATTGATAAACTAACTGGTACAGAAACACTGAAAACTCCCCTGTAACTTGCAAGCCCCAACAAAAAAGGGAATATTAAGAAGCATTAAATAGATCAAAAGATCAAAATTTCTTTAACCCTTTACCGGACAACAAGTTTTTAGACTGGTCTAGATTGAAAGCAATTGCAGACAACAAAATGAATGCCATTTAAAATGCGAAAATTGTTTTAGGAAGGATATAAAGCATTGTGGGAAAAGGAGAAAATGCTGTTTACCAGCATTTTCTCATTTTCCCACAATGTTTTCAAAAGGTTTCGTTCTCAAGGTCGTTAAAAGTTGGGATAGAGTATGGTAAAGAGTTAATCTCGTGAACAGCATATGGTAATATGATAGCGGCCACCCATAAATATATTACCGATCACGTGCACCCGATTAAATAAATTTTGATCATTCACCTTAAAAAAAAAAAATATCCTGTTATGTAATCCATTGATCAATGCATAATTTGCAAATATGTCAAACAACATGCCGGGCAGTTAGGGTATTAGCTATTTCTCATCCACAGTTTAAGGGGTACTGGGCGAGTGATAGAGAATGACGCATTCCGATTGGTTGTTAGTCTCCCAGAAGCCATGCCTACTTCTTTGACTACCCGACTTTAGTGATTACCTATGTATCAGATTTTTTGCCTCGTTAAACATATCATAAATGATCACCTGATAAACTAATCAAGTTCAGCAGCTGATGAGGGACTGATGAGGGACTGATTAGGGACGCATGCCCTGAAAAAACTTGTCATCTGGTGGAATCCTTTGTTAGGATTTCTTGTTGTCCTCCGGAAAAAGTTGTTGTCTCAGATGTTTCCGAGAACTCCGACTATATTCTTTCCAAGTCACGAGCTGCTTTCCCACATAACCATCGTTGAAACAATGGTCAGCGGTGAGACTGGAATGAATCCTGTCACAATGACTATAATCAATCCTCTGGAAGAAATTGATCAAGCTGGGAAGTGAACCAGCGAACCAGCGACCTCCTGCTCTCAAGTCCTTACTCTACTGACTGACCTCCCAAGGCTCAGCTTTTCACATAAAAATACCAATTGTAGAGAGATCAAATCTGCTGCATACGACCCGTTCTGACATTATGTGACATGTCAAATAGATAAATGTTGAAGGGTAAATAAGCATGAAAACATCAAAATATTTGGGCCACTTTAAAATCAGTTATAAACAAACTAATTTGAATACAAACCCTCACAAACAACTTGTGTTATTGGTCATGTGACATTCCCATAATTTTTTTACTTGTGTTTCATAAGAAATTTCGATTTACGACAGAAAAACTAAGTAAGCCCCTTTAAAGTTTCGAAGTGACTGGGTGTCGAATTGATTGGCTACCTCTCAATTTTGGCATCGCAAAAATACAGATTCAAACATCAAAATGGTTATTAAAATCAATATCTTTTAAAAATTTACCGGTTTATCAATGAGTAATCCTCCCTGAAGGGAAAAGATTAACTACAGTGAACATGTCAGTTCAAGTGCATAGTCCATAGCGAGATCTTTTTCAGACGGTTGACAGTCTTGCGACTT
Organism: Tridacna gigas; assembly: GCA_945859785.2. NCBI lineage: Eukaryota > Metazoa > Mollusca > Bivalvia > Cardiida > Cardiidae > Tridacna > Tridacna gigas. Next base: position 53,600,739 of record OX244042.2, read on the forward strand.
CGAAGTGAAGAGCATAAACCCAAATCAAGTATCTTCGATTAAATCCTCTCTATAAACTCGAGTCAATCTAGTGGTTGTTTTACCACTGTGTTTGTTAACTGTTTAACAGCAAGTCTTGAGCTGCAGTTATATATAGGAAATAGATGGTTTTGTTTTGAATGGTTAACTTTATCAGGCTCGTCTTCGGAACTGATCCGGTTCGCCGAAATTGCCAAAACCACAAAGGGTCGAAATGACCCGAGACCTGTCACATGATTCAAGTCACATGCTTTTACAAAATGGCGAGAGTCAGTGTACGGTTTTGCATGTTAGTATTCCTTCAAATTTGCGCGTTTACATGGTCCGCGAAAGTTCAAGACGCTTTTGTTGTCAAGGATGAATCCGGCAACTTCAAAATTATGGAAAGCCAGGAAGTCAACTGGGTGGCAAGGGCTGAGTTTGCGAACAGCGTAAATGAAACTGGGTAAGGCTGTCATTGAATTACGGATGTTTTGTACCATAACCATTTCGTACCAGTCACTTCGTACCATAACTTTACCATCTCGTACCATAATACATGGATCCGTGGAAATCGATATGTGACCAATCAGGTCATCGCATTTATTTGACCCGATGTGCAGCCTTGCTTGTGTAACCATGGGTTCATTTGTAGATAGTCATCACTGTATCTTCATTTGTAAACTTGCATAACTTCACTAACTGTATGTTTTAACATTTGTCATGTCAGTGAGCGTGCATTGAGTGAATAGTAATCCCTGTTTTCACGAGTGAGAATGAGAGAGTACTGATCAGCGTGCAAGCGTGCGTATCCGTTCCCGCCTTTCTATTCTCTCTCTCACTAACAATCCATCATTCGGTCACCAGCTCTCGCAAGAGACAGTTGTACATCACAGTCAACACGTCCGAGTTATCTTTATTTTCAATGATTGCAAAGTCATAGAATTGTTTTCTTCTCCACTGCTCCGGTAAGCATATTTCTTTAGCTGCAGATAAACCATGTAGAATCTAGATCTAAATTGTGCCATAAGAATAGTTTTATATATTTGTTATTTATCTTGCAGGTTTTCATCTGTATAACCCTTTCCCAAACAAGCCCTGGTTTTCACGTGTCTGCAGTACAAGTCTTTTGAAAACACTGTGGGAAAAGGAGAAATTGCTCATAACGAGCAATTTCTCCTTTTCCCACAGTGTTTTCTACCCTTTTTGATAACTTTCTGCTATTTTCATCAAGTTTAAAATTGTCGTCTGCAAACTCTTTCAATTTGGACCAGTCCAAAATTTGTCGTTTGGGAATGGGATAATTCAGAATCAAGTAAAACTTCATTAACATCACCCGGCATATTGCTGTTATTTATACCCCGGTTGACACTTGTCTGCTATTTCGGCTCACAAAAAAGCGACTGTTAGTATTGGAGAAATGCAATATTATGTGTGTTTACAACGCTTGCATTTTAGGAGAAAGTTTAAAAGATGCGCTTTGCGATCGTGTACGGCTAAAGTGAGATATACAAGGATATTACATGTTTGCGTTATGATTATGACTGACAACGGGACATGAGGAAAGAGTTTCGATCAACGCTATATTACACAATGGATTAATTAATGTTAGTTTTTTTTCTCTGAAACTCTCTGAACAAAAACATAAACTGTTTTACAGTGGAAAACAAAGGTAAAATATATGAAATGCTAATAAAAAGAATGTACGTTCACTAAAATAGCTAACCTTGTTTCATAATCTCTGCACATCCAAAAAGGGGCACATATCATCAATGTTTCAATTTGACGTTAACATTAACCCTTGGTGCGTGAAGAATGCTGAATGTGTAGATAAAGATCAGAGTGCAAAAAATGCAGTTTATTCTTGGATTCAAACCATCTGCTACATTTACGTGTATTCTTTACTGAAAGTACATGTAGATTTCAATTACCAAACAGAGTAAGTTCTGTTCTGTACAGTTTTGGAAGTTCACTTGAAAAGGCAACTTATGTTAATTAAATCAACTTTTGACTTCACCATATTTAAATGGATTAGCACATCTGCCATTTCAAAGGGTATGTCGGTAAACTGTTAACTGATAGGATGTGCGTTTGATTGCCCCTGTTATCCACTTGACCACCTATTGTCGTCAGTATATCATAAGATAAAACAAACTACCGCCAATGATATTAACAAGTTTGTTAATTGACAGCACACTTCACACATTTTAAAATCATCAGGCAACCATTTTCCCTTAACTTGAAATTTAAACATTTCTTAGACTTCCACCTCCCTGTTGAATGAGACAATCTGTAAATTTTTCAAAATGTTTGTAATATAGCGTAATTTATTATCAAATACAATGTTGAGACAACCTAACAAGCTTTACAAAAATATTAATCATCTTTATTCTATTATTATTATGCAAAACTGAGGTTTATGAGGCGTTTCATTCTTTCTCGTAGAAGTTCAAAACTTTGCTGGCACAGGTATTACATCGTCCGTAGCTCCTGAAACTCACACTTTCTGTAAAAATCTTTGTATAAATAAGTTAAAGTATCCATATATTTCTCACCGAGAATCCACCATCGACAGAAACATATGAAAAGGAATATTTTTCCGGAATTTAATCGATAGAAACAGTCATGATAACAAGATTTAAGTAGCCTTTCTGCCATACTGTATATGTATTTACTGCGTTTGTTTGTGAGCCCTTAGTTACGGTAACCAAGGAAATCGGTTTATCTCATCACCACGGATCCATGTATTTATACCATTTCGTACCATAATTTCTCCACTTCGTATCATAGTCATACCATTTCGTACCATGTTTTTGGGACCTATGACAAAGTTTCGACCAAGAAAAACTTTCATAGTGACGGTATTAAAAGAAGAAGACAAAAATGCTATTTATTCAAGTTAGATATTTATTCAAGAAATTATGAGCAATAACACTTTCTGATTATCACCTCTTCCCAATATGATTTCAAAGCAGTTTCTCCGAGTGTCGTTGAAAAACGAATTGCTTTTGTAAGGTATGTAATTTAAGTAAATGAATAATATGGAAAATGATATATTTCCAAGAAATAAAATTGTCACATTGACCTTGACGTTTGACCTTGTCCTCGTCACGGCATCATACAAGGCTCACCTAATTTCAAAACATACCCATAGTCAAACATACAAAAAAGAAGATAAAAGGAAAAAGACAATTTAAAATCAAGGGTAATCAAACAATTATAATTCTTTGATTAATTGTTCAATTCAGTGTAATCAGATTGTTTCTAAGTCTAATTATCCGACCTGCAACAAACATTACGGACAAACAGACCAATCACCTATCTTCTCAATCACATACTAACTGATTCCTTTAATTGATTTATGATAATATCCTGTAAATAACATAACTAAAGCATTGGTCTTTACCAAGTAAATGATATAAAATACCACTTTTTGTCACATTAAATTCCATGTTTGGTCATAATACGAGAAGGTTTTATCCATGTACGAAGTGGTAACACTATGGTACAAAATGGTAAATTTATGGTACAAAGTGGTAAATCTATGGTACGAAATGCTCATGAACGAAATGGTGTGAAATGGTTATGGTACGAAGTGACTGCATACCCTGTCATTTCTCCTCATCTGTCAGTCTTTATTTCAAAACCAATAACATCACTGATGAAATAAACTCAATTAAACAAAGATAACTGTTTGTCTTCATAACCAGATACCCAGCCTAGAGGTCATAGTCAAAAACTTTCGAAAAGCAACTTTTCTGGTTACCAGCTTTTTCTCCTTCTCCAAGAATGTTGTCTGCCGCCCATAACTTAGATAAATCAATTCATCAGAGCAACATTTAATTTGGACCAGTGTTAAATCCTGTCATTTGTTAAAGAGCTATAAAACTGACTTGTTTGGCTTCAGGTTGCAGATGTATTAACACTCTTACCTCTTACCACAGTATTCAAAACCTATCATTGTTTAACCCTTCACCACACAGTTCTGAGTTTTAACGACCCTATAAATGAATCCTTTTGAAAACATTGTTGGAATAGGAGAAAATGCTGATCATCAGCATGCTGAATGCTGATCATCAGCATTTTCTCCTTTTACCACAATTTTTTCTACTCTATCAAAGACAAAGTCAATCATTTGAGCCACATTTAAATTGGTATCTGCAGATGCTTTCAGTCTGGACAAGTGAATATTTTTGTTTTGTGGTAAAAAATTAAAGCCTTTTGGCTTTTGTTCCCAACTTTGGAAAATGGGCTGAATATAGAATTCTATTCCAGTTGAACATGAATTAATTTGTCATAAATTAGAATCTGATAATATACTGTGTAGATCCACGTCCATACTGTACATTCTGTTAATGTCTGATCCTTGATCGTCACTGTCCGCAGAAGCCATTATAGCTATTTTTGGCAACGAAAGCAATAACCCTTCACCACAAAACCCTGTAACCAGCATTTTCTCCTTTTCCCACAATGTTTTCTACCCTATCAAAGATAAATTACTATCATTTCAGCCAGTTTTTATCTTTTCTCTGCAAATTTTGTCAAATTGGGCAAGTCCAAAATTTCGTCATGTACAAAAGAGTATAAGGCATGCAAATGAGTTAGTTCCAGCATACTTTGTGCCTGTGACTGTTCTGAGCATTGAACTAACATAGTCAAATTGGCCATGTGTTTCTTTATCCTTTACCAGGGTTTTCCCTTGGCAATAAAAATTGGGGGTCATTATGACCCCCTAGTCATAAAAAATGGGGGCCATTCTAGACTTTGTGGGGGTTACAACCAAATGTAATTAGGTTAAACATTAAAGACTACTACGTATGAAACAATGTGTGTTTTTGTGTTACTTATTCACCCCAAAGCTTGATATAACCTATTTATGAATTATTGCATGATGCAAGATACATTGTAACACCAGTGATTCTCTGTATAGAGGGGCTTACAGTCTAGATGGCATGTTTTTTCATAGAGTATCATGAGTATGCTTTATTAAAAGCCTGTTCTTAACAGGCAAAAATACTCTCCCTGCAGACAAGTTGTCATTTATTTACGTAATTTCAGTCTATCAATGGCATCAACGTGACCACAGTGTGTTGGTGACGCACATAAGAGTTGAACTGCGCAGGTTTGTGCAGCTAATTTCTGTGGTAAAAAGGTTATTGTGTTTTGTTTTCATCACAGGAATCAATTGATACAAATAGCTTGTTGTCGGCTGGATTTGATAACCTCTATTTTATGTTTTTTTTTTTTTTTAGAAGAGAGTATCCATCCGACAACAAACCATTTTCACCAAACGGCTGATTTCTGGGTTTTGATACGCGGGTCGCATGAATTCATGCCGCCGTTTTCGACGAATAATTAAGCATATGTCTCTAGCCAATTTTCAGTAAACCCTCAGCCTTTGAAATCTTTTTCTCGCTACTCGAACAAGGCGATCATCATCCGATTGTTGTTCAAGGTCTCTTTTCCTTGCAGAGAGCAAGAATGATGTCGATTTTGACTGATCCATTATTGTTTTCATTAGAGATCGACTGGTTTAGTGAAGACAAGTTTAGAGACCGACTGTATTCTCATAAAATCGATACACAGTCTAGTTTTTCGTCCCATTTTCTTCTCGTACTTCAGCTTTCTTATGTACTCGCGATGTAACATTGTTGGTAGAAAAGACAATGGAAAGTAACCTTTGTTGTATTTGTGCATCCACAATGACGCACTTTTGAAAAAAAAAACGGGTCATTTTCCTTAAAAATGCGTCAAAACGCACAAAATCGTGCGTCAAGGAAAACCCTGCTTTACCAAGTCACCCTGTGTTTGTAACAAACCTAGCTTCCTGTGTGGCTCAGTGGTACAGTGCAGGACTCATAACATGGAGACCAGGGGCTTTTTATGGGATTGTGTTTGTACAAGACACTTCAAAGCTACAGCCTAGCACTTGTTATGCAAGGACATTCATGAATACATGTAAGCCGCCGCACTGACTGAGACAATGTTCAAAGTAGCCTTAAGCCCAATCAAGCCATCAATCAATCCAATCATTCAACCAGTCAATCAACCAATCAATGAAAATGATCTTCAAAGCAGCCATAAACGTCAATCAGTCAATGAGAAAGATGTTCAAAGCAGCTTTAACATCAATTGATCGATCGATCGATCAATCAGCCGATCAACCAACTGATCAACCAACCAAACATACAAACGCCAACCAACCACAACCAACCAGCCAACCCAACAACCAATCAACCAACCAACCAACCAATGAATCAATGAGGAAAAAAAAAAGGTTTTGAAAATATTGTGCAAACAGAAAATATGCTGCAAACCAGCATCTTCATTTTTTAATATTTTCTCTCTTGTCAAAACAAAGTTCTTTCATTTGTGCCACATTGAATTTCTTGTCTTTAACTCTATACCACATAATTTTGAATTTTAAACCATTACCACACAATCCCGACTTTTAACGACTCTGAGAAAGAAAGCTTTTGAAAACATTGTGGGAAAAGGAGAAAATGCTGGGTGGCTCAAATGGTGCAATTTTTCTTTGATAGCGTAGAAAACATTGTGGAAAAAGGAGAAAATGCTGGTTACCAGCATTTTCTCCTTTTCCCACAATGTTTTCTACTCTTCCCAAAACAAATTTCAATTCTTAAGTCACAGTTCTTTACATGTCTAAGATTTTGTTGTTTGGTTAATAACCTTTCAGAAGAAGACTTAAATACATTGAGTGAAAAGGAGAAAATAATGGTAACTAACCTTAACCCTTTCCCAAACAAGCCCTGGTTTTCATGTGTCTGCAGTACAAGTCTTTTGAAAACACTGTGGGAAAAGGAGAAATTGCTCATAACGAGCAATTTCTCCTTTTCCCACAGTGTTTTCTACCCTTTTTGAGAACGTCCTGCCATTTTCATCAAATTTAAAATTGTCGTCTGCAAACTCTTTCAATTTGGAGCAGTCCAAAATTTGTCGTTTGGGAAAGGGTTAACGCTTCACCAAACAACAAAATTTTCGATTTGTCCAATTTGAAAGTATCTCCAGACAACAAAGTAAATGGGGCTCAGAAACTGAAAATTGTCTTTGGAAGGGTACGGTATATGACATTGTGGGAGAAAGAGAAAATGCTGGTTACCTTGTTCAAATTGAAAGCATTTGCAGATGACAAATTCAGTGCAGCTGAAATGAAAGGATTTGTCTTTGAACAGCTAGAAAACATTTTTGGAAAAGGAGAAAATGCTGGTAGCCAGCATTTTCTCCATTTCCTACAATTTCTTCAAAGAGTTGCTCTTGAAAGTCTTTAAAATGCAGGATTGTGTAGTAAAGGGTTAACCCTTTACCAGATGACAAAAATTTTAGCCTTGTTTAAATTGAAAGCATTTGCAGACGACAATTTCACTGTGGCTCAAATGGCGCAATTTTTTCTTTGATAGGGTAGAAAGCATTGTGGGAAAAGGAGAAAATACTGGTTACCAGTATTTTCTCCTTTTCCCGCAACGTTTTCAAAAGGCTTCTTTCCCAGGGTCGCTAAAAGGTGGCATTGTACGGTAAACGGTTAAGTGTGAAAGGACATCAGTTGTCACAGAAAGGGACTTACGAGTCTATGAGTGAGTAAAATCTCTGACTGTTTCTTGTTTCAGATGGGCAACCCTGGCTGTTACCACAAACCCACAATATGCGGACGAGGATCAAGCCTACGCAGCAGGGCTTGTGGAGGGATATTTAACCAAATCACTGATAAAAATGCACTGGGACAATACAATAAATGGTAAACCATTAGAATGTTTTGATAGTTTTGGTGATGAAGTCTGCATTTTTGGTCAGATTTTTGTGAAACTTGGACAGTTTGATTACATCAGTAATAGCTTGAGCCCTGTTGTTTTGCTAGACAATATGAAGGTCATTTTAGGGAACAGTAACAATTTAAAAGGGCCTGTTTAGTTTTTTATGCTGTAAATCAAAACTACTTGTATAGTATAACAAATACAACCAGATATATTTTTCTTTGCAATAGTATTAATTGCACTGCTACATTTAACCCTTTACCAGACGACAAAATTTTAGCCTTGTCCAAATTGAAAGCATTTGCAGACGACAATTTCACTGTGGCTCAAATGGTACAACTTTCTTTGATAGGGTAGAAAACATTGTGGGAAAAGGAGAAAATGCTAGTTACCAGCATTTTCTCCTTTTCCCACAATGTTTTCAAAAGGCTTCTTTCCCAGGGGCATCAAAAGGTGTCATTGTGCTGTAATGGGTTAATAAAAAGGTGCAGTTTTGGGCATTAACCCTGTACCAAACAATCCGGAGTTTAACAGCCTTCAGAGAGAAGCCTTTTGAAAACATTGAAGGAAAAGGAGAAAAAGCTCATAACCAGCATTTTCTCCTTTTCTGACAATGTTTTCTACCCTTTCCAAAACAAATTTTAACTTCAAAGTCACTTTTATTTTGTCGTCTGCAAATGCTTTCAATTTCAACCAGTCTAAAATTTTGTCGTTTGGTAAAGGGGTTAATTCAGTCAGTCTACCATAATTTCCTTTTTTAACTTTGATGAGATTATAAAAATCTGAATTTCTACCTCCATTAAAGTTTTTTTTTTTTAATGTGATAAACTGTACTATTTGTATCTGAGTTTTTTAAAACTTTTACAGATTATCTTTCATAATTAAGTGGTTGAAGCCTGTTGAAAATGAAGAGAAACCAATCATCATTTGGAAAACAAGCTGTTTGATGATTTACTCTAGTGTCCGTAAGTCCACAGTAATCCATGAAAGTTTAAAAAGAATGGAATTGCTTTGAAACTTTCAGGGATTAATTCATTCTAAAGCCCCACAAAAATTGGATTGAATGCCAAAAAATATGTTTTTAGAAATAACACTTGTTTTCTTATTTATTCGGTTCAAGAAGCATACTTACGTTGTGGTCTTATACTATCATCTTGACTAGCATAGGTTCAAGCCCAGTTCAAATTCCCTAAAAAACTCCAAACATTTGTGTGTGTGTGTTTTTTTCACCATTATGTTCATGATAGATGTTAGAAAATCAAAAGATTCCTGAAATTTAATTGAAGAAATTACCTCTATCTTGTAAATGTACATGTATTTGCTAAGTTTGTTGAAATGCGCATGGTGTCTTTCAAATCTATAACTTTTACCTACACGAAAACCTAAAATGTGATAAGAGAGAACTATTATTCATGATTTAGAGCTGAATATTTCAAATTTATGCTTAATTTGAACTGTTTTCTTGACATTAATAATAATACCGTGTATTAATTAGTAACTGTTAGTAGAGCAGTTCAGGCCCTCATGGATCTCTTGTTAATTTAAAACCAAGAAGGATGCTGAGAGTAAAAATAAGAAAATGAACAGAAAGTTAAGGATGTATCCTATCCTTATCACAGAAAGAGTTACAGTCCTGTACACTTGTCCAAATTGAAAGCATTTTCAGATGACATACGCTCTATGGCACAAAAACCCGTTAGGGTAGCTCAGTGGTTAGCGTATCTGACTCGTGACTTGGTGATTTTTCGCCTCTCACCTCTGATGCAAGTAAGAAAAGTAGTCAGTGGCTTTGGAAAGAAAGTTGTGTCAGTGCTTGTGTGAGAAAGCCAAGAAACACATGGGTGCGTCACTGAGTGCCATGATATCACCTGAGCTGTTAAAATGGCATTAAACTTCAATATAAACAAACAAACCACGGCACAAAACATGAAATTTGTTATGGACAGGATAGAAAACATTGTGAGAAAAGGATAAAATGCTGATTATCAGAATTTTCTCCTTTTCCCACAGTGGTTTCAAAAGCATTCCTCAGGTTTGTTAAAACTCAGAAATGTTTGGTACAGGATGATATGTTTAAGTATATCAGTAGTTCTAAATGCACAGGCTGACATGGGTCAAAACTTTCTGATACTTGTCAATTTTAGGCATGTCAAAGGACCAGTCTACCTGATGGTTCAGTTGGTTGTGAGACAAAATGGATTTTATGGATCCATAATTATGTGATGACTTGCTTGATATAATTTATCACAGAGATGCATTAACCTTTTACCACACAGTCCCGACTCTTAGCTACCCTGAAGAAAAAGCCTTTTGAAAACATTGTGGGAAAAGGAGAAAATGCTGGTAACCAGCATTTTCTCCTTTTCCCGCAATGTTTCCTTCCCAATCCAAAACAGAAATCATCATTTAAGCTACATTTGATTTGTCGTCTGCAAATCCTTTCAATTTGAATCAGTTTAAAATTTTATCGTTTGGTAAAGAGTTAAACACCTTTTTCCCAGAGCAACCCTTAACCCTTTACCCCACAATCCCGACTTTTAACTACCCTGAGAAAGAAGCCTTTTGAAAACATTGTGGGAAAAGGAGAAAATGCTGGTAACCAGCATTTTCTCCTTTTCCCGCAATGTTTTCTACCCTTTCCAAAACAAATTTCATTTTTTAGCCACATTTATTTTATCTTCTGCAAATGCTTTCAGTCTGGGCCAGTCTAAAATTTTGTTGTTTGGTAAAGAGTTAAATATAGATGGTATCACATTTTCAGGTATCTACAGATGAGATTGAAGAAGAAATATGTTGAAACTAAATAAATCAGTATGTATAAAGTCTTCACAAACCACCGAGCCAGGGTAGCCCTGTCAGTAGAATACAGCATCCGTATTCACCAACCATTCTTAAGAACGTTCTTAGACTTATTCTTCAAGATTTTCCAAGTTTGAAAGTAACACAACTTCTGATTGGCTAAAACCATATGGTTTAGCCAATTAGAAGGTCTGTTACTTTCAAATTTGGAAAATTTTGAAGAATAAGATCAAGAATGTTCTTAAGAATGGTTGGTGAATACGGACCCAGGACTTGAGACCAGGAGGTCACTGGTTCAAATCGCCAATTTGGTGAATTTCTTTCCAAGGATTGATGATAGTCATTGCGATAGGATTCATTCTTCTCCCACAAATGATCCATAGTTTCGACAGTGGTTATGTGGGAAAGCAGCCAGTGGCTTGGGAAGAATATTGTGCGAAGTACTGGTAAGAGAAACTACAGAAAAGTATGGATAGGTACACTGGCTGCTGAAACACAACTAAATTAATGCTGCAGTGTTAAAACACTATGCCATCTATCAAGCAAATTAGATTGATAAAGAAATCTGATGGAATAAACCAGTATTTATGAACTTCTTTACAAATCAGGTCAGTTTTGTGATGAACCTATGACCCCAGAATGTGTGGCATTACGCAACTTTCTCCAAGATAACATCAGTTGGATGAAAAAGCAGGCACAGTCTAACACAGACCCTTACTGGCACATGGTAAGAGCTTAACTCTTTACCAAACAACAAAACTTTAGACTAGTCCAAATTGAAAGGAATTGCAGATGACAAAATAAATGCAACTGAAAAAATTGAAATTTCTTTTGGGAAGGGTAGAAAGCATTGTGGGAATAGGAGAAAATGCTGGTTACCAGCATTTCCTCCTTTTCCCACAATGTTTTCAAAAGGCTTCTTTTTCAGGGTCGTTAAAAGTCATGATTGTGTGGTAAGGGTTAAGAACAGTATACTCCAGGCCAGCGTTAACCCATGACAAAATTTTGGACTAGACCAAATTGAAAGCATTTGCAGACGACATTTCAAATGTTTTTCAAATTGTAGTGTTTGTTCTTGGGTAGGTAGAAAACATTGTGGGAAAAGGAGAAAATGCTGGTTACCAGCATTTTCTCCTTTTTCCACAGTGTTTTTAAAAGGCCTCTTTCTAAGGGTCGTTAAAATTTGGGATTGTATAGTAAAGGGTTAACTCTCTACCAGACGACAGTCATAGAAGTGTCATACTTGTAAGCATATGCATATGACAATGGATGTGACTCGAAAACAGAAATTTGTTTTTGAAAGGGCTGAAAACATTTGAGTATGCTGGTTACCAGCATTTTCTCCTTTTTCCACAATGTTTTCAAAAGCATTCTGTCTAGAGGTTGCTATCTCTTCCCCCAAAACAGGAGTGTTGTAGTAACCCTGAGGAAAACGCCTCTGAAAACATTAGGGGAAAAGACATCAGTCCAGCGCGATATCAAAGGTTCCAATGCTACTTGAATCAAATACAAGCACCAAGAAAGCTAATTACTACTGCATCATATTCAATATGAGACATGCTCTATGAAAAGGGAGGCTTAATGCATCTGCAAAAAGTATTGACCCAGGTCAGCCTGCGCAATCCGCGCAGGCTGACCTCGGCCGAAACTTTTCGCTACTGGTCAATTTTCTGTATGTCAAAGGACCAGTCTACCCCATGCTTAAGTTGATTATTAAAAAAGTGGCTTTTATGACTCCATAATTATGTGATGACTTGATTGGTATTTTGTATCACGGAGATGCATTAAGCCCCCTTTTGCCAGAGCATGGCTTATATTTATTTGGTCTTTGTTCTAGGTAAAACTGTTCATGGTTCAAGTGGACGGTCTGACAGATGGATATTTTCACAATCCAAAACAACCTTCTGTAGATATTGATCCATTTGGTTTGCTGTAAGTATATTATAGTACAGAGCTCCAGATAAGAGGGAATGATAGTATTCTAAATCCATTATTTCTCTTCCAAACCCTATGTTGTGGGTACTCATTAGAATCGTCTCGACGAGACGATTCTAATGAGTGCCCATAACATAGGGTTTAGTGGCGAGTGATTAATATTTTCAATTTTGAAATCAAAATCACTCCCTCTATCTGGAGCTCTGATGGTAGATGTCTCCTGGTTCTTCCAAAAAAAAAACTGTGACAGCCTAATGAATAACCTGCACAGTGGAAAACCACAACCTCTTGGTCAATAAACAAACATTCTACAGTGTCGCTACAAATGCCAGCTCTGTAGCAAGATGGCACAAGAACTCAACTTGTTCTACACCTGGCTTCATTTCTAACATGTGCCATCTATTCTAGGGCTCACATTTACCTTTCATTTTGTTAACACCTGCCTGGTCAGGTAGCACAGTGGTTAGCATATCTAACTCGTGACCTGGTGGTTGCGAGTTTTATACTTGGTTGAGGCAAACTTTCTTTAAGGCCATTTTTCACCTCTCACCTCTCACCCCTCACCTCTGTTGCATGTGAGAAAAGTAGACAGTGGGCCGGAAAGATATTTGTGTCAGTACCGGTGTGAGAAAGCCAGGAAACACATGAGTAGGTGCACTGACTGACTTGATATGACCTAAGCTGTTAAAACAGTGTTAAAGAACAATACAAACAAATGTTACCATTTAATTTTATTTCACCTACAACAAATGGCCAAACATTCTGACAGAAGTCTTAACTTTGTAGCAAACAACAAAATTTTGGCCTTGTCCAAATTGGAAGCATTTACAGACAACATGTAAGTCAGAACATGAAATTTTTCTTTCATAGAGTAGAAAACATTGTGGGAAGAGGAGAAAATGCTGGTAACCAGCATTTTCTCCTTTTCCCACAATGTTTTCAAAAGGCTGCTTCCTCCAGTTGTTTAAAGTTGGGATTGCGTACTGAATAAAGTACCATGATAAATTTATTAGCTCAAGGTAAGCTTTTGTGATCATGCCATGTCCAGCCTCCATCGTGTGTCTTGCTGTCGTCAGCAATTACCCTGCATGCACTCTGGAGGCCATATTTTCAGTCAGATACTCATGAACTTGGTCAGAATGTTTATCTTGATAATATCTCAGACATGTTTGAAATTGGGTCATGTTAGGTAAAAAAGTAGGTCACTTGGACAAATCTCAGAAAAACCTAGTGTGTACTGTAGAGGCTACATTTTATGTTCAGTTCTCATGAAACTTAGTCAGAATGTTAGTCTTGATAATACCTTGGACATGTGTGAAATAGGGTCATGTCAGGTCAAAAAGTAGGTCACTGGGCCAAATCTTAGAAAAACCTTGTGTGCACTCTAGAGGCTGCATTTTAAGTCCAATACTCATGAAAACGTAGTCTGGGACAGTATGCACGAAATATTCTTTAGAACGTTGTTAGTCTAATTATAGATTTAGTAAGTAACATAACTGCTTATTGGCTAAAGCATTTGGTTTACCCAATTAGAAGTTGTGTTACTTTCAAATTTAGAAAATTCTTGAGAACAAAACAAAGAATGTTCTTTAGACTGGTTGGTGAATATGGACCAGAATGCTTATCCTGATAATATCTTGGACAAGTTTGAAAAATGGTAATGTCAGGTCAAGAAGTAGGTCACTGAGACAAATCTTACAAAAACCTTGTGTGCTCTGTAGAGGCCACATTTTCAGTCCATTTCTTATGAAAGTTGGTCGGAATGTCTGTCTTAGTAATATTTTGGACAGGTTTGAAATCGGATCAGGTTGGGTCAAAAAGTAGGTCACTGGGCCAAGTCTTAAAAATCACATTAGATCATCTTGTTTAAACCTTTCCCAAATGACAAATTTTGGACTGGTCCAAATTGAAAGAGTTTGCAGACGACAATTTTAAATTTGATGACAATGGCAGAAAGTTCTCAAAAAGGGTAGAAAACACTGTGGGAAAAGGAGAAATTGCTCGTTATGAGCAATTTCTCCTTTTCCTACAGTGTTTTCAAAAGACTTGTACTGCAGACATGTGAAAACCAGGGCTTGTTTGGGAAAGGGTTAAAGCAGATGGAATAATTTTGTATTCACCCCTCAAAAAGGTCTTTGAAAACATTGTGGGAAAAGAATGCTTTCTACCCTTTTAAAGACAAATCTCATAATTGAAATAACCATCTTGAAATGCTTTCCCTTTGAACTACTCTAAAATTTTGTCGTCTGGTAAAGAGTTAATTTATGTAAAGACATTGTGACAAAAAAGCAATATCTCCTTTTACCACACAAGCCAAGCCCTGTAGCTCAGTCGGTAGTGCACAGGACTTGAGAACAGGAGGTCAATGGTTTGATCCATGGCTTGGCCAATTTCTTTCTGAGGATTGATGATAGTCATTGCGACAGGATTCATTCCTCTCGCACCGCTGACTATTGTTTTGACGATGGTTATGTGGGAAAGCAGCCAGTGGCTTGGAAAGAATGTTGTGCAGAAACTCCAGGAAAGCATGGATAGGTGCACTGGCCACTGCGATATGACTGAAATAATGTTGAAAAAGGCGTTAAAACCATACAATCAATCAGTCAATCCTTTTACCACAATGTTTTCGATGGTTGTCTGATGCAAGATATCGAGGATAATTGTCTGTTTTGGTGTATGATCAAAATTCCTTTCTTTGCGTGAAAAGCAAAGGCTGTATTTTGATGTTGACCACGTCATAAAATGTGACATTCACCGGCTAAAAATTCATTCATGTTCTATAAAAATCCTCGGACTGTCAAAAATATAAAAGGTATAACATTCATTGGTGGGGATGATAACATTCACTGGTGAATTATAAGGATAGAATTCACTGTTAGATTTCTATAAACTACTGAAAAGCATAAAAGAAAAAAGATAGTTATGTATTAGAATTATGTTCATATAATACTGCATTTTCATATTTCAGTGTTCTCTCTTTGAGTGGAGATATGGAGGACATTCCTAATGCTCTCAGGCCCAGCGGTCTTAAACCCAAACCTGTTGGATCTGGATCATGCTCTGCTCTAATTAAACTGTTACCAGGCAACAAGGACCTGTATGTGGCCCATGACACCTGGGATTCATACCAAAGCATGTTGCGTGTGCTCAAGAAATATGATTTTGGATTTCACATGAACGACAACAGCTCTGGTAATGCTCGGTGTTCTTTTCAATCTTTTTTGACAAGGTTATTACAAGCTGCTTTTCCTAGTCATAATTTTTACTTAAGGTATGTTCAATGTTGTACTAAACAATCCCATGTTTTAATGACCCTGTGAAAGAAAGCATTTGAAAACATTGTGGAAAAAGGAGACAATGCTGATAACCAGCATTTTCTCCTTTTCTCACAATGTTTCCTGCCATTTCTAAGATAGAAATTATCTTTTGGGCTACATTAATTTTGTCATCTGCAAATGCATTCAATTTCGATGAGTCTTAACTTTTGTCATCCGGTAAAGTGTTAACTCTGCATTAACTCTTTATTTAACAACACAATTTTAGACTTGACCAAATTGAAAGCATTTGCAGATGACATATTTTTTTATTCAAATGATGTGATTTGCTTTTGGAAGGGTAGAAAACATTGTGGGAAAAGGAGAAAATGCTGATTTCCAGTATTTTCTCCTTTTCCCACATTGTTTTCAAAAGCTTTAAGTCGCATTGTGTGATAATGTGTTGGACATGAAGACAAGCAAACCCAGCCTATATCAGGGCTCCAGATAAGAAGGAGTGATTGTACTCTAAATCCATTATTTATCTTCTGATCCCTATGTTGTGGGTACTCATTAGAATCGTCTTGATGAGACAATTCTAATGAGTACCCATACCATAGGGTTTAATGGAGAATAATTGATATTTGCAATTTTGAAATCAAAATCAGTCCCTCTGGAGCTCTGCTATTAGTTCATGTAAATGCTATTTTTCCTGAACTGAAGGGATGATCAGGTGTTTGGTAAAGTGATAGCCTTGCCCACTTCAGTCTGTACAACAACTTTTATATATGTGACAATGTCAATAATCTTTCATTTACAGAAATATAATTTGACAAAATTTATTTCATTTTTTAGCTCACCTGTGCACAAAGTTCTCAAGGTGAGCTTTTGTGATCATACAGTGTCTGTCATACTTCCTTTTGTCACCCAGGCATCAACAGTTACCTTGTGTGCAGTCTAGAGGTCATATTTTTGGTCCAATAAATTAACCCTTTACTGCACAATGACGCCTTTTGACGCCCCAGGGAAAGAACCCATTTGAAAACATAGTGGGAAAAGGAGAAAATGCTGGTAACCAGCATTTTCTCCTTTTCCCACAATGTTTTCTACCCTATCAAAGAAAAGTTGCACCAGTTGAGCCACACTGAAATTGTCGTCTGCAAATGCTTTCAATTTGGACAAGGTAAAATTTTGTCATCTGGTAAAGGGTTAAAACTTCCAGTTTACTCCCTCTATAAACTGTTCCATTCTCTGTGTGCTGTAAGGGGCCACATTTTCAGTCAGATACTCATGAAAAGTGGTCAGAAAGTTTGTCTTGATGTTATCTCAGACAAACTCAAAATTGGGTCATGTTTGGTCAAAAAGTAGGTTACTGGGACAAATCTTAGAAAAACCTTGTTTGCTCTCTAGAAGCCACATTTTCAGTCTAAGACTCATAAGATTTGATCAGAATGTTTGTCTTGACAATATCTTGAACAACTTTGTACTCTGTCACATTTGATAAAAAAATAGGTCACTACCACTCATGTGTTTTATATCATCACAACCAAGATGTTTTTAACTTTATTTATCCTAGATGATTTTACTCAATGGCCCTCTTATTTCATAAAGTTCCTAAATAATAATAAATAGCCAAAGTATGAGGAAAGTTTACATACCCTTAGAATAAGTTGTATTGTACCAAGATTGTTACATTGTTTCAGACCTGGTGAACTGATGTCCTATCCAGATATGTTGTTACGTGGAGACGATAGATGACTATACAGATAGAACAATGTATTACACCAAGATTGTTATATTTCAGACTTGGTTCCTCGTAAAGTGATAACCATGTCCAATCCAGGGTTGTAGTGATTTGATTATGATAGATGGCTATACAGATAGACCAATGTATTACACACAGATTGTTGTTTTATTTCAGACTTGGTTCCTGGTAAAGTTATAACCATGTCCTCCTATCCAGGAGTGTTGTTGTCTGGAGACGATTTTTACCTCATATCATCAGGACTGGTAAGATGGCGTATCATCTTTTCTTATTGCCTTTAACCCTTTACCACACAATCCCGAGTTTTAATGACCCTGAAAAAGTAACCCTTTGAAAACATTGTGGAAAAAGGAGAAAATACTGGTAACCAGCATTTTCTCCTTTTTCCACAATGCTTTCTACTCTTATCAAAGATAGATTCCATAATTTTAGCCACACTGAATTTGTCGTCTGCAAATGCTTTCAATTTGGACCCGTCTGAATTTTTTTTTTGTGTTGTAAAGAGTTAAAGGTTGCATTACATAAATGAGCCATGCTCTGGCAAAAGGGGGCTTAATGCATCTGTGTGATGTATGATACCAAGCAAGTCATCACATGATCATGGATCCATAATGTCCGTTATGTCTAACAATGGAATGTATAAGGTAGACTGGTCTGCTGTCATACAGACATACATGTCAGAATAAAAGTATATGAGTCTTGCTTTGGCAAAAAAGGGGCTTAATGCATCTCTGTGATCCATGTTACCAAGCAAAGACATCACATAATTATATACCCATAAACTCAATTTTGTTTAACAACAGACTGAATCATGAGGTAGACTGGTCCTTTGACATACAGAAAAATTGACCAAAAGCGAAAAGTTTATACCCAGGTCAGCCTGCACAGACTACGCAGGCTGACCTTGGTCGACGCTTTTCGTAGATGTATTAAGCCCCCTTTTCACAGAGCATGACTGAAATTATATTATCACATAAAAATACCTCCAGCAGGGTATAAAACCCATGACTTATTTTCAATAATGCACTTTCATGATACACTAGTATCATATTGAAAGCAATTGCAGATGATAATTCAAGTGTGGCTCAGATCAAGAAATACGTCTGCTGGAGCACAATGTTTTTCAAAAGCTGTCTCCCACTTGGTCGTTAGAACTTGGGATTGTGTGGTAAAGGGTTAATTCTATGACTAGCCAGCTGAGAGACTGAGACCCAGATATACGCCACCGACTGGATTCTTATAGTTATCACCTTCAGAAATATATTGACGAAAACCTATTCAAAGTTGTGTAACATAACATTTCAGCAAAATCCACACATATATTTCCACAGTCTGTCATCTGGTGTTGCAGTGCATGGTAAAACTATTTAACTCTTTACCAAACGACAAAATTTTAGACTGGTCCAAATTGAAAGCATTTGCAGACATCAATTTAAATATGACTCAAATGATGGAATTTGTCTGTAATAGGATAGAAAACATTGTGGGAAAAGAAGAAAATGCTGGTTACCAGCATTTTCTCCTTTTCCCACAATGTTTTCAAAAGGCTTTTTCCTCAGGGTCGTTAGAACTCGGGATTGTGTGGTAAAGGGTTAACCCTTTCCCAAATAAGCCCAGGTTTTCACGTGTCTGCAGTACAAGTCTTTTGAAAACACTGTGGGAAAAGGAGAAATTGCTCGTAATGAGCAATTTCTCCTTTTCCCACAGTGTTTTCTACCCTTTTTTGAGACCTTTCTGCCATTTTCATCAAATTTGAAATTGTCATCTGCAAACTCTTTCAATTTGGACCAGTCCAAAATTTGTTGTTTGGGAAAGGGTTAACTGATTTGCTACAGTAAATGTTGAAGCACATGTCTTTCGTCTATACTTTTTAGGTAATGATTCGTAGGATATCTGACATTTCTCTGCAGCATTTGCTTTTATTTACGTTTTGCTGATGATGAATAGCAAATGTACAGCACTATTAGGTTAGTGCTTTTATAACAGACTGCAGCTTATGAATATGCGTATCTCGAGAATTACATATTTTGACTCAATCAGCCAAGGGTGAATAGATTAACAAAGTGATTGTCACCCTGGAAGAGGGAATGTGATGTAAGCAGTAAAGAAGTGGCTTGTTTTCTTGTCGCAAATTCCAGGCCTCACAAGAAACCACGATAGGTAACAATAATCCATCCTTATATAAGTATGTAACCTTTGACACCGTGCTGGAGGGTGTTAGAACGATGGTTGCTAACAGGATGGCAAAGTCAGGCGACATGTGGGCACAGATATTTCAGAAATACAACAGTGGCACGTAAGAGATGACAACATTTTTTGAGTCAAGTTTGTTACCTGCAAATACTTTTAACCGTTAACTCTTTACCACATGACAAAATTGTAGACCAGTCCAAATTGAAAGCATTTGCAGACGACAAAATAAATGTGGCTTAAAAATTGAAATTTGTTATGGGATGAGTAGAAAACATTGTAGGAAAAGGAGAAAATGCTGGTTACCAGCATTTTCTCCTTTTCCCACAATGTTTTCAAATGGCTGTCTTTTAAGGGTTGTTAAAAGTCGGGATTGAGTTACCCTGCTAAATAAGTGAAATGAAAGATGAGACAGGAGTGAATCCTGTCACAATGGCTATAGTCAATCCTTGGAAAGTGATTCGTTGAGCTGTGGTTTCGAACCAGGGACCTGCTGTTCTCAAGTCCTGTATGCTACCAACTGCACCACTGGGGCTTTGAATATAGCAGCAACACTACCAGATGTATTGAAAACAAAGGCATATTTCCTTTAAGCTTTGCATATAATACCAGCTCAGGGCAACAGGGTCAGTATTCACCAACCATTCTTCTTAAGAACACTCTTAGCCTTATTCTCAAAAATTTTCAACATTTGAAAGGAATACAACTTCTCATTGGCTAAACAAAATGTTTTAGTCAGTTAACCCTTTACCAGACAACAGAATTTTAGCCTTGTCCAAATTGAAAGCACTTGCAGACAACAATTTTGATGTGGCTCAAATGGTGCAACTTTTCTTAGATAGGGTAGAAAACATTGTGGGAAAAGGAGAAAATGCTGGTGACCAGCATTTTCTTCTTTTCCCACAATGTTTTCAAAAGGCTTCTTTCCTAGGGGCATCAAAAGGCGGCATTGTGCGGTAAAGGGTTAAATGGTGTGGTACTTTCTAAATATTGAATATGAGACTAAGAATGAGATTAAGGATGGTTGGTTCAGGCATTCATACCAGCATCACTGAGATGATTGTGTACTGTTTGTCTTGATAGTCTGATGCCAGTGACATTCCGAAAGTTGTTTTTCATGGTTGTTGTAGTCTAAAAATGGTTGGAATATAGAAGCCAAGTTCCTTTGAGCTTTGATGATAATACCAAGGCTTCTAGTTTATGTTTTTTTTTTCACAAATATTTTTCATGCTTTGGTTAAAATTTTTACCCTTTGTTGAGCCCAGTCATTGACATAAGCAGACTTTCACTTGTACAGGATTTTTTTTTCTCATTCCAATTATAGGTACAATAACCAGTGGATGGTGGTAGACTTTGAAAGATTCAGTCCTGGATTTGAACCCCTGGCGGGCACTCTTACTGTTTTAGAACAAATTCCGTAAGTGTCTACTGAATTTCTTTTCTCTGGTAACCAGCATTTTCTCCTTCTCCTAATATGCGTTCAAAAAGCTGATTCCTTAGGGATTTAAAACTCAGGATTGTGCAGTGAAGGGTTAACTCTTTACCACATTACAGATATGTATAGTTGTCTAAACTGAAAGAATTTGCAAATGGCAATTTAAATGTGACTCAAAAGTAGAAATTTGTCTTTGGAAGGTAGAAAATGTTGTAAAAAAATGCTGGTTTTCAGCATTTTCTGCTTTTCCCACAATGTTTTCAAAAATGTTTCTTCCTTAAGGTCATTAAACTCTGGAGTGTGTGGTATACCAATTTGGCTGAAGTTGTAATGGAAGCCTTTCTACTATAGAAACTTGTATACCTCCACTTTTTGGTTGATTTTCTGTGTATTTTTCCATCCCCTACCATTGCTAGGCTGCTAGTTATGTTATGGGGGATAGTTCAAGATACAGGACGACACCCATCCTAAGTTACTTTGTGGGAAAAGGAGAAAATGCTGGTAGCCAGCATTTTCTGCTTTTCCAACAATATTTTCTACCCTATCAAAGACAAACTGCATTGTTTGAGCCACATTTAAATTTTTGTCTGCAAATGCTGCTAAGTTAGACAAGTCCACATTTTTGTTGTTCGATAAGGACTTGTTGTCTGCAAAGGCTTTCATTTAACCCTTTCCCAAACAATAAATTTTAGACTGGTCCAAATTGAAAGAGTTTGCAGACGACAATTTTAAATTTGATGAAAATGACAGAAAGTTCTCCAAAAGGGTAGAAAACACTGTGGGAAAAGGAGAAATTGCTCGTAACAAGCAATTTCTCCTTTTCCCACAGTGTTTTCAAAATACTTGTACTGCAGACACGTGAAAACCAGGGCTTGTTTGGGAAAGGGTTAAGACAGTTCTAAAATTTTATCCTTTGGTAAACTTGAAAACTTCAGGAAAGCACATATAGGTACACCAGCTCCTGTCATATACCTGAAATAATGTTGAAAATGGGGTTAACCATAAACGAAACAACAACATTTTGGAATTGTCTGATTTTAAAGCATTTGCATACAGCAAGTTTAATGGGGTTAAAATGATGGATTTTGTCTGTAGAAGGTTATAAAGCATTGTGGGAAAAGAAGAAAATGCTGGTTACCAGCATTTTCTTCTTTTCCCACAATGTTTTCAAAAGGTCTCTTTCTCAGTGTCATTTAAACTTGTATGGTAAAAGGTTAAACACCATACAAACAAAGATGTCCCTATGAATTGTTTTCTTATGCAATGTAACTGTTACAGCTTTGTTGTCTTACAGAGGTACAGTTCTTTATGCAGACAAGACTGACGTGCTCAAGTCACAGTCATACTGGCCAAGTTATAACATTGCGTAAGTACTGCCATTGCAAGGGTTTCTGTACCAGTCCACTACTTGAACCACCCTGAAGTCAATTTCTATCTGGTAGCAATCCTAGAGCTCTCACTTTAAATTAGCCCCTTAAGCCTTTAACAGACAATATTTTGGACCAGACCAAATTGAAAGCATTTGCAGACGTTAATTTCAATGTGGCTCAAATGGTGCAATTTTTCTTTAATAGGGTAGAAAACATCGTGGGAAAAGGAGAAAATGCTGGTTACAAGCATTTTCTCCTTTTCCCACAATGTTTTCAAAAGGCTTCTTTCCTAGGGGCGTCAAAAGGCGGCATTGTGCGGTAAAGGGTTAAAGATACATCTGTACTTGTTTTCAGCCAGTTTTTAACCCATTTTCATTTTAAGGAACTATAATTATTATTGTACCCTCATGCCAAATGTTGCCCCTTATGGCTGCAAGGTTGCACAAATTACGACGGATAGAAAATGCATTTCATTTTTTTGCAGCCTTTAAAGAAATCACTGTAGTCATCTCCTATTTAAATGAGGACAAAATTTTAATCCCATATATAATTACCATATATATTGGTAATTATATAGCTGACCAAATTCTTAGCCATTCAACACACTTTCACATTGTAACAGTGTTTTTCTCTCTGGCTGTAAGGATGTATCTTTAACCCATAATCATCACAAGAAACCTTTTTTCATTTTCTTCTAGACTACCATGGGTGAACACATTACCTGAAATGATATGGGTGAAGACATTACTTAAAGATCACTTCATTTGTCAGGAAATAGATCTGTTTTTGAAACATTGTGGGGTAGAGAAAACATTGCTCATAACAAAGATGTGTATATGTATCAACTTTCAACCGTTTACCACCCTGTAACCCTGTACCACACAATCCCTACTTTTAACAGTCCTGAGAAAAAAGGCATTTGAAAACATACTGGGAAAAGGAGAAAGTGATTGTCACCAGTATTTTCTCTGTTTCCCAAAATGATTTCAAAAGCTTTCTTCTCCAGGGTTGTTAAAACTGAGAATTGTGTGGCAAAGGGTTAAATCTCTACTATGATGTTACAGGTACTTTCCAGAGATCTTCAATAAAAGTGGCTGTTGGAATAACGTTCGGAAGTATGGTGACTGGTTTACATACGATAAAGCTCCTAGGGCCCAGATCTTCAAACGTGACCAGGGAAAAGTTGTGGATTTGGTCTCTATGCAGAAACTGATGAGGTTGTATAGGATGGTATTTTTTTAATTGTAAAAATGTCGATCAAACCTGGGAGAGAATATTGGTTAGCCAGGGATCGAACCCAGTAAGACAAAACACGGATACATATTCACTAACCATTCTTGAGAACGTTTTCAGTCTTATTCTCCAGAATTTTATAAATTTGAAAGCAACACAACATCCATTTGGCTAAACCATTTGGCTAAATTGGCTAAACCATTTGGTTTAGCCAATCAGAAGTTGTGTTATTACCAAATGTTGAAAATCTTGGAGAATAAGACAAAGAATTTTCGAAGAATGGTTGGTGAATATGGACCCTGGGGTGCCCTGACTTTACCTACATGTAACTTGGTATGTTTTAGCTTTGTTTAGACTGGGACACTTTGTATTTATTTGTATAGCAAGGAAATCTTCTAGACATTTTTGTTTTACCTTACAGGAGTTAGACGTTATTTATAACACCTTTTATTATTTACTGGGGGGGGGGGGGAACTGCATTCCTCAGTTGTTTCTCTTGATTCCTCTCCAGTACTACATTGGTCCTATTAAAAAGATTACTTGGTTTTTGTCCTTAATTTTCATGTGCTACACAGATATGTTCTTGAGATAATATCTCAACTAAATCTGGTTAGACTGTTTCACAAATTAATGTATACACATTTCTCTGATGGTTGAGAACAGATTTTGCTTTAAAATTACATGGAGACCTTACATATATATTGTAAATCAAATTGTATTTATCACAACATCCCCAAGGTAATCAAAGATAAAAACAAAGGAATACAGTAAAAAAGACCAATCTGTTTTTTGGTTACCTTTAGTCTATATGTTTACCAGCATTTTCTCCTTTTCCCACAATGTTTTCTGCCCTATCAAAGAAAAGTCACACCATTTAAGCCACAATGAAATTGTCATCTGCAAATGCTTTCAATTTGGACAAGGCTAAAATTTTGTCGTCTGGTAAAGGGTTAATGCATTACTCCCTGCATAATTATGAATGTTTATGTTTTGCAAAAGGCTACTTTTCTTTGAAAGATTTGGAACAAGAAGAGAAATTGCTCATTAGCAGCAAAATCTGCTTTTGTAACAATGTTTTCCAAAAATTTGTCTTACAATAAAGGGTTAACCCTTTACCACACAGTCTCAAGTTTTAACAACCTTGAGGAAGAAGGCTTTTGAAAACATCAAGGAGAAAGGAGAAGTTGCTGGTAACCAGGATTTTCTTCTTTTACCACAACATTTTCTACCCTTTCAAAGACAAATTCCAAACTTCGAATCACACTTGATATGTCATCTGCAAGTGCTTTGAATTTGGACAAGTCCAAAATTTGTCATTTGGTAAAGGGTTTAACTTTATGGCTTAGCTCATAGTGATTATCCCAATTCTTATAATGTTTTCAAAAGCTGTCTTCTTCAGTTTAATTTCAGTGGACAATCGTGATAGGTTTCGACTTGTTTGTCCTTTGTGCTTGCTTTGTTTTAATCCTTTACCAAACAATCTCGGGTTTTAACAACCTGGGAAAGAAGGCTTTTGAAAACATTGTGGGAAAAGGAGAAAATGCTGGAAACCAGCATTTTCTCCTTTTTCCACAATTCTTTCTACCCTATTAGAGAGCTTAAGTTCATCTGCACTAATTTTGAATTTATCGTCTGCAGTTTTAAATTTGAAAGAGTCAAAAATTTGTTGTTTGGTAAAGGGTTAATCACGGTTTTATCAGTTTTGAAATCTGAATTTTGAAATCTGAATTTTGAAATCTGAAATCCAAGTTTGACCTGGAAAGAAGGCTTTTGAAAACATTTTGGGAAAAAGAGAGAGTTCTGGTGAGAAAATGCTGGCTACCAGCATTTTCCCAAACTGTTTTCTACCATTTCAGTGTCAGATCTTAACACATGTGAACCACAATTAAATTGTCTTCTGCTAATGCTTTCAAAATGAACAAATCTAGAATTAAGTCGTGTGGTAAAGGGTTAAACAATAGCATGACATTATTTTCATATTTTCCATGAAAAAGTAATCTGTTATCCATGGTGATTTTGACCTTTGCCCTTTTCCCCTCTAATGTTGACCCCTTCCTGTCCTTTGTAATTTAAATCCTAGTTTTCCACAATTTATGTTCACTTTACTTTACTCACTGAGGTCATTTTTCTTGAATTTCACCTTTGGAAACCTTGTGATTACCTCTTTACCAATACTCTGTTAGAGGACATTTACCTTGCTCCCTTTAGCACAGGACTCCTGCACATTACACAATACTTCCCATACCATCAAGTGTTTATTACATACACGTAATACATTCAAGTGTTCATTTCAACACAATACAATCAAGTGTTCATTTCAACACAATACACTTGATACAATCAAGTGTTCATTTCACCACAAGACAATTGGGTGTTCATTCAATCACACCATGCATGCCATGCAGTCAGGTGTTCATTTCATCACAGCGCACAGGACTTGAGAACAGGAGGTCGCTGGTTCGATCCCCGACTCGCCCATTTCTTTCCGAGGATTGATTATAGTCATTGCGAAAGGATTCATTCTTCTCCCTCCGCTGACCATTGTTTCGACAATGGCTATGTGGGAAAGCAGCCAGTTACTTGGAAAGAATATTGTGTGGAGTACTGGTAAAAATAATTCCAGGAAAGCATGGATAGGTGCACTGGCCGTCACAATATAACTGAAATAATGTTGAAAATGGCGTTAAACACCATACAATCAATCAATCAATCGTTTCATCACATAATACTTCCATACAATCAAGTGTTCATTTCATCACACAGTGCATGCCATACAATAAAGTGTTCATTTCATCACACAATACACCCAATGCAATCAAGTGTTCAATTCACCACAATACAATTAACCCTTTACCACACAATCCCGCCTTTTAACGACCCTGAGAAAGAAGCGTTTTGAAAACATGGTTGGAAAAGGAGAAAATGCTGGTAACCAGCATTTTCTCCTTTTCCTACAATGTTTTCTACCTTTCCCAAAACAAATTTCAATTTTTGAGTCACATTTAATTTGTCGTCTGCAATTGCTTTAAATTTGGAGCAGTCTAAAATTCTGTCTTTTGGTAAAGAGTTAAGTGTTCATTTCATCTGACAATACATGCCATACAATAAAGTGTTCATTTCATCACACAATACACTCAATATAATGAAGTGTTCATTTCACAACAGTACAATTGAATGTTCATTCCATCACACAATATATAGCATACAATAAAGTGTTCATTTTATCAGACAATACAAGCCATACAATAAAATGTTCATTTTATCACATAATACAAGCCATACAGAGTGTTCATATCATCATACAATACATGCCATACAATCAAGTGTTCATTTCTATCAGGTACAATGACTTTCAACATGACCCATTAGCAAGATGTCAATGTACCCCACCCTATAGTGGTGAAAATGGGATCTCAGCAAGGTCTGATCTCAACCCTGCTAGTGGAACGTACCCCTTTGGGGCATTAGGGCATAGGTCACATGGTGGGACAGACATGAAGGTAATATTTAGCAACTTACTGAATACTCTAACCCTTTACCATACAGTCCCGTGTTCAACCCTTTACCAGACGACAAAATTTTGCCTTGTCCAAATTGAAAGCATTTGCAGACGACAATTTCAGTGTCGCTCAAATGGTGCAATTTTTCTTTGATAGAGTAGAAAACATTGTGGGAAAAGGAGAAAATGCTGGTTACCAGCATTTTCACCTTTTCCCACAATGTTTTCCAAAGGCTTCTTTCCGAGGGGCGTCAAAAAGCGGCATTGTGCGGTAAAGGGTTAAACGACCATGAGAAAGGAAGCTTTTGGAAAACATTGTGGGAAAAGAAGAAAATACTGTTAAACAGCATTTTCTTCTTTTCTCACAATGTTTTAACCCTTTACCGCACAATGACGTCTTTTGACGCCCCTGGGAAAGAAGCCTTTTGAAAACATTGTGGGAAAAGAAGAAAATGCTGGTAACCAGCATTTTCTCCTTTTCCCACAATGTTTTTTACCCTATCAAAGAAAAATTGCACCATTTTAGCCAAATTGAAATTGTCGTCTGCAAATGCTTTCAATTTGGAGAAGGCCAAAATTTTGTCGTCTGGTAAAGGGTTAAAAGCCCTCTTCCTCAGGGTTAAAATTTGTGATTGTGTGTGATAAAGACATTACACAATTATGGATCACTAAAATCCAGTTTGTCTGACTGAATCATGAGCTAGACTAGTCCTTTTTCATGCAGAAAATTTACCTGTAGCAAAATATTTCGAACCAGGTCAGCTTACGCAGACTGCGCAGGCTGACATGAGTTGAAACTTTTTGTATATGCATTAAACCCTCTTTTCTAAGAGTGTGACTCATATATTTTTAATGCTCGTCAGCTATTGATAAGTCACAAGAAATGTGACGTGAGGGCAGGGACTTCTTTTCCTTCTAGGTACAACAATTTTCAGCACGATCCTCTTGCCCGGTGTAATTGTACGCCTCCCTATAGCGGAGAGAATGGAATATCTGCTCGCTGTGATTTGAACCCAACAAACGGAACATATCCGTTTGAAGTACTTGGTCATAGGTCACATGGTGGTACAGACATGAAGGTAATTTGCATGTTACCATGGTAACATGGACTGTGATATCTGTCACTGTACAAACTGGGCATATGTACATGTATTGCCTATTATGTTTTGATGATCTTAAGATGGCTTTTTAACTCTGTACTAAACGACACAATTTTAGACTGGACCAACTTGAAAGCATTTGCAGACGACATTTAAGTATATGCAGCTAAATTGATGATTTCTGTCTTTGATAGGGTAGAAAATTGTTGTTGGAAAAGAAGAAAATGCTGGTACCAGCATTTTCTCCCTTTACCAACACTGTTTTCAGAAGCCTTCTTTTCATAACTTGGTATTACTTGGTAAAGAATTCGCCTCAAATTTTGTATCAATATTCAGCACTGCAAACAAATTATTAACAGAGTAATGTACCAGCTCTGACAAA
The DNA here is from genome assembly GCA_945859785.2 of Tridacna gigas. Classification (NCBI taxonomy): domain Eukaryota; kingdom Metazoa; phylum Mollusca; class Bivalvia; order Cardiida; family Cardiidae; genus Tridacna; species Tridacna gigas. Next base: position 53,629,467 of record OX244042.2, read on the forward strand.
TGACCTCCCAAGGCGGGGATTGAACCCAGAACCTCTAGGCCCCAAGTCAAACACTCTACCATGTAGCTACAAAAGCTAGTTCTTTAATCCTTTCCCAAACGACAAATTTTGGACTGGTCCAAATTGAAAGAGTTTGCAGACGACAATTTTAAATTTGATGAAAATGGCAGAAAGTTATCAAAAAGGGTAGAAAACACTGTGGGAAAAGGAGAAATTGCTCGTTACGAGCAATTTCTCCTTTTCCCACACTGTTTTCAAAAGACTTGTACTGCAGACACGTGAAAACCAGGGCTTGTTTTGGAAAGGGTTAATCATTTTTGATTTTATGTTTTTCAGCTTACAAACACAGACATGATGAAAAATCTGGAGTTTATAGCTATTAGCGGACCTACGTTTGACCAGTTGCCACCGTTCCAGTGGAGTAAAGCTGATTTTGCGTCTGCTTGTCCCCATTATGGACATCCAGACGTATTTAAATTTGATCCAATCAAATTTAATGGCAATTTTCAGCGAACAGCTGATGGGAATATTGTACATGAATATTTTCATACAAAATAACTCGGTGCAATGATACTGAATGATGTTGTTTGTTTTTATCTTTTTTGATGCATAATTTCTATTTACAGATGTTCAATTTAAAAAAAAAAAAAATTGTTATATTTTTTTCTCCTAATTTACCTTCACTAAATTATTACATGTTTTAGGACATTGATTTAGAAAACTTTGAAAAAAAATCTGTTTAATTCTCTACCATACGACAAGATTTTGGACTCAACCAAATTTAAAGCATTTGCTGACAACAAATTAAATGTAGCTCAAGTGGTGATTTCTCAATTTGATAGAGGAGAAATCATTGTGGGAAAAGGAGAAACTGCTGGCTACCAGCATTTTCTCCTGTTTCCACAGTGGTTTCAAAAGCCTTTTCCAACGGGGTCTTTAAAGCCTAGAGACTGTGTGGTAAAGAATTAACCCTTTCCCAAACAAGCCCTGGTTTTCACGTGTCTGCAGTACAAGTCTTTTGAAAACACTGAGGGAAAAGGAGAAATTGCTTTCCCACAGTGTTTTCTACCCATTCTGAGAACTTTCTACCATTTTCATCAAATTTAAAATTGTCATCTGCAAACTCTTTCAATTTCGACCAGTCCAAAATTTGTCGTTTGGGAAAGAGTTAAGTCTTTACTAAATGATAAAATCTTGTCCAATGGAACAGATATTTAGCCAACAAATTAAATATGGCTTAAAAGATGGATTTGCCTTTGAAAGGGTAGAAAACATTGTGGGAAAAGGATAAAATGTTGGTTACCAGCATTTTCTCCTTTTCCCACAATGTTTTCAAAAGCCTTCCCTTTTCAGGGTCCCTAGAACTTGGGATTGTATGGTAATGGATTAACCCTTAGAGCCCCAAATAAACCTAGACATTTTCATCCTAGAAATACGACCCAAATAATTGCAATTTCATGGTTGCTTTTGTCTACAGTGATTCAGTAAAGCAGACAGTGTAGATCAAAGATCAGGCTGCATGTTTTGTGCAGCCTGATCTTGATCTACACTGGCCACAAATGCAACTATAGTCGTGAAAGGTGCTTTATGGGTTAATGAGAATGTCAGTGGAATTTTGCAATTCTCCTTTCTTGGTATAAGGTTAACTCTTTACCAAACAACAAAATTTTAGAAAAGTCTAAATTGAAAGCACTTGCATACAACAAGTAAACATCTTCACAAGCCAAGGATACTAAGGTAGTACCCTTGGCCGCTCGCCTCTTTAAAAATCGAAACTCCCACTGCGCCATTTCATTGGATGCGATCAAAACCCATTGCGTCCAACCATCCATAACAAGAAATCTTCCGCGAAACAGAAAACAATAATGGCGGCGCCCGTCAAAAACGAAAGTTGTCGTGTTTGTGATGAAAATTTGCCAAAAAAGAGTGGACGATCGATATTTAATGAGTTTTTTATAGTTCATGATCAATTATGTGAAATATTAGGATGGGTTCCACAGCCAAATGATTGCAAATCATCGTATGTCTGATTAATTTCAGAAAATTGTGATGAATCCGAAAGTGCAGCCATATTTGATGCATAGCCTAACAAATTCTATTACGGGCATTTTGATTGGTCAGAAATAACATCAGCAAAGGTTACGCAACTCGTGATATTTGATAGGTGGCGCAGCGGGAGTTTCGATTTTTAAAGAGGCGAGCTGCCAAGGGTACATAACGAACAAAGTGGAGTTAGTATCCTTAGCTTGTGAAGATGAGCAATTAAACTGTTGCTTATAACATGAAATTTGTTTTGGAAGGGGGAGAATACATAGTGGGAAAAGGAGAAAATGCTGGTTGCCAGCATTTTCTTCTTTTCCCACTATGTTTTTCATAAGCCTTGTTTGTAAGGGTCGTTAAAACTCAGGATTGTGTGGTAAAGATTTAATCTTTATTTCATCTACACATAAACATAAGTTTCTGACTGCCTTTTAGTTTGATTCCACCGTTGAATGTTATTCATATTTTGATATTAATTTTATTCTAGAGTGAAAATGATATTGATATTTCACATGTATACATATTATGCTTATATTTATATACAGTATATTTTATATGATATCATGGGTCAACGCAAGTTGTGTTTTGACATTAACCGTTAGAGCAGCACTCCCAACAGTTTGAAATATTCTGTCCACATCAGCTTGGTAAAATTGAATATTACAACAGTCTTCATTTCTGTGTCCAATCCGACGTGAATATCTTTACACATGCAACAAAATATGGTCCAACCACACAGCTCTGCAGACTGTTGTAATGTTTGTTTTTTATCATATACCTTCCCTTCTTAACCCTTTACCACACAATCCCGACTTTTAACGACCATGAGGAAGGAGCCTTTTGAAAACAATGTGGGAAAAGGAGAAAATGCTGGTAACGAGCATTTTCTCCTTTTCCCACAATGTTTTCTACCATATGAAAAACAAATTTTATGTTTTGAGTAACCTTTAATTTGTCGTCTGCAAATGCTTTCAATTTGGACAAGGCTAAAATTTTGTCATTTGGTAATGGGTTAACTGTTTAAAAATGCATGTATCACAAAATTAAATTATAAAAAAAAAAAAATCAGAGAGTCCCACAGTTTTGGGGATTTGAAGGAAAGAGCTGAACATGAATACATATAAGTTCTACATATAGTGTGTGTGTAATATGGAAAAACCTACACAGAGTATGTTGTTGATGCAGAAAACATGTTCTGGTTTGTTCTATATGTGTTTTGTCAAGCTCTTGTAGCTCAGTCGGTAGCGTACAGGACTTGAGAACAGGAGGTCGCTGGTTCGATCCCCGGCTTGGCCAATTTCTTTCCGAGGATTGATGATAGTCATCGCGACAGGATTCATTCCTCTCTCACCGCTGACCATTGTTTCGACAATGGTTATGTGGGAAAGCAGCCAGTGGCTTGGAAAGAATATTGTGCGGAGTACTGGTAAAAGAAACTCCAGGAAAACATGGATAGGTGCACTGGCCGCCGCGATATAACTGAAATAATGTTGAAAACGGCATTAAACACCATACAACCATACAACAATCTATATGTGTTTTAGATAACGCCATATTTTAGTAAGATCATTTGTAGGTATAAAATAATTTACTATATGAGCCATGCTCTGGCAAAAGGGGGCTTTAACCCTGAAAGCGCTGGAACCAACTTACCGTAACTTGTTTTTGCTGACAGTGTAGATCAAGATCAGACTGCACAGAACGTGCATTCTAATCTTTGATCTACACTGTCAGCTACTTCAATACACCTTCTGGCTAAAACAACGTTGAAATGACAGTATTTCGGATGTTTTTCTTCACTGAAAAGATTTATTTCATAAATTCAGTGCTTCAAGGGTTAAACAACTCAGTTATGCATTATACCAGGCAAGTTATCTCATAATTATGGATCTCTAAAAACCATTTTGTCTAACAACAGACTGTATCATAAGGTAGATTGGTCCTTTGACGAAGAGAAAATTGACCAAAAGCGAAAAGTTTCAGACCTGAATTGATACTTTTCGAAGATGCATTAAGCCTCCTTTTCACAGAACATGGCTTATATATGTATATATCCCTCTTATTGAAGAAAAGTGTCCATTTCACTTATATCACACTCATTGCTAGTTTTAAGCTAGGCTCTTTACGAAGAAAACACTTAGACCTATTGTAGTCTGTGTCACTGATCAAAAACTTTGACATTTTTGTGGCATTTGTCGAAGACAATGCCACTATGAGTTCAATATGCCATTTTGAAAATCATGTTTCGTAGTTTGTGCAAAACCGAAGGAAGTAAACCCAATTAAAATAAATTTTTCTGAGACAAATAAGTGTTTCGATTGCACTCAGATATGAAATTGAAAATAGCCTATTACAATAAATTGGATTAGGCCATAGATCATGGAAATACTTCCTTTTTCTCAAAAATAGCGTAATCCGCCTTCTTTAATGGCCTTCTGTAGTGGCGTAAGGATACACACATACCGTGCTTGTTCGTCCCAAAACCAGTCCTGGGCTTATTCGTCCCAGGCCTTGTTTCCCCGGACTTGGTCATCCCACAAGATTGCACCCTTCTCTATCGGATTTTGCATGACTACATAGTAGGTTGACTTTCAAGCGAATATTTTGAAACTATTTCTGTTGTTTATTTTTTCAAATTATTAATTCCACACAATGGCTCCCTTGACAAATGCCACACCAGTGTTTTCAGTGCTTTGATTTAGTATCTCTGTCATTACAGATGATATTTACTTCAAACTTGGACTAGTTATGAACTATCGTATGAGGAAATGAATTCAACAAGGGCAGGTTGCCATCAGTGTTTTGACACAGTTATGCCCCTTTTTGCACTTGGAATTTTCACTGAAAATCAAGCGACTGCAGCAGAGCGTTGGCACCCATATGTGGTGTTCTTGTTAACTAATTGTAATGTTGAAATAAATGTGATTTTACAGAATTCTTGAATGAAGATTATATTTTTGAAGATTTATATTTTTGTATTAATTTTGTAATAGGTGACTTATCCCTTTACCACACAATCCCAAGTTTTAACGACCCTGTGAAAGAAGCCTTTTGAAAACATTTCGGGAAAAGGAGAAAATGCTGGTAACCAGCATTTTCTCCTTTTCCCAGAATGTTTTCTACTCTTTCAAAAATAAATTTCAATTTTTCAGTCACATTTATTTTATCGTCTGCAAATGGTTTGAATTTGGACCAGTCTAAAATTTTGTCGTTTGGTAAAAAAGTTTAAGTGTGTATATTTCTGTGCTTTTCGAGCTGTCATTATATCCAAAGCAAATACAGTGTAAGAGCAGTTTCTAGAGCCAAAGCATGTACTTGACATTAGCTTTTTGTATGTATCTCTGTTTATTGTACTGTATGTGTGAGGCAAAGAGCATGTAATGGAATATTTAAGCCTTTACCAAACAACAAAATTTTGGACTTGCCCAAATGGAAGAGATTTGCAGAGGACAAATTAGATAGTATGTCATAAATGATTGGATTTGTCTATAGGTTGGTAGAAAACATTGTGGGAATAGGAGAAAATGCTGGTAATCATTTTCTCCTTTTTCCACAATGTTTTCAATGGTAATTTTTCTCAGGGTCGTTAAAACTCGAGATCATATAACATAATCTGGCTAAGTCAACCTTGAACTTGCAGTATTTTGGCTGTTTGTTAAAAAAGTCCACAGTGCTCTAGGTGTCAACATTCCTGAAATCATTTCTTGTTTTGTTGACATAATTAATCTGGTGCAAAATCTTGTTGTTTTATAATTGGTTGAAATTACAATAAAACTGCAAAAATTTGTAATTCTTTTTGACTTTATTGTTTCAACAATGCTGAGGTAGAGTGCTTTTGAAAACTTTTTCCCTTAATATTTTCTGACCTTTTGAAGACAAATCTGATAACTTTAAGCTGAAGAAAAACATCAAGGTATCGTCATATACAGCCCTGGCGTCATCTACGTCATGCAAAAACTTTGACATTTTATAATATCTCTGTCATGACTGATGATATTTTCTTCAAACTTGGACTAACTGTTAACTGTCAGAAGGGAAACCGATACAAGAGGGTCAGGTAACCTTCAAAATGTTCCACACAGTTATGCCCCTTGTTCAACTTACAATTTTCACTGAAGGCAACATCAGCTGAGCATTGGCACCAGCATGCCTTGCTGTTGTTGTATTTACATGATTATGAATGTTGTTTTCAACATTATTTCAGTTGTATCATGTCGACCAGTGCACTTATCCATGTTTTCCCGAATTTCTTATACCAGCACTTTGCACAATATTCTTCGCAAGCGACTGCTTTCCCACTGTTTTCAAAATCATTTCACTTATATTTTGGCAGCCAGTGCAGCTATTCATACTTTACTTGACTGTCATTTACAAGTACTTTGCATAATATTCTTCCCAAACCTTTGCCTGCTTTCCCACATGATCAGTGGTGAGAGAAGAATGAATCCTGTTGGAATGACTGTAATCGATCCTGGGAAAGAGATTGGCCCTACTGCCTAATTGAACCAGCGACCAGCACAATATGGTGGGAGATATCCCCATTAAAAGAGCTTAGAAACTGCAAACACACTGTCTTTCCAAGCTGCCGGCTGCTTTTCGGCTTAACCAGTTTCAAAACAATGATGACTGTGGTGAGAGAGGAGTGAATCCTGTTGCAGTGACTAGATCCATCAATCCCTGGAAAGAAATTTGTCGAGCTGGGGAATCAAACTAGTCATCCCCTGCTTTCAACTCCTGTAAGCGACCTGTCAGTTGATCCACATTTATCATCTGCAATGTGGATGAATTCAAATTTTTGTTGTTTAGTGAAAAAGTAAATTCTTCAACAAATGAGAAAACATTGTGGCAATAAGAGAATCACTCATTGCTGATATTGTGTGTTAAAATAGAACTGAGACAAATTAGTCTTCGTAAATCATATTTTTATATTCCTGTGCAATGTATTAGGTAGTAACCAATCACTTGTCACATTTTTTGGCCGATTCTGTAACTACAATGTACAGCTCGGATTTGATCAACGGATCACCTGAAGTTTGCCAAATGATAAATAATGTGCTGAGGTAAGGTCATTGAATATGCAAATGTCTTAGTTTAACCCTTTCCCAAACAAGCCCTGGTTTTCACGTGTCTGCAGTACAAGTCTTTTGAAAACACTGTGGGAAAAGGAGAAATTGCTCGTAACGAGCAATTTCTCCTTTTCCCTCAGTGTTTTCTACCTGTTTTTAGACCTTTCTGCCATTTTCATCAAATTTAAAATTGTCGTCTGCAAACTCTTTCAATTTGGACTAGTCCAAACTTTGTCGTTTGGGAAAGGGTTAAACTTTTACCACATAATCCTGACTTTCTATGACCCCAAGGAATAGTTTTTAGAAAACATTGTGGAAAAAAGAGAAACTGCTGGTAACCAGCATTTTCTCCGTTTCCCATGATGTTTTCTCTCCTGTCAAAGACAAATTTCATAGTTTGTGCCGCATTTAAGTCATCTGCAAACACTTTGAATTTAGACAAGTGTACAATTTTGTTGTTTTATAAATAGTTAATCTTGTCGAACAACATTATCTTCTGCTAGGTGGCATTTTTCAAATACATAAAAAATCTTCGAAGAATATGACATACGCAGACAACATGTCGAACAATACATTTGCACATTATGTGTCATATCTCCATTTGTCACAATGTTTTGAAAAGCGGTCTGCTGCAAGATCATACTAGAACTGTCACAATGGATGACTTATCCCTTTACCAAACAATCCCATATTCTAATGACTCTGAGGAAGGAACCTTTTGAAAACATTGTGGGAAAAGGAGAAAATGCTGGTAACCAGCATTTTTCTCCTTTTCCCATAATGTTTTCTACCCTGTAAGAGACCTTGTGTTCATTTGTGGCATCATTGAATTGTCGTCTGCTGAGAGAGTTTCAAACTCTGAAGAGTCTGAAATTGGGCATGTAGGAAAGCGTTAACTCTTTACCAAACGACAAAATTTTAGACCTGTTAAAATCAAAAGAATTTGCAGACGACAAATTAAATGTGACTGAAAAATTGAAATTTGTTTTGTGAAGGGTAGAAAACATTGTGGGAAAAGGAGAAAATGCTGGTAACAAGCATTTTCTCCTTTTCCCAATGTTTTCCAAAGGCTTCTTTCTCAGGGTCGTTAAAAGTTGGGATTGTGTGGGAAAGTGTTAATGGCCCCATAAGTACCTTTTACAGGCATGCTAAGCCTGTTGGCACAGTCTGTAGCATACAGAACTTGAGGCCAGGGAGTCACTGGTTCAAAACCCTGGCCCGGCCAATTTCTTTTGTAGGATTGAGATAAATCATTGTGACAGGGTCCATTGCTCTCTCACAGCTGATCATTGTTTTGACCATAGTTATGTGGGAAAGTAGCCAGTGCCTTGGAAAGAATATTGTGCAATACACTGGTTAAAAAAAGAGAAGCTATGAAAAGCATGGACAGGTTCACTGGCCACTGTGATATAACTAAAATAATGTTCAAAAGAGCATTAACCCTTTACCAAACAACAAAATTTTAGACTGGACCAAATTGAAAGCATTTGCAGATGACAAATTAAGTGTAGCTTTAACAGTAATTTATGTATTAGATCGGGTAGGAAACATTGTGGGAAAAGGAGAAAATGCTGGTTACCAGCATTTTTTCCTTTTCTGACAATATTTTTAAAGGCTTCTTTCTCAAGGTCGTTAAAAGTCAGGACTTTGTGGTAATGAGACCATACAAACAACAAACAAACCATACAGGCATTCAAAGCTAACAAACATTACAGACAAAAACCCAACATTCAAGGAGAGATAATTCTTCAAGGCCTGGAAGAAGACATAGAGAATAGATGGTTGGTGTCTTGGATGGGTTAAGTTTATCGGGCAAGGCGGAGGAATTTATCTGGTGAGCCGAAGGCGAACCGGATAAATTCCGGAGCCGAGCCCGATAAACTTAAACCATCCAAGACACCAACCATCTATTCTATTTATCCTGTCACGCACTGTAAATGAACAAAACAAAACAAAAAAAAACCAGACATGATACAAAGACTACATACCTTTTATTCAATATCTTATGGTACTGATACCATAAAATTCCCGAGCCGAGCCTGACAAACTTTCCTTGAATCAAAGACACTACTGTCTATTCTTCAAATTTTCCAATCCACGACACTATTCTGTTTATCCTGTTTCACATTTACAAACATAAACCCGACTAGATAGAATATTTCGCTCGAAATTAGGCACGTATTAACATCTTTCGCACTATGAAAAAAACACACTTGTATGGCGATCTGTGCAAAGCGCTTTAGGTATGCAGCTGTAATAATGACGTCATGAATAATATGGACTACGTCATAAACGTGACGTAAACCCTCGGAAGAATGTTGTGGCGAAGAATTCTATTTTATTTTAAATAATAAGGAAAATCAACATGTGCATCGAATTTTAAGCGATAATTTTACTTTGAAATATTGATTTCATGTACCGGCTTCTAAAAAAGGAGTTCCGGCTGGTCACATGACCAACTAGCCTAATAAACCTTGATCACGTGACCAACTGACATAATAAACCTAGTCACATGGTCAAGTGACTGTATATCACCAAGTTTATATGACCCCCTGTTATACGGTGGAATTTATAGGAGGTGACAGGATAAATAGAGAATAGATGGTTGGTGTCTTGGATGGGTTAAGTTTATCGGGCAAGGCGGAGGAATTTATCTGGTGAGCCGAAGGCGAACCGGATAATTTCCGGAGCCGAGCCCGATAAACTTAAACCATCCAAGACACCAACCATCTATTCTATTTATCCTGTCACGCACTGTAAATGAACAAAACAAAACAAAAAAAAACCAGACATGATACAAAGACTACATACCTTTTATTCAATATCTTATGGTACTGATACCATAAAATTCCCGAGCCGAGCCTGACAAACTTTCCTTGAATCAAAGACACTACTGTCTATTCTTCAAATTTTCCAATCCACAACACTATTCTGTTTATCCTGTTTCATATTTACAAACATAAATCCGACTAGATAGAATATTTCGCTCAAAATTAAGGCACATATTGACATCTTTCGCACTTTGAAAAAAACACACTTGTATGGCGAACTGTGTAAAGCGCTTTAGGTATGCAGCTGTAATAATGACGTCATGAATGATACTGACTATGTCATAAACGTGACGTAAACCCTCGGAAGAATGTTGTGGCGAAGAATTCTGTTTTATTTTAAATAATAAGAAAAATTAAAATGTGCATCGATTTTTAAGCGATAATTTTACTTTGAAATATTGATTTCGTGTACCGGCACCTAAAAAAGGAGTTCCGGCTGGTCACATGACCAGCTAGCCTAATAAACCTTGATCACGTGACCAACTGACATAATAAACCTAGTCACATGGTCAAGTGACCGTATATCACCAAGTTTATATGACCCCCCGTTATACGGTGGAATTTATAGGAGGTGACAGGATAAATCCAGAAAGTGTGTCTCTTGCAACAACAGTTTCTGCTGAATAGTTGTATAAAAGTCCAATTAACCTTTTACCACACAATTGACTTTTAACTATCCTGAGAATAACGGTTTTTGAAAACATTATGGGAAAAGGATAAAATGCTGGTAACAAGCATTTTCTCCTTTTCCCACAATGCTTTCTACCCTTTCAAAGAAAGCAATCATCCTTTGAACTGTATTCCATATGTGTGGTCGTCTGTAAATGCCTTTGGTTTTTCGGTCAGTCCAAATGTTGTTGATTAACTCTTTACCAAATGATAGAAATTTGGAGTCGTCCAAATTGAAAGCATTTGCAGATGACAAATTAAAAGTGGCTAAAAGTATGAGATGTGGCGGTGAGAGAGTATAAAACATTGTGGGAAAAGAAGAAAATGCTGGTTACCAGCACTTTCTTCTCTTCCCACAATGTTTTCAAAAGCTTTCTTCCAAAGGGTTGTTAAAACTCAGGATTGTGTCGTAAAGTGCCAAGATTTGAATGACAGCAAAATTTAACAGGGCTGAACCCTGTTGTGCAGTTGGTAGCATACACAGAGAGTCGTTAGTTTGAATTCCCTGCTCAGCTAATTTTTTTCTGAGAATTAATGATAGTCACTGCGATAGGATCCATTTCTCTGTCCCAGCTGATCAATTTTTGGAGGATAGTCGTGAAGGAAAGCAGCCAATGGCTTTGGAAGAATACTGCGTGAAGTATTGATAACAGAAATTCCAGAAAAGCATGGATAGTGCCCCTGATTTGGTGGACTAGCTCTGAAGTTTTTTATGTGATTGTGTCTCTGTGGGGACACAATCACAAAAATAACATTGGAGCAAGCCTTTAGGCTGAAGGTACATGTGCACATGGGTAGGTGCACTGGCTGCCACCATATTACTGAAATAATGTTGAAAAGAGCATTAGGCACCATTCAAACAAACAAACAAATGTCTGCCACATGTGAACTCAGAGAATGATTCTAAAAATAATACTCCAACTTCGAAAGCAATTATTTTCTAGGAGTATTAAATTTTGTCTGCAGTTTGTAACGGCTTGAAATTTAACTATTTACCACATGACCACATTTTAGACCTGTCCAAACCCACAGCACATGCTGTCACCAAATTAAATGTGGCTAAAATTGTGGAAGTTGTCTTTGATGGGGTAGAAAGCATTATGGGAAATGGAGAAAATGCCGATTACCAGCATTTTCTCCATTTCCCACAATGTTTTCTGAAGTCCTCTTTCTCATTATGGTTAAAAGTTGGCACTGTGTGGTTAAGGTTTAACCCTTTACCACACAATCCCGACTTTTAATGACCCTGAGAAAGGAGCCTTTTGAAAACATTGTGGGAAAAGGAGAAAATGCTGGTAACCAGCATTTTCTCTTTTTCCCACAATGTTTTCTACCCATCCCAATGAATCACATTTATTTTGTCATCTGCAAATGCTTCCAATTTGGACAAGTCTAGAATTTTGTCATTGGGTAAAGGGTTAAAGAGTTTTTTGCATTCCTTAATTGAAAGCAGGAAGCCATTCATGAATCACCTTTCGATGGTCTTTTGCAGGATGGAGAGCTGAAAATAGCATATCTAACAATCACATCGACATGTTGTCTGTTTAACCCTTTACCACACAATCCCGACTTTTGACAACCCTGAGAAAGAAGCCTTCTGAAAGCATTGTGGGAAAAGGAGAAAATGCTGGTAACCAGCATTTTTTCCTTTTCCCACGATGTTTTCTACCCTTCCCAAAACAAATTACAATTTTTCAGTCACATTTAACTCTTTACCACACAATCCCGACTTTTAAAGACCCTGCAGAAACAGCCTTTTGAAAACATTGTGGGAAAAGGAGAAAATGCTGGTAACCAGCATTTTCTCCTTTTTCCACAATGTTTTCTACTCTTCCCTAAACAATTTTCAATTTTTGAGAAACATTTATTTTGTTGTCTGCTAAAGCTTTCAATTTGGACTAATCTAAAATTTTGTCGTTTGGTAAAGAGTTAATTTGTCGTCTGCAAATGCTCTCAATTTGGACTAGTCTAAAATTTTATTGTTTGGTAAAGAGTTCACCCGATATCGGATAATCCCAAGATTTAACCTCTGACAAATAAAGCTCTTGAAAATATTACGAAAAAAGGAGAAAATGCAAGTAATTTTAACCAGCATTTCCTCCTTTTCCAACAATGTTGCCTACCCTTTCAAAGACAAATCAAATCATTTGAGCCACATTTTATTTGTTGTCTGAAATCTTTTCAATTTGAACAAGTGTACAGATCTGTTGTTCCGTAAGAGGTTAAATCAAGTGACAAAAATTCCAGACTCTGCTTTAGCCCTTTACCAGATGACGAATTTTTAGCCTTGTCCAAATTGAAAGCATTTGCAGACGACAATTTCAATGTAGCTCAAATGGTACAACTTTTCTTTGATAGGGTAGAAAACATTGTGGGAAAAGGAGAAAATGCTGGTTACCAGCATTTTCTCCTTTTCCCACAATGTTTTCAGAAGGCTTCTTTCCCAGGGGTGTCAAAGGCGTCATTGTGCAGTAAAGGGTTAATGATAGCATCTGTAGATGACGAACAAATGCAGCTCAAATGACTACTGGAAAGTTTGAATGTGAAGACAACATTGTCGGAAAAAAAGATCATGATGGTCACCAGGTTTTTCTCCCTTCCCACAGTTAATGTTTTCAAAAGCTTTCTTCCTCTGCATGTTAAAACACAGGAAATTGTCTGGTAAAGTGTGAATAAACTCAAGTACTGTGTATAACTCTTTACCAAACAGAAAAATTTTCGACTCGTCCATTTTGGAGGAATTTGCAGATGATAATTAGTATGTTTTTCAAACGATAGTTCATGTATTTGTTCTTGAAAAGGTAGAAAAAATTGTGGGTAAAGAAGAAAACACTGGATACCAGCATTTTCTTTTCTTTTTCCACAATGTTTTCAAAAGCCTTCTTTTACATGGTTGTAGATACTTGATCGGGATTGTGTGATAAAGAGATAAACCACTTATGTACTGTGCAGTATAACCGCAATACTGTGTGACTTGAAAACGGTTAAAGCTAATGGTTTCTGGGTAGAAATGTATATTTTGTCACTCAACTCTTTACCAAACGACAAAATTTTAGACTGGTCCGAATTGAAAGCATTTGCAGATGACAAAATAAATGTGACTCAGAAAACTGAAATTTGTGTTGGGAAGGGTAGAAAACATTGTGGGAAAAGGAGAAAATGCTGGTTACCAGCATTTTCTCCTTTTCCCACAATGTTTTCAAAAGGCTTCTTCCTCAGGGTTGTTAAAAGTCGGGATTGTGTGGTAAAGGGTTAAATAAGTCGGTAAACATAATGTACATTCTTTAGAATACACAGAGTTCCAAAATTCATAATACCTGTCCTGTGTTGTTTTGGATTTTTTATTACAAGTGACACAACATCTACATTCGAGTATGGACAAACAACCTATTTTGATTCTGCAGTTTACAGGTTTAGAAAATAATTGGGAAAAGGCACCATTTCTTGTTACAAGCACTTGCTCCTTTTGCCACATTTTTTTTTCTTTTACTCTGACAGACAAGAAATTTGATATTCTATGTGTGTCCTTTTGCTTGAGTAATTTATAGCAGAGTTTGGTATTTTTATAAAAATAACCTGTATTGGAATTGGTCAGCAGTGAAGTTCTTACACTACCGGTAGGCATGGAAAGGTAAGCCAGCTTTTGATTTAGCGCCGCTGAAGATCAGCGTTATCAACCATTCTTAAGAATATTCTAAGTCTTATTCTCAAGAGTTTTCTAAATTTAAAAACTGACATAAATTCAATTACTGATTGGCTAAATCAAATGGTTTAGCCAATCAGAAGTTCTGTAACTTTCTAAATCTAGAATTAGACTGAGAATGAAGTCAAGAGTGTTTGGTGACTATATGGGCCCTGGTGATAATATATATGAGCCATGCTCTGTGAATGGGCAGCTTAATGCATCTGCAAAAAGTATCAACCCAGATCAGCCTGTGCAATCTGCACAGGCAGATCCGAGTCAAAACTTTTAGCTCATGATAAATTTTCTGCATATCAAAGGACCATTCTAATTTTTTGCATGTCCATGGACCATTCTACCACATGATTCAGTCGTTGCCAGACAAAGCACATTTTATGGATCCCAAATTATGTGATTTGCTTGGTACAATGCATCATCTATACATTAACTCTTTACCACACAGTCCCGACTTTTAACGACCCTGAGAAAGAAACCTTTTGAAAACATTGTGGGAAAAGGAGAAAATGCTGGTAACCAGCATTTTCTCCTTTTCCCACAATGTTTTCTACCCAATCCAACACAAATATTAATCTTTGGGTCACATTTATTTTGTCGTCTGCAAATGCTTTCAATTTGGACTGGTCTAAAATTTTGTGGTTTGGTAAAGAGTTAACTCTTTACCACACGACACAGTTTTAGACCAGTCCAAACTGAAAGTGTTTGCAGACGACAAATAAAATGGGGCACAAATGACAGTATGTCTTTTAGACTGTTGAAAACATTGTCGGGAAAGAAGAAAATGCTGATAACCAGCATTTTCTTCTTTTCCCACAATGTTTTCAAAAAGTCTTCTTCTTCAGGGTCGTTAAAACTCGGGACTGTGTGGGAAAGAGTTAACCCCCTATTTCACAGAGCACGGCTCATTTACTTAACTCTTTACCAAACGACAAAATTTTAAACTGGTCCAAATTCAAAGCATTTGCAGACGACAATTTGAATGTAGGACTAATGATGATTTTTGTCTTTGATAGGGTAGAAAACATTGTGGTTTTCCCACAATGTTTTCAATAGACTTCTTCTTCAGGGTCGTTCACTCGGGATTGTGTGGTGAAAAGTTTAACCCCCTTTTCACAGAGTATGGTTAATTTACTTATGAGAAAATATGATCCATTTATAAGCAAAGTATGTCATGTGTAGAGACCTTTTGTTTACACATGTGAGCAAATCCATGTTTAAAAATTTACTTCCTAAGTGCTTTACAAATGCATTAACAATATACGAGTAGATCTACTAATCATATTTTATTCTGACAAATTGACATTTCATTTGCAAAAGTTTGCCCACTTGGAAATTGTTGTGCAAAAAAAAAACTGCTGTGAATTTTTTGGTTCACAAGGATTATGCCAAAGGTGATAATTAATGTAGAGTTTAGATTAGGAACAGAATAGAATAGAATCTTTATTAACTTATACAAAGGTACATCGTCATCTAACCAACTATTTTAACAAATTAGGTCTGCTAGATGAGTTACCGAAAAATCGTAACCAGATTATTTAACTCTTTACCAGACGACAAAATTTTAGACAGGCTCAAATTCAAAGTATTTGCAGACGACAGTTTAGATGTTGCTCAAATGATAGGATCTGTTTCTGAAAGGTTAGAAAACAAAGTGGGAAAAGGAGAAATGCTGGTTACAAGCATTTTCTCCCATTCCCATGATGTTTTTCTCAGAGGCGTTAAACATCGTCATTGTATGGTAAAGAGTTAAAAGGGTTATAGATCTAGCTTGGAATCTCTCGCGTGCACAAGTTTTAAGTAAACAAGTCTAGCATATTTTGTATGAATTTCCGTTAGTTTGTTAATTATTACAAATAAAGATATGTTTATTGACAGACTGCACGCCTTGGTGAGCATTAACAGGAATCTGTCGTCTGCATTGAAACGAGTATTCCTTTTGGCTCTTTATTTTAGTTTTGGATCGAAAGGATTCTCCTCTGAGTGTTTATTTATTCTTCGCGGATATAAGCGGTACAAACTTCTGTCATTTTAGTTTATTTTCTCTTTTATCACAGCACATATAGATGTACGCGTTTATTTGTGCAAAGCTTGAAGAGAGTTTTTTTTCCCAATACACGTAAGAAATTAAATCTGTCATATAGGGCATCTTCTTGGATTCTATTGGACGAACAGAAGCAAGTAAGTTAATTTCCCTTTCTGTAAATATGTTAATATCGCTGGTTCAGCTTCATCAACTGGTCGACCGCAAGTTTCCGCAGTGTTTTTTTTTCACGTTCATCTGTTAACACTTTACCATACGACAAAATTTTAGATTCGTCCGAAATCTGAATTGTTGCAGACGATAAATTAATTATAGCTCAATGGATGAAATTTGGCTCTGAAAGGGTAGAAAACATTGTGAGAAATTGCTGGATACCACATTTTCTCCTTTTTCCACAATATTTTCAGCAGGCTTCTTCCTCAAAGTAGTAAAAACACAGGATTATTTATTTTTAGCATTTTCGCCTTTTCCAACAGTGTGTCCAAGAGCATTCACTTCCAGGGTTGTCAAATCTAGGGATATTGTTAGTACAGATAACTCTGGGTTTTCAATTTTGGGGTACATGCACCCTCCAGGTTTTGGGGGTACAAAGAAAAAATTGGGGGTACTCTGTACCTCTAGGGTTTGAATTGGGGGTGCAAAGAAAAATTAGAGGTTACAGAGTAACTTTGGGCTGTTTCAGTTTTATTAATGAATTTTACCACCCTAGCTCCATTACCATAATGAATGGGATCTTAATTAATTAAT
Source organism: Tridacna gigas (assembly GCA_945859785.2). NCBI lineage: Eukaryota > Metazoa > Mollusca > Bivalvia > Cardiida > Cardiidae > Tridacna > Tridacna gigas. The sequence continues at coordinate 53,646,561 of OX244042.2, forward strand.
TAGATTATTGAATTGTGTATTTGGTGATTATATGGATACATCCTATGTCTCCAGGGCATGCATATACTGAAGATATAATTGCAACAGCGGTCAGGGTTTAAAAGCCGAATATGGCCATGAGTTTCGATAATCGACCGCCTTTACCGAAGATTTTTCACCTTTATTCCTTACTCAAAGTTGCGAAGTACATTGGAACTGCTTTAAAAATGAAGCGTAGACAGATTGATGCTTGTTGTCCAAGAGGATGTTCATAGATCTGGCTATTCTAAAATCACAGAGGAGCAGGCCAATTGGCTCACAGTAAGGTCAAACATCTGTCAAATAAAGGCCATGCCATGTTAGGGCAAAATTAAACAAAATGTGTAATGGTAGAATCACTTGTGTAAACCTACCTTTCTCAGATCTTCACGCTGTAAAATATTTTAACAGCTTTTATTGTGATGACATTTTTTTCTGCAGCAGATGCCATACAATGATACATACGAAAAATACATGTTTAATTTGTGGCTTGATTTTTCAGCTTTCATATGTCAAAAAAATGTGTTTTAAACAGTAACATCGCATCATAATGTAATTAAATTATTTTAATTTCTCATTGAAAATTAATTATCAGATTTCCTGTACACGTGGCAGATTCTGACGCCGTAAAAAAATCATAGCGAAAATCATTCAGACGAGGGAGCTGCAAAATATTATAGTGAAAATATTTGGTGACCTGCTCTATGTTGAGGACAAAGCGTGGTACTCACTTACGAGGAAAACTACTTTCGTTTTGTTTGTTTGAAATGCAATACAAAATGGTGTATAATTTGTATGTGCAGTTTGCGTAATTACTTTCCTTTTTGTACGTGCGTACTTTTGACAGTGCGTGCGTGCACATAAGCACAAAAAATTTGTACGTGCCGAGTAGAATTTATATGTGAATTACATACTGCAGTACGTGATTGGGCACCCTGCGGAAGGTGATTATAGTTTCTGATTGGTTGCCTCTGGGTACAGAGATGATCGTGAAAAAAACAGTGGAAATCTGCGCACAGATTTTGTGCACACTTTGAAACTCTTTTTTTCACAAATACATGACACAACTACAATTTGAACATACCTGTTGCTTAAGTATTCAAAAATCCTTCGTTTTAAGTACAAATATTTTCAACTTAAATGCTGAACGTATGAAAAAATGTTAAATTCATCTGTTACCTGAGGTGTTTACATTCCCAAAAATACACACAAAATGGCCACCAAACACAATCAGTTTCAGTTGTTCTTTTCGAGATTTATGGGTTTTAAAAGAGTTCTACGAGCGCTTTAGGTAATGAAATGGTTAACTCTTTACCAAACAACAAAATGTTAGACTAGACCAAATTTATAGCATTTGCAGAGGACAAAATAAATGTAACTCAAAAACTGAAATTCGTTTTTAAAAGGGTAGAAAACATTGTGGGAAAAGGAGAAAATGTAACCAGCATTTTCTCCTTTTCCCACAATCTTTTCAGATGTCCTTTACCTTGGGGGTCGTTAAAACTCGGGACTGTGTGGTAAAGGGTTAATAAGTTGTCTTTTGTCATGTGTGTCACTAAAGATTATTAGTATTTCGCTGCAATACAGGTTAAACCAACGAAACAAAGTCAGTACAGCATTGTAGCTTTGCTACTGGAAAGTTCACAACGGACTTGGGATGGTGCGGTGCACAGTAAATGTCCAAATAAGAAAAGAAGCATTGCAAACGTCTCATTATTGAGACCAGGGATATTGTGCAGTAAGGAATCAATGGTTTAACCCTTTACCAGATGGCAAAATTTTAGCCTTGTCCAAATTGAAAGCATTTGCAGACGACAGTTTCAATGTGGCTCAAATGTTGCAATTTTTCTTTGATAGGGTAGAAAACATTGTGGGAAAAGGAGAAAATGCTGGTTGCCAGCATTTTCTCCTTTTCCCACAATGTTTTCAAAAGGCTTCTTTTCTAGGGGCGTCAAAAGGCGGCATTGTGCAGTAAAGGGTTAACCCTTTCCCAAGCAAGCCCTGGTTTTCATGTGTCTGCAGTACAAGTCATTTGAAAACACTGTGGGAAAAGGAGAAATTGTTCGTAACGAGCAGTTTCACCTTTTCCCACGGTGTTTTCTACCCTTTTTGAGACCTTTCTGCCATTTTCATCAAATTTAAAATTGTCATCTGCAAACTCTTTCAATTTGGACCAGTCCAAAATTTGTCGTTTGGTAAAGAGTTAAGTGTAACCTTTAAGTGCTTACCCTAAGACAAAATTTTTGACACCCAAATTAATTCAAAACTGTTGCAGACAACAAATTAAATGTAGCTCAATGAATGAAATTTTTATGTGACAGGATAGCAAACATTGTAGGAAAAGGAGAAAATGCTGGTTACCAGCATTTTCTCCTTTTGCCACAATGTTTTTAATAGGCTTCTTCCTCAGGATAGGTAGGATTGTGTGTTAAAGGGTTAAAATGGTTTGGGGGAAGTTATAAATCTTGTGATTGTTTGAAGCAATTTGCTGAAAATAATGAAATTTGGGTGCATTTTTTTTTCTGGCCATAATGAATATGTTGCAATTTCAAGGATACTTTTAACTCTCTACCAAACGACAAAATTCTAGACTTATCCAAATTGAAAGCATTTGCAGACGACAAAATAAGTATGGTTGAAAAATTTAAATTTGTTTTGGGAAGGTAGAAAACATTGTGGGAAAAGGAGAAAATGCTGGTTACCAGCATTTTCTCCTTTTCCCACAATGTTTTCAAAAGGCTTCTTTTTTAAGGGTTGCTAAAAGGCAGCATTGTGCTGTAAAGGGTTAAAGAAGTATGGCCGACCTAGAACTACCTATTTTTGAAGAGTTTTTTTTTTTTAACCCAGACAATTATCCTAGTTTTCTTGTTGATTAATTATCTGAATACAAACAATGTTACATACTGCTCTTAAACTTCTACCAAATACAAAATATTGGACTAATTTAAATTGAAAACATTTGCAAATTTTTAAAATATTGTGGGAAAAGGAGAAAATACTGGTTACTAGTATTTTCTCCTTTTCAAACAATTTTTTCACAAGCCCAAGCCCTCAGGATGCGCCATGTGCTTCATCCCGAGCCGTTTGGTTCCATTCCGGTAAATAGTGTGACCGCCACCATTGTCTTTCAGACAGTAGGCCTAAAATGGCATTTGAAAGTTTTAGCTCTGCTGTCAGTTTTAGACCATGACAATGTCCATATCATTAACCGATTTCCTGTTCATCTATTTCATGGGAAAATTTCCAATGTATATTCTAGAATCAAGGCCTACCGTATTTCAGAGGCTTGAAATCAGTGTGATTGTTGACTTCCTCCAAAATGGCGTTCTCTCAGTCAATGTGAAAAAATGTCCCCATTTCGGGGACATTTACAAGCTTGTATCCTATTCCAATACTTTGCACATGCCCACTATTTGGCTGCATTAACACCCACCACAAGGGAAGTGTAGTCAAAATAATGGGACAAGAGAAAGAAGGCAAGGAAAAAATATCTAGATGTCGCATTGAATTTGTAAACAAATCAAAACCATATAATGTTTTTTGTACATGCAGGAATGACACTAAATTTTATGGTTGTTTTGGATTTGTTATACGTGTACATGATACAGCTGGAATTCTTTGATATTACTTTATTTTGAAAAAAAAAACAGAAAGAAAAAAAAAGTTATTCCATCCTGATGACCCTGTAATTATTTAAAAAGGTCTAAAATTTTGTCATTTGGTAAAGAGATAAACAATTGGGGAAAAAAACTGTAATGTAAATACTTTGATGTTAGCAGTCTTGTGAATAGAGTATGTAGAGATATTAAAATTGAAAAAAGTGTTTTTGTTCTAGAATATCTGTACATGTATTAGACAATGTAGATCCAAGATCAGACTTCACATTTTCTTCAGTCTGATCTCAATTTTCAAAGTACACCAAAGTAGATAAAAGAGTGATAGCCACTTCAAGAGTCAAGCTAGCAAGATATTGTAGCGAGCCGCCAGTCTGGGCTTGCGTCGCTCGGGCTCTGTTCGGCTGAACTCAGGGTAGGGACTACTCTTGTTGCAATGTTTCGGTCAGTTTTTCTCCAGCTCTTGTGCACAGCTCTTATCTTCTGGGCTTAGGGAGGGCACCTTTTATCACAATGTTTCCAACAGCTAGGTATGATAATGGGTAAAAAGGGCGGGGGATGGACTCCAACAAAAATTTAAGAAATAAGAAAACCAAAAATACCATCTTGGGAAGTAAAATATAACTTAGGCAAAGTACAATTTAACAAAATTTAATTATTCCTAAAACAAGAGAGAGTCACAGGGTTTGAATAATTAATAAATTAATCTATATTGTTTCAATAAAACTTAACAATTACGAGGTTATCTTTGGATAAAAAAAATCTGGTTAAAGAAAAAATAAATACCTGACTTAGACTTGAACTTGTCAAAAGGCAGTGATACAGCAACAAAATGTTAAAAAAGATATAAAGTACCTTTGCTGAGTCTCGTAGAGCCTGTTGATCCTAGGGAAGATAGCACTAAATCAAATACACTTAGAAAGAGGAATCAAATAATTGCTAAGTCACTCCGCGCCTAGCGAGAAAAGTTAAATCACAATTAAAATTATCCTGTTAAGAAATCGATAGTGCCAAAGTTTGCCAAAAAAAAAAGACCGCTGTAGATCTATGTTTGATTTACTCTAAAATCCTAGCTTTGCGTCACAAGAAAAAAAAAGAATAAATGAACACAAATTTAAAAAAAAAACTTATAGATCTAGTACCAAAGATTTTCAGAAATGGAGTCCCTGTTCTCACGAAATGCCCCAGCTTTTATACCAGCGTCTCCAGATTTGCGGGATTCCGTGCACGAAGCCCAAAATCTGCGAGAAATTTCACACAGCAGCGTCTCCCGCATCCACAAAGATGCGTGAAACTTCACGACGGAAAAATTTGCGTGCACGACGATGTGGGATTTCTGGAGCAGTTTACAGAAAAGGATATTTACAATGTCATTTTCAATTAACTTCATAGAAATAAAATTATAAACTACTTCTAAAATGATTAATTCACCATATTGTAACAAATAAATAGCAATCTAGGTAGATTTCAAAAGAAAAGGGCGGGTTAAACTTTGCTGGCAGATAAGCATCTAAGGCGCCGACCAATAACTTTCAAAGCCTACCTAGCCATGTAGCTAAAATTAGAATCAGTATCGCGAGATTAGAATAAAACGAGATGTGAAATATGGCAGGCAATACACAACATGTGGGAAGACTGGAAATTAATGCTTTCACTCAATACGCAAACCATAGTAGCTAATCTATGCTGAGTATCCACTCTTAGCCTACGACATTATGGAGCCTGCATTCAGATAAAATAACAGACACATGCTCGTGAGTAAACCTTGTGTGAAAAAAACCAGATCGCTACATCACCCCCTTCCAGGAGTGTTTAGTTCCATCAAACACTCCAAGAGACAGATGAAATAGTGATCATCATACCAATAGAAATAATGCAATTCATATTTAACTTAAGAGAAAAAAAAAAAAAAAAATTTTGAAAATTCATCTGCTGTAGCAGCTCTAATGCTATGTGCATATAAGACATAGCACCTTTAAAATAGATCAACATAACGGCTTACAATACATATAAACCATTTCTGCTAGTCTAAGTTAAAGCCACCAAAGACTGTAGACAGATGCTCTTAAGCTAGGCTAGGTTTTCTGCAATAGGTTAACCATAACTAGATAACAGCATATCATTACTAAGTATGTAATATAACAAGAGATATAACTCAATAACTTACAAATACTAAGCATGTAATATAACAAGAGGCATAACTCAATAACTTACAAATACTAAGCATGTAATATAACAAGAGACATATTGACTAGAATAGTTAAGAACTAAGTGGATTATCTAATTTCCAAAAACATGACAATACTTGCCAAATGCTCTTGAATTTCAGAAATTAAAAGGACTTCGCTTGGATTCGCTATCGCGCTGGGATCATAACTATCATAATCAGATAAAATGGTACTAACTAGCAAAAAAAAAAAATAAAAAAAAACTTATAACAGTGCAAGACTACTGTCCTTCATCAGTCTAGTACTGCATTGCTTTAATTCAGTTCACATGTCATAACCTTTTGTTTTGTGGACACTGCAGAGAAACCCACGCAAAACAGTGGGCCACTTGGCACTATCCTAAATCACAGTCAGATAACACAACAAAAGTGTACCTAGTTTCTAGGACTTCAGACAAGGTATTACAACATGAAGTAAGTACAATTAAAATGCTTCTTCGGAAAGAGAGTAGGCTAAACCTTCTAAATGTTTAAATGTCAGAGCCTCAGCGCATTACTAGCGACTTTGGCTTGGACATTGAAACGATATCCCTGAGTAGTAAAACATGGGCATGTGCAAATTCAAACATACATACTATTAGCACAAAGCTGGCCTTAATTACCAGTTCACATTAAAGTACTAAAACTTTTATAAATTACTAATTTAGTGTTAACATTAAAATGCTGAGAAAACAATGAACATTTTGGGAAATAATACAAGACCCAATAATAAAGTGAAAGCATATAGTTTGTCCTCAAGAGAACTCATGATGACAAAGCAAATAATTTCACCTGACTTTTGTTTCAGAGGCTGCGTCCCAAGTACAGTGCATAGAGGGTGCAACAAACAGTATATTTTGGTAAACGAAACAGTACGGCAAAGGAGAAAAAAAAAATATACAGCTTCTTTTGTACACAATTCTCCCTCCCCAACTCAATCTCTCTGACATCGTGTCTTTCAAATCAAGGCACTCTCATCTTTCATACACCTTTCAAACCAATCTCTCCACAATTTCTCTTACTTCCTTCTATTTTCTTTCTCTCCGAGAGGTCTTCTTCTGTCACTGTCGTCACGTTGTCTCTGTCTGTCATCCCGGTAGTGGTCCTCTTGATAATGATGACGGTCCGATCTTGATTTTTCTGACATTGTCCGTAAGGTCTTGGTTAGATCCACTATTGCCTCTGTCTGTCTGTCTAAAGCTCTTCTGACCTCGAGCAGGACCGACCTGTTCTCACCTAACACCTCCCCTACTGTTTCCCGGAATTTCTTACCCTCCTCCCGAATAGCTGCAACAATCTCGATTGTACTGCTTGATGAGCAGGAGGAAGAAGGAGAGGCTGATCTTGCTCGCTTAGTGGGTGGCTGGAACTCCGTCTGTTTCTCCTCTCTACCTTCATCCCCAATAACTTTGTCCTCCCCTTGCCCCAAAATCTGCTGGAGGATATCTTCGGCTGGTGGGTCCTGGTTGGTGCTCATCCATTCCTCAATGGACTGGGCCTCTGTCGAAGCAATCAGCTGCTGTGTTTGCTCGGTGAGGGTTTTCAGCTGCCTCGCCAGCAACACCATAGAACCGGGTTCCATACTTTCGGTCTCTCCTACTATCGATGGCTTGGTCGTTGTGTCAGATCTGACGGGTGTACCAGAGCAGACTGACATGCCATCTCCAGCTTGCGCCTCCAGCCAGTTGCCTGGGAAAACTTGATTGATTGCAGTTTGCAGGGGGTCAGCTTTCTTTCTCATGGTCTGCATCCAGTGTTCACGGCTTTGCTCCTGAGTTAGGATGCTTACATCGCTGTCCCCAATCTGGTGTGGGTTGGCATTTTTGACAAGGCACGTCCTTGTGTCTAAGTGCGGAGAGTCGGCCGCCATCAAACGGTGTTTCCTGTACGAAGACACATGAGCGATCAGGTCTGCCTCCTCGGTGCACCGAAACATGCACAGGCTGCAATAGAATGGCACCTCATCTAGGCTAAGGTGAACCTTCAGAATATGGTCCTCTATCCTGTATTTTACATCTATCGTCTGTTTCCCTGTCCTTTCTAGGCACTGCAGACACTGGTATGCTCTCCCCTTCCTTCTCGCCCTTTCTTCGACACTAACGCTCGTGGCCATCTTGACTTTCTGGAAGAAGACAAGTATTTACGCCTTTATTTACAGGTAGCTTAAATTTATTGCGCACCACCGTCTACTTTTCTAATTTTCTTTTTTTATACCATTTAACTGTATGCTTTTCTTTTCAAGCTTTTTTTTTTTTTTTTTTAACAGAACTAGCAGCACTTGGCTCCACACTGAACTCTAGCCTGCCCCCAATTACTGCCTATTCTCAGATTTCCCTCTCTAGGTCAACAACCAGTCATACCCTGTCCTGCAAAGCTCCCATATTAGATGATACTGACTTATGCTTTACCAATTACCATTCTTAACACCATTCATGAAAGAGACTTCTCCTGGTAATTTCTAACAGCACCTCCTCCATCCAGACAGTCCACCTGTCAAAATCACCCCCAAGGTCACCAAGTTACCTAGTTCTCGCCCACCCCAGGACTCCTCAGATAACTCACCTCATTTCATGACAGGTCCTCTGTACCATCTCTCCATTTGGTTCTGTGTTACCGAGCCTCAGTCCCCATTGCCAAAGCCACTCAAAATGGTGATTTCCAAAAACTACTTCCCTGGTGTATGCAAGAACCTTCTGGTCAGTTCACCTTCTCTCAGGACAACTGTTTTCTCTAGACAAATAAGGTAGACCATGAACCTACCCTTTTACCTTCGGGCATAAGTTACCACATGGACCTAAAACTTCAAAGTGGTTACATCGAGGACTGCCTCTAAGTCAAATTTTGTTCTGTCAAAAACAACAAGAACCAACATCAGTAACATCGAACAATCTTGAAACTGTTTAACTAGTAAGTTATCGATTGCAATGAGGATAACTAGTAATAACTGTCATTTCCTGTCCGGAATTTTTTTTTTCTGGCCTTCTTCACCCAGCTTGGAATTACACTTCCCTCGAACAACTTCAGCTTGTCATGATGGACAACCTTCTCGGGACCAGATTTGCCTAGCTGAACAAGGTAATTTATGTCATTGAGTTTCTTCTTCAGCAAAAAAGGCCCATCATAACATTTCTCTAATTTCTGTGTGACCCCCACTTTTCTTGATTCATGTAGTAACCAGACTATGTCGCCTTCTTTATATCCTTTATGTGACAATCTGGCATCATGGACATCTTTCCGTCTTTTCGCCCTACAGCCTAGGTGCCTTCTTGCTACATCGTGAGCAGTCTGCATTCTGCGCCTCAGCTTGTCAATGTAATGCCCATATGATGTTACATTTGTATCAGCAGTAGCGGCCTGGCTCCCAAAAATCAGCTCTGCTGGCAGTCTGATTTCACGCCCTAAAGTCATCAAGTTTGGGGTCAAAGTGGTAGACTCATTAGGTGTTGCTCTATATGCCCCAGCTAGGCAACCAAGGTACAAGTCCCAGTCAGTTTGCTCGCCTACGAGGTAGGCTTTTATCATTCCAATGAGAGTCCTGTTGAAACGCTCGCATTGACCATTGCCCTTTGGATTTCGTGCAGTGATTCTGGTCTTGCGGATTTCTAACATTCTTGTGAGCTGTCTAAAGATTTCGCTCTCAAATGTGCGGCCTTGATCACTGTGTATAGCTATCGGACATCCCCAGCGGGCTATGAAGTTGTTCAAGAGTTGTCTCGTGCACTCCTCCGAGGTCTGGTCCCTCACTGGTATGATCTCGACATATTTGGTAAACAAGTCAGTAAGCACCAATATGTACCTGTTTCCCCTCTCTGTCACGGGCAAAGGTCCGAGGTAGTCTATCGCTAGCACGTCCCAGGGTGCTCCAACCTTTATTGTACCCAGCGGGGCTTTCGGTGCTTTGGATGGCTTCTTGTTTGCTGCACAAACCTCACACTTTTTGATGTAGACTGTAATGTCCTCTTTCATAGCGTGCCAGTAAAACCTCTGGAGAGTCTTCTCTTTGGTCTTTTTAATCCCAAGGTGACCAGAAAGGACAATGTCATGCATCTGTCTGAGTACCTTTTCTTTAAGCGTTCTGGGCACAATGAACTGCTGAAAACTTCCACTATTGTTCTGTTTAATAAAAGTCTTGAACAGGAGTCCGTCTCGTAAAGTAAGTGAGTCCCAAATTAGCCAGTAGTGTCTGCCTGCCGGACTATACGTCTGCACAGATTGTGGGTTGGGACGTACTTCTTCAACTTTAGCTTGGTAAATTGGCCCAATATCAGGATCTTGTTCTTGCTCTTTGCGCAAATCTTCTTTTGAGACACAACCTTCCCACATCCATTCCTCATGCTTCTGTCTAAACTTTCGTTCATCCCCTGAAGTGCTTGTCACAGGACCATTCTCTTCTACTATTGCTCGAACTTCGGCTGCTACTGACTTCTCTGACACTTCCTGCTCCTCCTGTGGATAAAAGAAGATGTTATTGTACCTACTTTGAAAAACCATGTCTTCGGCTCGCTTTCTGCACTTCCGGCATGGACCACACTTGAAGGGCTCGCTCATGTCAGCTTCTGGGCAGCTGCAGTCTCTCGGATTCTCACACCTTGACAAAGCATCGCAGTGTCCTTGTTTCTTGCCAGGGCGGTACTGCACTGAAAAGGAATATTGAGACAAAATTTCAATCCAACGAGCTATTTTACCCCGAGGCTCTTTAAGGCTGAACAACCAAACTAGAGCCTGGTGGTCTGTTCTTACTAAAAATTTTCGTCCAAGCAAGTACTGCCTGAAATATTCTACAAAGTAACGGACAGCCAGTAGCTCTTTCTCTGTCACACAGTAGTTTCGCTCTGCTTTGTTCATAGCCCTACTTGCGTATGCAATTACTCTTTCGCGCTTGTCTTGGATCTGAAGTAAGACACCTCCAATAGCACAGTCTGAGGCATCAACGTCAAGTATAAACTCCCCACTGTCGTTGAGAGGATAACCCATCACACTTGGGCTCACAAGGGCTGTTTTCAGGCTTTCAAATGACTCTTGGCATGCAGGTGTCCATGTGAATTGTCTCCCTTTCTTGGTCAGCTCAACCATGGGTCGTGAAATCTGGGCAAAATCCTTTACAAAGCGTCTGAAATAAGAACACATGGCAACAAACTGTTTTACTTGCCTTGGAGTTTTGGGGACTGGCCATTCTAATATTTTAGATATATTGGTAGGGTTTGGTCTCACACCTTTCGCTGACACAACATGACCTAAAAATGTGACCTCTGTCTGCATCATGAAACATTTCTCTGGCTTTAGCTTGAGACCTGCCTGTCTGAGTCGTTCGAAAACTTGTTCTATTCTGCATATATGCTCCTCCAGGTTTTCTGCAAAGACAATAATATCATCAATATATATTATACAAGTTTCCCATTGCAATCCCTGAAGGGCAAGTTCCATAGTTCTTTGGAATGTGCTAGCAGAATTATTCAATCCAAATGGAAGTCGTGTCATCTCAAATTGACCGTACTTGCAGCAGAAAGCTGTCTTCGGAATATCCTCCTCTTTAACAGGAATCTGGAAGTACCCGCTAGTAAGATCGAATGTGCTGAAAAGGGTTGCGCCTGACACTGCATCCAGGCAGTCTTGAATTCGTGGAAGTGGGAAAGCATCTGGTGTGACAAGGCTATTCAGTTTTCGATAGTCTACACATGGTCTGATGCTGCCATTTTTCTTCTTTACTAATACAATGGGTGACGCCCATGGTGAAGTGCTCTTTCTCGCCACCTTTTGCTCCAACAACTTTTCTATGGCCTTCTTCTCTTCCTTGGCATATGCCATTGGCACACGTCTAGGTGGTTGTTTTATTGGAGCTGCACCCTTTGTGTCAATTGAATGCTCTGTGAGATGTGTACATCCTATGTCCCACTCGTCTTTTGAGAATACATCTTGGTATCTTGTTAATAGGTCTGCAATTGCAGCCTGACCCTGCGGTTGAATATTCTTTATTGACTCATTGAACAATGACCTTAAGTGTTCAGGAAAAACATCAGGTTCTATTTGTTTGCGTGTGGCACAGTTGTCTTCTAGAGAGTTTTTTATGCAGCCCTGAAGTTCTAATCTTCGTATACTGGCATTGCTTCCCTCTGTCGCCTCATTCTCCTGTTTCACTAATATAATAGGTTGCTCTGTCACTGGCTCTGCAACACCGACGACTGCATTCTGTTTCAGCAAGACTGGTTCTGCAAAAGGATTCAATAGACGGATCTTACTTGTCACATTTTTACTGTTGTCTATCAGCGCTGCTGCCATCTCTAAGGGGTAAGTATTCTTGAAACCTGCTGTTGGTTCGATAACAAACTCCGTCAAACCACAGAGTTCGTCTCTCTCAAATCGTTCAACGAAAACATCTACAAGAGTCTCGCTGTGGGCAGGAATAGTGGAATCACTAGCAATGGTGACCTGGCGGCTTCTGTTGTTCCTTCCTGTTCCTATGCACGGTACTTCTTGCTGACATAGTTTGATAATGCCCTGACTCATGAGAATATCGGCTGGACCACATGGATCATTCTGTAGGATATCCATTCCAAGTAACCCCTCATCTTCAATTTCTGCCACAATTACCTCCTTACACATGTGCACTGGTCCCAGCTTCACGTTAAAAATACCACGCCCAAGCTCTTTAATAGGTGCACCGTCTGCACTAACTAGGCTCTTTGAATGGGTCAATTGGGGTCTGATTCTAGGGTTAATCTCATTGTACACTCTACTGGATATTACGGATCTAGTTGCACCCGTGTCAGCTGTGAAAAGGATTGGTCTATCTTCAACAGAGCCCTTCACATACAAGCTGTTACTCCCTGGCTTTCTCCTTCTAATTATTTCGGGTTTGTTTTGGTCTTGAAAATTTACTTGGGCGTCCCCTCGACCATCAGGTTCAGCCCCTAGCAGTTTAAATGACCATTGTTGCTATGCCCTGAAGTCTTAGGGACTTTGCTCTCTCCCTGAGTACCGTCTGGCTTGTACTTTCTTTTATCATTTCTGTTGGGACAGTCTCGTATGAAGTGACCTTTTTGATTGCAAGAGTAACAAACGGGTTCCATTCTACCTCTGTTTTCTACCTTATTACCAGTGGTTAGTTTGTTCAATTTCTCGAGTATTTCAAGCATCATTGAATGCATGTCTCTATCTCGTTCTTTGCATTGGTTAGGCCTATCATTCTCGGTCGTGGGTAGCCTTTCTGGTCTTGTCTTGCCTTTGCATGCCCTAATATCCTCATTGTCAAGTAAGTCATATTCACCTACATTTTCTATTCGGTCTTCGTCTAGTACTTGTCTCGTAAGTTTTCTCATCTTCTTCTCTCCATATGGATCTCAGTCTCTTCCTTGCCTGGTCTGAATGAACCTTACCACGTGAAATACCGCCTCATCTATGTTCTGAGGATCCTTGTGGTACTCTACTTCAAACCTAACTTCGCTGTCTCGCAGGCCATCTAAAAATCTTCGAACTAAATCTTCTTGCCTAATTGTTTCATTCCTTCGGCCATAAGCCTTTGTGTACAATCTTTTCAAGTCAGCCGCATACTCCTCTGCTGTTTCGCCATTTCTTTGGTCTCTTCGGCTAAACTTTGCCGCAAAAGATCTCTGGGTCTCAACCACTCTAAACTGGCTGTTAAGTTCAGTAGTTAATCTGTTGTAATTGTGCAAGGTCCCTCGAGGCAGCTGTGTAAACACAAATTCTCCGGCACTACCTTGTAGTTTCGGTAGGAGCTGATCAATCATTTCCTCCTCACCCCACCTGTATCTATCTGCTAACACTTCAAATCTGTTTATCCAGACCGCCCAATCTTCTTTTCCTGTAAATGGCGGAATCTTCACATCACACAAGGGGGTTTGTCTTCTTCTGGGTGCACTAGGAGAGTAGTCTGACAGCATACCAAAGGCAGGGTTCCTTCTGTGATTCGTTTGTACCCTCAAATGGCCCTGTCTTAGAGCTGCCCCCTCATCTGTAGCTATGCTATGTACCCTTGGCATCTGCCTGTCTTGCACATACGAATCTCTGCATGTTTCAATATGAATAGGCTCATTTGCTCTGCTATTTGCAATGCCATTATTTCCCTGTACAGAGTGTATTCTGATCTCATCCTGCACATACCTATTTTCCCCAACAAATTCTGGTTGATCTGTTTGACACCTTGTGCTTTCTGGATAACAAAGTGAACCATTATAGCTGTATGTCATTGTCCCAATTTCACTTGCCATGACTCTATGAGAAGAGGGGAGAGAACTTGGACCAGACGTTTGATCATTAACACAGCCAGCATCTTCGATCAGTATGTCTCCAGAGGCCAGCTGGAAATCTCTATATCTGGCTCCTTTTTGCTCTGTAACTTGCGGTAGAGGCATAATTGAAAGGGGTCTACCATGTTCCTCTTGGGTTTCAAGCTCGGAATCTCTGCCTGTAGCCACATCAGAATCGATTGTATTCTTCTTCCTACCCATATTGTTCAGGGCTCGTATCTCTGGATTCACTGTAAATGATGTCTGTGAATCCCACTTCTGACACCAGGAAAATTTTGTAGCGAGCCGCCAGTCTGGGCTTGCGTTGCTCGGGCTCTGTTCGGCTGAACTCAGGGTAGGGACTACTCTTGTTGCAATGTTTCGGTCAGTTTTTCTCCAGCTCTTGTGCACAGCTCTTATCTTCTGGGCTTAGGGAGGGCACCTTTTATCACAATGTTTCCAACAGCTAGATATGATAATGGGTAAAAAGGGCGGGGGGGTGGACTCCAACAAAAATTTAAGAAATAAGAAAACCAAAAATACCATCTTGGGAAGTAAAATATAACTTAGGCAAAGTACAATTTAACAAAATTTAATTATTCCTAAAACAAGAGAGAGTCACAGGGTTTGAATAATTAATAAATTAATCTATATTGTTTCAGTAAAACTTAACAATTACAACGAGGTTATCTTTGGATAAAAAAAATCTGGTTAAAGAAAAAATAAATACCTGACTTAGACTTGAACTTGTCAAAAGGCAGTGATACAGCAACAAAATGTTAAAAAAGATATAAAGTACCTTTGCTGAGTCTCGTAGAGCCTGTTGATCCTAGGGAAGATAGCACTAAATCAAATACACTTAGAAAGAGGAATCAAATAATTGCTAAGTCACTCCGTGCCTAGCGAGAAAAGTTAAATCACAATTAAAATTATCCTGTTAGGAAATCGATAGTGCCAAAGTTTGCCAAAAAAAAAAGACCGCTGTAGATCTATGTTTGATTTACTCTAAAATCCTAGCTTTGCGTCACAAGAAAAAAAAAGAATAAATGAACACAAATTTAAAAAAAAACTTATAGATCTAGTACCAAAGATTTTCAGAAATGGAGTCCCTGTTCTCACGAAATGCCCCAGCTTTTATACCAGCGTCTTCAGATTTGCGGGATTCCGTGCACGAAGCCCAAAATCTGCGAGAAATTTCACACAGCAGCGTCTCCCGCATCCACAAAGATGCGTGAAACTTCACGACGGAAAAATTTGCGTGCACGACGATGTGGGATTTCTGGAGCAGTTCACAGAAAAGGATATTTACAATGTCATTTTCAATTAACTTCATAGAAATAAAATTATAAACTACTTCTAAAATGATTAATTCACCATATTGTAACAAATAAATAGCAATCTAGGTAGATTTCAAAAGAAAAGGGCGGGTTAAACTTCGCTGGCAGATAAGCATCTAAGGCGCCGACCAATAACTGTCAAAGCCTACCTAGCCATGTAGCTAAAATTAGAATCAGTATCGCGAGATTAGAATAAAACGAGATGTGAAATATGGCAGGCAATACACAACATGTGGGAAGACTGGAAATTAATGCTTTCACTCAATACGCAAACCATAGTAGCTAATCTATGCTGAGTATCCACTCTTAGCCTACGACATTATGGAGCCTGCATTCAGATAAAATAACAGACACATGCTCGTGAGTAAACCTTGTGTGAAAAAAAACAGATCGCTACAATATGATTGAACCATGCTTTGTGAAAAAGCAGCTTAATGCATCTGCAAAAAAGTATCAACCCAGGTCAGCCTGCATAATTGGTCAATTTTCTGTATGTCCAAAGACCAGTCTACCTCTTGATTAAGTCGGTTGTTAAAAAAATGGCTATTATGGATACATAAGCGGCGTTTCAGAAAGGCCGTGTTTTTGTGTTTTTGACACGCAAAATGAAAGCCTGGTGCAACAAAATTAATGCATCGCGTCTTCCTTGACACAACATAAAACAGAATGAAAAAGGAACATAAAGTATTGATTCATTGAATAGATCTAATCTTACAAAATCGTCAAGTTAATTAGACGACTATAAATAACATAAATCAGAATGAAAATGGAACATAAAGTATTAATTTATTAAATAGATCTAATTTTACAAAATCATCAAGTTAATTATTTGTTTCCAGTTTACACTGAATCTGTCTAAGACGCGACATTATTCTGTATGACATCGCTGTTGTCTCGTCTATATTACAGTATGGAATCCGTACATAAACTTTTTGTCTGCGTTTTAGACCCTGGTCAGTAGTGGTCACCAACTTGCTGGAGTAATCGGGATGACGACATTGTCATTGTTCTCTACTTTTACCATTAATACCACACTGTCATTTAAAACTTTTAGCATTATGCGACATCTAAAAACTGGCAAAGGTAAACAACACATAAAAAAAAAACAGGTTAAAGACCATGAATTTTTCTGAATGACCCCCGAAATTCCAGACAGCTAGTCAGAGATGACCCCCAAATTTTATGAGCTAGTAGAAACACTGCATAAGTATTTGATGGCTTTCTTTGTATAATGTTCCACAGCGATTAATTATGCCCCCTTTTGCCAGAGTATGGCTCATATCATTAGGCATGCAATACAGAAAATTGTATTAAAGAAAAAACTCTTGAGCTAGCTACATTCAGATAAAGCAAGGCGTGTCCAAATCCTACAAGTATGAGTTACTAACCCTTTACCACACAATCCTGACTTTTAACGACCCTGAGAAAGAAGGCTTTTGAAAACATTGTGGGAAAAGGAGAAAATGCTGGTAACCAGCATTTTCTCCTTTTCCCACAGTCTTTTCTACCCTATCAAAGGCAAATTCCATTATTTGAGCCACATTTGAATTGTCATCTATAAATGCTTACAATTTGGACCAGTCTAAAATTTTATAGTAAAGAGTTATCACACAATCCTGAGTTTTAAAGACATTGAGAAAGAGGGCTTTTGAAAACATTGTGGAAGAAGGATAAAGTGCTGTTAAACAGCATTTTCTTCGTTTTCCAGAATGCTTTTTTACCACCCAAATACAAATTCCAAATTTTGAGTCACGTATGTCATCTGCGAAATTTATTGCTTTCTATTCAGGCAAGTTTTGCAGTTTGGTAAAAAGTTAAAAAACCGATGTTGTAGATATTCCTAGGCATTGTTTCTAGTATGAGACAATGCTAAGAAGTATGTGCAACATAGGTTTTTGTTATAAACATTCACAACCTGGCCGGGTAGCTCAGTGGTTAGAGTATCAAACTCGTGACCTGGTGTTTGGGAGTTTGATACCCGCTGTAGGAAGACTTTCTTTTTGGCGATTTATTGCATCTCACCTCTGATACATGAGAGAAAAGTAGTCAGTGACTTGGAAAGAAAGTTGTGTCAGCACTGGTGTGAGAAAGCCAGGAAATACGTGCATAGGTGCACTAACTGCAGTGATATGATGTAAGCTGTAAAAATGGCCTTAAACTCCAATACAAATAAAGTTATGAACAAAAGCAATAAAGTCTGAAAGAGTGCTAATAAGTATGCACAACATAGGCTTTTTGTTAAGAACAAAAGAGATATGAATCTTTAACGCTTAGAGCGAACAATGCTTTACCACACAATCCCAAGTTTTAACAACCCCAAGGAAAAGGACTTTTGAAAACATTGTTGGAAAAGGCGAAAATGCTGGTAACCAGCATTTTCTCCTTTTCCAACGATGTTTTCTACCCTTTCAAAGACAGATTTCCTAATTTGTGGAACTTTTGATTTGTTGTCTGCAGATGCTTTCAATTTGGACCAGTTTAAAATTTGTCATTTTGGGAAAGAGATAAACCCAACAAACATTCTCAGACTAGAAAAACTATCCAAATAACTGGAACTTACAGGTTGCTCTTGACCTTAGAGTTCCAGCAAAGCAGACACTTGTATATGAAAGATCAGACTGCATAATTTGTGCAGTCTGATCTTGATCTACACTGACGGCAAAGGCAACAATAGTTTTGAAAGGCACTTTAAAAAAGACAGGCATATAAAACACCCCAAATTCCTCTTATCTGCACCTCAGTTCTAAGAAAGAAGAACCAGCCAAATATTTTATTGGACTGTATCCCAGCCTTTTTTTTTCTCCTCACAGAAGCTGCTATTTTGTGTTGTTATTGATTTTTTTTAAATGTCAGCGTATGATAATTCCATGCCTTGTGAAAGTGTCGAGGAATTCTGAGTGATTTGCATGGATGTTATATTTAGAACGATAAGAGCAGTCGTATCGTATAAAATTTAGTAATTAGCTGAATACAAATGGAGACGAGCCATGTTCTGGCAAAAGAGGGTTTAATGCATCTCTGTGTTGTATTACACCAAACAAGTCATTACATAATTATGGATCTGTAAAATCTATCTTTTTGTAACAACCTACTGAATACTGAGTTAGAATGGTCCTTGTACAGGCAAAAAATATACCAATAGCAAAGAGTTTCCACCCAGCCTGCCCAGGCTGCGAAGGCTGATCTGCGTCGATACTTTTTGAAGAGATGCATTAAGCCTCCTTTTTGTAAAGCATGGCTCATTTATATTTGAACTTGTGGATCTGTAAAAGTTGTTTGAATGTTCAGATCTGTTTGGATTTAACCCTTTACCAAATGACAACATTTTAGACTGGTCCAAATTGAAAGCATTTGCAGACGACAAAATAAATGTGGCTGAAAAATTGGATTTTTTTTCGGAAAGGGTGGAAAACATTGTGGGAAAAGGAGAAAATGCTGGTAACCAGCATTTTCTCCTTTTCCCACAATGTTTTCAAAAGGCCTTTCTCTCAAGGTCGTTAAAAGTCGGGATTGTGTGGTAAAGGGTTAAAGATACTTGGCATTAAATTCAGGAGCTTTTACACAATGCTGTTATACCATGTTAACTCTTTACCAAACAACAAATTCTTGACTCTTCCAAATTGAAAGCATCTGCAGACGACAAATTTGAAAATGATACAAATGAGCAAAAGTTCTTTGATAGGGTAGAAAACATTGTGGGAAAAGGAGAAAATGCTGGCTACCAGCTTTTTCTCCTTTTCTCACAATGTTTTCAGCCTTCATCTTCAGGGTCGTTAAAACTTGGGATGGTGTGGTAAAGGGTTAACCCCCTACCAGAAACTTCCAACTTCTAACGGCCCTGAGGAAGAAGGCTTTTGAGAACATTGTGTGAAAAGGAGAAAGTGCTGGTAACTAGCAATTTATCCTTTTCCCACAATGTTTTATACCCCATGGTAGACAGATTTCATGTTTTGGTTTACAATTAGTTTGTCATAATGTTCTCATAATGTTTTCTACCCTTCCCAACACAAATTTCAGTTTTTGAGTCACATTTGTTTTGTCGTCTGCAAATGCATTCAATTTGGACGAGGCTAAAATTTTGTCGTCTGGTAAAGAGTTTTAAAGAGGTATAATATTTCTCAATTTTTTTGATACATGTAGAAATGTGTACAGTTCATGCAGGGATCAAACTCTGGACGCCTACAGGTATGTTATGCTCCCCTAACAACTAGGAACCCTATATTGTAATTGTAACATGATAAAGAAATGCTTTAACTCTTTACCACATAATCATGGGTTTTAACGACCCTTAACAAAAAAGAAAGCCTTTTGAAAACATTGAGGGAAAAGGAGAAAATGCTGGTAACCAGCATTTTCTCCTTTTCCCATAATGTTTTCTACCCTTCCCAACACAAATTTCTGTTTTTGAGTCACAATTGTTTTGTCGTCTGTAAACGCTTTCTATTTGGACAAGTCTGAAATTTTGTTTTGTGGTAAAAGGTTAATTAAATTAACCCTTTACTGCACAATGACGCCTTTTGATGCCCCTGGGCAAGAAGCCTTTTGAAAAAATTGTGGAAAAAGGAGAAAATGCTGGTAACCAGCATTTTCTCCTTTTTCCACAATGTTTTCTACCCTATCAAAGAAAAATTGCACCATTTGAGCCACATTGAAATTGTCGTCTGCAAAATGCTTTCAATTTGGACAAGGCTAAAATTTGTCGTCTGGTAAAGGGTTAACAGGGTTTCATGTAAGTACAATTAGATCAATTGATTAACCCTTGGAGCACATTTCACAACTATGGTTGCCTTTGAGGCCAGTGCAGATCAAGACCAGACTACACAAAAGGTGCAGTCTGATCTTTTATCTACACTGTTCACTTTGCTGAGATATTCTAGACTAAACCAACCATGATATTACAACTGTTTGGGCCTTATCTCGTGACTTAACCCTTTCCCAAACGACAAATTTTGGACTGGTCCAAATTGAAAGAGTTTGCATACGACAATTTTAAATTTGATGAAAATGGCAGAAAGGTCTCAAAAAGGGTAGAAAACACTGTGGGAAAAGGAGAAATTGCTCGTTACGAGCAATTTCTCCTTTTCCCACAGTGTTTTCAAAACACTTGTACGGCAGACACGTGAAAACCAGGGCTTGTTTGGGAAAGGGTTAAAGTGTATTGTGGGAAAAGGAGAAAATGATGAGCTAAAGATGACACCAGTCTTATCATTTGGATTGATTCATTGTATGGTGTTTAACGCCGTTTTCAACATTATTTCAGTTAAATGGCAGCGGCCAGTGCACCTATCCATGCTTTCCTGGAGTTTCTCTTACCAGTACTATGCACAATATTCTTGTGGGCTGCTTTCCCACATGCCATCATCGACACAATGGTCAGCGGTGAAAGAGGAATGAATCCTGTCACAATGACTATAATCAATCCTCGGAAAGAAATTGGCCGAGCCGGGGATCGAACCAGCGACCTCCTGTCCTCAAGTCCTATAAGCTACCGACTGAGCTACTGGGGCTCGGCCTTACCATTTGGAAAACATTTAGTTTAACATCTGCATCTAGGCTTTCAAATGTGGATTTATCTAAAATTGTGTCATCTGGTATTTAACCCGTTCCCAAACAGCAAAGTTTTAGAGTCTTTCATCTTCAAAATATCTGCAGAAAAATGAGCTTTTGCTCTCTGATAGGGTAGAAAACATTGTGAGAAAAGGAGAAAATGCTGGTTACCAGCAGTTTCTCCTATTCCCACCATGTTTTCAAAAGCCTTGTTTTCCAGGCTTGTGAAAACTAGCGATAAGTCGGTAAACCTGGATTAATCCTTTACTGCACAATCCCAAGTTTGAACATCCCTGAGGAAAATCACTTTCGAAAACATTGAGAGAAAAGGAAAAATATGCTGGCAACCAGCTTCTTCTCCTTTTCCTGGAATGTTTTCTACCCTCTCAAAGACAGTAGTCATCATTTGAGCATTTATTTTGTCTGCAAATGCTTTCAGTTTGGTCTAGTCCAAAATTTTGTCTTGTGGTAAGGTGTTGAGGGTTAATTTTTTTGTTATCAAAGCTCCGTATTGTGGATAACTAGTAATTCTCCTTGAGTAACATTTTGTCCGAAACAAGGATGTAAAAAATGTCCCTATTTGTGCAATGGGTTAACTCTTTAACACACAGCAATCCCAAGTTTTAACGACCCCATGAAAAAAGGCTTTTAAAACATTGTGGGAAAATGAGAAAATGCTTGTAACCAGCATTTTCTCCTTTTTCCACAATGTTTTCTACCCTATGAAAGACAAATTTTGTGTTTTGAGTAACATTTAATTTGTCAGCTGCAAATGGAATCAATTTGGACCAGTCTAAAATTTTGTCTTTTAGTAAAGTGTTAACTCCTTTAACACACAACAAACAAAATCTTACACTTGGCTTTATCGAAAGCATTCACATGTGATGCATTGAATGTGGCTAAAATTGTGGAATTTGTCTGTGAAAGGATAGAAAGCATCATGGGCAAAGGAGAAAATGCTGACTACCAGCATTTTCTCCTTTTCTCACCTTGTTTTCAAAAGCTACCTCCAGTCAGGGTTGTTAACATTCAGGAAAGTGTTGTAAGGGGTTAGAAGTTGCTAATGGATTATAGAGACTATTTTTACCTGGTAATTGCCCAGTGTTATCATACCTTTTGTTAACCCTTTACCACACAATGTATTAACAACCCTGAGGAAGAAGCCTTTTGAAAAACATTGTGGGGAAAGGAGAAAATGCTGGTAACCAGCATTTTCTCCTTTCCCCACAATGTTTTCCATCCTAACGGAGAAAAATTGCATCATTTGAACCACATTGAAACTGTTGCCTGCAAATGCTTTCAATTTGGACCAGTCCAAAATTTTGTCCCTGTGGTAAAGGGTTAACTGGAATGAACCTTTGGAACTCCAGAGGTGTCATACCGGAAACTTTTTGGCTCATCGAAAAATAGAGTAAGAATCATTGTCTTTGACTGGCTGCTGCTGATTCCCTGACGAAGCGGGAGCTTAGCATTTTTTTTTTTCATCGAATGTATGTCCAACGTCCACCACAAAAAGGTGTGGAAAATGGCATCATGAGTTATTAACTTTTTTGCTATTCCTCGTCAAATACATTGACCTTGGGAAGAGCGCTGTGAGTCAAGGCTCTTGCCACTCGTCACAACTTGATTGATTCCGTACTCACATCTAAGCTCATGCGTGTAAAGGAGGTTTCAATTTTGAACTACCAATCATATGATCTTAAACATGGCGGCGCTCTTGTAAATCACTTAGCAATGACATGAATAACCATGGTGAAGTTATTCACATCTACTGATCTGTCGATGAAAGCTCCCAACAGAATTGATAAACTATGCTAAAAACTGAATGTACAAACTGTTTGTTGACGGAAATATTCTTAGAAACATATTGATAGAAAATAATTTTTGTGACTCATGTTTCCTTTTTTAAGAGGAACCTTACAGTTTTAATAACAGTAAAATAGTGTTCTTCCGGCAAAGAAATGAACCATATAGGTGTATATCAAGCTACGTGATACAGCCGAGGGACTTGATCACCGGATCACCCGAGGTTTGCCGAATGGGCTCTTACTGGTGATATATACCCCATGCCACTATACCAGGTCACATACACAAAATAGTCCTGAAAAAAATACAAAAAATACAATTGGTCTCTGAAGAAATAATCAAATCAACTTCAGAAACATTTTAGACCTGTCCTCTTACCTTTCATTGGTGTGGCCGAAGTGCTTTATATCAAATTTTCAAGTGGGACTACTTTTGGATACTACAACCTGGAAGCATTTTGATCTGGGCCTGTATTCACCAACCATTCTCAAGAACATTCTAAGTCTAATTCTGGATTTAGAAAGTAACACCATTTGGTTTAACCCTTTACTGTACAATGCCACCTTTTGATGCCCCTGGGAAAGAAGCCTTTTGAAAACATTGTGGGAAAAGGTTTTCTACCTTATCTAAGGAAAGTTGCACCATTTGAGCCACATCGAAATTGTCGTCTGCAAATGCTTTCAATTTGGACAAGGCTAAAATTTTGTCGTCTGGTAAAGGGTTAACCAATCAGAAGCTGTGGTACTTTCAAATATAGAAAATCTTGAAGAATAAGACTTACAATGTTCTAAAGAATGGCTGGTGAATACGGACCCTGGTGTAACACCAGAGGAATCCTGCTCAACTCAGTGGTAAAGTGTAGTACTCGCAGCCACACTCGAAGCCCTTGTTTTTTTTTTGGGTTGTCCTTGGGTAAGATACTTCAGAGCTCTAGCCTAGCACTGGTTAAACCCCAGGACAATCATGTATATGTGATCTGTTGCAGTGATATGACTAAAATAATGTTGTAAAGGGTTAAATAACTACAACACGTATTAAAATTTTAAAGTTTATGTACTGTACGACGTTTCGGCATTTGCCTTCTTCAGGAGTACATAATAAAATAAATTGCTATAAACAAACGTGACGTCATAAACGTTACGTTACACAGAGAATTGCGGAAAAAAAACACATAAGAAAGCGTGCAATTTAGCGTAAATGAGTAAGACATATTATTAAGCATACCTTAGATTCACCGCAAAAACATCGCAACTGCAGCCTGATTCAAGCTGTAGTTACGAGGTCTCCACAGCAAACGGGCGATATATGAACCCCATAAAAAAGCAAAGATATTATTACGTAACATAATGAGATGGCACCAAAAACAGTTAAGGGTGCAATACAAGTCAATACAAGTGTGCACAGACGTGTTGCCTGTAATGAATCTATAATGCACAAAAAAAAAAAAAACGTAATAAGTGAAGGAGAGCGCGTAACCGGATAATAAGTATACTTTAATTCCTATGTTAAAAAAATAGTCATTTAAAAAAATGTGAAATAGGAAAAAACGGTTAGCGCTCCTATGCCCAAAGGAAAAGTAATGCTTGTATATGTCAATTAAACTTCATATAAATGCTTAGTATTTAAGCCGTTTGGGTTCAGTGTCTTCAGCTTATGTATCCAAAAAGTTTCTTTACAACGTCGATCCATATCATTTTTCACAATATCAATGGGCATGAAAGTGAAATCTTCAATGCTATGATTATCCCCATTAAAATGAGATGCTCCTGAAGAAGAAAATGCTGGATCTGTGAAATTATTAATATCGAATTTTTTTTTTTAAAATAATGTTGAAAGCAGGGTAAATGCCATTCAATCAATCAATCAATTTCATCTCAAGACTTAACTCTTTACCACATGGCAAAATTTTGGTATATTGTAAGTATTTGCAAATCATAAATTAAATGTAGTCTAAATGGACAAAGTTGCTGTATTAAAAGGTAGAAAACATTGCAAGAAAAGGAGAAAATGCTGGTTTCCAGTACTCTTTCCTTTTCTCACAATGTTTTCAAAAGTGTCCAGTGTCCAGGCGTCAACAAATACCTTGTGTGCATTCTATAAGGTCATATTTTCATTCTGATATTCATGAAACTTGGTCAGAATATTTGTTCTGATGATATTTAGTAGAAGATTAAAATGTCATATTGGGTAATAAAGTAGGTATCTGTGACCTGTTGTGCAGTCTTGAGGCCATATTTATACCCACGCAAACGAAGTTTGTGGGGGGTATACTGGAATCAGCCTGTCGGTCGGTCGGTCGGTCAGTCGGTCGGTCATGCGGTCGGTCGGGCGGTCGGTTTGTCCGCAAAATCTTGTCCGGACAACTCCTCCTACAGTTTCTGTCTGATTCACTTTAAACTTGGCAGAAGTGTTCATTAGGAGCTGTAGATGTGCAAGACACATATTTTGTAAAAATTCCATCAAGAATTACTGAATTATTGCCCCTGATTTGACTTAAAAATGTTTGTCCGGACAACTCCTCCTACAGTTTCTGTCTGATTCACTTTAAACTTGGCAAAAGTGTTCATTAGGAGCTGTAGATGTGCAAGACACACATTTTGTAAAAATTCCATCAAGAATTACTGAGTTATTGCCCCAGATTTGACTTAAAAATGCTTGTCCGGACAACTCCTCCTACAGTTTCTGTCTGATTCACTTTAAACTTGGCAGAAGTGTTCATTAGGAGCTGTAGATGTGCAAGACACACATTTTGTAAAATTTCCATCAAGAATTACTGAGTTATTGTCCCAGATTTGACTTAAAAATGCTTGTCCGGACAACTCCTCCTACAGTTTCTGTCTGATTCACTTTAAACTTGGCATAAGTGTTCATCAGGAGTTGTAGATGTGCAAGACGCAACTTTCGTGAAAATTCTATGAAGAATTAATGAGTTATTGCCCCTGATTCACATTTAAAATGCTTGTCCGGACAACTCCTCCTACAATTTCAGTCCGATTCGCTTTATACTTGGCAGAAGTGTCCATTTGGAGTTGTAGATGTGCAAGACGCAAATTTTGTGAAAATTCCATCAAGAATTACTGAATTATTGCCCCTGATTTGACTTAAAAATGCTTGTCCAGACAACTCCTCCTACAGTTTCTGTCTGATTCACTTTAAACTTGGCAAAAGTGTTCATTAGGAGCTATAGATGTGCAAGACACACATTTTGTAAAAATTTCATCAAGAATTACTGAGTTACTGCCCCTGATTTGACTTAAAAATGCTTGTCCGGACAACTCCTCCTACAGTTTCTGTCTGATTCACTTTAAACTTGGCAGAAGTGTTCATTAGGAGCTGTAGATGTGCAAGACACACATTTTGTAAAAATTCCATCAAGAATTACTGAGTTATTGCCCCTGATTTGACTTAAAAATGCTTGTCCGGACAACTCCTCCTACAGTTTCTGTCTGATTCACTTTAAACTTGGCATAAGTGTTCATCAGGAGTTGTAGATGTGCAAGACGCTACTTTCGTGAAAATTCCATCAAGAATTACTGAGTTATTGCCCCTGATTTGACTTAAAAATGCTTGTCCGGACAACTCCTCCTACAATTTCAGTCTGATTCACTTTAAACTTGGCAGAAGTGTCCATTTGGAGTTGTAGATGTGCAAGACGCAAATTTTGTGAAAATTCCATCAAGAATTACTGAGTTATTGCCCCTGATTTGACTTAAAAATGCTTGTCCGGACAACTCCTCCTACAGTTTCTGTCTGATTCACTTTAAGGAGGTCTTTTCTGTCATATGTATAGTTGGCCAACATTATGCGAAAAGGCACCTTTGGACATTTGCAACAAGCGTGGATCCAGACCAGCTGCTGTGTCTCAGACATATTGTCAGATCATGGTCTACACTTTTTTACACTCATTTAGTTTTGTGTCCAATTAAATTGATACTTTGCATAAATATTTACCAGGAGCAGTAGAGGTTCAAGATGCATTTTTCTCAAATGTTTGCCAAATTAATTACCCCTGAATTTACTCAAAACTTCTTGTCCAGAGAACTATTCCTTCAGTTTAAGTCTTATTCACTTGATATTTGTCATGATATTCACCAGGAGCAGTAGATGTGCAAAGCACAAATTTCATGAGTGTTGGCCTAATGATTACGGAGTTATTGCCCCTAAATTGACATTGCAGAGTTATTGCCCCTGTGACATGAAATATAGGGGCGGGGGTATTTATCACCTATAGTGATAGTTATTCTAGTTTCAGTCTGATACCCTTGAAACTTGGTCAGAATGTTTGTCTTGATAATATCTTGGACAAGTTTAAAATTGGGTCACATCAGGTAAAAAATTAGGTCACTGTGACAAATTATAGAAAAACCTCTTTTGCATTCTAGAGGCCATATTTTCAGTCTGATGCTCTTGAGACTTGGTCAGAATCATCAGTATTTGTCAAATATCTTTGAAAAGTTTAAAATTGGTTCATGTTTGGTCAGAAACTATGTCCCTTGGACAAATCTTAGAAAAACAGTATGTGCACTCTAGAGGCCACATTTTCAGTCTGAAAGTCATGGAATTTAATCAGCCTGGCGGGTTAGCTCAATGGTTAGGGTATCTGACTGGTGACCTGGTGGTTGCACCTTTGATTCTGGGTTGAAGCAAACTTCCTTTCCGGTGATTTTTTGCCTTACACCCTTGATGCTTGTGATAAAAGCAGTCAGTAGCTTGGAAAGAAAGTTGTGTCCATCCTGGTCAAAGAAAGCCAGGAAACACATGCGTGGGTGCACCAATGGCTGTAGTATGACCTAAGCTGTTAAAATGGCGTTAAACTCCAATACAGTCAATCAGTTTGTAATAAAGAATTGAATAAAAAGTTTGTCTTGATATATCATGAACTGCTTTGAAATATGGGTCATGCTGGATAAAATATGAAGGTCGCTGACACTCATGTGTTGTACATCAACACAACCAGGATATTTTCAAATTATTAATCATAGAAGATCTTCTCGGGTGAGTGCTTCAGGGCCAATGGCCCTCTTGTTAATGTACATGTATTACTTGATGAAATATTTATTTTGTTGCATTTGAATTCCTCTTCTAAAAGTAGCTTTGATTCATGTACATAAACTGTTGTATAGGGTAACAAAATATCCTTATTCCTGAACCCGTTACTACACAATTCCAACTTTTAACACTTTACCACACAATCCCGACTTTAAACACTTTACCACACAATCCCGACTTTTAACGACCCTGAGAAAGAAGCCTTTTAAAAACATTGTGGGAAAAGGAGAAAATGCTGGTAACCAGCATTTTCTCCTTTTCCCACAATGTTTTCTACCCTATCAAAGCAAAATTACTCCACTTGAGCTACATAGAAATTGTCGTCTGCAAATGCTTTCAATTTGGACAAGGCCACAATTTTGTCGTTTGTTAAAGGGTTAATGATCCTGAGGAAGAAGCCTTTTGAAAACCAGCATTGGCAACCAGCATTTTCTCCTTTTCCCACAATGTTTTCTACCCTATCTAAGAAAAATCTCATCATGAGCCACATTGAAATTATTGTCTGCAAATGCTTTCAATTTGGATGGGCCTAAAATTTTGTCATGTGGTAAGGGTCAAATGGTCTAATTAGAGATCAGTTAACCCCAATAAACATGTAAACATGTAAATAGCAGCAGAAATTAATTGTGACTATCTTTTAGGTTTGATCCCCGGCTTGGCCAATTTCTTTCCGAGGAATGATGATAGTCATCGCGACAGGATTCATTCCTGTCTCACCGCTGACCATTGTTTCGACGATGGTTATGTGGGAAAGTAGCCAGTGGCTTGGAAAGAATATTGTGCGGAGTACTGGTAAAAGAAACTGCAGGAAAGCATGGATACGTGCACTGGCCGCCGTGATATAACTGAAATAATGTTGAAAATGGCGTTAAACACCATACAATCAATCAATCAGTATCTTTTAGGTTTAGGTGTCACACCACTGGTTTTCTGTCATATTGAAAATAGAGTGAAATTGAACATCTTTGAAGCTTCACAAATCGCTTAATGGCAGAACTTTGGCATTACCGTCTTTTGCTCTCAAAAGGACAGTCATAGTCCTTCAAAAAAAAGCTTAAAAAACAACATGTCAACCGATTGCGTTTTTCGCTAAATCCCAATCTAGGCACCCTAGAAATTGTCCTATCAAAAACACCTGTTCACGGCCATGATCCCAATTGTTTGGTCCTCCACTGACACAAAATAGTCCAATCAATATATGATAAAATCACATCTAAATGGTCCCCCACTGCCAAAATTTGAAGCAAATCTAAATTACATGTATATACCACCAAGCCCTCTCAGCTCCACGGAATGGTGCAACAAAAGTGCTACTGCAAAATTTCACATCGGACTACTTTTGACTACTAGCTACAACCCGGAAGCAATCTCGCAGTGGTGCGACACCTTTAGTGAAACAATTTAACCCTTTACTAATCAATGTTGTTTTTTCAAAGACAAATCAGGTCATTTAACCCTTTACCACATAATCCCAACTTTTAACGACCCTGAGGGAGAAGGCCTTTTGGCCTGGTAACCTGCATTTTCTCCTTTCCCACAATGTTTTCTACCCTGTTTAACCCTATACCACACAATCCCGACTTTTAACGACCCTGAGAAAGAAGCCTTTAGAAAACATTGTGGGAAAAGGAGAAAATGCTGGTAACCAGCATTTTCTCCTTTTCCCACAATGTTTTCTACACTTCCCAAAACAAATATCAGTTTTTGAGCCACATTTATTTTGTCGTCTGCAAATGCTTTCAATCTGGACAAGTCTGATATTTTGTGGTTTGGTAAAGAGTTTACTCTGTACCATACTATAAAACTTTAAATTGGTTTGTAAAACTTTAAATTGGTTTGAATGCATTTGCAGACCACAAACAAAATTAGACTCAGATGTTGGGATTTGTGACAGAAAGGGCAGAAAACTATATGGGAAATGGAGAAAATGATGGTAATATTTTGAAAAGCCTTCTTTTTCAGGGTTGTTAACCCTTAGGCAGCTAAGCGTGACTTAGGGACCTTTTTTGCTGATAGTGTAGATCAAGATCCGGGTGCATCTACAATTAGGAGATGTTTTTCCCTTCAAAATAACTTTAAGATGGCAACATATTGGTGTTTACTATAGGCTTGAAAGTTTCATTTGATTATATTGAGCAGGTTAACATTTTACCATATAACAAAATTTAGGGCTTGACCAAATTGAAAGCATTTGCAGACGACAAATTAAATGTAGTGCAAATGATGATTTCTCCCTTTGATAGGATAGAAAACATTGTGGGAAAAGGAGAAAATGCTACAGTATGTTTTCTACCCTTCAAAAAAAGATCTAATTTTTAGTCACATTTATTTCGTAGTCTGCAAGTGCTTCCAATTTGGACTAGTCCAAAATTTTGTGGTTTGGTAAGAGTTAACTCTTTACCAAACGACAAAATTTTAGAGTGGTCAAAATTGAAAGCATTTGCAGACGACAAAATAACTGTGACTAAAAGATTAAAATTTCTTTTGGGAAGGGTAAAAAACATTGTGGGAAAAGGAGAAAATGCTGGTAACCAGCATTTTCTCCTTTTCCCACAATGTTTTCAAAAGGTCTCCTTTTTAGGGTCGTTAAACACCATACAAACAAAACTTACATTTTGCCATGTCTTTCTTTTGTTTCAGGGGTAGGAACCATTCTCTTAGAAGATAGGTAAGTGATTTATACCCCTCCCTCACTCCAAACTCATTCTCACTACTTTCTGAAAATTGTTGTCAAACAGAATCCACCTGTGTTAGAATGGAGTGGATGTAGTAGCAACATTTTACAATCTGTTTAACTCTTTACCACACAATCCCGACTTTTAACGACCCCAAGTGAGAAAGCATTTGAAAACATTGTGGGAAAAGGAGAAAATGCTGGTAACCAGCATTTTCTCCTTTTCCCACAATGTTTTCTACCCTTCCCAAAACAGGTTTCAGTTTTTAGCTCACCTTAGCACAACGTGCTAAAGGTGAGCTATTGTGATCGCCCTATGTCCGTCGTCCGTCGTCTGTCATCCGTCGTCCGTCGTCCGTCAACAATTTCTTTAAATATCTTCTTCTCCTAAACCACTGGGCCAATCTTGATGAAACTTGGCAGGGATGTTCCTTGCGTGAAGCTCTACCAAAATTGTTCAAAGAATTGAATTCCACCCACAATTCTGGTTGCCATGGCAACAAAAAGGAAAAAAAAGCAAAATCTTTGAAAATCTTCTTCTCTGAAACTAGAAGGCGCAGAGCTTTGATATTTGGTATGTAGCATCTCCTAGTGGACCTCTACCAAGTTTGTTCATTTGATGTCCCTGGGGTCAAAACTGGCCCCGCCCCGGGGGTCACAAGTTTGAGCATAGTAACAAAGAAGGAAAACTTTAAAAATCTTCTTCTCTGAAACTTGAAGGCGTAGAGCTTTGATATTTGGCATGTAGCATCTCCTAGTGGACCTCTACCAAGTTTGTTCATATGATGCCCCTGGGGTCAAAACTGGCCCCGCCCCGGGGGTCACAATTTCCAACATAGGAACAAAGAAGGAAAACTTTAAAAATCTTCTTCTCTAAAACTAGAAGGCATCGAGCTTTGATATTTGGCATGCAGCATCTCCTTGTAGAACTCTACCAAGTTTGTTCATATGATGCCCTTGGGGTCAAGACTGGCCCTGCCCCGGGGGTCACAAGTTCGAACATAGGAACAAAGAGGGAAAACTTTAAAAATCATCTTCTCTGAAACTGGAAGGCGTAGAGCTTTCATATTTGGTATGTAGCATTGCCTAGTAGACCTCTACCAAGTTTGTTCATATGATGTCCCTGGGGTCAAAACTTGCCCCACCCCGGGGGTCACAAGTTTGAGCATAGTAACAAAGAAGGAAAACTTTAAAAATCTTCTTCTCTGAAACTTGAAGGCGTAAAGCTTTGATATTTGGCATGTAGCATCTCCTAGTGGACCTCTACCAAGTTTGTTCATATGATGCCTCTGGGGTCAAAACTGGCCCCGCCCCGGGGGTCACAATTTCCAACATAGGAACAAAGAAGGAAAACTTTAAGAATCATCCTCTCTAAAACTAGAAGGCATCGAGCTTTGATATTTGGCATGAAGCATCTCCTAGTGGTCCTCTACCAAGTTTGTTCATATAATGCCCTTGGGGTCAAAACTGGCCCTGCCCCGGGGGTCACAAGTTCAAACATAGGAACAAAGAGGGAAAATTTTAAAAATCATCTTCTCTGAAACTGGAAGGCGTAGAGCTTTCATATTTGGTATGTAGCATTGCCTAGTGGACCTCTACCAAGTTTGTTCATATGATGCCCCTGGGGTCAAAACTGGCCCCGCCCCGGGGGTCACCATTTCCAACATAGTAACAAAGAAGGAAAACTTTAAAAATCTTCTTCTCTGAAACAGGAAGGCATGGAGCTTTGATATGTGGTATGTAGCATCTTCTAGTGGATCTCTACCAAGTTTATGCATATGATGCCCTTGGGGCAAAAGTTGGCCCTGCCCCGGGGGTCACAAGTTCGAACATAGGAACAGAGAAGGAAAACTTTAGGAATCATCTTCTCTGAAACTGGAAGGTGTAGAGCTTTGATATTTTGTATGTAGCATCGCCTAGTAGACCTCTACTAAGTTTGTTCATATGATGCCCTTGGGATCAAAACTGGCCCTGCCCCGGGGGTCACAAGTTCAAACATAGGAACAAAGAAGGAAAACTTTAATTTTTTTTTTCTATTAAATGGGAAGGCATAGAGCTTTGATATTTGGTATGTAGCATCTCCTAGTGGACTTCTACAAAGTTCGTTCCAAGGATGCTGCTTGGGTCAGAACTGGCCCAGCCCCGGGGGTCACAAGTTCGAACATAGGAACAAAGAAGGAAAACTTCTTGAAAATTCTTCTTTAAAACTGGAAGGCATAGAGCTTTGATATTTGGTATGTAGTGATTCTCTTCTAAGTTTGTTTGCCCATCTAAGCACAACAAGTTCATTGAGTTCAAAATTGGGTCATCTTGGGTCATAAACTAGGTCACTAGGTCAAATTAAAGAAATACCTTGTTGGCACTCTCGAGGCGACATTATTTGCTCAATTGCCTCGAAAATTAGTTAGAAAGTTTGTCTTTATAAAGTCTCACATAAGATTAATTTGGGTCAACTTGGGTCATAAACTAGTTCACTGGGTCAATTTAAAGAAATACCTTGTTTGCACTCTGGAGGCTACATTTATTGCTCAAATGACCTGAAATTTGGCCAGAATGTTTGTCTTGACGAAATACCAGATGAGTTTGGATTTGGGTCACCTGGAACCATAAACTAGGTCACTAGGTCGAATTAAAGAAATACCTTGTGGGCACTCTAGAGGCCACATTATTTGCTCAATTGCCTTGAAAATTGGTCAGAATGTTTGTCTTTATAAAATCTCACATGAGTTTGAATTTGGGTCAATTGGGGTCAATTAAACTAGGTCACTTGGTCAAATTGAAGAAATAGCTAGTGGGCACTCTAGAGGCCACATTTATTATTCATTTGATTTGAAAATTGGTTAAAATGTTTCTTTTGATATAGTCCAAGACCAGTTCAAATTTGGGTCACCTGGGGTCATAATCTAGGTCACTAGGTCAAATTAAAAAAATACCTTCAGGGCACTCGAGGCCACATTTTTTTGCTCAGTTGACTTGAAAATTGGTCAGAATGTTTGTCTTCATGAAATCTGAGTTTGAAATTGGGTCACCTGCGGTCAAAAACTAGGTCACATGGTCAAATTAAAGAAATACCTTTAAGGCACTCTACTAAGGTGAGCGACCCAGGGCCATCATGGCCCTCTTGTTGAGTCACATTCATTGTGTCATCTGCAAATGCTTTCAATTTGGAAAAGTCTAGAATTTTGTCGTTTGGTAAAGAGTTAAGAACTTCATGGACGGGTGGGGATGGGTAGTGTACTCCAGAACTTTGAGTTTGCTCAAAATTTTTTGCCGTCCATTCCGCCTCGTAATTAACGGATTGACGACGTATTTAAAACAAGATGAACATACTACAAACTGACCTGCCATACTTCGATCCAATTAGGGACGTGTAACAACGTAGTGCAGTGGGCATTCATTTGGCATAACGCTTGCAAACCGAATGAAATTACACATTCTACCCAGACCGCAACCTGTCTTATGATTTTTAAGGACATGGTAAGATGTTCTAAGAACTAGTTCAGTTTAATGGGGCGTTAGGCATAATTAAGCTGAAATTACACATCCTACCTTGACCGCAACCCATTTTACGATCTTGTTAGGACAGGGTAAGACGTTGTAAGAACTAGTTTGGTGTGACAGAGGCTTTACCCATGGTGAAGATTCTTAAGTGTTAGAGCTAATGGAAAACTGGCTTTAAACTGGTAGTTACTCCCTTTTTTTTTAACAAAGATTTCATAACTATCAACTGCAGGATTATTAAAAGATGTGAGCCATGCTCTGACAAAAAGGAGCTTAACCCTTTACCGTACAATGCTGCCTTTTAACGCCCCTGGGATAGAAGCCTTTTGAAAACATTGTGGGAAAAGGTGAAAATGCTGGTTACCAGCATTTTCTCCTTTTCCCACAATGTTTTCTACTCTATCAAAGAAACATTGCACCATTTGAGGCACACTGAAATTGTCGTCTGCAAATGCTTTCAATTTGAACAAGGCTAAAACGTTGTCGTCTGGTAAAGGGCTTAATACATTTCTGTAATGCATTATACCAAGCAGGTCATCATAATTATAATATTAATTATGGATCCATGAAAATTATTTTGTCTAACAACAGATTGTATCATAAGGTAAACTGATCCTGCAAGTTGACCTGGGTCAATACTTTTCATAGATGCATTAACCCTTTACCACACAATCCCGACTTTTAATGACCCTGAGAAAAGAGCCTGTTGAAAACATTATGGGAAAAGTAGAAAATGCTGGTTACCAGCATTTTCTACTTTTCCCACAATGTTTTCTACCCTTCCCAAAACGAAGTTCAATTTTAAAGTCACTTTTATTTTTTTGTCTGCAAATGCTTTCAATTTCAACCAGTCTAAAATTTTGTCATTTGGTAAAGGGTTAGAGATGCATTAGATATTGTTTACCAGCATTTTCTACTTTTTGCACAAAATGCCCTTTTGTAAGGCTCATCAGAACTTGAGTTTAACCCTTTATCACATAGCAAAATTTCAGACTCATCCATATTGTAGGAATTTACAGATGAGAATTCAAATATTTTTCAAAAGGTAGTATTTATCCTTGAATAGGTAGTAAACATTGTGGGAAAAGGAGAAAATGCTGGTTACCTGCATTTTCTCCTTTTCACACAATGTTTTCAAAAGGCCTCTTTCTCAGGTTGTTAAAACTTGGTATTGTGTGGTAAAGGGTTAAATGGAAAAAGGCTAACATTCATTGCTATTATTTTCAGGGTTTGAGGCTGGGTTGACTTCATTTAACCTGAAGATATTAATGTTGGATCGGATCAACAATAGGAATAGATACTTGAGATATTGATGTCTCCAGTTCAAAATTGGCTTTGAGTGTTAAATAAGTATGTAGATGACAGAGAAATTGTTGCTTAGCAACTTTCTGTAGAAACTGATACAGTTTGACAGTTTGACTCTGATGGATATCTTGTTTCCACAGAGAGAAAAGTGTTAATGGAGATTTGATCTGAGATGGTCTGTCACAGCAAAGTGTTAATATATATATGATGTGAAGTAAGCTATCTGATAAATAGTGGTGATACAGACTCATTCATATTGTTGCTGTCATGGACTTGACTGGAGAACATAAATATTGTCGCACATGGTCATAATGTGAAAATCTGTGGGCAAATCTTCTGAAAAGGTAAATATTTTTTTTTTCATACTTACCAGCCTTTTTGCACATGAAAATCGTTGTTCTTCATTATCTTCCGCTAGGTGGCATTTTTCAAATACATAAACTATCTGATATGGGCATTCTGGGTACAGAACCAGATTATTTTAGGGCGGGAATCAATGCAACAAATTTCAAAATAAAATGTATGTTTACTCTCTAAAACCTACCTTGTGTGATTCATTCAGCCATGGTTAGCTAGCATATACCCTGTGCACCAGCCATTTATAAACATAGCCCATATAAGCTTGGAAAAAAGCCCCGGTATAAGCCCAGCAAGGTGGGGTCGTTATTTTTGTTGTTAGTCTGTTGCACTGGTTTTCTGGTTTTCT
This sequence comes from Tridacna gigas, assembly GCA_945859785.2. Classification (NCBI taxonomy): domain Eukaryota; kingdom Metazoa; phylum Mollusca; class Bivalvia; order Cardiida; family Cardiidae; genus Tridacna; species Tridacna gigas. Next base: position 53,682,567 of record OX244042.2, read on the forward strand.
CCATGTCTATGTTTAGAAACTGTCTACAGAGATTAGCAGTAAATAGTTGGTATTCTAGGAAAAATATTTTCCTCATTTGAAATCATTTTGTTTATTAAGAAATTTGTAGGGAAAAACTAGCTTGAGTTTTTCCACAGACATATTATCTATTGCCATTTTCCGCCTGCACTTTTTAACCAGCAACTTACGTACCGCATATTAATATTTGTCCTTTTTTTGTCCAGTGATGCATCATAGGGGACAGGTCAAATCTTCGAAGAATACGATATGCGCAGACAGCGGTTATTCTTCGACAGTTTGTTGATCCATAAACTGTATGTAACTGTTCTGTGCAGGATTTTTCTACAAAAGGTGACAGTTATATCTAAACTAACAGAGAGGAGATTTTCAAAATAAGGGGGTCAAATGCACTTGAGACCAATTCCCACCAACAATATTGACCCCTTTCCATAAAATCCCTAGTTTTAAGGGCCCTGAGAAAGATTTTTTTTTTAAAACATTGTGAGAAAAGGAGAAAAATGCTGGTAACCAGCATTTTCTCCTTTTCCTACACTGTGTTCTACCCTTTCATATAAGAATCTAATCATTTGAACAACATTTACTATGTCATCTGCAAATGCTTCCAGTTTGGAGGAGTCTAAAATTTTGTCATGTTGGAAAGAGCTAATAGAGACAAATTCTCAAAAACAATTAATTTGGGACACAGTCGAAATGTGTGTCATGATGGGATATTTTTCTGTTGCAATGGGCAATGTCCCAGAATGCATATGATAAATTTGTGGGATACACTAGTAATGGGACTGTAGCATTGTCCATTTACATCGAAGGTTTGAATCCAGACATTAGGGGGGCAACTGCCCTGATCACAGTGCAGACCGTCAGTAAATAGGCCAACAGAAGAGTTGGAAAAAAAAGAATTTTTGTGGCTATTTTCTTAAAGTAATACTTGTCTCTTAACTCTTTACCAAACGACAAAATTTCAGACTGGTCCATATTGAAAGCATCTACAGACAACAAAATAAATGTGACTGAAAAATTGAAAGTGTTTTGGGAAGGGTAGAAAACATTGTGGGAAAAGGAGAAAATGCTGGTTACCAGCATTTTCTCCTTTTCCTACAATTTTATCAAAAGGCTTATTTCTCAGGGTCGTTAAAAGTCGGGATTGTGTGGTAAAGGGTTAAGGTACTTTAAGATTTCGCACCAGAATTTGCCAAGTCTAACGGGAATGCTTCATAGATAGTAACATTTGTTGATTATGTTGAATCAAATTACAAACAAGAAATATCTTTAAGAAAGATAGACGGCGTAAATTTGTCAGCAAAAAGGCAGTGGCCTTAAAATAAACATGTCTTCATTTTTCACCAGTCACAAATTTCTATCCATTCATTTGTTATCAGTACCAAAAAGTAGGTCAAAAGCCAGCACATTCAGTTACGATGAAAAAAAAATGTAAACATCAAAAATGTCCAGAAGAAGGCGTAAGCCGAAATGTTGATAAAGAATTCTTGATGAAACTTATACATGATGTTAAAGATTTATTTCCAGTTGTGGAATTAGGATATTGAAATAGGTTCATTGACGTCATAATATTATCTGGCCACAGTGGGCTGGGGTTTAACACTTTACCACACGATCCCGACTTTTAACGACCCTGAGGAAGAAACCTTTTGAAAACATTGTGGGAAAAGGAGAAAATACTGGTAACCAGCATTTTCTCCTTTTCCACAATGTTTTCTACCATATCAAAGGCAAAATTCCTCATTTGACTAACATTTAAAATGTCGTCTGCAAGTGGTTTCAATTTGGACTGGTCTACATTTTTCTCGTGTGGTGAAGAGTTAATGCGTCTCCATTATCTGGTCACAAGGGGGGGGGGGGGGGGTTTGATTCATTATACCAAGCAAGTCATAACATAATTGTGCAGGCTGACATTGGTCAACACTTTGTGCAGATGCATGAAAAGTCCTTTTCACACAGAATGGCTGATAGAAGTATTTATCAGTGATTGACTAAAAGAAAAATTGATTCACAAAAATGGCCTGTTTTAACCCTTTCCCAAACAAGCCCTGGTTTTCACGTGTCTGCAGTACAAGTCTTTTGAAAACACTGTGGGAAAAGGAGAAATTGCTCGTAACGAGCAATTTCTCCTTTTCCCACAGTGTTTTCTACCCTTTTTGATAACTTTATGCCATTTTCATCAAATTTAAAATTGTCGTCTGCAAACTCTTTCAATTTGGACCAGTCCAAAATTCGTCGTTTGGGAAAGGGTTAACAATGAAGTGTTGATTTTTACTCTTGACAGAGTTGAGAGCCCTGCAGGATGTTGATCAAAGAGTACAGGATCTCCCTGCCCATGAGTGTGGAGGAATACAGAATAGCCCAGCTCTATATGATACAGGTAGGTTTACTTTAGCTTCTTATCCCTTTACCAAACAATCGCGGGTTTTAACGACACTGAAGAAAATGCCTTTTGAAAACATAATGGGAAAATGAGAAAATCCTGGTAACCAGCATTTTCTCCTTTTCCCATAAGGTTTTCTCCTTTTCCCATAAGGTTTTCTCCTTTCCCCATAAGGTTGTCTACCCTTTCAAGGACACATTCCATCATTTGAAATACATTTGATTTGTCGTCTGCAAATGTTTTCATTTTGGACAAAGCTAAAATTTTGTCGTTTGGTAAAGGGTTATTTCAAATGCTGAGGTGCTGAGTCTGGTGGTGCAGTTGGCAGCAAACAATATTTGAGACCAGATGGGCGTGGGGTCATAGGTTTGAATCCCCAGCTAGGCAAATTTCTTTCCGAGGATAGATGGCAGTCATTGTGACAGAATATTTGTCAAAATTTAGGATAGTGTAGATCACCGATCAGACTTTTAATTCACCACCTGCAAAAGTCATAATACCCCTTTGCCACATATTCCTGAGTTTTAACGGCCCTAAAGATGAAGACACTTGGAAACATTGTAGGAGACGGAGAAAATGCTGGTAACCACAATGTTTTCTGGCCTTTCTGGGAACTACAGCTCTCTTGTAACAATTTTGAATTTGTTGTCACCAGTTACTTTCAATTTGGAAGAGTTAACGTTTTGTTTAGAAATAGGATAAAGCACAGTAAAGATTCAACTCTTTACCACACAATCCTCAGTTTTAATGACACTGATAACATAACTTAAGAAAACATTGTGGGAAAAGCAGAAAAATGCTGGTCTGTTTATCTGTTAGAACTAGTTGAGCCCTTTACAATATGAGAAAATTTTAGGCTTGTCCAAATCAAAGCATTTGCAGACGACAATTTCAATGTGGCTCAGATAGTGCAATTTTTCTTTGATAGGGTAGAAAACATTGTGGGAAAAGGAGAAAATGCTGGTTACCAGCATTTTCTCCTTTTCCCACAACGTTTTCATAAGGCTTCTTTGCCAGGGTCGTTAAAAGTCAGGATTGTGTGGTAAAGGGTTAAGCCCTAGATAGGAAAATCTCTATCATGCCCAGTGTTTGCTGTCTATAAACTTGGATAGATTGAACTGTCTCTCCTGTGAATTATGATGGAGATAGGTTGATAAATAATCTCTTTACCAAATGGCAAAATTTTAAACCTGTCCAAATTTAATGCTTTACCAAACGACAAAATTTCAGACTTATCCAAATTGAAAACCTTTGCAGACAACAAAATAAATGTGACTCAAAAGTTGAAATTTGTTGTTGGAATGGTAGAAAAAATTGTGGGAAAAAGAGAAAATGCTGTTAACCAGCATTTTCTCCTTTTCCCACAATCTTTTTAAAGGCTTTTTTTCCTAGGGATGTTTAAAGTCAGGATTGTGTGGTAAAGAGTTCAGGCATTTTCAGACAACAAATTAAATCTGGCCGACATAATGGCTCTTATCCTTGAACGAGAAGAAAACATCGTGGGAAAGGAAGAAAATGCTGGTAACCACCATTTTCTTCTTTTTCTGCAGTGTCTTCAAGGACTTCTTCCTGGGGGTCCTAAAAACTCAGAATTGTGTAATGAAGGGTTATTTTATTTTCAATTACATCTTTTTTACACAAAAAAAATTGGTTTAACCCTTACCAAGCAACACACTATCCTAGTTATACTATACAATATCTTCCTAAAAAGGTATGCTAACTAAACACTGAGTAATAAGCAAAAAGACCATAGACCTATGATAATGTTGTACGGCCTTAAAACAAACACCATAAAACAACAATACTTTTGCCGTAAATGTCAAACCAATGGCAGAAATTGTTGGCATTTTTTGGGGGCATTTGTCGAATACAATGCCATTATGAGTTCAATTGGCATTTTGAAAATCATGTATCATAGTTTGTGCAAAACCGAAGGAAGTAAACCTAATTAAAATAAATTTTTCTGAGACAAATAAGTGTTTCGATTGTACTCAAATATGAAATTGAAAATGGCGTATTACAATAAATTGGATTAGGTCATCGATTGTGGAAATACTTCCTTTTTATTATACGCCCGTCGAAGACGGGACGTATTATGGGATCACCCGTGGCGGGCGGGCGGGCGGGCGGCGTCCAGTTCTTTGTCCGGAGCATATCTCCAAAACTATACTACCTACGATTATGAAATTTCATACGTGGATAGATCTCATCAAGGGGGAGTGCAGCGCACAGGAATCATAACTCTTGCTTCCTTAATTTTTGAGTTATTGCCCTTTCTTGTTTTTCATACTTGAATTTTGTCCGGTGAATATCTCCAATACTATACTACCTAGGGTTATGAAATTTCATGAGTGGATAGATCTCATCAAGGGGGAGTGCAGTGCACAGGAATCATAACTCTTGCTTCCTTAATTTTTGAGTTATTGCCCTTTCTTGTTTTTCATACTTGAATTTTGTCCGGTGAATATCTCCAATACTATACTACCTAGGGTTATGAAATTTCATGAGTGGATAGATCTCATCAAGGGGGAGTGCAGTGCACAGGAATCATAACTCTTGCTTCCTTAATTTTTGAGTTATTGCCCTTCCTTGTTTTTCATACTTGAATTTTGTCCGGTGAATATCTCCAATACTATACTACCTAGGGTTATGAAATTTCATGAGTGGATAGATCTCATCAAGGGGGAGTGCAGTGCACAGGAATCATAACTCTTGCTTCCTTAATTTTTGAGTTATTGCCCTTTCTTGTTTTTCATACTTGAATTTTGTCCGGTGAATATCTCCAATACTATACTACCTAGGGTTATGAAATTTCATGAGTGGATAGATCTCATCAAGGGGGAGTGCAGTGCACAGGAATCATAACTCTTGCTTCCTTAATTTTTGAGTTATTGCCCTTTCTTGTTTTTCATACTTGAATTTTGTCCGGTGAATATCTCCAATACTATACTACCTAGGGTTATGAAATTTCATGAGTGGATAGATCTCATCAAGGGGGAGTGCAGTGCACAGGAATCATAACTCTTGCTTCCTTAATTTTTGACTTATTTTCATACTTGAATTTTGTCTCGAGCATATCTCCAAAACTATACTACCTATGGCTATGAAATTTCATGCGTAGATAGATCTCATCAACTGGGAGTGCAGTGCACATGAACCATAACTCTTGCTTAATTTTTGACTTATTGCTCTTTCTTTATTTTGAAACTTTAATTTTGTCCAGTGCATATCTTCAGAACTATACTAGCTAAGGATATGAAATTTCATGCGTGGATACATTCCATCAACGGGAAGTGCTGTGCATATAAATTTCAACTCTTGCTTGCTTAATTTTTCAGTTACTGCCCTTTCTTGTTTTTTTTTCGAACTTGAATTTTGTATGATGTATATCTCTCAAACTATACTACCTCGAGTTATGAAATTTTAGGGCTGGATACATCTCATCAAGGGGTAGTGCAGTGCACATGAAATATAAATTGCTTATTTTTTATGCACCAGCATTTTCTCCTTTTCCCACAATGTTTTCTACCCTTTCCAAACCAAATTTCAATTTTTGAGTTACATTTAGTTTGTCAACTGCAAATGATTTCAATTTGGACTAGTCCAAACTTTTGCTGTGTGGTAAAGATTTAATAGTAATACAATAATAAACAAGAGTTCCGTCAACACAAATACACTGCCATTATCTTCAATCAACAGTAAAAAAAATATTCTGCACTACTATTTTTCTATACCTCCCCTTTATCATTATTATGCCCCAACTTTACAACTTGGGGTAAGACGGGCATATCTTGCGACAATTTGCCGCTCTTGTTGAAAATAGCTTGATCAGCTATGGCCTTCTGTAGTGGCGTAATGATACACACATACTGTGCTTGTGTGTCCCAAAACCAGTTTGTTCCTGGCTTATTCGACCCAGGGCTTGTTTGCCCAGACTTGTTCGTCCCACAAGATTACACCCTTCTCCATCGGATTTTGCATGACTATATAGTGGGTTGACTTTCAAGCGAATACTTTGAAAATATTTCTGTTGTTTATTTTTCAAATTATTAATGCCATACAGTGGCTCCCTTGACAAATGCCACACCAGTGTTTTCAATGCTTTGATTTTTCTAGTTAGCTCACCTGAGCATAAAGTGCTCAAGGTTAGCCTTTGTGATAGTGCTGTGTCTGTGTCACTCATGTGCATCATGTGTCCTCCAGGTGTCAACAATTACCTTGTGTGCACTCTAGAGGCCACATTTTTAGCCTGATACTCATAAAACTTTGTCAGAATGTTTTCTTTGATAATATCACGGACGAGTGTGAAATTGGGTCACCAGAACAAATTTCAGAAAAACCTTGTGTGCACTGGAGAGGCCACATTTTTGGATAACAGGTTTAAAATCACATACCGTGACAAGATAATTTGTAAATCTGACTTGATAATGTTTATATCATCTCATCATAGTTCGTGGTTTCAAACATGTATTCCCAAAAAACAAGCAATAATATTAACTGTTAATGAAAGGTTTATCGAGTTGGATTTATACAAATGACACTGTATAGCTCTCATGCAATAAACCTTTCACTATCCATTTATATTATTGTTTGTATTTGGGAACGCAGTTTTAAAATCATGTACAGTGACAAGATAATTTTACTTTAGTTTGGATAGTTAATCCATGTTAATGAAATTGATTTCTAAAATTACCCTCTGCATACTTGTATCATTAAAAAGAGACTTTCCGATAATATAAACATGATTGGGTGGGTTTTATATAGTTTAATGGCCATTGTGTGTCACTTGATAAGATTAAACCAAATAGTTTTTCGGCAAGAATGTATGAAACAAAACTCAGATAAATCTCAGAAATGTTAAACTACAATCCAAAATATACTTATGCTATAATTTCAGAACTCATAATACAGAGCTCCAGATAGAGGGAGTGATTTTGATTTCAAAATTATAAATACTAATCACTCTCCACTAAATCGTATGTTATGGGTACTCATTAGAATCGTCTCATCAAGACGATTCTAATGAGTACCCACAACATAGGGTTTGGAAGAGAAATCATGGATTTAGAATACTATAACTCCCTCTTACCTGGAGGTCTGAATAATACCCGTTGTATGTTCTTGTATTTGGATTGTTTGTGAATATCCAAATGACACAATATCAACTTTTAAGTATATCAACTTTTAAGTATAACTCCAACTCGATAAACCTTTCAGTAACAGTTAATATTATTGTTTATTTTTTGGGAATACATGTTTAAAACCACAAACCATGATAAGATAATATAAACATTATAGAGTTGGATTTATACATTATCTTGTTGCAGTACGTAATTTTAAACCAGTTATCCCAAACATAAACAATAATATAAACTGATTATGAAACGTTTATTGAATGAGGGCTATATAACCCTTTCCCAAACAAGCCCTTGTTTTCATGTGTCTGCAGTACAAGTCTTTTGAAAACACTGTGGGAAAAGGAGAAATTGCTCGTAACGAGCAATTTCTCCTTTTCCCACAGTGTTTTCTACCCTTTTTGAGAACTTTCTGCCATTTTCATCAAAAAAAAAAATCATCGTCTGCAAACTCTTTCAATTTGGACCAGTCCAAAATTTGTCGTTTGGGAAAGGGATAACCAGTGTTTTGGGTATTTTGATTTAAAGTCAAAGTTTGTGTCTATATAAAGAAAAGGGGATAAATCACGCCGACTGTAATGCTTTACATTCGGATGAAGCTATCAGATTTATATTGTGCTGGATAAAGTCTCCGCCAGCCAATCAATTTTATATCTGCTGATGATTACAAGAACATCTCCCAGGCAGCGTAGAACATCAATATCTGTTTGGTAAAGCAACAGACCCAGTGTTTATAGACTGGAATTACATATTGATCATTCTATGGAGAAAAAAAAACCTAGTTGTATTATCCCTTTACAACACAATCCTGAGTTTTAACGACCCTGAGAAAGAAGCCTTTTGAAAACATTGTGGGAAAAGGAGAAAATGCTGGTAACCAGCATTTTCTCCTTTTCCCACAATGTTTTCTACTCATTCAAAACGAATTCCATCATTTGAGCCAAATCTAAATTGACTTCTGCGAATGCTTTCATTTTGGGCAAGCCCAATATTTCAGTTACTCAAGTTATAAATCTTTACCTAGAGGACAAAAGTTTTGACATCCATTTTGAAAGCATTTGGTGGTGACAAATTACTTGTTGCTCATATATCTAGAGTTGTCTTTGTAAGGAAAGAAAACACTGTTGGGAAAAGGGAAAACGCTATTGGCATTTCCCTTTTCCCACAATGTAGTCAAAGCCTGTCTTCCTCCATGCCATTGCCAAGCCCCAGTAGCACAGTAGGGCACAGGACTTATCAACAGGGAGTTACTGGTTTGAGTCCCCAGCAGGGCGAATTTCTTTGGATGGATTGATGACTGTCATTGCGACAGGATTCATTCCTTTCTCACCACTGATCATTGTTTTGACACTGGTTATGTTGGAGAGCAGCCAGTGGCTAATGGGAAGAATACTGTGCTTACCAGCATTTTATCCTTTTCCCGCAATGTTTCTTGCCATTTTAAAGAAAGAAATCACCTTTTGAGCATTCAAGTTGTCATCTGTAATTGCTTTCAATTCAACAGAGTATAAAATTTTGTCATTTGGTAATGACACATTGCCTGGAACTATAAGGCCATCATGGTTATGGCATGCCGCAAAGTTGTGTTTGGCAATGGATTTGCTCCACATTCAAAGCACTTGAAGATGACAAATGTTACTACAATGATGCTCTCTGTCTTTGATTGGATAGAAAACGTTTTTGGGAAACAGAGAAAAAGATACTGCCTGAATGCTGCTGGAAACAACATAAACCCATCACCAAACAATCTTGAGTTTTAACGACCCTGAAAAGGAAAGCTTTTTAAAAAATATTTGTCGGAAAAGGAGAAAATGCTGGTAACCAGCATTCTCTTCTTTTCCCACATTGTTTTCAAACGCCTTCTCTTTCAGGGTTGTTAAAAACACAGGATTGTGTGGCAAAGGGTTAACTCTACCAAACGACAAATTTTTAGACATGTCCAAATTGATAGCATTTGCAGATGACAAAGTAAATATGATTCAAATAATTGGACCTGCTTTAGATATTGGAGAAAACATTGTGGGAAAAGAAGAAAGTGCTGGTTACCAAAATGCTGTTTTCAAAAGGATGTCTCCCCCAGGATCGTCAAAAATGCAGGATTGTGTAGCAAAGGGTTATGGGTGAATACAAATAGATTGCTGAAATAGATCAGTACCAATAATGGATAGAATGGAGAAGTTGCATGTCAAAAGTGCTTCTTTCTCTGCCTTAATCTTTCTCAGTCTTAACCCTTACCCTGTGGAATAAAGATTGTTAATGATTGCACAGATATAGTTTGCTAAATTTATGGGCATCAAGCTGCACTTGTATGACTGAAACTACCGATAGAAAAGCGGAGGGTGAAGAGCAAGATCAGACTGCATGTATGTGCAGGCTAATCTTGCATTACACTCTCCATAAAATTCATACATGGTCAGGATAAGAGTTAACTTTTTACCAAATGACAAAATTCAAGACTTTTCCAGATTGAAAGCATTTGCAGACAACAAAATAAATGAGACATAAAAAATTGAAACTTGTTTTTGTAGAAAATAGTGTGGGAAAAGGAGAAAATGCAGGTTATCAACATTTTCTGCTTTGTCCACAATGTCAAAAGCTTTCTTTCTCATGGTTGTTAAAAGTCGGGATTGCATGTGCCTGTGTGTCCCATGACATTTAGCCCTTTACCAGACAACATAATGTTAGAGTTGTCCAAATTCGAAGCATTTGCAAATAACAAGTTGAATGTCGCTAACAATATTGAATTTGTCTTTTAAAAGGCCAAAAATATTATAGAAAATGGTTACCAGCATTTCAACATTTAACTACAATGTTTACAATAGCCTGTTTCACCAGGGTAACTAAAATGTGGGATTATTTGATAAAAAAAGATGTTTGCAACATTCTGGGAAAAAGAAAATCTGCTGCTGCTAGCATTTCATACTTTTCCCACAATGTGTTGTATTCTTTTAACCCTTTACTAGACGACAAAATTTTAACCTTTTCCGAATTGAAAGTATTTCGAGGGTTGAATGCGAAACTTTAACATTGCATTTTGGAAAATATTACAGGAGAGGGGGAAAAAATTTAATTCCGTGAAAAGCGTTGTTAGATCGTCTTGTTTAATTAGGTTGTGCTGAATTCATGCTCTCAGCTCAACACAACATATCTAAACAAGATGATCTAACTATTCTTTTCACAGAAATGAGAAGCGTTTTTACCTCTCCTGTAAAATTTTTTGAAACGCAGATGGGATAGTTTCGTATTCACCCCCCGATTTGCAGACAACAATTTCAATATGACTCAAATGGTGCAATTTTCCTTTGATAGGGTAGAAAACATTGTGGGTAAAGGAGAAAATGCTGGTTACCAGCATTTTCTCCTGTTCCCACAATGTTTTTAAAAGGCATCTTTCCTAGGGTGGTTAAAGGGCAGCATTGTGTGGTAAAGGGCGGCATTGTGTGGTAAAGGGTTTATATAAAGAAATATCCCACAATTTCTGTAATATATTATTTGTTGTCTGCAAAAAGCTTTTGTAAAGAGTTAAACCCCTTTTCCCAGTGTTCTGCTCAATCAAATACTTTCAATCTGCACAAGTCTAAAATGAGGCCATCTTGGTATACAGCGTAGACTAGACTAGATAGTCTATAACTATTTACCAAACAACAAAATTTTAGACTGGTTGAAATTGACCTTTCTGCCGATTTTGATTGACAGGTCCTATCAGCCAAGCAAAACGCAGTATAGCACGTCGTGTAAACACAAGGGTCAGACAAAGTGATAGACTGTACTATTGACAATGTAATTGTTTTCTTTTTGTTTAAACCATAGTTCTAAGACTGGATTATACAATAATTATTCCAAAATGGATTAAAGTTACACGTAAGAATCATGTGGTAAAGTAATTGTTAAATTGTATATCCTGAAAGGAAAACTAAATTCATCCATTCCAAAAACCTAGATCTACGTAAAACGGTAAATTTAACAAGGATTCCAAAAAAACCAGCCATTCTACCAAACAACAGAAAAGCAGTTGTTTTTTTTTTCCCCCAGTCTTCCAGGAAAGAAAGAACGGTTATGCCAAACTATTTTTGTTAAACAACCTGTTTTGAAATCTAACTGCACATCCATCTTTCAAATTCAAACCCATTACACAAAGACAGTCGTAATCGTTACATACGAAATGAGCAACAGGAAGAAGGATAATTTATCGACAGCGACTTGTCACCCAGTTTCAAAAATAAGTTGACATTGCGAACATCATCATATGATTCTTGTTGTAATACTTTAGAGAGCATTCATATTTTATTCTTGTTTCTTAAAGATGATTGCATGTGACTCTTCATGTCACTTTTGCCTGGTTCGAACGATTGTTTGTGTTCCCAACCATTGTTGCATGACTGATAAATGCACGTCCATTCCAAAACCAGTATAATCCTTATAAATACCCAAGTGACCAAATATGCCCCCCCCCCATTTAAATTTTTTGACAACATGCATCTGTTAAAAATACGACAAACCTCCTAATTGATTACTTACAATAAACTTCTTGATTTTCACTCAAACAGGTGTTGGAGGTGTTAACCCTTTCCAAAACAATAAATTTTAGACTGGTCCAAATTGAAAGAGTTTGCAGACAACAATTTTAAATTTGATGAGAATGGCAGAAAAGTCTCAAAAAGGTAGAAAACACTGTGGGAAAAGGAGAAATTGCTCGTTACGAGCAATTTCTCCTTTTCCCACAGTGTTTTCAAAAGACTTGTACTGCAGACAGGTGAAAACCAGGTCTTGTTTGGGAAAGGGTTATTAATTAAATCTTTACCATACAACAAAAGATTAGATCCGTCTTTTTTGAAAACATTTGCTGTCAACAAATTAAACATTGCTCCAATGATGAGATTTGTCTTTAAAAGGATAGAAAATATCTAAGGAAAAAGAGAAAGTTTTCAAAAGTTACCTCCTTCAGGTACGGGTTTGTGTGGTAAAGGGTTAAATTGTAAATTGTTTTCTCATATTGTTCACTGTCAAACTGACATGTTATATACTGATTAAATGTCTTAAAAACTTATGCTCCTATTATAAGTTATGGATAATGGCGACAGCAATCTACTCACAATGTAATTTTAGTTTAAATGCTGTGACCAAACATGGAATTACGAACATATTTGCGCTATTTTCATTTTTCGATTTCTCATAAATATAACATTATTCAAAGTACTTTTTCTTGTTACTTTGGCAATTTAGTCCGAACTGAAAAGAACGTTGGGAAAAAAGCTTTGGGTACTTTGATTATAGCGAAATATAAGCTGGAATAAAACATAGATAATCTCTCTTTCTCTATGTATTCAAGGCCATTTTCTGGTTTGTTTGCAGGGCATAACGACCGAAATACCTCGTTACTAAGGTGGGTGTGCCAAACTCGCGTTTGCAGAAAGGTAAATTTGAAAGCACTTGCAGAGGACAAAATAAATGCACCTTTAAAATTGAAATTTTGGGAAGGGTAGAAAACATTGTGGGAAAAGGAGAAAATGCTGGTTACCAGCATTTTCTCCTTTTCCCACAATGTTTTCAAAAGGCTCTTTTCTCAGGGTCGTTAAAAGTCGGGATTGTGTGGTAAAGGAATAAAAAATTGAACTGTGCTCTGGCAAAGGGTGGCTTGATGCACCTTTGTGATACACTGTACCAATCAAGTCATCACATAATTATGGATCCGTAAGATCCATTTTGTTCAACAACCAAGTGAATCACAAATTAGAATGGTCCTTTGACATGCAGAAAATTTGAAAGAAATCAAAAAGTTTCAGCCCATTTCAGCCTGCGCAGAGCATGCAGGCTGACATGGGTTGGTACTTTTTGCAGATGCACTAAGCCCCATTTTCACAGAGCATGGCTCATTTTCTTTTATTTTCTGTCTGTTCATTTCAGAAAAAAAGTCGGGAAGAGAGTCATGGCGCTGGGAGTGGTGTAGAAATCCTGAAAAATGAGCCCTACACGAAGGGCCCCGGGGGTGACGGACAGTATACTTACAAAATATATCATATTGGCAGCCATTTACCAGGTATGTAATACTTGTCTGCACATATTCTGGCAGCTCAGCCCCGGTAGCACAGTCAGAAGCATACAGGACATGAGATCAGGGAGTTGGTGGTTTGAATCCCCAGCTTGACAAATTTCTTTCCAAGGGTTGATAATAGTTATTTCAACAGGATTCATTCCTTCCCTACCGCTGGTTATTGTTTTGCCAGTGATTATGTGGGGAAAGCAGCTAGCAGCTTTGGAAAAACATTGTTGGTAACAAGCATTTTCTCCTTTTCCAACAATGTTTTTATCCTATTGCAGACAAATCTCACCATTTGAGCCATATTTAATTTTTTGTTTGCAATACTTTCAATTTGGACAATTTTAAAAGTTTGTCATGTGGGTAAAGGGTTAAAGTATTGACTACTTTTAACCTTAGAAGGACCTTTCAAAACTATAACTGCCTTTGCGGCCAGTGTAGATCAAGATCACAATGCAAAAAATGTGCAATCTGACTGTCGGCTGTGGTGAAACTCTATAGACAAAGTCACCATGATATTGCATAATACTTGGGTCTTAATTCTTAATCAAACAACAAAATTGTTGAATTGTCAAAATTGAAAGGATTTGCAGACAACAAATTAAACGTAACTTAATTAGATATGTCTTTGATAGAGTAAAAAACATTGTGGGAAAAGGAGAAACAAGCATTTTCTCTTTTTCCCACAATGTTTTCTAAAGCCTTCTTCTCCAGGGTTGTTAAAACTGGGCATTGTTTGGTAAAGGGTTGATTCTTAACTCTTTACCAAACGACAAAATTTTAAACTGGTCAAAATTGAAAGCATTTGCAGACGACAAAATAAATGTTACTCAAAAACTGAAATTTGTTTTTGGAAGGGTAGAAAACAATGTGGGAAAAGGAGAAAATGCTGGTTACCAGCATTTTCTCCTTTTCCCACAATGTTTTCAAAAGCTTTCTTTCTCAGGGTTGTTAAAAGTTGGGCTTGTATGGTAAAGAGTTAACTCAATGTTTTCTACCCTTCCCAAAACAAATTTCAATTTTTTAATCACATTTATTTTGTTGTCTGCAGATGCTTTCAATTTGAACCAGTCTAAAATTTTGTCGTTTGGTAAAGAGTTAATTGAAAATGTATGTTGGGTTTATTCATTGCCCTAAGGGTTAACCCTTAACTGATCGTGACTTGTTAACGACCCTGAGAAAAAAGGCTTTTGAAAACATCGTGGGAAAAGGAGAAAATGCTGGTAACCAGCATTTTCTCCTTTTCTCACAATGCTTTCTGTCCTATCAAAACAAATTTGACCATTTTAGCAATATTTAATTTGTCTTCTGCAAATGCTTCCAATTTGGACCAGTCTAAAAATTTGTTGGTTGGTAAAGAGTTAAGTTTTGTGGTCTGATTATAGAGTTCTGAAAATATCCATCACACACAGTCCCGAGTTTTAACGATCCTGAGAAAAAACCTTTTGAAAACATTGTGGGTGACCATCATTTTCTCCTTTTTCCATAATGTTTTCTAACTTTTCAAAAACAAGTAAGTTCAGCCAAGTTTAATTTTTTGTCTGCAAATGCTTTGAATTTCAACCAGTCTAAATTATTGTTGTGTGGTAAAGAGTTATACAGCACACTGTAGGTTGAAAAAGCTAATTTTAGAAAAAAAACAGGGCATTGGCGTGGAGATACACTGTAATGGGTTTTACAGATTTCAGATTAGACCTTTCACTGTTTTATGATGATCATTTACCCTGGGAATTATTCTGTTCATTAGATCTAAAAATAGCTAGATTTCATGGGGGAAAAAAAACTTAATTAACCCTTTACCACACAATCCCGAGTTTTCAGGACCTTGAAGAAGAAGTCTTTTGAAAACATTATGGGAAAAGGAGAAAATGCTGGTCATCATCATTGTCTCCTTTTCTCTCATTTGTTTTCTACTTAGTTAAAGCCAAGTTTCATTTTTTGAGCCACCAATTTGTCGTCTGCATGTGCTTTAACTCTTTACTACACAATCCCGACTTTAAACGACCCTAAAAAAGGAAGCCTTTTGAAAACATTGTGGGAAAAGGAGAAAATGCTGGTAACCAGCATTTTCTCCTTTCCCCACAATGTTTTCGACCTGTCCTGTAACAAATTTCAATTTTTAAGTTGCATTTAATTTGTTGTCTGCAAATGCTTTCATTTCGGATTGGTCTAAAATTTTGTCATTTGGTAGCGGGTAAAAATTGACATGTCAAAAATTTTGTCATGTGGTAAAGGGTTAACTCTTTACCCAAGTTTTCATGCCCTTGAAGAAGAAGTATTTTGAAAACATTGTGGGAAAAGGAAAAAAATGCTGGTA
The DNA here is from genome assembly GCA_945859785.2 of Tridacna gigas. Taxonomy (NCBI): domain Eukaryota; kingdom Metazoa; phylum Mollusca; class Bivalvia; order Cardiida; family Cardiidae; genus Tridacna; species Tridacna gigas. Next base: position 53,698,457 of record OX244042.2, read on the forward strand.
ACCAGCATTTTCTCCTTTTCCCAAAATGTTTTCTTCTCTTCTAGGATAATTTCCAGTTTTTGAGGCAAATTTCATTTATCAGCTGCAAAAACCTTTGAATTTGGATAGGTCTAAAATTTTGTTATATGGTAAAGAGGAAACCCTTTACCACACAATCCTGACTTTTAATGACCCTGAGAAAAAAGCTTTTTGAAAACATTGTGGGAAAAGGAGAAAATGCTGGTAACCAGCATTTTCTCCTTTTCCCACCATGTTTTCTTCCCTTTCACAGACAAATCTTACCATATGAGCCATATCTAATTTGTCGTCTGCAGATGCTTTTAGTTTGGACCAGTCTAACATTTTTTCATATGGTAAAGAGTTGAGATTTTCAAAACCCTGAGGCTATCATATGTCATTTTGTTTCCAGTGTTGACTCTTTACCAGACAACAAAATATTAGGCTGGTCCAAATTGAAAGCACTTGCAGACAACAAACTGAATGTGACCCAAAAACTAAAATTTGCCTTTTGAAGGATAAAAAACATTGTGGAGAAAGAAGAAAATGCTGTGGACCAGCATTTTCTCCTTTTCCCATATTGTGTTCAAAGACTTTTTTCCTCAGGATCATTAAAACTTAGGATTGTATTGCAAAGGGTTAAATATTATTTCAGATGCTATAGATTTTAGCATCTGTAGACAACTGTTAGTGTCTTCCAACTGACCGTTATTGAAAATAGGGTCCTGTGTGGCTCAGTGGTAAAGTGTGGGACTTGTAACCCAGGTTTGAGCCTTACTGGAAGCACTGGGTTTTTATGGGATTGTCCTTGACCACGACACTTCAGAGCCCAAGCCTAGTACTGGTGAAACCCAGGACATACATAAATAATATTATATGAATTGTCACTGTGATATGAATGAAATAATGTTGAAAGCAGGGTAAAACACCATTAAATTGTAATCAATCAATTAGTCAATTTAGTGACAACACTTGCAATTTCAGACCTGTTAACTCTTTACCAAACGACAAAATTTTAGACTGGTCGAAATTGAAAGCATTTGCAGACGACAAAATAAATGTGACTGAAAAATTGAAATTTGTTTTAGGAAGGGTAGAAAACATTGTGGGAAAAGGAGAAAATGCTGGTTACCACCTTTTTCTCCTTTTCCCACAATGTTTTCAAAGTCTTTCTTCCCTAGGGTCATTTATTAAAGGCTTCATAGTTTTATATTGTTTTAAATTTCTTCTTGCATTGTCCAATAGGCTGGTTTCGTGCCATTTTACCCAAGTCTGCATTACGGGTGGAGGAAGAGGCATGGAACGCCTACCCATACACAAAAACAAGATATCGCTGTCCATTCATCGAGAAATTTTTCATCGAAATCGAGACAAAGTACCTGAACGATGGAGGAGACAGGGAGAACGTCTTTAACATGGCCTCATCAGAGTTAAAGGAGCGCACCATCGGTAACCTGTTTTGACCAGGATTTATCTTCAAATGTCCAACTGTATAGATCAGAGACCAGACAAAATGTTCTGTGCAGTCTGATTTTGATCTACACTGTCCGCAAATGTACCTTAACCCTTTACCAAACAACAAAATTTTGAACTTGTCCAAATTAAAAGCATTTACAAAGGACAAATTAAATGTGGCTCAAATGATGAATTCTGTCTGTAATAGGATAGAAAACATTTTGAGAAAGGGAGAAAATGTTGGTTACTGGCATTTTCTCCTTTTCCCACAATATTTTCAAAAGCTTTCCCTTCAAGGGTCCTTAAAACTCGGGACTTTGTGGTAAAAGGTTAACCCTTTATCACACAATCTCGACACTTGATGACCCTGAGAAAGAGGCCATTTGTAAACATTCTGGGAAAAGGAGAAAATGCTGTTACCAGCATTTTCTCTTTTTCCCACAATGTTTTTTACTCATCCCAAAATAAAATTAATTTCGATCTTTCACTCACATTTATTCAGTCTGCAGGTACTTTCAATTTGGACTGTTCTAAAATTTTGCTGTTTGGTACTGAGTGAAAGTGACATTAGCCTTCTTAGGGGTATGTTGCTTTGCACACTTTGGCCAGCAAGTCTGTTGCTCATTGGGTAGAGCAATCCTGGGTCCATATTCACCAACCATTCTGAAGAACGTCCTTAGTCTTATTCTCCAAGAGTTTCTAAATTTGAAAGTAACACAACTTCTGACGGGGTTTAGCCAGTCATAAGCTATGTTACTTTGAGATGAATACAAATCTGAAGAATAAGACTAAGAATGTTCTTAAGAATGGTTGGTAAATACAGACCCATATTTGAACAGTACACAGACAGTGGTTAGGTTCTTCAAACTTCTGACTAGGTACAGGTAAATCATCAGGAAGTGTGTGTAAGCCTAACAGACTTAAAGATTAATTGATCTAAGGTCAAGGTCACAGTGACCTCCAATATACTAAACCTTGTACTAATATAGGGGAAAATAAATTATGCTTCTAAAGAAAAAAAAATAATATTAATTCATTGTCCATTTTCATTTTTAGCTTGGCAGTTTTCTGAAGAAAGTTTTGCAGGTATATTGTCATAGCCCTGGTGTTGTCATTGGGCAAAAAATTTGACAATACATAATATCTCTATCATTACGGAAGATATTTACTTCAAACTCAGAGTAGTTGTTAACTATCAAAAGGGGAACCCATGCAACAAGGACAGGTAACCATCAAAATATTTTTTGACAGTTATTCTCCTTTTTCATCTTAGAATTTTCACTAAATGCAACTGGAGCCAAGCGTTAGTACCTGCATGCTGTGCTCTTGTTTCTCTTTTAGATTATATTGACATTGTGTCGGACCCAATACAAAGTAGTGACTACAAGAAGGAAGAGGATCCAAAGCTATACCAGTCAAAGAAAACCCTTAGAGGTCCCTTAAATGATAATTGGAGGAGTGAATTCAAAAGGGCCTGTAAGGACCCAGGTACCAAAAATAAGGCAATTATGACCTCATATAAATTGTGCAGAGTGGAATTCAAGTACTGGGGGATGCAGAATAAGATCGAGAGATTCATACATGAAATAGGTAAGTAGACGTAGCTCCTTACCAGACAAACATTTTAGGCTTGTCCAAATTGAAAGGAATTGCAGATGACAAAATAAATGGGCCATGCTCTGACAAAAGGGGGCTTAATATATCTCTGCTATGCATGATACCAAGAAAGCCAACACATAATTATCAATCCATAATAGCCACTTTTTTTTAATTATCAACTGAACAATGAGGTAAAATGGTCCTTTGACACGTAGAAAATTGACGAATGGTGAAAAGTTTCAGCCCAGGTCAGTCTGTGCGGACTGCGCAGGCTGACCTGGTTTGATACTTTTCGCAGATGCATTAAGTCCCCTTTTCACAGAGCTTGGCTCAATGTAGAATTCAAATACTGAGGTATGCAGAATAAGATTGAAAGATTCATACATGATATATGTAAGCAGAGATGGCTCTTTACCAGACAACAAATTTTAGACTTATCTAAATTGAAAGGAATTGCAGATGACAAAAATGATCATAGAATTCAGTTACAGTACTTTGGAATGCAGAATAAGACTGAGAGATTCATAAATGAAATAAGCAAGTGGAAATATTTCTTTACCAGATGACAAATTTTGGACTTGTCCAAATTGAAAGGAATTGCAGACGACAAAATAAACATAGAATTCAAGTACTTTGGAATGCAGAATAAGATAGAGATTCATAATATTTATGTAAAATAAGTAAGCAGAAATACCTCTTTAGCAGAGGACAAATTTTAGACTTGTCTGTCCAAATTGAAAGCAATTGCAGACGACAAAGTAAATGTGAATCAAAAAACTGAAATTTGTCTGTGAAAGGGAAGAAAACATTGTGGGAAAAGGAGAAAATGTTGGTTTCCAGCATTATTTCCTTTTTTCCACAATGTTTTCAAAAGCCTTCTTAATCAAGGTCATTAACCCTTAACTGTTTACCACACAATCCTGACTTTTAACAACCCTGGGAAAGAAGCCTTCTGAAAACATTGCAGGAAAAGGAGAAAATGCTGGAAAGCAGCATTTTCTCCTTTCCCCATAATGTTTTCTACTCTTCCCAAAACAAATTTCAATTTTTCAGTCACAATTATTTTGTCTTCTGCAACTGCTTTCAATTTGGACTAGCCTAAAATTTTGTCATTTGGTAAAGGGTTAAGCTGCTGAATACATAGAATGATGATTTCCAGCCAATGGTATATACCTAAACATAGCGATTACAAAGTGCTTGTTGCTGGAAAAAACTCGCCGTATGGGACAGTGTAGATCCAAGGTCAGACTGCATGTTTTGTGCCGTCTGATCTTGATCTACACTGTCTACAAAAGCACCCAAGTCACAATTAGCAGCCTATAACGGGGAATATTTTTGGGTTCAAGGTATAAGAACACCTTGGATCTACATTGAAACCTATGTTGTGAGAACTCATTAAGTACTCATTAAGATTGTCTTAACTCTTTGCCAAACAAACCCAATTGTCACAACCCTGGGAAAGAAGGCCTTTTGGAAACATTGTGGGAAAAGGAGAAAATGCCGGTAACCAGCATTTTCTCCTTTTCCCACAATGTTTTCTACCCATCCCGAAACAGATTTCAACTTTTCAGTCACTTTTATTTTGTCGTCAGCAACTGCTTTGAATTTGGACCAGTCTGAAATTTTGTCGTTTGGTAAAGAGTTCATGAAGCAGTTTTAAGAATTCAGAATTACCCCTTTACCACATAATCCGAGTTTTAAGGATCCTCAGGTTAGATGCTTTTTAAAATCAATGTTGGAAAAGGACAAAATGCTGGTAACCAGCATTTTCTCCTTTTGCCACAATGTTTTCTGCCCTATCAAAGACAGAAATCGTTGTTATAGGTACATTTATTTTGTCGTCTGCAGAAGTTTCAATTTGGTCATGTCCAACATTTTGTTGTTTGGTAAATCGTTAAACCTTACTTCAGGAAAAATGTCATTTTCATTTACGTAATTGGCAGAGAGTTAATAATTGTGCAGGGAAAATAGTCTTGCTGCTATCTTATTAACCCTTTACTGCACATTGACGCCTTTTGACGCCCCTGGGAAAGAAGCCTTTTGAAAACATGGTGGGAAAAGGAGAAAATACTGGTAACCAGCATTTTCTCCTTTTCCCACAATGTTTTCTAACTGATCAAAGAAAAACTGCACCATCTGAGCCACAATGAAATTGTCGTCTGCACATGCTTTCAATTTGGGCAAGGCTATAATTTTGTTGTCTGGTAAAGGGTTAAGGTTTATGAACATAGAGATTTTTGCCAGTCTGAGAGTTACAGTATCTCTCTTGTACTCCTGTACATATATTGTAAGAAAATGAACAATTCTCGCACATTGGTGTGATATTATTGGAACCTAAATGGTGCCCATAATGTGTCAGATCATAAAGTAACCCATAACTGGAACAGAAAATTAGAAATGAAAGCCTTTACCGCACAATGCCGCCTTTTGACGCCCCTGGGAAAGAAGCCTTTTAAAAACATTGCGGGAAAAGGAGAAAATGCTGGTAACCAGCATTTTCTCCTTTTCCCACAATGTTTTCTACCCTATCAAAGAAAAGCTGCACCATTTGAGCCACACTGAAATTGTCATCTGCAAATGCTTTCAATTTGGACAAGGCTATAATTTTGTCGTCTGGTAAAGGGTTAATATACTAATTAGACACTGCATTGCAATGAAATGTGACTCTGTTGTACAGATGGGTGTGTTTGATTGTACTTCATATATGATGCCATTGACTTTTGTTTACTCATGGTCCCTGTAGTAAGTCTAAATGTGGCTTCAACTTGATTGATTGATTGATTATATGGTATTTAACGCCATTTTCAACATTATTTCAGTTATATCAGTTATTTCGTGGAGTTACTTTTACCAGTACTACACACAATATTCTTTCCAACTACTGGCTGCTTTCCCACATAGCCATTGTCTAAACAATGGTCAGCGGTGAGAGAGGAATGAATCCTGTTGCAATGACTATCATCAATCCTCGGAAAGAAATTGGCCGATCTGGGGATCGAACCAGCAACCTCCTGTTCTCAAGTCCTGTTTGCTACTGACTGAGCTATGCGGGCTCAGCGACTTTAACTTGAAGGTTCCACCTATTGAAATAAGAAGTATAGAAAGTCACCTTGTCATGAAGTGTTTCTGAGAACAGAGTCACAGCTTCCTTGTAGCTTAGTGGTTTACACACAAGGTTTGTACTGTAGGACTTTTTAGATTAACTCTTTACCAAACAACAAAATTTTAGACTGGTCGAAATTGGAAGCATTTGCAGATGACAAAATAAATGTTACTCAAAAATTGAAATCTGTTTTAGGAAAGGTAGAAAACATTGTGGGAAAAGGAGAAAATACTGGTTACCAGCATTTTCTCCTTTTCCTTCGATGTTTTCAAAAGCTTTCTTTCTCAGAGTCGTTAAAAGTCGGGATTGTGTGGTAAAGAATTAAACTTGTACTATACAAGAATCCTTTCTCTGATCTGATCATAGTCATTGCATTAACTCTTTACCACACAGTTCTGTGTTTTAACAGCCTCAAAAAAGAAGGCTTTTGAAAACATTTTGGGAAAAATAGAAAATGTTACCAGCATATTCTCCATTTCCAACAATGTTTTTTACCCTCTCAAAGATAATTGCCTTCAATTGCCTTCATGTTAGCAACATTTAATTTGTTGCTAGCTACATTTCATTGTTGTCTGCAACTGCTTTCAATTTGGAAAAGTCAAAATTTTGTTGTGGTAAAGAGTTAACCCTTTACCAGATGACAATATTTTAGCCTTGTGCAAATTGAAAGCATTTGCAGAGGAGAATTTCAGTGTTGGTCAAATGGTGCAATTTTTCTTTGATAGGGTAGAAAACATTGTGGGAAAGGGGAAAAGGAGAAAAATGCTGGTTACCAGCATTTTCTCTGTTTCCCACAATGTTTTCAAAAGGCTTCTCTCCTAGGGTCGTTAAAATTCGGGATTGTGTGGTAAAGTGTTAAGAGGAACCTGTGAGTTTTCAACCCTTCCAAAACAAAATTTCAATTTTTGAGTCATATTTATTATTTCGTCTGCAAGTGTTGTCAATTTGGACAAGTCTAAAACTTTGTTGTTTGGTAAGGAGACAAAGAAACATCAGGACCATATGAATGGAGACACTTGTTGTCTCAGTGTAACTAAACAGAATCATTTATTTAGGTTTTCTGTTACAAAAATTCTTTGTTCTGTTCTAGGATTACGCAAAACAATGTTGAGAGCTCACAGACAGGCCTGGTGTTGGCAGGATGAGTACCATGGTCTACAATTATCAGATATTCGGCGTCTTGAGCGAGAAACTCAACTCGCTTTACAAGAAACAATGGCTAATGCAAATGAAAATGCTGAAATAGTCAACCTTAACGAAGTCAATTTGACAACGAAAGACACTGATTCACAAGATTCAAAGACAGAACTAGACCAAGGAAACAGTAGTCCAAAAATTCCCATCTCTAAGTCTCTGGATCATGTGATTACCTCAGAGAGAAATAAAGTGGAGAGAAGTTTGTCGCCCTCAACATCGTCACGGCATTCCTCTCGATCTAGAGCGAAGCAATCATCACTTCCTTCCGCGAGATCAAAGTCTTCTCTTGGTCAGTATATAGGAATATTATGTTGTTGTAAGGGCCCAGGTGTTTGTATTTGCCTTGAGCTGCATGAGAAAATTTGATATCTTACAAGACTGAAGGTTGTTTGAGATGTCAAAATTTTCTTACTCAGCGAGAAGCAAATATAAATACTAATAAATTTACTACAACATAATATTCCTTTTACTACATACCTACAACATTCAACAACAAAAATTTGCAGTTACTGACAATTTTAATCGGAAATGGTAAGAAAATCAAAATTCTGGCTCAGTAATAAATTTTTTTTATGAATTGCGGAAGAATATGACTTTTTGACCAATCAAATGGAAGGGAATATTATAGTGTATTATAGTGTAGGACTTAGATCAGTCAAAATGTGAACCAATCTGAACATATACCATGTGTGTTTTATGTCATCATACCATATTTGGAACCATATTTTACACTTTGTAGATACAGATTTTTTTTTTTTAGCTCACCTTGAGCACTTTGTGATGTGATCGTGCTTTGTCCGTCATACATCATGTGGTCATCAACATTTACCTTGTGTGCACTCTAGAGGCCATATTTTCAGCCAGATCCTCATGAAACTTAGAAACTCAGAATGTTTGTTTTGATAAAATCTTGGACAAGTTCAAAATAGGGTCAGGTTGGGTCAAAAAGTAGGCCTTTGGGCCAGATCTTAGAAAAACCTTGTCTGCACTCTAGAGGCCACATTTTCCGCTTGATACTCATGAAACATTGTCAGAATGTTTGTCTTGATGTTATCTCTGTAAAGTTTGATACTGAGTCATTTCAGGTCAAAAAGTAGGTCACTGGGCCAAATCTTAGAAAAACCTTGTGTGCACTGTTGAGGGCACTTTTGGAGCCAGATTCAAATTTCAAAAATTGGACAAGTCGATGAAAAAGTAGATCACTTACACTCATGCATTTTTTTCTCATCATCATGACCAGGATCTTTACAGCCTTGTCAATCCTAGATGACCTTACTCAGGTGGCCCTCTTGTTATACCCCCGCAAAACGAATGTTTTCGGGGGTATACTGGAATCAGCCTGTCTGTCTGTCCGTCCGTCTGTCAGTGTGTCCGTCTGTGTACAAAATACTACTAATTTTGTGTTGCAAACTCCTCCTCCAGTTTTCTTTCAATTGTATTGAAACTTTGCACATACATTCATCATATATTGAAGACGCAATTTTCAAGTCTCAACTCCTCCTGCTTCATGAATTATCTCCCCTTGAACTTGACACTTTTTTTTCTCTTAACATCCATCTCTGTATGAAATACTAGTAATTTTGTGTCGCGAACTCCCACAAAAGTTTTTCTGCAATTGTTTTAAAACTTGGCACATACATTGATCATATATTGAATGTTTTTAAAATGCAATTTATAGCCTTATGCATCCATTCTAAAACTCCTTCACATGGCAGTTTATATATAATTATGAAGATAGACACCATTATCTATTCCTTACCAACATTTTTAATTAAATGAGTACATTCCTGAAAAAAAACATTGGTCAATTACAGCTCTTGCGGGGGTATTAAGTCACATCCTGTGACAAGTTGTAGTTTCTGTTGTGGCAGGATATTATCTATGTGCTATACATGTAAAGGGTGATCTTAGAAAGCTTGGAAGTTAAGGAATCACCTTGGGAAGCACCAAATTTAGATTGACTGCTAAAATGTTTACCACCCAGTAAAGCTGCCATTTTTGTGCTTCAGCCGTTAACCCTTCCCCAAATGATAAATTTTAGACTCTTTCAAATTCAAAACATCTGCAGACGACAAATTAAAGATTGGTACAAATAAGCTTAACTCTTTATCAAACGACAAAATTTTAGACTGGTCGAAATTGAAAGCATTTGCAGATGACAATATAAATGTGATTGAACAATTGAAATCTGTTTTGGGAAGCTTAGAAAACATTGTGGGAAAAGGAGAAAATGCTGGTAACCAGCATTTTCTCCTTTTCCCACAATGTTTTCAAAAGTCTTCTTTCCAAGTGTCATGAAAACCAGGGATTGTGTGGTAAAGGGTTAAGCTACTGAATGAATTGAGCCTTGCTCTGGCAAAAGGGGGCTTAATGCATCCTTGTGCTGCATTATACTAGGCACGTAATTATGTAATTAGTGATCCATATACATTGTAAAGAGGGCCATTTCTGTAAATCAAAATATCTCCCTTGCCAAATAAAGACTAAAGGTAACCAAATAACAGATTGATGCTTTTACCTGTATTCCTTTGTTTTTATCCTTGATTCCTTTGGGGATGTTGCGATAGAAATAATTTGATTTATGATTATATTTTAGGTCTTCATATAAATTTAAAGCAAATCATATTCTCAATCAACAGAGAAATGTATATATATCGACTTGTAAAACAATCTAACCCGATTTACCTGAGATATTATCTCAAAAAAATATTTGTGCAGTGCAAGAAAATCAAGGATAAAATCCAATTAATCTCCTTATCAGGACCAATGTAGTACTAGAGTGGAACCAGGGGAGATAACTGAAGAATGGCTCTCATTGATTCTGTTTAACTCTTTACCATGCAATCCCAACTTTTAACGACCCTAAAAAGGAAGCCTTTTGAAAACATTGTGGGAAAAGGAGAAAATGCTGGTAACCAGCATTTTCTCCTTGTCCCGCAATGTTTTCTACCCGTCCCATAACAACTTTCAGTTTTTAAGTCACATTTGATTTGTTGTCTGCAAATGCTTTCAACTTGAACTAGTCTAAAATTTTGTCGTTTGGTAAAGAGTGGTACAACCGACTGAATCTGTAGGTAGTGTTTTGCTTGGACATGCAGTAAACTTACAAATAGAAAAAGTTTTTAATGCATCTGCAAAAAGTATCAACCCATGTCGGCAGGCGCAGGCTGACATGGGTTGATACTGTTTTGTAAATGCATTAAGCCCCCATTTCACAGATCCTGGCTCAAATTAAATGAAACTTTCAAGCTGATAGTAAAAACTCTAAAATATATGTTGCTATTTCAAACTTGTCTTTTGGAGAAAAATATTCCCTTATTGGACAGTGTAGATCCAAGATCAGACTGCACAGAACATGCAGTCTGATCTTGAATCTACACTTTCTGCAAAAGCTTCTTGAGTCGTGCTTAGCAGCCTAAGGCTTAACTCTTTACCACACAACAAAATTTTAATCCTGCCCAAATTGAAAGCATTTGCAGACAACAATTTCAATGTGGGTCAAATGATGAAATTTCTCTTCTATAGAGTAGAAAACATTGTGGGAAAAGGAGAAAATCCTGATTATCAGCATTTTCTCGTTTTCCCACAATGTTTTCAAAAGCCTTCTCTTTTAAGGTCGTTAAAACTTAGGATTGTGTGGTAAACAGTTAATGGGTTAAAAGTTTTCTATGAGATAAGTTGCACATAATATTATTTATTATTCTTCTTTTCAGATTCCAGTCAGATTTCAGATTGGAGATTTCAAAGTTTAGAACAGTTACAAGAATCCAGCTCTGATGAAGATGAGTTTTATGATGCACAAGGTAAACTAAAATATGAATCATGCTCTGTGAAAATGGGGCTTAAAGCATCTGCAGGAAGTATTGACCCATTTCAGTTTGCACAATCCACGCAGGCTAACATGGGTTGGAACTTTTTGCTATTGTTAATTTTTCTGTACGCCAAAGGACGATTCTAGCTCATGATTCAGTGGACTGTGAGACAAAATAGATTTTATGGATGTAAAATTATGTGATGACTTGCTTGGTATGATGCATTACGGAGATGCATTTAATTGCATTTTCCCAGAGCATGGCTCAGATATTCTTGAGCTAGGTGAATAGTTTGGTTAGGGAGATAATTTTTTACACAAAGTTAACCCTTTACCACACAATCACCACTTTAAATGACCCTGAAAAAGAGGCTTTTGAACATTGTGGGAAAAGGAGAAAATACTGGTAATCAGCATTTTCTCCTTTTCCCACAATGTTTTCTACCCTATCAAAGACAGAAATCATCATGTAAGCAACATGTAATTTGTCATATGCAAATGCTTTTTCAATTTGGTCTTGTCCAAAATTTAGATTTTTGGGAAAGGGTTAACCTTTTGTTGCCTTTTAACGACCCAGGGAAAGACGCCTTTTGAAAACATTGTGAGAAAAGGAGAAAATGCTGGTAACCAGAATTTTCTCCTTTTCCCACAAGGTTTTCTACCCTATCAATGGAAACTTGCACCATTTGAGCCACATTGAAATTGTCATCTGCAAATGCTTTCAATTTGGACAAGGCTAAAATTTTGTTGTCTGATAAAGAGTTACTTTTAGACCCATTCAGATTAAAAGTATTTGCAGGGGACACATTGAACATGGCTGACATGATCAGATTTGTCCTTGAAAGGGCAGAAAACATCCTGGGAAAAGGAGAAAGTAGTTATTACCAGTATTTACTCCTTTTCCCACACTGTTTTCAAAAGTTTTCTACCTCAGGGTCATTAAATTTTGGGATCGTGTGGTAAAGGGTTAACTCTTGTACTGCTAAGAACAAATTCTCATGCCGTTGCAGCTAACGTTGATCAACACTAACAGCGAGAAAAGCAAATTTAGGTGGTGACTAGCATTTTCTCCTTTTCTCACATTGTTTTCAAAAGCCTCTTTTCTTAGCTCTTTACCACACAATCCCAACTTCTAATGACCCTGAAAGAGAAGGCTTTCGAAAACATGGTTGGAAAAGGAGAAAATGTTTTCTCCTTTTCCCACAATGTTTTCTACCAATCAAATACAGAAACTGCCATTTAACCCTTTACCAGATGACAAAATTTTAGCTTTGTCCAAATTGAAAGCATTTGCAGACAACAATTTCAGTGTGGCTCAAATAGCGAAATTTTTCTTTGATAGGGTAGAAAACATTGTTGGAAAAGGAGAAAATGCTGGTTACCACAACATTTTCTAAAGGTTTCTTTCCCAGGGTTGTTAAAAATCGTGACTTTGCGGTAAAGGGTCAAGCAAGATCTAATTTGTCATCAGCAAATGTTTTCAATTTGGTCCAGCCCAAAATTTTGTCATTTGGTAAAGAGTTAGGGTTTGAAAAACTCAGAATTGAGTGGCAAAGGGTGTATTTATTACAGCAGGTAATGTACCAATATAATGCAATGACTGAATTGACAGAGTGAAGAAGGTAAACATTTTAATTTTAAAATTTCTTTTTTTAAAGAAATGATAACAGATGTGATAGAGGATAAAAAAGAGTTGCCTCGTTTGGAAAAGGCACTCTCTGAGAGTGAAAGTGACTTTATACCACCACATTCAGCTGGTTTCATGGAGGGTAGGTGATACAATGTGGATGCAAAACTATACATGGAATTAGAAAGTAGGCTGTATATAGGAAGTAGGCAGTTCTATAGGTTTGCTAACCCTTTACAACACAATCCCAACCTTGAACGACCCAGGGAAGGAGGCCATTTGAAAACATAGAGGCAAAAGGAGAAAATGCTGGTAACCATTATCACCACTTTTAATGACCCAGAGAAAGAGGCCTTTTGAAAACATTGTGGGAAAAGGAGAAAATGCTGGTAACCAACATTTTCTACTTTTCCCACTATGTTTTTTGCCCAATCTAAAACAAATTTGATCATTTGAGACACATTTAAATTGTCATCTGCAAATGCTTTGAATTTGGACTAGTCAAAGATTATGTTGCTTGGTAAAGGGTTAACTCTTTACTAAACAACAAAATTTTGGACTCGTCCATATTGAAAGCAATTGCAGGTGAGAATGTAAACATGGCTGAAATAATATCTTTTGTTTTAGAAAGGGTAGAAAACATTTTGGGGAAAGGAGAAAAAAATTAGTGCTGGTTTCCCAAAATGCTTTCAAAAGCCTTCTACCTCAAGGTTGTTAAAACTTGGGATTGCATGGTGAAGGGTTAAATCCATTTCATTTACAGTGAAAAGAATGATTTTTTATGCCTCTGCATTTAAACACTGTTGAAAAAGGACCTGTTATTTGTGGCAAGCAATTTCAAATTTACCACAATGTTTTACCTGTTTATTGTTAAAGGCTGGGCCGAGCACAGTCTGTAGCATAAGAACTTGAGAGCAGGTGGTTGCTGGTTTAATTCTTTACCAGACGACAATATTTAAAACTGGTCCAAACTGAAAGCATTTGCAGACGACAATTTAAATGTTACACAAATGACTGGATTTGTTTCTGAAAGGTAAGAAAACTTTGTGGGAAAAGGAAAAAAATGCTGGTTACCAGCATTTTCTCCTTTTCCCACAATGTTTTCTAAAGACTTCTTCCCCAGGGTCATTAAAATTGTGTGGTAAAGGGTTAAATCCCAAGATAAGTCATTGCAACAGGATTTATTCCTCTCTCACCGCTGATCATTGTTTCATGTTTTTGTGGGAAAGCAGCCAGTGGCTTGGGAAGAATATTATGCAAAGTTCTGTTAACCCTTTCCCAAATGACAAATTTTGGACTGGTCCAAATTGAAAGAGTTTTCAGAGGACAATTTTGAATTTGATGAAAATGGCAGAAAGGTCTCCAAAAGGGTAGAAAACGCTGTGGGCAAAGGAGAAATTGCTCGTTACGAGCAATTTCTCCTTTTCCCACAGTGTTTTCAAAAGACTTGTACTGCAGACACTTGAAAACCAGGGCTTGTTTGGGAAAGGGTTAAAGGAAAGTCAAAGAAAACATGAAGAGGTGCACATGCCTCCCCTGATCAGTGGTGAGAGAGGGATAAGTCCTGCCCCTAGGTCTATCATTAAAGAAAGAAATTTGTTGAGCTGGGGATTTGAATCAGTGACCCCCTGGTATCCCCAGTACGCTACAGACTTTGTTAGTGGGCTAGGCCGTAACTAAATAATGATAATGAAATGACCAAATGAGATGATACTACATGTACTTTAACCCTTTACCATACGACAAAATTTTCGACTTGTCCAAAATGAAAGCATTTGCAGACGACAAATTAAACATGATTTAGATGGTGGGATATGTCTATGATAAGTTAGAAAATATTGTGGGAAAAGGAGAAAATGCTGGTTACCAGCATTTTCTCCTTTTCCCACAATGTTTTCATAAGGCCACTTACCCAGGGTTGTTAAAAGTCAGGATTATGTGGTAAAGGGTTAAATAGACAAGATATTAGGGAAGAGAGGATGCTAGGATGTCTTAGTAATATAATGAAATACCATAATTGCCCTTATTGTCGCTCCTCTCTAATTAACACTCACCCAGCATTTTTGAACTAAAATGGGCTTATTAGATGGCTGATCTATAGATAAAGTTGAAATAAATCAGCTAAAATAAACTGAGGGAATTAACCCTGTACCACATGACAAAATTTTACACATGTCCCAATTAAAAGCATTTGCAGACGACAAATTAGATATGGCTAGTATGGTGAGATTTGTCTGTGAAAGGACAGGAAACATTGTGGGAAAAGGAGAAAATGCTGGTAACCAGCATTTTCTCCTTTTCTCACAATGTTTTCAAAAGCCTTCTTCAGCGTTGTTAAAAGTCGGGACGTTGTGGTAAAGAGTTAACATACTCCTAATTTCTTCAAAAATCAATATCGTTAACACCTGACTTTTTCAATATACATACACTTCAGATAACATTATAAACTCCTGTAACATAAATTTTTTCAACAGACAGAGAAAGTATCCAAAATTGGTGACCCCTATGTATCAAGAATGCTATTTAATGTCTAATGAATCATGTAAAACTTGTGACCCCTGCGGCAGGGCCAATTTTGACCCCAGGGCTAAAATTTTGGCCCACTTGGTAGAGGCCCACTAGATATAGCTACATGCAAAATTTGGTAGCTCTAAGCCTTATTCATTAGACATTAAATAGCATGGTCAGAGGTGAAATCGATAGTCTGCATAGATACAACAGGTTTCTCGCTATTGCACTACCCTCAGCACTGGTGCTGTCGTTAAGAGTCAGCATCCACATTAATTTAGTGATAAAGTTTTTAAAATTTGTTATTTTCTAAACCATATGATGGATTTGGTTCATATTTGGTAAGCTGATAGACAGAGGTCCTAAGTTTCTTTCCTCAATACCCCTGCCCACACTCATGATCTTAAGGTTAAGGTCTTAGACTGATAATTTTTACATAAAAGGTTAAGAGCTCATATTTTCCAAACTTTTTGATGGATTTGGTTCATATATGGCTTGATGACAGATACAGGTCCAATGTTTTATTGAGCAATTCACTAACCATGATCATGCCAATGATGTTAAGGTCAAGGTCACAGATTTTGAAATTTGATGTTTAAGTTTTTCTAGAGTTCCTATTTACCAGACTGAATGATTCATTTGGTTCATATTTAGCATGGTGATGGATATAGGTCCACAGTGTTTCATTCAGCTGTACACCTGCCCATGCCTGTGGTCAGAAGGTCAAGGTCACAAGAGCTATTGCACTAACTCTGACATCAGAGTTGGTGTTGGGTCTTCTGCCCTTGGATGGGACCTTGTTTCTGTTTCAAGGCACTGACACCCCCAAAATTAACTTTTCCAGGCTAGCTGCGCTGTCTGATGATAGTAAGACATTGACATTCCATAGACAAGTTTTTGGCATTATCTGTTTTAAGCCATATTTAGGCAGTTGTTGACCTATGATAATACTTTATAAACCAACACATTTTGGAACCATATCGGGGAATCAGGTAGTTCTATATTTATCATTATCAAGTGCACATAAGTATTGTCAAACCAGTCTGGTTCATTATCAAGTCCCTAAAATTATTATCAGACCTGTGCAATTCATTATCAAGTCCACAAAATTATTATCAAACCAGTCTAATTCATTATTAAGTCCACAAAAGTATTATCAAACCAGTCTAATTTATTATCAAGTCCATGAAATACTTATCATTCCTGTGCAGTTTGTTATCAAATCCACAAAAGTATTGTCAAACCAGTCTAGTTTATTATCAAGTCTACAGAAGTATTATCAAACCAGTCTAATTCATTATCAAGTCCACAAAAGTATTATTAAACCAGTCTAATTTATTATCAAGTCAAAATACCTATCATACCTGTGCAGTTTGTTATCAAATCCACAAAAGTATTGTCAAACCAGTCTAGTTTACTATCAGGTCTACAGAAGTATTATCACACCAGCCTAATTCATTATCAAATCCACATAAGTATTGTCAAACCAGTCTAATTTACTGTCAAGTCTACAGAAGTATTGTCATACCAGTCTAATTCATTATGAAAACCACAAAAGTATTGTCAGACCAGTCTAGTTTATAGTCAAGTCCACAAAAGTAGTAGCAAATCAGTCTATTTCATTATCAAGTCCACATAAAACAATACCAAACCAGTTTAAATTTTAAGTTTTAAATTTTTTAATATACTTAAACATTTACAGTCCCATTATGAAAGTAGATCTTGGCAATTTTGTACTCAAAAAATAATTTACTAAGGATCAAGTCAGTTTTTAGCTCCACTGGCCGAAGACCAGCGGGCTTATGTCATGGCCCGGTGTCCGTCGTGCGTGCGTCCATGCGTGCGTGTGTGCGTGCATCCGTCCGTCCGTCCGTCCGTGCGTTAACTTTTTTTTCAAACATCTTCTTCTCTGAAACTACCCATCCAATTTTCATGAAACTTAACAGAAATAATCCTGCCATGGTCCTCTTCAGAATTTCTTGAAAGAATTTGATTCCTTCAAAAACTGTGGTTGCCATGGCAACAAAACTGAAAAATATTGGAAAATCTTTAAAAATCTTCTTGTCTGAAACCATAAGGCATAGGGCTACCAAATTTGGCATGTAGCTTTATGTAGTAGACCTCTATCAAGTTTCTTCAAATTATAGCCCTGGGGTCAAAATTGGCTCTGCCCCAGGGGTCACAAGTTTTACATAGGCTTATATAGAGAAAACTTTAAAAATCTTCCTGTACCTAGCTATAAGGCCTAGAGCTATCAAATTTTGCATGTAGCTGTATCTAGTGGGCCTCTACCAAGCTGGCCAAAATTTTAGCCCTGGGGTCAAAATCGGCCCCGCCGCAGGGGTCACAAGTTTTACATGGGCTTACATGGTGACAACTTAAATCTTCCTGTTTTTTTTTTTTTTTTTTTTGAAATTAGCCTTGCATCAGGGGTCTTATGTTTTACAGAGGCTTCATATGGACAAAAATTGAAAATCATCTTATTTATAACCATACAGCATAGACTTGTATTATTTTGGCATGTGGCTTTATCCTGTGGACCTCTACCATGGGCCAAGTAATTATAGCTCTGGGATCAAAAATGGCTTTGCCCTGCGAGTCTCAACTTTCACATGGGCTTTTACAGAGAAAACTTTGTAAGTCTTCATTTTGAAACCATTTGGCTCAGAATTGAAATGTTTAGTATTGATGGTTTATATTTATAAGCCAGTGGAGCGATACAAGGCCATCATGGCCCTCTTGTTTTGTTTCCGTCCATTCTCAAAACTGCATACTGTCAAAATAAATGCTTTTGGATCAGTACACAATAGTACTTTGTAACCTCTTCCCAAATAACAAATATCAGAATTTTAAAAATCACAAGCATCTCCACGTGACAAATTGAAATTGGTACAAATCAAATAAAGTTCTCTGACAGAGTATAAAACATAGTGGGAAAAGGAGAAAACGCTGGTTAACCCTTTCCCAAGCGATAAATTTTAGACGGGTCCAAATTGAAAGAGTTTGCAGACGACAATTTTAAATTTGATGAAAATGGCAGAAAGTTCTCATAAAGGGTAGAAAACACTGTGGAAAAAGGAGAAATTGCTCGTTCCGAGTAGTTTCTCCTTTTCCCACAATGTTTTCAAAAGACTTGCACTGCAGACATGTGAAAACCAGGGCTTGTTTGGGAAAGGGTTAACAGCATTTTCTCCTTTTCCCTTCATGTTTTCAAAAACCTTTTTACCTTTTTACTCAGGGTGGTTAAAACAGGGAATTGTATTAGAAAGGGTTACAGAAAAAGAAAAAGGGAGTGAAAACTGGATTTAGTTTTGCATTCACTTCTTGATGTGTATGCTGATTGTGTGGTTTGCCTGAGGAAGATTGCTTGCTTGCCTCGAGAAGTTTGTTCGAACTAACAGAATCGTTCCCCCCCTCCCCCTCCCCCCCCGTATACTAACATTTAACCCATAACGAGCAATTTCTCCTTTTCCCACAGTGTTTTCTACCCTTTTTAGCTCACCTGAGCACAACGTGCTCAAGGGGAGCTTTTAGGATCACGTGGTGTCTGTCGTCCGTCGTTTGTCATGCGTCGTTCGTCGTGCGTCGTCAACAATTCTTTAAACATCATCTCCTCCTAAACCACTGGGCCAATTTTGACCAAACTTGGCAGGAATGTTCCTTGGGAGGTCCTCTTTAAAAAGTGTTCACAGAATTTAATTCCATCAAAAACTCTAGTTGCCATGGCAACGAAATGGAATTTTCTAAGAAATTCTTTAAAAATCTTCTCCTCTGAAACCGCTGGTCAGACTTTAAAATAATTTCACAGAGATGTTCCTTGGGTGACCCTTTTTAAAAGTTGTTTGCGAAATTTTGATTCGTCAAGAAACATGGCTCTGGTGAATGGGGGCTACTTGCACTATATGGATATGAAGAAATTCTTAAAAATTCTTCTTCTCTGAAACCGCTGGTCAGATTTTGAAATAATTTCACAGAGATGTTCCTTGGGTGACCCTTTTCAAAACTTGTTCGCGAAATTTTGACCTGTCAAGAAACATGGCTCTGGTGAATGGGGGCTACTTGCACTATACGGAAATGAAGAAATTCTTAAAAATTCTTCTTCTCTGAAACCGCTGGTCAGATTTTGAAATAATTTCACAGAGATGTTCCTTGGGTGACCCTTTTCAAAATTTGTTCGAGAAATTTTGATCTGTCAAGAAAAATGGCTCTGGTGACTGGGGTCAAATTAAAGCAATACCTTGTGGGCATTCTAGAGGCCACATTCTTTGCTCAATTGACTTGAAAATTTATCAGAATGTTTTCCTTAATTAAATCTTGGATGAGATTGAAATTGGGTCATCTGGGGTCATAAAGTAGGTCACTAGATCAAATTAAAGAAATACCTTGTGAGCACTCTAGAGGCCACATTTTTTGTCTTGATGATATCTCAGAGGAGTTCAAACTTGGGTCACATAGGGTCATAAACAATGTCACTGGGTCACATTGAAGAAATACCTTGTGGGCACTCTAGAGGCCACAATTCTAGCAAAATTGACCTGAAAATTGGTCTACATATTTGACTTGATGATATCTCGGATCAGTTAGAAATTGCGTCTCATAGGGTCATAAACTAGGTCAC
This sequence comes from Tridacna gigas, assembly GCA_945859785.2. Classification (NCBI taxonomy): domain Eukaryota; kingdom Metazoa; phylum Mollusca; class Bivalvia; order Cardiida; family Cardiidae; genus Tridacna; species Tridacna gigas. The sequence goes on from OX244042.2 coordinate 53,718,372, forward strand.
TGGGTCAAATTAAAGAAATGTATTGTGGGCACTGTAGAGGCCACAGTTTTTGCTCAAGTCACCTGAAAATTTGTCAGCATGTTTGACTTGATGATATCTTAAATGGATTTGAAATTGGGTCACATAGGGTCATAATCTAGGTCACTAGGTCAAATTACAGAAATGCCTTGTGGGCACTCTAGAGGTGACAGTTCTTGCCCAATTCACCTGAACCTTGGTCAACAAGTTTGTTTTGATGTCTCGGATGAGTTTGAAATATGGTCACATAGGGTCATAAACTAGGTCACTAGGTCAAATTGAAGAAAGACATTTTGGACACTCCGGAGGCCACATTTTCAGCTCAATTGACCTGACAACTGGTCAGAATGTTTGTCTTAATAATATCTCAGATGAGTTTTAAATTGGGTCATTATGACCCTGGAGTGGAATTTCGCCTAATGACTCAGGTGAGCGATCCAGGGCCATCATGGCCCTCTTGTTGAGACCTTTCTGCCATTTTCATCAAATTTGAAATTTTTCTCTGCAAACTCTTTCAATTTGGACCAGTCCAAAATTTGTCATTTTGGAAAGGGTTAAGAGAATTAATTAGGTCACACTGCTTGTGTCCTGTTTGTTTTGGGCTTAAAAAAGGGATTTGAGAGTTTGATCAGTGGGCATCACCAGATTTCTTTCCAAGATTCTAATTGAAAGTAATGTGATGGGACTCATTCTTGTCTCATGTCTTCCTTATGGAGCATTTTCTTTTTCACCAATGTTTGCTACCCTTTCAACCAGCATTTTCTTCTTTACACACAATGTTTTCTGTCCTTTCAAAGACAAATCCCATCATTTGATGAACACCTAATTTTTTGTCTGCAAATGCTTTGAATTTGGATAAGGCTGAAATTTTGTCATTTGATAAAGAGTTAACAGTATTGGCAAATTTCCTTAACATTTCCGATAATACCTGAAAACCTTTTGGCTTAAAGGCACAGTAACCCAAGTAGCCAAATGTAAATAATGCTGGTTATAAAATGCCTTTAAATTGAAATCATGCAATGTAAAAGTATGGTGTTGAAATTATGGTGAGGATGACAATATGCTATTTAACCCTTTCGCAAACGACAAATTTTGGACTGGTCTAAACTGAAAGAGTTTGCAGATGACAATTTTAAATTTGATGAAAATGGCAGGAAGTTCTCAAAAAGGGTAGAAAACAATGCGAAAAGGAGAAATTTCTCATTAAGAGCAATTTCTCCTTTTCCCACAGTGTTTTCAAAAGACTTGTACTGCAGACACGTGAAAACCAGGACTTGTTTGGGAAAGGGTTAACTGTCAGCATCAGTGTAAGTTGCTGGCACAGAAGTGAATTTCAAAACTAGGTCAAAAGTTGCCAGGTTGCTCTATCTTTTGTTCACTTTTTTACCCGATTTTAAAATTCATTTTTCTGCCAGCGAGTTACACTTCGACCAACCACACAATAACAGATTGTCATCTTCACAATATTTTCCATACTTTTAAAAGCCATGGTTTAGATTTAACTGCATTGTAACACCTGCATTTTTTTTTTTTTATGGCTGCTATTGGACCTTTAACCCTTTACCGTACAATGCTGCCTGTTAACGCCTATCGGAAAGAAGCCTTTTGAAAACATTGTGGGAAAAGGAGAAAATGCTGGTAACCAGCATTTTCTCCTTTTCCCACAATGTTTTCTAACCTATTAGAAACATATCCAATATTTTCAGTCACATTAAATTGTTGTCTGTAAATACTTTCAATTTGGACCAGTCTAAAATGTTGTCTTTTGGAAAAGGGTTAATCAGATAGCCTGGCTGGACCTGGTCCAAAAGCTCTATAGTGGTAGAGCAACTGCAAGGTTTGTGAGCGGTCCAGGGTCTGAGTGTCATTAGTGACACAACCTGTCTGACCTGATGACATGTGGTGTGTAATGGATGGTTACTTTACGCTTTCAGAATGTCTAAAAATAGCCATCTGTCATAATTATTACCTGAAACCTGGTCTTGTGAACATCACATACGGAATGGTCATTGAGGAAACAAAAGTTTGGGTTTTCTGACTGAAACTAACTTGTACTTTGGAAATGTTTTCCCACACATTAAGAATTCCTAGTAGCGGAAGAATAATACCAGTGCAATAGATGTTAAGCCTTTACCACAAAATCCTGGCTTTTTACCCTTTCCCAAACAAGCCCTGGTTTTCACGTGTCTGCAGTACAAGTCTTTTGAAAACACTGTGGGAAAAGGAGAAATTGCTCATAACGAGCAATTTCTCCTTTTCCCACAGTGTTTTCTACCCTTTTTGAGAGCTTTCTGCCATTTTCATAAAATTTAAAATTGTCGTCTGCAAACTCATTCAATTTGGACCAGTCCAAAATTTGTCGTTTGGGAAAGGGTTAACTACCACAAAATCCTTACTTTTAATGATTCTAAGATAAGAGCCTTTTGAAAATGTTGCAGGAAAAGTAAAAAATGCTGGTAACCAGCATTTTCCCCTTTTCCCATAATGCTTTTTAACATTTGAATGGCAAATGTCATGTTTTAAGTAATATTTGTTGCCTGCAGATGCTTTGAATTTGGACCAGTCTAGAATATTGTTGTGTGGTAAAGAGTTAGCAGATAACAGTTGCCTTGTGTTAAGGCTTTCTTGAACCAATTCAACAATTATTATCATGTGTCTTTAACCCTCTACTACACAATCCTGAATTTTAATGACCCTGAGGAAGATGTCTTTTGAAAACCTTGTGGGAAAAGGGGAAAGTGCTGGTAACCAGCATTTTCTTCCTTTTTCCCACATTTATATTGTCGTCTGCAGATGTTTTGAATTTGGACAAGTCTACATTTATCTGTTTGTCTACATTTAGACTTAACTCTTTACCACATGACAAAAAAGTAGACTGGTCCAAATTCAAAGCATAATGCAGATGACAAATTTAATGTAGCTCAAAAAATAATTTCTGTCTTGGAAATGGTAGAAAACGTTGGAAAAGGAAAAAATGCAGTTTACCAGCATTTTCTCTGTTTCCCACAATGTTTTCAAAAGGTTTCTTCCTAAGGGTCATTAAAACTCGGGATTATGTGGTAAAGAGTTAAAAGCAATTTATGTTTGTAAGCCTTTCAGTTATAAAGGCAAAATAGGGGATGTTGCAGATGACATAGATCAAGGTCAGACTGCACAGACAGTACTTAGTTTATACTTTGCTGCATGTATAAGAAATATTGTGGCAAAAGGGGAAATAGCTTGTTATTTTACCTTTTGACATAATTTTCTAAAAGATGGTATCCTGCAACAAGGGGAGATACCCACGAGGAATGTTCAAACACGAATGCGTCAGATTTCTAAGCACCTAAAATTCGATTCCTCGTAGGTTTCACTGAAATTTTTATTTTGTTCCCATAAAGTATTCATCTGCAACAGATATACAAACTTTCAGTCTCCAGATCCAATTTTTGAAGGCATTTTCTTAATCTTTTTTAGGTATACTTTGAAGACACTGGTAACCAGCATTTTATCCTTTTCCCACAATTTTTTCAAAAGCCTTCTTATTCAGGGTCGTTAAAAGTCTGGGTTACGTAGTAAAGGGTTAAGCATATTTTAAACTAGTGGAACAAAGTGAGGAATTTTCATGGAAGACTGACAAATATTATACACATAAAGTATACCAAATAAACAGCCTTTTGTTACGCAGTCATGAACCATGTCAAATTCTTGAAAAAATCATTAAATAGAAGATACATGTTTTTTTTCTGTGAAAGATTGAAATTTATACATCATCGGTAATATTTTCATGAGTGGAAATACAAGTGAAAATATTATCATATGATGTTTGTTGTATTTTAAATACAGTAGAAGCACCAGGAAAGTTACTACAACATAATATTCCTTTTATTAGACAAAATTTTGCAAGCATTGACATTTTATTTGATAACGGTATATGGAATAAAAGGAATAATTATATAGAGACCAGTAACTTCGTTTTTTTAATGGCAGACGAGTATTATAGAGTAACATTTTGACCAATCAAATCACCAATCACAATCAATACGCATGATTTCTGTGCGTGAGATACGCCACTATACCGTATTTGGAACCATATTTCACAGTGTGTAGATATAAATTTTTTTGTCTGTTTTGTGTGTTATTTTATTTGCATATGACACATTTATTTCAGCCGGAAAATTTTCAAGTCATCTTAAATCTTTACTAAATGACAAACTTTCATGCTCTACCAAATTAAAAAGACTTGCAGACAACAAATCAAAGGTAGCTCAAAAGATGTTTTCTGTCTGAAATGGTAGAAAACAATCTTGGAAAAGGAGAAAATATGGTTGCCAGCATTTCCTCCTTTTCTTACAATGTTTCAAAAGCCTTTTTCCTTAGGGCTGTTAAAATTCGTGACTGTGTGGTAAAGGGTTTAATTGTTATCTTTATCTCAAATTTTTTTGTGTTGCTTAGAGTTTTGTTCTGCATGTGTGCGATAGAAGCATGCATGTATTTTGTATTGTATTTTTGGGATGATTCTGATTTTACCTGATGCTATTCTGCAAGAGATAGCTTTTATGATTGAGAAACTCCTCTGTTCAGAATTCATAGGATTAATGTCATTGACTCCTTTACCCATTTCCAAACAATCCCAGGTTTTAATAACCCCCAAGAAAAGGCCTTTTGAAAACATTGTGGGAAAAGGAGGAAATGCTGATAGCCAGCATTTTCTCCTTTTCCCACAATGTTTTCTGACATTTCATAGAGAAATCCAGTTATTTCAGCAACATTTAATTTGTCGTCTGTAAATGCTTTCGGTTTTGACAAGTCAAGGATTTTGTTGTTTGGTAAAGAGTTAACAGCACAACTCCATGTTAGCCTTCTCCAAATTGAAAGCTTTGCCAGACGACAAATTGAAGGTGGCTTAAAGAATGAAGTTTGTCTTTATCTGGGTAGAAAGCATCTTGGGGAAAGGAGAAAATGCTTGTTGCCAGCATTTTCTCCTTTTCCCATGGTGTTTTCAAAAGCCCTTTTCCTTAGGGTTGTTAAAACTTAGGGTTGTGTGGCAAAGTGTTAGGGCTTGTGCTTGGTAAAAAATGACCCAAATGTATCATTGGCTGAATTTTTGATGTGGCAGGTAATGAATTATGCCTAAAGAGCAAGGGGCTGAGGCATTTTTGCTAGCCAAGGGTGACAAACACTATGTTGCTCTATTCACCCTTGGCTGATTGAGTCAAAATTTATAATCCCATCGACTGATAGGCCACCTACTAGATTTCGATTGTTATCACCAATAGAATTTCATCATCTAAAACCAATCAAAGATTGCATGACATAACCCTTTCGTTGCAGTCTACACACAATGCTTTGACAGTCCGTCATCTTGGCCTGTATTCACCAACCATTCTTAAGAACATGCTTTGTCTTGTTCTCCAAGATTTTCTTAATTTGAAAGTAAGACAACTTCTGATTGGCTAAACCATTTGGTTTAGCCAATCAGAAGTTGTGTTACTTTCAAATCTAAAAAAAAATCTGGGGAATAAGACTACGAACATCCTTAAGAATGGTTAGTGAATACGGGCCTTGGTGTTGGAATCTATCCAAAAACCTCATTTAACAGATTTGTTACGGTAAACGTCAAAGTAAATGTTGTTGTCTCGTTTAAGCCATGCTCTGTGAAAAGGGAGTTTAATGCTTCGGCTAAAAGTATCGACCCTACCAGCCTTGTGCAGTTCTCGCAGGCTGAGATGGGTCATAGCTCTTTGCTGGTGGTCAATTTTGTGCTTGTCGAGGGACCAGTCTACTCCATGATTCAGTCAGTTGTTAAACAAAATGGATTTTATGGATCCATAATTATGTGATGTCTTGCTTGGTGCAATGTATCACAGAGATGTGTTAAACCCCCTTTTGTCAGAGCATAGCTCATACAATTTCTGAAATTTATAATAATGTGTTGTTGCTTTAGATTTATTTGTACCTACGAATGACCCAATATCAACTTTCAACTCCTTACGAAACGACAAAATTTCAGACTGGTCCAGATTGAAAGGATTTGCAGACAACAAATCAGATGTAGCTCAAATGACGATTTCTGTTTTAGATAGGGTAGAAAACATTGTGGGAAAAGGAGAAAATGCTGGTTATCAGCATTTTCTCCTTTTCCCACAATGTTTTCAATAGCCCTCTCATACAGGGTCATTAAAACTCAGGATTGTGTGGTAATGGGTTAAGTATACTCTATTATATCCAGTCATATTTGAAGCATGATCTGTGAGAAAGGGGTTTAATGCATCTGTGAAAAGTATCGACCCACGTCAGCTTGTGCAGTCAGGGCAGGCTGACATGGGTCGATACTTTTTGCTATCGGTCAATTTTCTGCATGTCAAAAGACTTATTTACCTCACAGTTCAGTCTGGCGAGGGACAAAATGGATTTTGTGGATCCAAATAAATTTTATGTGATGTCTTGTTTCGTACAATTCATCACAGAGATGCATTAAACCCTGTTTTGCCAGAGTGTATGTCATGTACAATTTCCGAAATTTATAATACCCATTCCGTGTTGTTATACCCTCACCTACATAGTAGAGGGAATATACTGGTTTCACCATGTCTGTCTGTCCGTCCATCCATCTGTCTGTCCAGTTTTCATTTCTGTGCTCTAACTCAAAAGCCATTTGACATAGGACCCTGAAACTTTATACAAGTGTTGCTCATGACCCAATGAGGTGCCCAGTTGTTTTGGGGGGGGGGTCGCATGGGTCAAAGGTCAAGGTCAAAGGTGAACTTCGTTTGAAAATCGTTTCCATGCTCTAACTCAATATGTGTTTGAACTAGGACCCTGAAACTTGATACAAGTGTTGCTCTTGACCCAAGGAGGTGCCCTATTGTTTTTTAGTCACATTGTTCAAAAGTCAAGGTCACAGGTGAACTTTATATGAAAATTGTTCTGTGCTCTAACTTAATAGCTGTTTGTCCTAGGACCCTGAAACTTTATAAAAGTGTTGTTCATGAACCAAGGAGGTACCCTATTGTTTTTTGGGTCACATGGGTCAAAGGTCAAGATCAAATGTGAACTTTTGTTTTTAAAATCATTTCCGTTCTCTGATTGTGCTGCTTCAGTGATAAGGTGCTGGTCGGGGTATTTGCCAGCTTTGCGGCAGTTCTCGTTGCTTTTAGATATTGTGTACCTACTACCTTCAAGGGAGGCTTTTGAGTATACCTGGTAAAATCTAGTCATATTTAAGCCATACTCTGTGAAAAGGGGGTTTAATGCAAAAGTATCAATCCTTGTCAGCCTGCCCAGTCTGCACAGTCAGACATGGGTTGTACCTATTTACTATTGGTCAATTTCTGCATGTCAAGGGACCACTCTGCCTCATGATTTGATTGGTTGTTAGACAAAATGGATTTAGTGGATTCATACATTTGTGATTTCTTGCTTGCTACAATGCATTATCCCGAGTTTTAGCAACCCTGATGGAGATGACTTTTGAAAACATTGTGGGAAAAAGGGAAAATGCTGGTAACCAGGATTTTCGCCTTTTCCCACAATGTTTTTCACCCTATCAAGGACAAATTTTGGCTTTTGAGCTACCTTTAACCCTTTACTGCATAATGCCGCCTTTTGACGCCTCTGGGAAAGAAGCCTTTTGAAAACATTGTGGGAAAAGGAGAAAATGCTGGTGACCAGCATTTTCTCCTTTTCCCACAATGTTTTCTACCCTGTCAAAGAAATTTTGCACCATTTGAACCACACTGAAATTGTTGTCTGCAAATGTTTTCAATTTGGACAAGGCTAAAATTTTGTTGTCTGGTAAAGGGTTAACTTCTCATTTGCAATGGTTTTCAATTTTGACCAGTCTAAAATTGTCATTTTGGCAAAGAGTTAAACCCCCTTTTTTACTGGGGCATGACTCATTTTAGCCATGCCCTGTGAAAAGAGTGCTTAATACATCTGTGAAAAGTATCAACCCAGGTCAGCCTGCACATTCATCACAGGCTGACCTGGGCAGAAACTTTTGCTTGTGGTCAATTTTCTGTATGTCCAGTGTACCTCATGATTCAGATTGCAATTATGGATCCATAATTATGTGATGGCTTGATTAGTACAACGCTTCACAGAGATTCATTTAGCCTCTGTTTGCCCAAGCATGGTTCATTTATATTAGTCATGTTGTATGTAGATGGTCATTGTTTTGCTTTTGCCATACCTCAATATTTGCCTGTATGTCTATGTGTTTGTATCTGTATATTGTGTATGTATAGGTCGTTGTGATACCAGCAGTTTGTACAATTCTGATTTTGAACTCTCCGACTCTGACACTGAAATTGACTCCGACATAGAGTTTGCATGTAAGTATATGTAGTGCTGTGAGCATGTAGTGTTTTGTATAAGCTTGTAGTGTGTACACTATAAATTAGGTAGTGTTTTGTATGTGCAGTGTTCTTTTTGTATATTGTTATAGCTCACAATATTTAACCTGATCCAGGTCAACATCATTTACATAAAATTCTATTTTTACCTTTGGCATACCACAAGGCTGTCTTCGGAATATGTCCCGAATGGTCATTGAAATATTAGGTACGGTATGCTTGAATTAGATGGGTTGTATATAAAGGGAACTAGCTGAAGTCTTGCATAACTTCAGTGAATGCTAACTTAACTTTCTGAATAATAGCCGGAGTTCTATTTATATGCCTACTTATATATTCAGCATAAAGGTCAGGATCAGCTTAAGTGAAGTAAGCAATATACAGAGCCCCAGATAAGAGGGAGTGATGGGATTCTAAATCCATTATTTCTCTTCCAAACCGTATGTTGTGGGTACTCATTAGAATCGTCTCGATGAGGCGATTCTAATGAGTACCCATAACATAGGGTTTAGTGGAGAATAACTACCAGGTAATATATTCAATTTTGAAATCAAAATCACTCCCACTATCTGGAGCTCTGAATACATCCACTAACACACAGTAAGTGGTGCAGAAGTATTGTATCAAATTCAAAGTTTCCATTGATTTACATTCTCTTTTTAGTGTGTGAGAATATTAACCCTTTCCCGAACAACAAATTTTGCACTGGTCCAAATTGAAGGAGTTTGCAGACGACAATTTTAAATTTGATGAAAATGGCAGAAAGGTCTCAAAAAGGGTAGAAAACACTGGGGGAAAAGGAGAAATTGCTCATTACGAGCAATTTCTCCTTTTCCCACAGTGTTTTCAAAAGACTTGTACTGCAGACACGTGAAAACCAGGGCTTGTTTGGGAAAGTTTTAATCATGTAGCCTCTCTACCTGTGATAAATAAAACTATATTGAGCAGGTTACTGGAGCTATTTACACTAATTTACTATTTATTGTTCCACTCTGATGTCAAAGTTTTGGCCATTAGTGGTGTTAGTATTCTGTTACATTTTGTCAGTATCGCCACTGACATTGATGTAAAGACCTTATTTTGAAAATACTGATTTTTTTTTAAACTCTTTACCAAACGGCAAAATTTTAGACTGGTCCAAATTTAAAGCATTGGCAGACGACAAATTAAATGTAGCTCAAATGATGGAATTTGTGTCCGAAAGAGTAGAAAACATTGTGGGAAAAGGAGAAAATGCTGGTTACCAGCATTTTCTCCTTTTCCCACGATGTTTTCAAAAGCATTCTTTTCTACATGGTCGTTAAAAGTCAGGATTGTGTGGTAAAGGGTTAAACAGCTACATTTTTATCCCATTAAACTGTATCAACTGTTAAACATGAACCATGCTCTGTGAAAAGGGGGCTTAATGCATCTGCAAAAAGTATCAACCCAGATCAGCCTGCGCAGTCCACGCTGGCTGACCTTGGCAAAACTTTTCGCTATTGGTCAATTCTCTGTATGTCCAAAGACTAGTCTGTAACCACATGATTAAGTCAGTTATTAAAAAGGCTATTATAGATACATAATTATGTGATGGCTTGATTGGTATCATGCATCACAGAGATGCATGAAGCCCCCTTTTCACAGAGCATGGCTCAAATACAATGTATTTATTTAATTGTCAAATTAATTTTCTTAATTTCCATGTAAGTTTCATCAGGATAGCTCTATCATTCATCCCACAATGAATTAACCCTTTACGAAATGACAAAAGTTTATACATGTCCAAATTGAAAGCATTTGCAGATGACAAAATAAACTTGACTCAAAAATTGAAATTTGTTAACAAATGAGAAGATAATGTTTATGAGGGACTGTACAGTTAGTGGCCATGAATATTTCATCAAATTTCTAATTCCCATAGACTAACATGAACTTCTAAATTAACTTATTGACTCTTTACCACACAATCACGGGTTTTAACGACCGTGAAGAAAAAACCTTTCGAAAACATTGTGGGAAAAGGAAGAAAATGCTGGTAACCAGTAATGTTTTCAAAAGGCATTTCCCACAGGGTCGTTAAAAGGCGGCATTGTGTGGTAAAGTATTAAATAATTACACCTTGTGTCAGTGTGAGATTTTCAACGGGAAAGTATGTAATACTTATTTTTGCCAATCCAATAGAGTTATCTCCCTTTGCCACTAGGATAGAGTTATCTCTCTTTGTGCACTCGTCTTCGTAGTCTGGAACAAAATAACAAGTCTCCTGAGACTGCACAATATTATAAGGTCAGATCTGGTGTCTAATGTAGACAAAACATCGACTCTTTACCACACAACAAAATCTTCAGCTCATCCAAATTGAAAGGATTTGCAGACGACAGTTTGCATGTGGCTCAAATGATGGAATTTGTCTTTGATAGGGTAGAAAACATTGTTGGAAAAAGGAGAAAATGCTGGTTACCAGCATTTTCTCCTTTTCCTACAATGTTTTCAAAAGGCTTCTTCGTCAGGGTTGTTAAAACTCGGAACTGTGTGGTAAAGGGTTGATTAACCCATAACAAGAGAAATAAATGAAAAAAAAAAAGCCTGAATATGCTTATTAGACACTGCATTGCAATTAACTGCGCCTGTGCTAGTATAGGTAGTAGCATTTGATTGTATTTTGTATATGTTGCCACTGATATTTTGTTACAGCACTAGAAACGGAAGTGCTCGCACGGCGGTGACAAATTGACCCAAGAGAAGAACTGAAGATTTCTTTTCGTAGCTTTAATCATCGATGTATGTCAAATCTACTCAAATCTGTGTCAAAACTGAAAGAAGACAAAATAACAATGTCTTAACGCTAGTTCAGAAACCTTTAAGACAAATATTACCCACGTAAAGTATTATACAACAAATTCGTGTCCGAAAATTGAATCATCCGAATATATGCAACTCGTGTGTTTTGTTACGAAAGTCTAGTTAAATTCAATAGTTTCTGAAAACAACAGAAAAACAGTGAAAAAGCCAGATATATCGTATAATGATTGGTATGGAAAATTACCTCTGAATATAGTATTGACCGGGATGCATGTCACCAAGAAACGCAAAAAACCTTTTTCGCAGTTGAATACGCAGTGCTGCTTGCATGATTTATTCTAGAGCGAGGGTGAAACAAGGAATGCAACTCTAGCATTAATCGAACAAGCTATCGTGAAAAATACCCAAAGACACCGAAACGACCAAGTCCGGTATTCGTTAAATGACTACTGTAACATATTTGTTTACACAATGTTCCTGTAATAACACACCTTTAACTTGAAGAGTCCCACTAATGGAAATAAAAAGTATGAAAGTAAAATGCAAAGATGTCAAACTAAAGGGACGCACCAGTTATTTCAATCGTACAGAGACTGCTGAATTTGGAAATGTGGGTGTGTCCTTGGGTAAGACACTGCAGAGCCCTAGCCTGGTACTGGTGAAACCCAGGAAATACATGAATATCTGAGCTGTTGCCGTGATATGACTGAAATAATGTTGAAAGCGGTGTAAAACACCATTCAATCAATCATTCTAAATATGGAAACAGATGGACACACAGTGTAGTGGACAAAGATTCATAGTACAATTACTATTCTCCCATGCTGCTACACATTTCTAGCTTGGCTATTTCTTTGAGAAACGTCAAAGTTTTTTTTGTATCCCTGGCATCGTCGTCTGCGTCATGCAAAAACTGTGACATTTTGTAATATCTCTTTCATTTTGCAATTTCTCAGTCATTACCGAAGATATTTACTTCAATCTTGGAGAAATTATTTATTATCTTAAGGGGAAACCGTACAATAAACGCACAGTATCCATCAAAGTATTTTATGGTAACCATCAAAGTATTCCTGACACAGTTATGCCCCTTTTTCAACTTTGAAGTATCACTGAAAATTAAGCAACTGCAGCTCAGCATTGGCACTGGTATGCGATGCTCTTGTTGAAAAATTGGATAGGGGAGAGAGGTGAAATATTTAGACCTACAGAGCAGTCACAGAAACTGAGAAGTTAAAATTTTTGTTGCGTTCACTAAGTATAGCTTTAACACTTTACCACACAATTCCAACTAGCGACCCTGAGGAAGAAGCCTTTTGAAAACATTGTGGGAAAAGGAGAAAATGCTGGTAACCAACATTTTCTTTTTTTCCCACAGTGTTTTCTACCATATCAAAGACAGAGATAATCATTTGAGCTACATCTATTTTGTCGTCTGCAAATGCGTTCAATTTGGTCTGGTCCAAAATTTTGTCGTTTGGTAAAGAGTGAAGATGATATGCATGAACTATTTGCCTCACTTGAAGTGAAAATAACACTTTCAAATTGTTAAGATCTATGATATTCATGAGTTAGTGATCAGAAGAGTAAAGGTTGACAGCTGACACTAATGGGTTGCTCAACACAAATAGAACACCAACCACTGACTTTTGGGTTGGTCAACAGAAATAGAATACTAACCACTGACTTTTGGGTTGGTCAACACTAATAAAATACTAACCACTGATTGTTGGATTGGTCAACACTAATAAAATACTAACCACTGACACTATTAGGTCGTTCAACATAAATAGAATGCTAACCACTGATATTTGGGTTGTTCAACACTAATAAGACACTAACCACTGACTATTTGGTTGGTCAACACTAATAAAATACCAACCACTGACTGTTTGGTTGGTCAACACTAATAAAACACCAACCACTGATACTATTGGGTGGCTCAACACCAATAGAATACTAACCACTGACATTTGGGTTGGTCAACACAAGTAAAATACTAACCAATGACTGTTTGGTTGGTCAACACAAATAGAACACTAACACTGACTGTTGGATTGATCAACACAAATGAACTACTAACTGTTGAGTTGTTCAACACTAATTAAACACCAACCACTGATTGTTGGGTTGGTCAAAACAAATAAAACATTAACCATTGACTGTTGGGTTGGTCAACATAAATAAAACACTAACCACAGACTCTTAGGTTGGTCAACACTAATAAAACACTAACATCTATCTGTTGGGTTGCTTAACCAAAGTAAGACACTAACCACTACATTTGCACTACACACATGAAACACTAACCACTGACTGCTGGTTGGTAAATACTAATAAGACACCAACCATTGACTCTTGGGTTGGACAAAGTAATAAAACACCAACTACAGACTGTTGGGTTTCTCGACACAAATAAAACACCATCCACTGACAGTCTGGTTGGTCAACACAAGTTTAACACTGACTACTGACTGGTTGGTCAATATTAATAAAACACTAACCACTGACCGTTGAGTTGCTTATTACGAGTAAAACACTAACCACTGACTGTTGGGTTACTCAACACAAACAGAACACTAATCACATGCTGTTTGGTTGCTCAACACAAATAGAATACTAACCACTGACAGTTGGGATGGTCAACACAAGTTTAACACTAACCACTGACTATTTGGTTGGTCAGTATTAATAAAACACTAACCACTGTTGGGTTAGTGAAATAAAACATTAATCACATGCAGTTTGATTGCTCAACACAAATAGAACACTTACCACTGACTGTTGGGTTGCTCAACACAAATAGAACACTAATCACATGCTGTTTGGTCGCTCACACAAATAGAACACTTACCACTGACTGTTTGGTTGCTCAACACAGAACACTAACCATTGACTGTTGGGTTGCTCAACGCAAATAAAACACTAACCACTGACTGTTGGGTTGGTCAACACAAAACACTGATGACCACAGACTATTGGGCTGGCCAAAACAGTCATGAACCACTGTCGCTGTTTGGCAGGTCAGCACAAATTAAACACTGACAACTGACAGGTGGGTTGGTCTACAAAATAAAACACTTACCACTGACAAGTGGGTTGGTTAACTGAAATAAAACACTAACCACTGACTGTTGGGTTGGCAAAACACAAGTTAAACCATAACCAATGACTGTTGGGTTGGTCAATACTGATTAAACACGAACCACTGACTTTTGGGTTACTCAATGCAAGTAAAACACTAGCAACTGACTGTTGGGTTGCTGAACACAAAACACTAACCACTGACTTTTGGGTTGCTCAACAGAAATAGAACACTAACCACTGACTGTTTGATTGCTCAACACAAATAAAACACTAACCACTGTCTGTTGGTTTGGTCAACACAAAACACTGATTACCATTGACTGTTGGGCTGGTCAAAACATTAAACATTAACCACTGTCACTGTTGGGCAGGTCAAAACAAAACACTGACAACTGACAGTTGGGAAAGTAAACAAAAATAAAATACTGACCACTGACAGGTGGGTTGGTCAACACAAATAAAACACAAACCATTGAATGATTGGGTTAATCAACACAAACAAAACAGTGACCACTGACTTTTGGGTTAGTCAACACAAATAAAACACTAACCATTGATTGATTGGGTTAGTCAACACAAACAAAACAGTGACCTCTAACTTTTTGGATAGTCAACACAGAATACTAAGCACTGAATGGTGGTAAGTCAACTCAAACACAATACTGACCACTGACTGTTGGGTTTGTCAACACAAACAAAATACTGACCACTGAGTTGGGTTAGTCATTATAAATAAAACACTGACCACTGACAGTTGGCTTAGTCAACACAAACAAAACACTGATGACCACTGACTTGTTGGCTTGGTCAATACAAATACATGTAATATATTAACCACTGACTCTTTCTTCTGTTTGTCTATAACAGAATAACAGAGAATGCTTACTTAATGTTATTTTTGTTTGGGAATTATATATTATATGGCAATATTAAACTTACACTTCATTAGTTTCTGTGTATTGCATTCGTAAGTTCCTGTGCATTGTATAGGGTTGTAACCAATGTGCCGAAGTAATGTCATTGAATATGCAAATTTCTCATTATAATTTTGTCAAACAATATTTTCCCTATTGGTTGAATCAGCTTCATCCCAAATGGAGAAATAAACAACATGCTATAGTGCTTTGTAACAGATCATTGATATTGGATTTTTTGTTTAATTATATACAAAATTTTAACAACTCTGATAATGGGTGCTTTTGAAAACATTGTGGGAAAAGGAGAAAATGCTGGTAACCAGGATTTTCCTCTTTTCTCACAATTTTTTTGATGCTAGCAGTTGCAAAGTCCACTATTAGAGCAACATTTGAGTGGTCATCTGCAAATATTTTGTATTTCAACAAGTCAACTTTTTTGTTGTGTAGTAAAGAGTTAAGTAATCTTCCCCTGTCAAACCACAATGCCTAGAGCAGTTGTATTTTAGCTGTGAAAAGGGGGCATAATGCATCTGCAAAAAGTATCAACCCAGGTCAGCCTGCGCAGTCTGCGCAGGCTGACCTGGGCTGAAACTTTTTGCTAATGGCCAGTTTTCTACATATCCAAGGACTATTCTACCTCCAGATTCAGTCGATCGTTGGACTAAATGGATTTTATGGGTTAATAATCATATGATGACTTGCTTGGTACCATGCATCACACACACACACACACATGTGCACGCACACGCGTGCACGCACGCACACACACAGATGCATTAAGCCCCCTTTTGCCAGAGCATGGTGCATTTAATATGAAGAATTACATCATCTCCTTACAGAACAGGCTGCCTTTCACTAAGGTAGGTATACATGAAATTTGTGTGCTTGGTGTATGTAAGCAAGCATCAAATCTGAAAACATGTTTCTCAGAACAGCATAACTTTATGATTTGAATAAATAAATGCTTAATTTTACGCCACTTCATACCTTTGGGTAAAGCAGGGGTCGCATGTGTGTATATACAATCCCAAAAAAGTTGCGTAAATCTAGGCAGTTTATCGAAACACAGCCCTATTCAGAGGAATCTTCTTAGGATACATGTAAGGTTGCTGACCCTTCTGTTCTATTAACCCTTTACCACACGAGAAAAATTCCGATTGGTCCAAATTGAAAGCATTTGCAGACGACAATTCCAATGTGGCTCAAATGGTGCAATTTTCCTTTGATAGGGCAGAAAACATTGTGGGAAAAGGAGAAAATGCTGGTTACCAGCATTTTCTCCTTTTCCCACAATGTTTTCAAAAGGCTTCTTTCACGGGGGCATTAAAAAGCGGCATTGTGCGGTTAAGGGTTAACCCTTTACAAAACAATCCTGACTTTCTATGAACCTGAAAAAGAGGGCTTTGAAAACATTGTGGGAAAAGGAGAAAATGCTGGTAACCAGCATTTTCTCCTTTTCCCGCATTGTTTTCTACCCTTCCAAAAGTAAAGTTCAATTTTTGAGTCACATTTATTTTGTCATCAAAAAATGCTTTGAAACTGGACAAGTCCCAATTTATGTCGTGTACTAAAGGGTTAAGAGTTTGTATGAATGAAAATAATGAAATTTACTGTCATTTATTTGCTGTTTGATGTTACAGGGGAAAATGCCGTGCCACGGTCCAGTTCCATGGAAACGTTATCTGTGACTAACGATGAGTTTGCTGATGCGAGATCACAGTTGTCGTTCGAAGCAGGTTTGTGATTGGTTATGTACAAAGTCAGATTTGTCTCATGATCTACAGTCTATTTGTTTGTTTTTTTCATACGAAAATTTCTTACAGACATAGTTTGAGTGCAAAAGAGATGTCAGCTGTTTCTATATTTAACCTTTTCCCAAACATTGTGCATTATCATCCACTTATTGGCATTTTTCAAATACATAACGTATCTGATATGGGCATTCTGGGTACAGAACTGGACTACTTTTGAAGGCTGCGATCAAACCAGCAAGTTTCAATATAAAATACACATTTACATACTAAAACCTACCTTGTACTATTCATCCAGTCACGGTTAGCTAGCATGTAATCTATGCACCAGCCTTTTAAAACATAGCCCCTATAAGCTTGGGAAAAAGCCCCAGTATAAGCCCTGCAAGGTGGGGACTTTTTTTTGTTGTCAGTCTGTTGCACGAATCCAGGTTTACCCCATGTCTATATTTAGAAACTATTTACAGAGATTTGCAGTAAACAACAGTATTTTATAAAATTATTTTCCACAATTGAAATCATTATATTTTCAAGAAATTTCTAGTGAAAAATGGGCTTCACTTTTCCACCAATGTATTATTAATGGCCATTTTCTGCTTGCTATTTCGCGTATTAATATATATCCTGTACAGGATAGTGATGTATCATAGCAGACAGGTCAATGCGCAGACAACGAAACATTGTGGGAAAAGGAGAAAGTTCTAATCATTTTAACCACATTTGATTTGTCATCTGCAAATGCTTTTAGTTTGGACAAGTCTAATTTTTTTGTCATTTTGTGAGGAGTTAAGAGAGGAACAGAAGATATCCTGTTCATAGTAAAATAATATTTTTAGGCATGGAAAGTGTATGACAGTATAGCTGCCCTGAATTTTATTCTTTTGAAAGAATATTTTTTTAAATCTTGACTGATAAATATTGAAAAACAGAATGTTTAGAGAAAGCTCCATTGCAAAATTATTCAGATAATGATGAAATTGTTAATGTTTTCTACTCTTCCAAAAACAAATTTCAATTTTTAATTCACAAATTAACTTGTCGTCGTCTGCAAAAGCTTTCAATTTGGACATGCCTAAAATTTTGTCGTTTGGTAAAGAGTTAACTCTTTACTAAATGACAAATTCAAGACTCTTTCAAATGAGAGCATCTGTAGTTGACAAACGTAAGAGTGGTACAAATGAACCTAAGTTCTTTGACAGGGTAGAAAACATTTTGGAAAAAGCATTTTCTCCCTTTCCTACAATGTTTCCATTGCCATTTCCCTCAAGGTTGTTACAAACTGGGATCATTCTGTGATAATTGAAGCAAGAATTGATCATTGAAACAAAAACAGGGGTCCTACGTGGCTCATGGTAAAGTATGGGCCTCGTAACCTGGAGGCCTTGGACAAGACACTTCAGAGCCCTAGCCTAGTACTGGCTAAACCCAGGAAATACATGAATATGTGAGCTGTCGTGGTGATATGTCTGAAATAATGTTGAAAGTGGCTTAAAACACCATTCAATCAATCAATCATTGAAACAAAAGCAATCTTGTTGCAGAAGCACAAAGTGGGCGGAGACTTGAGAAACTTTGTCAACGCCTTAGCTTGGAGACAGGAGCCTATGAAAGACATGCACCAGTCCCCCCATCCTGTAAAGTCAGCACATTGATACTAGTCATTCATGGAGGTAAGTATCTTTTGCAGTATTCACAAACCATTTTAACCCTTTACTGCACAATGACGCCTTTTGACGTCCCTGGAAAAGAAGCCTTTTGAAAACATTGTGGGAAAAGGAGAAAATGCTGGTAACCAGCATTTTCTCCTTTTCCCGCAATGTTTTCTACTCTATCAAAGGAAAGTTGCACCATTTGAGCCACACTGAAATTGTCGTCTGCAAATGCTTTCAATTTGGACAAGGCTAAAATTTTGTCATCTGGTAAAGGGTTAAATGTGGTTTTAATTCACAGTTCCAAGAGAAGCCATCTGATTGGCCAAGACAAAATGTTTCATTCAATCAGAAAGCTAGTCTGGGAATTCAGAATTGGTTGTTAGACAAAATGCATTTTGTGGATCCATAATTAACACTTTACCACACAATGACGAGTTTTAATGACCCTAATACAGAAGCCTTTGGAAAACATCGTGGGAAAAGGAGAAAATGCTGGTTACCAGCATTTTCTCCTTTTCCCACAATGTTTTCTACCCTATCAAAGACAGGTTCCATCTTTTGAGCTACATTTAAATTGCCAACTGCAAATGCTTTCAATTTGGAAAAGTCTCTATTTTGCTTGTGTGGTAAAGAGTTAAAGGATGCCCTGCTTGGTATAATGTGTTACAAAGATGCATTAAATACACTTTTCCCAGAGTGTTGCTTCATTTAATTCAGTTGTGCAAAGGCAGTACATAATGCAAAGAAAGCTAATTGTTATTTGGGGTCCTGTATGGCTCAGTGGTAAAGTGTAGGACTAGTAGCCAGGAGGCCAAAGGTTGGAGCCTTTGCTGGGCTTACTGGGGTTTTCATGTAAGTGGCCTTGGGTAGGACACTTAAGAGCCCCAGTCTAATGCTGGTGAAACCTATGAAATACATGAATATATGAGCTGTAACTGTTATATGGCTGAAAGTGGCATCAACACCATTCAATCAATCATATGTATCATTTCTTGGCAACCTTTTCAGAAATGAAAAAGCTGTTTATGATTTTATATCCAAACATCTTTTGCCAAATTTCTGAACCCTTTACAACACTTCTTTTCCCACAATGCTTTCTGACATTTCAAAGACAAATCCTGTCATTTGAACAACATAGAAAACATAGAATTTATCGTTTGCAAAATGTTTTCAAGTGGGACAATTCTAAAATTTTGTTATTTGGTACAGAGTTAAATTTTCTTTCAGGGAGTTTACTGGATTCTGCTTATGACCATTTTCACACTTCAAAAAGGAGTGACTATGCTACTTTGAAATCCACGTTTGATTCTGTCATTAAATC
The DNA here is from genome assembly GCA_945859785.2 of Tridacna gigas. Lineage (NCBI taxonomy): Eukaryota > Metazoa > Mollusca > Bivalvia > Cardiida > Cardiidae > Tridacna > Tridacna gigas. The sequence goes on from OX244042.2 coordinate 53,738,238, forward strand.
ACATTATCCTGCTGCCAAAGGTCATATTGCTGTGAGGCTGGTTCCATGTCCACAGATCAGTGCTGAAGCCCTTAATGTTCTGTCCAGGTAACCAGTCTTTTATCTTTTAACCATTTACGTTGGTTCTTTTTATTGCCCTCAAAAAATCAGGTATTTGTCTTTTCTACCATTTTACTTTGAAAACAAAAAAGTACCCCTGGAAATCTGCCCCCAAGGAAAATAGCCCCCAGAAAACTGCCCCCCCCCCCTTTTATGTGTATTTCTTGTTTTACAAAAAGAAAAATATTTTGGCTCATCTACAAGCCTCATCAGGCGATGATGGAAAGTTCTATCCTTGTTTTATTATTATTATTATTTTCAATTGTTTTATTTTATTGTTTTATTTAGCAATACACAGATTTTTTTTTATCCTTTTTTAGTACTATCATCTTTATTAAACATTATATTTACAATGCATTTTTAAATGCTTACAAGGAAGTTTGAAGCGCAAAATTCTTTACAGTAAATACTTAAAAGCAATCAATTAGCTTTAATAGGATCAAACCTTTCAAAAGGATCACTTCTCCTAAACAGGGTTAAACCTTTCAAAGGGAATCTTAATGTATCTAGAAATGTGCATTCATGTGGAATAAATTCAATCAATGAAAATGAAATGCATAAAAGTAATAGTCAACAACATCAGCATCAGTATCACAATGTTCCAAATATCCCAGGGGCAGTTTTCCTAGGGGGACAGATTTCCAGGGGGCATTTTTCGGGGGAGGGGGGTTCCTGATACCTATTACCTTTAAAGACAAATCCCCTCATTTGAACCACATTGAATTTGGCATCTGCAAATGCTTTCAATTTAGACTACTCAAAAAATTTGTTGTTTAGTTAAGAGTAAAGCCTTTGTAATCTAATCCTTGAGTTACAAAAATAGATTTTCCATTTTCTCTTTCTCATCTTTGCATGAAAAGTTAGTAAAACAAATACAAAAATCCATAATTATGTGATAAACAAATCAAAAAGTTAGGGTAACACCAACTCTGTTGTTTTTTTACAAGATAACAGATAGACACATATTTTATTTAACTCTTTACCTTATGGCAAAAGTTCAGAATTGCCTTGATCAAAAACATTTGCAGACTACAAAGTAAATGAGGCTCAGATTATTGATTTGGCTTTCAAATGGTAGAAAACTTTCTGGGAAAAGGAGAGAATGCTGGTAACCAGCATTTTCTCTTTTTCCCGCAATGTTTTCCAAAGGCTCCTTCATCACGGTCATTGAAACCAGGAATTGTGTGGTAAAGGGTTAAATAAAATCCCACAGAATTTGGTGATTTTTGAAAGAAAATAATATTTTGATTTGGAGTCAAGATGTACCCTATCCAAAGTACACACCCAACATTCTGCCATTTTATTTTTTAGCTGAATGTGCTGGCAATAGAAATTTGTGATTGGTCAAAAATGTAGACAAAGATTATTTTAAGGTCTCCTGCCTATATGCTGGCAAATTTATGCTATCTTTTTCAACTCTTAACCACACAAGCCCGTGTTTTAACAACCCCGAAGAGGAAGACATTTGAAAACATTGTAGGAAAAGGAGAAAATGCTTGTAACCAGCCTTTTCCCACAATGTTTTCTACCCTATTGAAGACAGAAATCATCATTTGAGTCACATTTATTTTGTTGTCTGCAAATGCTTTCAATTTGGTCTAGTCCAAAATTTTGTTGTTTGGTAAAGAGTTAAAGATACTTCTTGTTTTTGTTCTTCTTTTCTGTAGTATATCTCCTTTTGGTTTTGACACCATGACACCAAACACAGCTGATGGTAACCTCCCTTGGAGTCAAGAGTTTGTTCCCTTGGGGGCTGTTGCCCTGTTTTCCTCTTGCAATCCAGAGTACCAGGACCATGTAAATGCAGTGGTTGCCAAGTCTAACCTTGTTTATGATGATTTTATCAAATCAGATGAGGGGAATGGATTTTGTGGGCAGGTAGGCTCTGTTTTAAATCTTTATCATAAAATCCCAAGTTTTAAGGACTCCAAAGAGAAAGCCCTCTGAAAGCAGCATGGGAAAAGAAGAAAAGTGCTAGTAACCAGCATGTCTTCTCCTTTCCTGACAATGTTTTTTATCCTTTTAAAGACAAATCCCTTCATTTTAGCTATGTTTGAATTGTCGTCTGCCAATGCTTTCAATTTTGACAAGTCTAAATTTTTGTTGTTTGATAAATAGATAGACATTATTCCCCAGAAACATATTTGCCATAGAAAACGTTCAGACCAGCCTTGTAAAATACAGATAATCAGCATGAATTAACATTTTTATTATGTATATGTGTGAAAACATGGTGGCAAAAGGAGTAACTGTTCATCACATCAACTTTGCCGTATTTACATTTCCAAGACTAGCCAGCTGACAATGTTTTCAAAAAGCTTCTTTCTCAGGGTCATTAAAAGTCGAAATTGCGTGGTAAAGAGTAAACAGGATTTGTTTGTGTATGTTAGTCTGGTTAGCCCTTCACAGAGATGCACACAATCCCTAGTTTTAACACTCCTGAAAAAGATGCCTTTTGAAAACATAGTGGGAAAAGGAGAAAATGCTGGTAACCAGCATTTTCTCCTTTTCCCACAATGTTTTCTACCCTTTCAGACACAAGTCCCACTATATATAGTCATATCTAATTTGTCGTCTGCAAATGCTTTCAGTTTGAATAAGTGTAAAAGTTTGTCACATGGTAAAGGGTTAAACCCACTTTTGCTGGAGGATGGCTTCATTTTTTTGTGTGTATCTAGCCATTAGCAAGTTCCGTTAATTTTTTTCAAGGTTTGTTTATTGTCCGATGCCACTGGGGCCATATTGACCTACGATGCCTTATGCCGAACAAGAATGCCATTGAGTCGTAATAGTAGCCATTATGGAAGTAATTCGAGTGACTTGAACGAGGAGGATAAAAATAGATCAGTGGCGGGGAGTACGCATACACTGGTGCAAAATGATGAATTCGGAGATGAAACTGTGCCGAACCCTGATAAAAGTGCTTTGAGTGATAGCGGTAAAATGATATCCGAAGCTGGGAAAATTTCTGAAACGGAAAAAAAACTAAGTGCCAGCAAAGGCAGTGAGGGAAGAACTGAAATAAAACAGAGTGCCAGTCGGCAGAATTCTGTGCGTGTACATGTGACACAGTCTGTTGACAGTTCAGGAATAGATCGCAGAATTAGCAGTAGTAGTCAGTGTGAATACTTAAAGTTTTCATTCGAAGTGGGTGACTTTTTCATGTTAGGTTCACCTCTGGGATTAGTGCTATCATATAGAAGGTTGTACTCTTCAGATCTGAAAGGACGTGAGTAGCGTTTACGTTTATGCTTAACTCTTTACCACACAATCCCGAGATTTAATGATCTTAATGAAAAGGCATTTCGAAAACATTGCAGGAAAAGGAGAAAATGCAGGTAACCGGCATTTTCTCCTTTTCCCACAATGATTTCTACCCTTCTGTTTGTGAATTTCTAATTATGAGTTACAACTATTTTGTCATCTGCAAAAGTTTTTAATTTGGAGCAGTCCAGTATTTCATCATTTGGTAAAGGGTTAACTCTTTACCAGTGAGAAAAATTTAGCTGAGTCCAAATTGAAAGCATTTGCAGATGACAAATGTAATGCAAAAACTTAAATCTGTCTTTTATAGAGAAGAAAAATTGTTGGAAAAGGAGAAAATGCTGGTAACCAGCATTTTCTCCTTTTCCCACAATGTTTTCAAAAGACTTCTTTGTTAGGGTTGTTAAAACTCATGATTGTGTGGTAAAGGGTTAAGCCTTGCCACATAATCCAGAGTTTTAATAAACTTGAGGAGAAAGGCCATGGAAAATATTGTGGAAAAAGGAGGAAATGCTTAACTGTCACTGAAATAGCAAATGCAGCCAATCTTTGGCAGGAGAAGACAGTCCTCTTAGGGGTTTTTGTCCACATTATTTTAAAAATAATAGGCTACAGGCACTTCTGTTTGCATAAGTATTGACATATCTCAGTTATCGTGCACATCTCAGTTATCCTGCAATGATATGCATTCCAAACAGGTATTAACCCATTACTGCACAATCCCAAATTTTAACTATCCCAAGGAAGAGGCCTTTTGAAAACATCGTGGGAAAACGAGAAAACGCCGGTAACCAGCATTTTCTCCTTTTCCCACTATGCTTTCTACCTATCGAAGACAAAATCCATCTTTCAAACTATATTTAAATTGTCATCTGAAATGCTTTCATTTTGGACCGGCCTTAATTTTTGTCATGTGGTAAAGAATTAAAACGGGTGATTTTTTACCAAATGTTTTGGTTACAGCATCTGAACAGGTCACATGACTTAGATGACAATGCAAAATTAACGTATATGAGCAAAACGGCTGCAAAATAAGAAAAATGTTTCAAGCAACAACTTTTGTCTTTTTTTCTAAAATGTAATGAATGAATGAATAAAGGTATTCTGCAAAATTAATAGTTTTTATTTTTACAGTTAAAATAGGTGTACCTCATTAAATATTACGTTACAAATAATTGATTTTGCCGTGCTTTTGTTGACAAGTGTAACCTTTGATTGCATTCACGATAATATAAGAAGTAATCCAGAATTTTACAAAGGTCAACATGGCAAAATCTTTGGAGAAATGCTGTTGATATGAACGGAATTGGACCAAATTTCTTTCAGATAAATCAAGGTCTGTCCAATTTATAAACTATATATATGGCATCATATAAAAAGCTGGATTCTGAAATACATGGAACTCCAGTCTTTTTACATGCATGATAATTGAGGTGAAGAGGATAACGAGATTTTTTATGTCCAACACAATCATGTTGAATGAAAAAAAAAAACTGCTTACGATGCTAGTAAACAAAGACAGTCTGAAGTTAACCAGACGATAAAATTTTCAATGTGTCCAAATTGAAAACATTTGCAGATGATAAAAAAATGTAGCTTAAATAATCAGAGTTTTCAATTAATGGTTAGAAAACATTGTGTGAAAAGGAGAAAATGCAGGTTGCCAGTAATTTCTCCTTTTCCCACAATGTTTTCAAAAGCTGTCTTTTTCAGGATCATTAACACTAGGGATTGTGTGGTAAAGGGTTAAAAGTGAAAACTGGGCTGGCAAAAACCTGACTAAATTTTTGTCTTTTCCTGGTTTTCAGCATCACCATTAAGACCTGACTGTGGTCAAATTTACAACTTGTTTCACGCCAGCGACCCGGCTGCTTTTCGACTGGAGCCACTCGTCAATTATGCCTTTAAACATATCCCTCCGATCAAGATTGCAAGGTTCAACAAATATCCAATGGGTGATGGAGAATCAATTCAAATAGGTAATTTTTCTTTCATTTTGTGTGTGTGTGTTTGTTTGTTTCTAATGCTTTCATTAAAATTTTTTTTTCGCACCAAAGTTTACACACTAATGTTTAGCTCGGCTGTTTTAAAAAAAAAATAAACGTTGAGGTATCGTCAAAGCCTTGTTTTCATCTGCGTTGACAGTGTTTGTGTGCGAAAACTTGGAACATTTTATAATATCTCTGTCTTAATTGAAGATATTCACTTTAAACTTGGACTAGTCGTTCACCATCAAAAGGGGAATCCATACAACAGGGGCAGGTAGCCATCAAAATATTTATGACACAGTCATGCTCCTTTTTCGACTTAAAATTTTCACCGAATATCCATCTATTTTCAAAAGCAGCTGTAGCTGAGCATTGGCATCCACATGCGGTGCTTTTGTATACTGATTATACTGATCTGATCAGGAACTTGCCTGGCTCAGTGGTAAAGTGTAGGACTGGTAATTTGGAGGATACAGGTTTGAGCCTTGATGGAAGCTTTTCGTTTTTAGTGGAGTGTCCTTGAGTAAGACACTTCAGAGCCCTAGCCTAGTACAGGTGAAACCAAGGAAGTACATAAATATGCGAGCGGCTGCAGTGATATGATTGAAATAATGTTGAAAGCTGCATTTAACACCATTCCATTAAACTGATCAGTTACACAGATGCAACATGTCGTATTTTCCACGGAAAAGTTTAAAACATGATAACAAATACAGGAATTTCTCATTTACATTTCTCAAAATATTTATGTATTTATACCGGTTAGATTCTCTATTTCTTTATTTATACTGGGTAGATTCTCACTAGATTTTTTTTTTTTTAATCAGATATTTTAGATTTTGAACAATAGAGAAATTGTATATTAGGTACTGATTTAACCCTGTACCACTCAACAGCGTTTGGACTTGTCCAAATTGAAAGCATTTGCAGACGACAAAATAACCTGGGCTCAAATGAGGAGATTTTTCCACAAAAGAGTAGGAAACATTGTGGAAAAAGGGTAAAGTGCTGGTTACCAGCATTTCCACCTTTTCTCACAATGTTTTCTAAAGCTTTCTTTCTCAAGGTCTTTAAAACTCAGGGACTGTGTGGTAAAGGGTTAAGCTCTGTAAATTTATTCAGTCCTAATTACAGATTAATACATGGATTTTATCATTTGTTACAATGATTTCATAAGTTGTTTTGTGCAGATATGTCAAAGTGCAAAATAATAAGTTTGGTTAACCCTTTACCACACAATCCCAACTTTTAACAACCCTGAGAAAAGCCTTTTGAAAACATTGTGGGAAAGGAGGAAATGCTGGAAACCAGCATTTTCTCCTTTTCCCACAATGTTTTCTACCTTTTCCAAATGAATTACAATTTTTCAGTCACATTTATTTTTGTCATATGCAACTGCTTCCAATTTGGACTAGTCTAAAATGTTGTCATTTGGTAAAGTGTTAATTGATTTACTAACAGCTATCTTTTATCTATGCCTCTTGAAGTTTTAACTCTTTACCAGACAACAAAATTTTAGATTTGTCCAAATTGTGAGAATTTGCAGACAACAGATTAAATGTTACTGAAAAAATAATGTTTGTCTTTGAAAGATTGAAAAACATTTTGGGAAAAGGAGAAAATGCTGCTTTCCAGCATTTTGTGTTTTTCCACAATGTTTTCAAAAGCCTTCTTCCATAGGGGCTTTAAAAATTGGGTTTGTGTGGTAAAGGGTTAAGCAGCAGAGAAACATATGAGAAAAATATATTTGATTTTTACTAACTGCTTTTATGTTATAAAACGAGTTAATTTCATATTATAAACTTAAGGTTAATCCTTTAACAGTCCCAAGTTTTAATGGCTCTGATGAAGAAGGTTTTTGAAAAAATTGTAGGAAAAGGAGAAAATGCTGGCTACCAACATTTTCTCCTTTTCCCACAATGTTTTCAAAAGGCTTCTTTCTTGGGGTCAGTACAACTTGAGATTGTGTGGTAAAGGGTCAGTGTATCTCCTTATACCTAGCAACTTGATCACATGATCATGGATCCATAAAATCCATCCAAATTGTATTGTTGTATTGGAGGATGGTTTCTTTGACCCAGGTCAGCCTGCATGGACTGCGCAGGCTGACATGGATCAATACTTTTTCGCAGATGCATTAAGCCCTAGTTTCACAGAGCATGGCTCAAATATTTCTCTTTTTATTTAATTTTACTAGATTTAGGTTGGTCTTACACTAGCCCACATATGTAACACAGCATTTTATACTATACAGTAATGCTCATATCATCCATGTTTATTTGTATGAACGTTTATTTAACTCTTTACCAAACAGCAAATTTTTAGACTTGTCCAAATTGAAAGCATTTGCAGACAACAAAATAACTGTAACTCAAAAATTGAAATTTGTATTGGTAAGGCTAGAAAACATTGTGGGACAAGGAGAAAATGCTGGTTACCAGCATTTTCTCCTTTTCCGCAATGTTTTCAAAAGATTTATCAATGTTTTCAAAGGCTTTCTTCTTCAGGGTTGTTAAATGTCAGGATTGTTTGGTAAAGGGTTAAAGAAGATCATGTTAATGGCCAAATAATGCTTTGATTTATTAACTCATACCAAATATTAAACTTAAAACTTGTCCAGATTGAAAGCATTTGCAGACGACATTTTAATTTAGCTGAAATGATGGTAATTGTCAGTGAAAGTATAGAAAACCTTGTTGGAAAAAGGAGAAAATGCTGGTTACCAGCATTTTCTCCTTTTTCCACAAGGTTTTCAAGAGGCTGTTTCCTCAGACTGGTTAAAACTTGGGATTGTGTGGTAAAGTGTTAAACTAACCGCCATTTTTCCATGTTTTTAGTTGAGACAATGTGTCACTACATTCACCTTTTCTCCGACCAAATGCAGACTGGTTCACCGTCAAACCTGCTCTTGTCCCTGCAGCGACAGGCCAGTGTGACAAGTACCTGTAGTCAACTGTCGGCTTTCTCGTCATCGGGGAATAATTTTTCTAGCGTAGTCAATGGTACATGTCTGTCTGTTGCATGCGAAGAACCTGAATACGTTCATATCCTATTTGTTTGATTGTTTGTTCGTTTGTCTGTTTGTTTGAGTCCATTTGCCAAAAAGTAGTTCTTCTCCTGTGTGTTTCATGATTGCACTGAGTATCAAAGAATAAAGCAGACAAAAAAAAAATACTCTAAAATGAAAGTAGAACTGAGCAATGTCCTTAACCCTTTACCACACGATCCCGACTTTTAACAACCCTGAGAAAGAAAGCTTTGGAAAACACTGTGGGAAAAGGAGAAAATGCTGGTAACCAGCATTTTCTCCTTTTTCCACATTGTTTTCTGCCCTTCCCAAACAAATTTCAATTTTTGAGTCAAATTTATTTTGTCGTCTGCAAATGCTTTCAATTTGGACTAGTCTAAAATTTTGTTGTTTGCTGTTAAGAGTTAACAGTATTGTGTACTATTGTGTAACTCTACCAAACAACAAAATTTTGGACCAGTCCAAATTGAAAGCTCTTGCAGGCAACAAAATTAATGTGACTCAAAAATTGAAATTTGTTTTGGAAAGAGTTTTAAGAAAACATTGTGGGAAAAGGAGAAAATGTTGGTTACCAGCATTTTCTCTTTTCCCATTATGTTTTCAAAAGGCTCGTTCCTCATGGTCGTTAAAAGTCGGGGTTGTGTGGTAAAGGGTTAAATAAATACTGTTAGACCAAATCAGGGTCCATATTCACCAACCGTCCTCAAGAACATTCACAGTCTTATTCTCCAGAATTTTCAAAATTTGAAGGTAACACAACTTCTGATTGGCTAAACCATTTGGTTAAATTGCTGCTTAAAAAGTGCAGGTGAAAAATTGCAATAAATAATACGTCTGTGGAAAAATCAAGCCAGTTTTTCGCTACAAATTTCTTAGGAAATGAAATGGTTTCAAATGTTGAAAATATTTTTTTAAAATACCAACTGCTTACTGCAAATCTCTGTAGACTGTTTCTAAATATAGACATGGGAAAAACCCAGATTTGTGCAACAGACTGACAACAAAAATAACTTCCCTACCTTGCTGGGTTTATACCGGGGCTTTTTCCCAAGCTTATAGGGGCTTATATTTATAAATGGCAGGTGCATAGGTTACATGCTAGCTAACCATGGCTGGGTGAATCATACAAGGTTAGAGAGTAAACATATATTTTATTTTGAAATTTGTTGCCGCCTTGAAAAATAGTCCGGTTCTGTACCCAGAATATATATCAGATATCAGATAGGTTATGTATTTGAAAAATGCCACCAAGCGGAAGATAATGCAGGATTGTGTGGGAAGGGTTAGAACACTGTGGCAAAATAAGAAATTTCTTGTTATGAGCGCTTGGCAGCTGCAAGACAGAAAATAGGGGTCAGTTTGAAGTGAATGTGTAGTTGAGGGTATTATAGGGGTGAAATGGTAATCTAAATGTAGATGTTTATCCCCTAGAATGCTGAGGGTGACCTTGGGGCCTGTGGTGATAGAGCTTGAGTTCATACACATCTGAGTTTATGCTCAACTGAGTACCTGCTCAAACTTTTTATTCTTATTATTACTTCAGGTACTAAGAAATTTTGACGTGAAGACTATTAACTGATAAGAAGGGAGAAAGAGAAGCTCTGAAAGTTGAAAAAGTTACTAATTAGTCCCCTACCGGCGAAGCCGAAGGGGACTTTAGGTTTGCACTCCATCCGTCCGTCCATCTGTCCATCTGTCCGTCTGTCCGTCAGTCCGGCAATTCAGTTTTCCAGACTTTTTTTCTAAATGCTGGTACATATTGAGCTGAGTTTTGGTGTGTAAGTCACCCACCATGACTTACAGATCAAGTTCGACTTTCATTCTGGTCCACTGGTTTTTCACGGATTTACGGGCCTTGGACTTACAAAATTTCACTGATAAATCAGTTTTCCCGGACTTTTTTCCTAAATGCTGGTAGGTATTGATCTCAGATTTGCAGTGTAACTCAACCACCATGACTTACAGATCAAGTTCAACTTTCGTTCCGGTCCACTGGTTTTTCACGGATTTACGGGCCTTGGACTTACAAAATTTCACTGATAAATCAGTTTTCCGGACTTTTTTTTCTAAATGCTGGTAGATATTCACCTGATTTTTGCTGTGTAAGTCAACCACCATGACTTACAGATCAAGTTCGAGTTTCGTCCCGCTCCACTGGTTTTTCACGGATTTACGGGCCTTGGACTTACAAAATTTCACCGATAAATCAGTTTTCCGGACTTTTTTTTCTAAATGCTGGTAGATATTCACCTGACTTTTGCTGTGTAAGTCAACCACCATGACTTACACATAAAGTTCGAGTTTCGTCCCGCTTCACTGGTTTTTGACACATTTACGGGCCTTGGACTTACAAAATTTCACTGATAAAACATTTTTCCGCACTTTTTTTCTAAACGCTGCTACATATAGAGCTGATTTTTGGTGTGTACATCAACCACCATGACTTACACATCAAGTTTGAGTTTCTTCCCGCTCCACTGGTTTTTGACGCATTTATGGGCCTTGGCCTTAAAAAATTTCACTGACATGCCAGCGATACATACAGTAGGTAGGGGACTGTGTATTGCTATGCAATACTATCAGAATGCTTGTTTATTATGCCATCTGCAATGTCCGGTATTTTGAAATATTTTGCAAAAAATCTGACTTGAAATTGCAATATTTGGATATTTGTATTTCAGTGACACACTATGTTCATATCATTTGTTTAACCCTTTACCGCATAATGCCGCCTTGTAACAACCCTGGGAAAGAAGCCTTTTGAAAACATTGTGGGAAAAGGAGAAAATGCAGGTAACCAGCATTTTCTCCTTTTCCCACAATGTTTTCTACCCTTTCAAAGAAAAATTGCACCATTTGAGCCACATTGAAATTGTCATCTGCAAATGCTTTCAATTTGGACAAGAATAAAATTTTGTAAAGGGTTAACAGTCTTCGGGTTAAACAGTTAGCAATGTTCTGTCTTTTGGTAGTATCATGTACTGGTTAGAAATGTTTGTTTCTTTCAATTTAGAATTCCACTGGAGTATTACCCCTTTACCACACAATCACCAGTTTCAACGACTGATGAAAAGGGCTTTTATGGGAATCTGAGAAAATTCTGGTAACCAAGATTTTCTCCTTTTCCCACTATGTTCTCTATGCCCTTTGAGAAAAATCTCATTTGAAACACTTTTGATTTTCGTCTGCAAATGCTTTCAATTTGGACGAGCTGAAATTTTCTTGTGTGGTAAAGATATTAGACTTTTCCGTAGTCTTGAGTTTCTTAGATCATTTTGTGCATTAGATGTTCTGTTTTCTTGGGTCTAGCCTATGATTTCTACTTTCTGTTTCAGACCTACAAAAGGAAGGCATGTACCTAATAACCAGCATGAATAGATTCTTTAACTCTTTACCAAACGGCAAAATTCTAGATTGGTCTAATTTGAAAGCACTTGCAGACGACAAACTAAAGTTGGCTTAAATGATGGTATTTGTCTCAGAAAGGGAAGAAAACATTGCGACAAAAGTTGGAAAGAAAGCCTTTTGAAAACATTGTGGGAAGAGGAGAAAATGCTGGTGACCAGCATTTTCTCCTTTTCCCACAATGTTTTCTATCCTTTCAAAGACGAATTCCACCATTTGAGAGACACTTCAGTTATTGTCTGCATAATTATGCTCTCAATTTGGACAAGTCTAATATTTTGTCATGTGGTAAAGAGTTAAAGAGTTAACCCTTTACCACAGCAGCTTGTATTTCTTTCACAACTTACCGCAAGAAGGCTTGAGAACACATTGTTAGGGAAGGAGAAAATGCTAGATTTTCTCTCTTTCCCACAATGTTTCTACCCTGTCAAAAGATATATCCCATCTTTTTAGTTGTATCTTAACTCTTTACCTTACGATAACATTGTAGACCACTCCAAATTGAAAGTATATGCAGACAACATTTTAAATGTAGCTCAAAACATAACATTTGTCTTTTAACTCTTTACCAAACGACAAAATTTTAGACCAGTCCAAATTGAAAGCATTTGCATACGACAAAATAAATGTGACCCAAAAATTAATATTTGTGTTGGAGTGGGTAGAAAACATTGTGGGAAATGGAGAAAATGCTGGTTATCAGCATTTTCTTCATTTCCCACAATGTTTTCAAAAGGCTTCTTTTTCGGAGTCGTTAAAAGTAGGGGTTGTGTGGTAAAGGGTTAATACATGTTGTCTTCAAGTGCTTTCACTTTAGACAATTTTTAAATTTTGTTGTTAGGTAAAGGGTTAGTATTGTGTTGTTGTGTCACATACTTGTCTATGGTTAAAAAGTCTATCTTCCTGACAATAATTTCCAGTCACATGTTTCAATGTTTTATTTGCTATGAATCTTGCTTGAATTTCAGGAACATTTAGAAATAATCCTTTCCCACACAATCCAGAGTTTTAATAACCCTGCAGAAAGCTTTTGAAAACATTGTAGGTAAAGGAGAAAATGTTGGTCACTAGCATTTTCTCTTTTTCCCACAATGTTTTCTCCCTTATCCAAAGACACAGTTTAGTTTTTATGTCATATTTAGTTTGTCATCTGCAAATGTTTTCAACATGGACAAGTCGTAAGTTTTGTTGTGTGGCAAAGACTCTTTACCACACAATAAAAATGCACACTTGTCCAAATTGAAAGCATTTTCAGATGACAATTTCAATGTGGCTTTAATAATGGAATGTGTCTTTGATAGGGTAGAAAACACTTGTGGAAAAAGGAGAAAATGGTGGTTATCAGCATTTTCTCCTTTTCCCTCAAGGTTTTCAAAAGGTTTTTCCTCAAAGTCGTTAAAAGTCCAGATTGTGTGGTAAACGGTTAACAGCACAGAAATGACACTGACGGACACTTGGAGAAAAGTGGTTTTTCACATTCATATTTCATATGTTTCAACCAGAGAAAGAGATAGGTTTTTCGCTTTAATATTTTATATGCATGTATTTCAACCAAAGAATTGGTGAATAAGATTGTGTAAACTATTGCATGATAATTGATTGAGATTGGCATTTTGTTGCTTTATTTGAACATTGACATATCTTTCTCTGATGTTCTCTGAACAGCCAGCTTGAATTGTGTCTTGTTATTGTTTGCAAATCATTTATCGCCTTACCAAACAACAAAATTTTGGACTGGACCAAATGGAAAGCATTTGCAGAGGGCAAAATAAATTTTGCTAACTGGATGATTTCTGTCTTTGATGGGGATAGAAAAAATTGTGGGAAACAGAGAAAATGCTGGTTCCCACAATGTTTTCAAAAGCCTTCTTTTTCAGGGTCTTTGAAAGTCGAGATTGTGTGGTAAATTGTTAACTCTTTATCACAAGACAAAATTTTACACCTATCTAAATTGGAAGTATTCGCAGACAAAGAATTAAAATTGAAAATGTGTCTCAAATAATTTGATTTGTCTTTAACCCTTTGCCACACAGTCCTGAGTTTTAATGACCCTGTAGAAGAAAGCTTTTGAAAACATTGTGGGAAAAGGAGAAAATGCTGATAACCAGCATTTTCTCCTTTTCCCACAATGTTTTCAAAAGGCCTTTTCCTCAGGGTCGTGAAAAGTTGGAATTGTGTGGTAAATGGTTAAAGGAATATTAGTACTTTTATCACAGACCTATTTATTTGCATGACACTAATAATAGTGAACTCCTTTCCAAACAACAAATTTTGGACTCATCCAAAGCCATGGCATTTGCAGAAGACAATTCAAATGTGGCTCAAATGGTGGAAAGGGTAGAAAACATTGTGGGAAAAAGATACCAAGCAAGTCATCACATGGTCATGGATCCATATAGCCACTTTTTTTAACAAGCGACTTAATCATGAGGTAGAATGGTCCTTGGACATACAAAAAATTGACCATTAGCGAAAAGTTCTGGCCCAGGAATCGGCGCAGGCAGACCTAGGTCGATACCTTTTGCAGATGCATTAAGCCCCCTTTTCACAGAGTATGGCTTATATGATTTTAACCTGCAAATTGGACAAGTTTAAAATTCTGCCAATTGCTAATGAGTTTAAATTTTGTCAATTGGTAAAGAGTGTATCACTTACAGGCCTATATTTACAATGCAGAAACAATGACTGCTGTTTCTTTGATATAGAATCTTCCTATCCTCTTTTTATTAGCTCACCTGAGCATGAAGGAGGCAAGTCGTTTAATAGGTGAAAAACATTTTTAGGTCACCTGTCAACAAAGTGCTCAAGGTGAGCTTTTGTGATCATGCTGTGTCCGTTGTGTGTCGTGCGTTGTCCATTGTTAGTTGTCTGTCGTCAATTGTCCGTTGTCCGGGTCATCAAAATTCCTTGTGTGCACTCTGGAGGCCACGTTTTCAGTCAGATAGTCATAATCAGAATGTTTGTCTTGATAAAATCTTGGACAATGTCGAAAATGGGTCACGTTGGGTCAAAAAAAAGGTCACTGGGATAAATCTTAGAAAAACCTTGTGTGCACTCTAGAGGCCACATTTTCAGCCTGATACTCTTGAAACTGGCTCAGGATGTTTTTCTTGACAATATCTTAGACAAGTTTGAAGTCAGGTCAAAAAGTAGGTCACTGGGCTAAATCTTAGAAAAACCTTGTGTGCACTTTAGAGGCCACATTTTCAGCCTGATACTCATGAAATTAGGTCAGTTTTTGCCTTAATAATCTTGCAGATGAGTTTGAAATTTGGTCATGTCGGGTTAAAAAGTAGCTCACTGGGCCATATTTTAGAAAAACCTCATGTGCACTCTTATAGGCCACATTTCAGCCAGTTGCTTATGAAACTTGGTCAGAGTGTTTGTCTTGATAATATCTTCGACATGATTGAAATTGGGTCATGTCGGGTCAAAAAGTTGGTCACTGTGCCAAATCTAAGAAAAACCTTTTGAACACTCTTTTTTTTTCACATTTTTTTGCCTGATACTCTTGAAACTTGGTCAGAATGTTTGTCTTGATGATATCTTGGACAGCTTCGAAATTGGCTTACATCAGGTCAAAACTTAGGTCACTGGGCCAAATCTTATTTGTACAGTAGAGATGACATTTTCAGTCTGATGCCCATGAATCCTGGTCAGAATGTTTGTCTTGTTGATATCCTGGACAGCTTAGAAATTGGGTTACATTGGGTCAAAAAGTAGGTCACTGGGCCAAATCTTAGATAAACCTTGTGTGCACCATAGAGGCCACATTTTCAACCTGATACTCTTGAAACTTGGTCAGAATATTTGCCTTATGATATCTTGGACAAGTTTGAAATTTTGCTATGTCAGGTCCAAAAGTAGGTCACTTACAATCATGTTTTTTTACATCATTAAAACCAGGATCTCTTCAGCTTTATCAACTGTAGATGACTTTACTCAGGTGAGCGCTTTAGGGCCAATGGCCCTCTTGTTTACAATTTTTAATTGCCTTCAACAGGGGGAACCTAAATTTCTTGAAAAATATAAAGGAAACAAACTGAGTACAGTACAAAAATCATCAGAAGGAATTAAATTCCCATACATGAAAATAAATATATGAGATAAGCAGAAAATTATCTTTTTATTGTACAATTAAGGAGAAGACTGATCAGTGTATACATGTTTGGGTGTGGGGGGATTGACGTGTCAGTGAGTCAAATTATGGAGTCCTACCTCTTTTCATTACAGTGAGCAGTAAGTGGTGGGGTAACAAACGACTAGACTACATGCTCTACTGTCCTGAAGTATTACACTCATTTCCAGTGAAGGCATTACCTCCCTTGTTTCATGCCAGTTTTTGGGAATCTACAGACGTAGCAGCCTTTGTATTACGACAGGTTTGTCATCTCCTCACTTGTTTAGGGGCATTAACAGAGGTTAAGAATCATTACGCAGTCAAAATAGAGAGTGCTATGTTACCCTTAGGCTGCTGAATGTGACGTAGTGCCCTTTGGGGGATAGTGTAAATTCTGTACTGTCTGATCTTGATCTACAGTGAGACTTTCAATGGAGAAGAAATTGGATGAAATTGCAATATTTGGCCTTGTACTATTGGTTGGAAATTTTCATTTTTTTTAGCAGTTTTAGGCTCAGTGATGAAGATGGTAAAGTGATAAAGGAATGTTTTGCCTGTTCCCATTTTTTCTAAATTACACACTAGCATATTGTGCTTTATAGATGCTACATCCATCCATTTGTTTATTCATTCTGCAGATGTAAAAGCCTCTGTTTTACAACAGGTTTGTCATTACCTCCATTGTTTGTCAATCCCTGCTTTGTTTGTCATGACTTAACCCTTTCCCAAACGACAAATTTTGGACTGGTCCAAATTGAAAGAGTTTGCAGACGACAATTTTAAATTCGATGAAAATGGCAGAAAGTTCTCCAAAAGGGTAGAAAACACTGTGGGAAAAGGAGATATTGCTCGTTACGAGCAATTTCTCCTTTTCCCACAGTGTTTTCTAAAGACTTGTACTGCAGACACGTGTTAAGGTTAAGGTTGTCTTGCTTAAGATTGTTAAAACTTGGGATTGTGAGGTAAAAGGTTAAAAGTATTCAGAGAATCTTACTTTGTCCTTTTTTTTCAGATATTGCATCAAGATCTGGTTTTTGGCGATTTCACGGACTCCGACACAATGGCCACGCCCATGTCTCCAGGTACAAGTCTAGATGAAGGTCAGTTGCCAAAGGAGAAGTGGCTCAAAAGAAGAACCATGTACAAGGTCAAGGTGAGACATTTGAACATTTATTGTTTAATTCTTTACCACACGGCAAAATTTTCAACCTGTCCAAATTTAACTCTTTACCACACAGTCACGGGTTTTAACGACCCTGAAAGAAAAGCTTTTGGAAAACATTGTGGGAAAAGGAGAAAATGCTGGTAACCAGCATTTTCTCCTTTTCCCACAATTTTTTCTAACCTTCCCAAAACAAATTTCAATTTTAGAGTCACATTTATTTTGTCGTCTGCAAATACTTTCAGTTTGGACTAGTCTAAATTTTTTTCGTTTGGTAAAGAGTTAACTCTTTCCCAAACGACAGATTTTGGACTGGTCCAAATTGAAAGATTTTGCAGACAACAATTTTAAATTTGATGAAAATGGCAGAAAGTTCTCAAAAAGGATAGAAAACACTGTGGGAAAAGGAGAAATTGCTCGTTATGAGCAATTTCTCCTTTTCCCACAGTGTTTTCAAAAGATTTGTACTGCAGACATGTGAAAACCAGGGCTTGTTTGGGAAAGAGTTAAAGCATTTGGAGATTACAAATCAAATGTGACTAAGATGGCAGGATATGTCAATGATAGGTTAGAAAATATTGTGGGAAAAGGAGAAAATGCTGGTTACCAGCATTTTCTCCTTGTCCCACAATGTTTTCAAAAGGCTTCTTACCTAGGGTTGTTAAAAGTCAGGACTGTGTTGAAATGGGTTAAATCACATTTAATTTGTTATCTTCAAATGCTTTCAGTTTGGACCAGTCTGGAACTTTGTCACTTGATGGAGAGTTATATGTTGAAAGAATTCTATCCACTTGAACCTGGAGCAATTTTTCACTCTCATCTGTTTAACCCTTTACCATACCATCCTGAGTTTTAATGACCCTGAGAGAAGAAGTCTTTTGAAAACATTGTGAAAGAAGGAGAAAATGCTGGTAAGCAGCAATTTCTCCTTTTCCCATAATATTTCCTACCCTATCAGAGGCAGAAATCAGTATTTGAGTAACTTAAAAATTGGCATCAGCAAATGCTTTCAATTTGGATAAGTCTAAATTTTTGTCATCTTGTAAGGAGTTAAAATGTATATTTTACTCTTATCAGAGTGCTTTGCAAAGTTTTCAGTCACATTCTGACTACCTTTATTTCTATTTTTCACTCTTATTAGCCTAGGTGTTTTCGAAGAAAACATCGACTTGTTGTTGAGCCCTGGTGTTGTCAGCGTCACCATGCAAAAACTTTGACATGCTGTAATATCTCTGTTATTACTGAAGGTATTTACTTCAAACTTGGACAAGTTGTTAACCCTTTACCGTACCACAAAATTTTACACTTGTCCAAATTGAAAGCATTTGCAGATGACAAATCAGATATGGCTTATATGGTATGAATTGTCTGTGAAAGGGAAGAAAACATTGTGGGAAAAGGAGAAAATGCTGGTTACCACAATGTTTTCAAAAGGCTACTTCTCCAGGGTCATTAAAACTCGGGATTGTGTGGTAAAGAGTTCACTGTCTATACAATAAGGGCAGATTTCCATCAAAGTATTTTTCACACAGTTAAGCCCCTTTTTAAGCTTATAATTCCACTGACAATCAAGCAACCGCAGCTGAGTGTTTGCATCTGCATGCAGTGCTCTTGTAAATTTAAAACATCAGTTCTTTTTTTATCAAAGTGCTTCGTAAGGATTTTTTGTTAAATTCTGTGACAGTCCTATCTTTTATTTCTATTTTCCTGTAGAACTTGCAGCCAAATCACCGTGGAAATGACGTCATTGTATTGGAAGATAAGCTGCAGATTCTCACTGCCAAGTTTATGTATGGACCTTTAGATATGACGTCTCTGTCAGGAGAAAAGGTAGCTCTGTTTCCGTTATCTTAATCCTTTACCAGACGACAAAAATTTGGACTAAGCCAAATTGAGAGGATTTGCAGACAACAAATTCAGTGTTGCTAAAATGATGATTGCTCTCTTTGATAGGGTAGAAAACATTGTGGGAAAAGGAGAAAATGCTGGTTACCAGCATTTTCTCCTTTTCCCACAATGTTTTCAAAAGCCTTCATCCCTCGGGTCATTAAAAGTAGGGATTGTGTGGAAAAGAGTTAATCCTTCACCAGATGACAAAATTTTAGACTTGTCCAAATTGAAAGCATTTGTAGAGGACAGGGTATATGCCACTCAGAATCTTAATTTTGTCTGTAAAAGGGTAGGAAAGATTGTGGGAAGAGGAAAAAAGCTGGTTACCAGCATTTTCTCCATTTCCCACAGTGTTTTTCTGCACTTCCAAAGAAAAAATTCATTTTTGGAGTCGTATTTGTCATCTGCAAATGCTTTCAATTTTGACAAGTCTAAAATTTCATTGTTTGGTAAAGAGTTTACATGCTTGGGTACAATACTGAATTTTATTGGATGAGCATACTGCAGAACCAGTCTATATTTTGGAGGCAAAAGCCAAGTCTCAGATTTGAGTTCTGCAGTGTACTCATCCAACAGAATTCAGTATTTTACCCTAGCATTTCAAACAACCTCTTTATTTTATACTGACAGATTGACTTTAAAATAGGTGACAACTATTTGGACTGTCGCTGTGATATGACTGAAAAGCGGCATAAAACACCATTCGATTAATCAATCAACCTAGCTTTATTTTGAAAAAGTCCATATTCCTAGACTCTTGCCTTGTTCTGAAAAATTCGTATTCTGGACTCTTCAAAGTCCAATATGGATAGAGATATTTTGTGCTCATGTGGTAATATTTAAATTTTTACTACACCACAGTGTTTTAGACTTGCCCTAATTGAAAGTATTTACAGACAATAAATTAAGTGTAGCTCAAAGGATTGGATTTGTCACTTAACCCTTTCCCAAACGACAAATTTTGGACTTGTCCAAATTGAAAGAGTTTGCAGACGACAATTTTAAATTTGATGAAAATGGCAGAAAGGTCTCAAAAAGGGTAGAAAACACTGTGGGAAAAGGAGAAATTGCTCTTTACAAGCAATTTCTCCTTTTCCCACAGTGTTTTCAAAAGACTTGTACTGCAGACACGTGAAAACCAGGGCTTGTTTGGGAAAGGGTTAAAGGTTAGAAAACATTGTGGGAAAAGGAGAAAATGCTGGTTACTAGCATTGTTCCCTTTTCCCAAAATGCTTTCAAAAGTCTAATCTACCGGAGTAATTTAATGCTTTACCAAACGACAAAATTTTGAACTTGTCCAAATTGAAAGCAGTTGCAGATGACAAAATGAATGCGACTGAAAATATGAAATTTGTTATTGGAAGGGTAGAAATTTGTTATTGGAAGGGTAGAAAACATTGTGGAAAAAGGAGAAAATGCTGGTTACCAGCATTTTCTCCTTTTCCCACAATGTTTTCAAAAGTCGTTTCCTTTAGGGTCGTTAAAAGTCGGGATTGTATGGTAAAGGGTTAAACTCAGGATTGTGTGATAAAGGTTAAAACAATATCATTGGGTGCTACATTGTCAGTGTGAAATAAAACCGTTTCTAGGACACTGCAGTTTTGTACCCATATGGTAGTATTTATAACCCATAAAGAGCTGGAACCGACTTAAATTGTTTTTGTGGACAATGTAGATCAAGATCAGACTGCAGAGAATGTGCAGTCTGATCTTGGATCTTCGCTGTCCCCCAATTTTTAGCATATTCTGGCCAAGACAAGCCTGAAATGACAATATTTCAAATAATATTTAATCCCCCGCCACAAAGCGGGAGGGGGATTCTAGGAATAGCCTTCGTCTGTCTGTCTGTCAGTCTGTCTGTCTATTAGTCTGTCAGTCTGTCAGTCATACCTTGTCCGCTCCATATCTCCTGAACCCCTGGTCTGATTTTCAAAATATTTCACACACTTGTATATCTTGATGAGACGATGTGCAGAGCGCATGATTTAATGACCTTCCTCCAAGGTCAAGGTCTAAGCACCACTCTAGAGTTTACACACTTTACATTTTTGTCCGCTCCATATCTCCTGAACCCTTGGTCTGATTTTCAAAATATTTCACACACTTGTGTATCTTGATGAGACGATGTGCAGAGCCCATGATAGGTGACCTTCCTACAAGGTCAAGGTCACAGCACCACTCTAGAGTTTACACAGTTTACATATTTGTCCACTCCATATCTCCTGAACTCTTGGTCCAATTTACAAAATAATTCACACACACTTGTGTACCTTCAAGGTCAAGGTCACAGCAGGGCTTGAAAGGTCAAATACAATACATTTTTTTTGACCGCTTCATATCTCATGAACCCTTGGTCCAATTTACGAAATAATTAACACATTCTTGTACCTTGATAAGATGATTTGCACAGTGCACTAACTCTGTCAGTTTTCTACTGTCCTGGTCATTTTATAACAAATCTTCAAGCATTTGTACAAAACTTTCTTCTAATGCTAATCAATTAATGATATCAAACGTCTTAATAAATGCTAGTTTGAAATAAGGCTAGTGGCGGGGGATTGTGCTGTCTACGACAGAATCTTGTTCCAGTTTAAAAAGGTCCATTTCATTAATTCGGCATTCTGAGAGTTCAGCAATTTTTTGAGGCACCACATTGTAAGCATGAAATACTTCTAATATTATTTCTAAGACACTGCACGTTCATATTTTCAGACTGACATACATGTGATGTCTTCAACTGGAGAATGGACCCTAATGGGGACAGAGGTCACAGATAGTCATGGACGTCTTACGTTTGAAATTCCAAAGGAAAAATGTCTCAGTCAGGGTGTACACCCAGTTAAAATGGTGGTCAGGTAGATTTTATTTTTTATTAGATCCCATTCGCTTAGTTTTATCAGCTACACCTCCATGGAGATTAACTCTTTACCAAACAACAAGATTTTACACCAGTCCAAATTGGAAGCATTTGCAGACAACAAAATAAATGCAAATCGAAAACTGAAATGTGTTTTGGCAAGAGTAGAAAACATTGTGGGAAAAGGAGAAAATGCTGGTTACCAGCATTTTCTCCTTTTTCCACAGTGTTTTCAAAAGCTTTCATTCTCTGGGTCGTTAAAAGTCGGGATTGTGTGGTAAAGGGTTAACAAAACATGTTCAGACATGCTTGTATTGAGGAGCAACCCAGAGGAAAAAGACTAACATTTGAGACATGTGACTTTAACTTTTTTGCTAAATGACAGAATGTTAGACTGGTCCAAATCAAAAAACATTTGCAGACTACAAATTAAATTAATCTAAAAAATGAAATTTGACTTTAGAAGTGTAGAAAACATTGTGGAGAAAGAAGAAAATGCTGGCAGTGTTTACTACACTTCCCAAAACAAATTTCAGTTTTTGAGCCACATTTATTTTGTTGTCTCCAAATGCTGTCAATTTGGACTGGTCTAGAATATTGTCGTTTGGTAAAGGATTAACCCTTTACCACACAATCCCGACTTTTAACGACCCTGAAAGGAGAGGCTTTTGAAAACATTGTGGAAAAAGGAGAAAATGCTGGTAACCAGTATTTTCTCCTTTTCCCACAATGTTTTCTACCCTATCAAAGACAAATTTCATGATTTGAGCCACATTTAAATTGTCATCTGCAAATGCTTTGAATTTAGACAAGTCTACATTTTTGTCGTGTGGTAAAGGATTAAGACCCTTTTGCCTGAGCATGGATCAAATATAAGATCCCATTTATAACATGACTAGAAATTGTTTGTGAAAACCCTAAAATTCAAATGGTCCCATCAAGAGTCCCACAATAGGAAGTAGGAACAACCAGGACCTGTGGGGTTTCTCATGGACACAGGCCAAAACATGGATCCTTCTTATATTTTTAAGTTAAGATTTTATACTAGTTTAAATGAGCCTAGCTCTGTGCAAAGGGGGCTTAATACATCTGCAAAACGAATCGTACATGTGTTAAAACTTTGGCTATTTGTAAATTTTCTGCATTTCCAAGGACTACTCTTCCCTTAGATTCTGTCAATAGTTAGACAAAATGTATTTTAACCCTTTCCCAAACGACAAATTTGAGACCCTTCCAAACTGAAAGAGTTTGCAGACGACAATTTTAAATTTAATAGAAATGGCAGAAAGTTCTCAAAAAAGGGTAGAAAACACTGTGGGAAAAGGAGAAATTGCTCGTTACGAGCAATTTCTCCTTTTCCCACAGTGTTTTCAAAAGACTTGTATTTGCAGACACGTGAAAACCAGGGCTTGTTTGGTAAAGGGTTAAGGGATCTGTAATTATGTGATGACTTGCTTGGTATAATGCATCTTGGAGATCAATTAAGCCCCATTTTGTCAGAGCATGACTTCAAATAGATTCAAACAGAATATCTTAACCCTTTCCCAAACGACAAATTTTGGATTGGTCCAAATTTAAAGAGTTTGCAGACGACAATTTTAAATTTGATGAAAATGGCAGAAAGGGTAGAAAACACTGTGGGAAAAGGAGAAATTGCTCGTTACGAGCAATTTCTCCTTTTCCCACAGTGTTTTCAAAAGACTTGTATTGTAGACATGTGAAAACCAGGGCTTGTTTGGGAAAGGGTTAAGGGATCTGTAATTAGGTACCGGGTAATTACTTGCTTAGTATAATGCATCTCGGAGATCAATTAAGCCCCATTTTGTCAGAGCATGACTTCAAATAGATTCAAACAGAATATCTAAAATGGCTAATAATTAGTGATCAGAGTGAATTTGTTGGAAAAATTTTGTGGAAAAAAGAAACTCTTTGGATCTCTACTCATTTTTAACCCGTTTCCTAACAAGCCTGGGTTTTGACGACCCTTGGAAAAACCTTTTGAAAACATTGTGGAAAAAGGAGAAAAAGCCGGTAACCAGCATTTACTCTTTTTTCCACAATGTTTTCCAAACTTTCAAAGACAAATCCAATCGCTATAGCTGCATAAAAATTAGTGGTCTCAAAATGCTTTCACTTTGGACAGGTCGAAAACTTTATCATTTGGCGAAGAGTTGAACCTTTACAAGACACTCCTGAGTTTTACTGACCCTGAGGAAGACGGTGTTTGAAAACATTGTGGAGAAAAGGAGAAAATAGTGGTGACCAGTATTTTCTCCTATTCCCTAAATGTTCTCCATCGTTTGATCCTTTTCCCACATCATTTTCTACTCTTTTAACAAAAAATCTGTCAGTTGAGCCACAATTGTTTTCTGCAAATGCTTTTAGCTTGGAAAACTCTAAAATGTTGTCGTTGGTAAAGAGTTAATTCTTTACCACACAGTCCCGACTTTTAACAACCTTAACTCTTTCAGTGCCAAATTTCTAAATTCGACGTCTTTCGACAGCTAAGAATTCAGTCCACTGACATACACAGACTGATCAGTATCTTACAGGCTTGACTAAACAAGCGGACGGCCTAGATCAGTGATCAGGCTGCACGTTCTGTGCAGCCTGATCTTGATCTATGCTGTCTGCAAAATCCCCAGTTTTCGCCTTAAGAAATAAGATTTTTGGACACATTTGTTGGAAAAGAAGAAAAGCTGGTAACCAGCATTTTCACCTTTTCCCACAGTTTTCTTTCCTATCTAAAACAATTTACAAAATTTGACCCACATTGAATTAATTGCCTGCAAATGCTATGGGTTTGGACAAGTCTAAAATTTTGTTATGTGGTAAATGATTAAGTAGCAAATGATTAAGTAGCAAATAATTAAGTAGCAAACATGTATGGCTGATGTGGCATGCATGGTTCCAATTTTGAATTTATTGTCTGCAGATGATTTGAAATTTGAGGAGTCCAAAATTTGTGGTTTGGGAAAGGGTTAAAGCGAAATGTTGATTTCTGTCAGAATTGATGTTTTCTCTACACAGGGTGGACCACACAACAGCAGATTTGTTTTTGGCTGTACTACCGGCTAAAACAGAAACTGTGGTGTTCAGTATTGACGGCTCTTTCACTGCAAGTGTCTCTATCATGGGAAAGGACCCAAAGGTTAAACCTGGTGCTGTGGATGTAGTCAGGTAATTAGTGACCTTGTGTCCCCAACATGTAGTTGCTTTAATGGGAAAGGGAATGGGAAAGGGTCATGCAGAAGCAACCCAAAAGTGAAACCCTTGGCCAGTATTCACTTAGTATTCTTAAGAAGTTTCTTAGTCTAATTCTCAAGAATTTTCAGAATTAGAAAGTAACAAACTTCTAATTGGTTTAGCCAATCAGAAGTTCTGTTACTTTTCTAAATCTGGAATAAGACCAAGAATATTCTGTAGAATGGTTGGTTAGTGGATATAGTCAGGTAATTAGTTATATTTTCTTCCCAACATATAGTCTCCCTGATATAATTGGATGATATTCAGTGTGACAGGATTCATTCCTCTCTCACTGCTGACCATTGTTTCGATGATGGTTATGTGGGAAAGCAGCCAGTGGCTTGGATAGAGTATTGTGGGGAGTACTGGTAAAAGAAACACCAGGAAAGCATGGATAGGTGCACTAGATGCCATGATATAACTGAAATAATATTGAAAACAGCGTTAAAACACCATACAATCAATCAACCCGGATATAATTCAGCCATGCTCTGGCAAAAGGGAGTTTAATGCATCTCCATGATGCAGGATACAAGGGAAGTCATCAAAGGTTTTATGTATCCGTATACTCCTTTTGTATAACAACCGTCTGAATCTGGAGGTAGAATTGTCCTTTGATAAGCAGAAAATTGACAAACTGCAAAAAGATTGGACTCATGTCAACCAGTTCAGATTGTGCAGGTTGACATTGGTCGAAACTGCAGATGCATTAAGCCCCCTTTTCACAGAGTATGACTAAATTATAGTCCCCAAGATAGGTAATTAGTTGTCTCCCCAACATTTAGTCTTCCTTCTATAATTCAGGCATGGTCTGTAAAAAGGGGGCTTAATGCATCTCAAAAAAAAAAATATCGACCCAGGTCAGCGTGTGCAGTCCGCGCAGGCTGACTAGGGCTGATACCTTTCACTATCGGTCAGTTTTCTGCATTTCAAAGGACCAGTCTGTTTCATGATTTAGTAGGTTTTTATACAAAATGAACTTAATGGATCCATAATTATATGATGACTTGCTAGGTACCATGCACAACAGAGGTGCATTAAGCCCCCTTTTTCCAGAACATGTCTCAATTATAGTAGTCAAGCCCCAGTAGCACAGTCTGTAGTATACAGGATTTGAGAATAGGACTTTGCTGGCTCTAATCCCGAGCTGGGCCAATTTCTTTCCAAGGATTGATTAAAGTCATTAGGACAGGATTCATTCCTCTCTCACGGATGATCTTTGTTTTGATGATGGTTTTGTGGGAAAGCAGTCAGTGGCTTGGGAATAATATTGTGTGAAGTACTGGCAAGAGAAACTCCAGAAAAATATTGATATGTGCACTTTCCACTGCAATATGACTGAAGTAATGTGGAAAATGGTGTTTAACACCATACAGTCAGTTACCCAATCAATAACTATAGTTATTATACCCCTGCAAAACGAATGTTTTCGGGGGTATACTGGAATCAGCCTGTCTGTCCGTCTGTCTGAATGTCCCTGTGTCCGTCTGTGTACAAAATACTAGCAATTTTGTGTTGCGAATTCCTCCTACAGTTTTCCTTCAATTGCATTGAAACTTTGCACATATATTGATCATATATTGAAGATATGCAAGACGTAATTTTCAAGTGTCAACTCCCCCTGGTTGAGGAATTATCTCCCCTTGAACTTGACACTTTTTTCTGTCAAAGCGCTGGCGGTGGTATTAAGTCACATTCAGTGACAGCTCTAGTTATTCATCCTAGGTTGGATTTGTAGCAGACAGCTGAAGGCATTCTTAAAAATTATGATTTAGCCCTTAACCACACAACAAGAGAAGATGGCTTGAAAACATTGTGGGAAAAGGAGAAAATGCTGGTTACCAGCATTTTCTCTTATTCCCACAATGTTTTCAGATGGCTTCTTTGTAAGGGACGTTAAAACTTTGGTTTGTTACCCAATGTTTGATAATTGCAGACACTGGCAGGAGTTGGGCTATCTAATACTGTATGTAACAGCAAGACCCGATATGCAGCATAATAAAGTACAAGCGTGGCTGGCCCAACACAATTTTCCACATGGCATGCTCGCCTTCATGGATGGTTTCTCTAAAGATCCCCTCCGACAGAAATTTTCTTACTTGAAGAGTTTACAAACAGAGGTAAGGTTATTGTTGATCAAGTTTCCACATTTACGTTATAACATTTTATTTTACCACATTTTACATTACCACATGTTGATCACCACATTTTACATTACCACATTTCAGGTTACCATATTTTAGGTCACCACATTTTATGTTACTACATTTTATGTTACCGTATTTTACCTTGCCACATTTTAGGTCACCACATTTTACATTACCACATTTTATGTTACCACATTTTACCTCACCACAATTTAGGTCACAACATTTTACATTACCACATTTTATGTTACCACATTTTACCTTGCCACATTTTAGGTCACAACATTTTACATTACCAAATTTTATGTTACCACATTTTACCTTGCCACATTTTAGGTCACCACATTTTACATTACTACATTTTATGTTACCACATTTTACCTTGCCACATTTTAGGTCACCACATTTTATGTTACTACTATGTTACCACATTTTATCTTGCCACATTTTAGGTCACCACATTTTATGTTACTACTATGTTACCACATTTTACCTTGCCACATTTTAGGTCACCACATTTTACATTACCACATTTTATGTTACCACATTTTACCTTGCCACATTTTAGGTCACCACATTTTACGTTACCACATTTTACCTTGCCACATTTTAGGTCACCACATTTTACGTTACCACATTTTACCTTGCCACATTTTAGGTCACCACATTTTACGTTACTACTATGTTACCACATTTTACCTTGCCAAATTTTAGGTAACCACATTTTACATTACCACATTTTACATCACCACATTTTACCTTGCCACATTTTAGGTCACCACATTTTACGTTACCACATTTTACGCCACTACAGTAAACAGCTTTTAACCCTTTACCAGAGAGGTTTTTTGTTTTACTCATTCAAATTAAAAACATTTAGCAGACAACAAAATCAAAATTGATTCAAATTTCACAAAGGTCTTTGATAGGGTAGGAAATATTGTGGGAAAAGGAGAAAATCCTGGTTGCCAGCATTTTCTACATTTTCCACAATGCTTTTATAAAGCTTCCTCCTTGGGGTCATGTGAACATGGTGTTCTTGGGTAAAGGGTTAGTGTAATCTCTCAGTGATTGCATGTTTTGCAACAAATTGAAAGTAAAGATTATAAAAGTATGGAGCTGAATAAAGCTTGATAGATGTAGGTGGTTTTTAAACTTTGAGAGCTGCATACAGGGCTGTGTTGCAAAGCAGTAAAGTGACACGTTACTGGATTTAAGCTCCAATGGCAGAAAGCCAGTGAGCTTATATAATAGCCCTCTGTCTGATCTTGTGTCCGTGTGTGTCTCTGTGTGTTAACTTTTATAAAAATTATCTGCTCCTCTGAAAGTAGCCATCCCATTTTGTCGAAAATACACAGAAATGGTCCTCCCATGGCCCTTTTCAGAATTTCTTCAAAGAATTTGATTACACTTAAAAACTCTGGTTGCCATGGCAACAAAACTGAAAAATACTGAAAATCTTTAAAGAACTTCTTGACCGATACCATGAGGCTTTTGGCTGCCAAATTTAACACGTAGCTCCATCTAATAGACTCTATTACCCTATGAAATAAGGTTTGTATCACTCGGTTTTTTGTTCCAGAACTTTACTTTTCATGCCATTGAAAAAAATATTTCCTGCTACTATAGTTTAGGAAGTTTTCTTTTCAAAGCACACTTTGTTAGATTTTCTTGATATTTGGTATGAATGGTACTGGATTAGACTTGCTTGTATTCACTGACATCATCTTTACATCATCTTTGCATGAGAAAAAGAAATCAATTTCTTTAGCTAACCTGAGCACGAAGTGCTCATGGTGAGCTATTGTGATCGTGTTGTGTCCATCGTCCGTCGTCAACTTTTTACCTTGTGTACGCTCTGGAGGCCATATTTTCAGTCCAATCCTCATGAAACTAGGTCAGAATGTTTGTCTTGATAAAATCTCAGACGAGTTTGAAATTGGGTCATGTGGGATGAAAAACTAGGTCACTAGGTCAAATCTTAGAAAA
This sequence comes from Tridacna gigas, assembly GCA_945859785.2. Classification (NCBI taxonomy): domain Eukaryota; kingdom Metazoa; phylum Mollusca; class Bivalvia; order Cardiida; family Cardiidae; genus Tridacna; species Tridacna gigas. The sequence goes on from OX244042.2 coordinate 53,767,433, forward strand.
ACCTTGTGTACGCTCTAGAGGCCACATTTTCAGTCCAATCCTCATGAAACTTGGTCAGAATGTTTGTCTTGATAAAATCTTGGACGAGTTCGAAATTGGGTCATGTGGGGTCAAAAACTAGGTCACTAGGTCAAATCTTCAAAAAACCTTGTGTATGCTCTAGAGGCTGCATTTGCAGTCAGATACTTGTGAGATTTGGTCAGAATGTTTGTCTTGATAAAATCCGAGACGAGTTCGAAATTGGGTCATGTGGGGTCAAAAACTAGGTCACTAGGTCAAATCTTCGAAAAACCTTGTGTATGCTCTAGAGGCCACATTTTTAGTCAGATACTTGTGAAATTTGGTCAGAATGTTTGTCTTAATAAAATCTGAGATGAGGTCAAAATTGGGTCATGTGGGGTCAAAAACTAGGTCACTAGATCAGATCTTTGAAAAACCTTGTGTACGCTCTAGAGGCCACATTTTCAGTCAGATACTTGTGAAATTTGGTCAGAATGTTTGTCTTGATAAAATCTCAGACGAGTTTGAAATTGGGTTATGTGGGGTCAAAAACTAGGTCACTAGATCAAATCTTCGAAAAACCTTGTGTACGCTCTGGAGGCCACATTTTCAGTTCGATCCTCATGAAACTTGGTCAGAATGTTTGTCTTGATAAAATCTAAGATGAGTTCGAAATTGGGTCTTATGGGGTCAAAAACTAGGTCACTAGGTCAAATCTTAGAAAAACCTTGTGTGTGTTCTAGAGGCCACATTTTCAGTCAGATACTTGTCAAATTTTGTCAGAACGTTTGTCTTGATAAAATATCGGACAAGTCCGAAATTGGGTCATGTGGGGTCAAAAACTAGGTCACTAGGTCAGATTTTCGAAAAACCTTGTGTACGCTCTAGAGACCACATTTTTAGTCAAATACTTATGAAACTTGGTCAGAATGTTTGACTTTATAAAATGTGAGACGAGTTCGAAATTGGGTCATGTGGGGTCAAAAACTAGGTCACTAGGTCAAATCTTCGAAAAACCTTGTGTACACTATGGAGGCCACATTTTCAGTCAGATACTTGTGAAATTTGGTCAGAATGTTTGGCCTATTGACTCAGGTGAGCAATCCAGGGCCATCATGGCCCTCTTTTTTTTTGGGGGGGGGGGGGGGGCAGGGGTAGGCTATTTTCTGTATGAAAGTTTAATGCTATACAGACTTCTGATTTAATGCCTCAGATAATGCCAATTAAGTGCATGATACATTTATTTAAAAGACAGTGGAGCAATACAGGGCCATCATGGCCCTATGGTGACCCTCATGTTTTGTTTTTGTGTACTTGATATTTTTTAAACATTTAACCCTTTACAACAATCCCACCTTTTAACAACCCTTTGAAGAAAAGCTGTTGAAAACATTGTGGGGAAAGGAGAAAACCTTCTACCTAAGGTTCCCTTAACCCTTTACCACACAATTCCAAATTTTAACAACCCTATGGAAGAAGCCTTTTGAAAACATTGTGGGAAAAGGAGAAAATGCTGATAATCAGCATTTTCTCCTTTTCCCACAACTTTTTCTGTCCTATCAAGGACAAGCTCCATGATTTAAATTACATTTAAATTGTCGACTGTAAATGCTTTGAATCTGGACAAGTCTAAAATTTTTAGCTCCACTGGCCGAAGGCCAGCAGGCTTATGTCATGGCCCGGTGTCCGCCGTGCGTCCGTCCGTCCGTCGGTGCGTTAACTTTTATTTCAAACATCTTCTTCTCTGAAACTACCCATCCAATTTTCATGAAACTTCACAGAAATGATCCTGCCATGGTCCTCTTCAGAATTTCTTGAAAGAATTTGATTCCTTCAAAAACTGTGGTTGCCATGCCAACAAAACTGAAAAATATTGGAAATCTTTAAAAATCTTCTTGTCTGAAACCATAAGGCATAGGGCTACCAAATTTGGCATGTAGCTTTATGTAGTAGACCTCTATCAAGTTTCTTCAAATTATAGCCCTAGGGTCGAAATTGGCTCTGCCCCAGGGGTCACAAGTTTTACATAGGCTTATATAGAGAAAACTTTAAAAATCTTCCTGTACCTAGCCATAAGGCCTAGAGCTACCAAATTTTGCATGTAGCTATATCTAGTGGGCCTCTACCAAGCAGGCCAAAATTTTAGCCCTGGGGTCAAAATTGGCCCTGCTGCAGGGGTCACAAGTTTTACATGGGCTTACATAGTGACAACTTAAGAAATCTTCCTGTTTTGATTTTTTTTTTTTTTTTTTTGAAATTAGCCTTGCATCAGGGGTCTTATGTTTTACAGAGGCTTCATATGGACAAAACTTGAAAATCACCTTATTTATAACCATACAGCATAGACTTGTATTATTTTGGCATGTGGCTTTATCTTGTGGACCTCTACCAGGGTTCAAGTAATTATAGCTCTGGGATCAAAAATGGCTTTGCCCTGCGGGTCTCAACTTTCACATGTGCTTTTACAGAGAAAACTTTGTAAGTCTTCATTTTGAAACCATTTGGCTTAGAATTGAAATGCTTAGTATTTATGGTTTATTAGCTCCACTGGCCGAAGGCCAGCGAGCTATTGTCATGGCGTTGTGTCCGTCGTGCGTCCGTCCGTCCGTCCGTTCGTCCGTGCGTGCGTCCGTAAACTTTTTCTTTAAAAAACTTCTCCTCAGAAACTATTGACTGGATTTTTACCAAATTTCACAGGAATGTTCCTTTGGTGGTCCTCTTTCAAATTCCTTCAAATAATTGTGTTCCATGAAGAATTCTGGTTGCCATGGCAACCAAAGTAAAAAACCTTTAAAAATCTTCTCCTCCCAAACCGCTATTTGGATAGCATTATTATTTTGCAGGAATGTTCCTTAGATACAGGTTTACAGAATTCCTTTAAAAAAAAATGATCTGTCAAAAAACATGGCTTTTATGGGAGACTCATTTTCCTTTTATGGTATAAAGTAAAATCTTTGAAAAATTTCTTCTCTAAAACTATTCATTGGATTTCATTGTTGTTTTGCAGGTAAGTTCCTATGGTGGTTGTCTGCCAAATTGTTTCTATGGTGGTTGTATACCAAATTCCTTTTAAAAAAATGATACACCTAAAAACACATTTTTTTATAGACAAGGCTTATATTTCAAAAAAATGTTCTTCTCCAAAACTATTTATTGTGTTAGTTTTATCGACTAACAAAGAAAAAGGAAGAAAATTGGATTGACTTGACCTAGTCAGGGCTGTCCTATTTAAGCCCACACATTTTCCTTGGTATTAAGATCACAATTTACTCCAATGATATGCTATTAGTTAGTACTAGTAATGAAATATCACTGGCCATAAATAAGATAAAAGCTTGAGCACCTTTCACAACTTGAGCTTTTCAATTTTGCCTTATTACTAAGCCTGAGTAACCATGCCAAGATAAAAAAGAAAAAGTATTTTAATAACAAAACCCCCATGTTGTAGGTACTTTATAGTCCTTTTGATATAGAACAAGAGAACCTCTGCACTTTTATTAGTTCTGGTAAAGGTTTGTTGACCTACTAATGAGTAAATGCAGAGTGGACAGAGAAGGGGTGTAAATCCTGGTGACCTGGTACACAGTGGGACAGGGCTTTACATTTGTGATAAGGCATTAATGTTACCCAGTCAAACTGATCCCGCAACTTCAGTACACCAGAATTAATCTGTGCCCTGGAGCAGGATATTTGATTTATGTAAATGCATTTGTAGACCATTTTGTGTTGTTTGCCACAGAAGACATTCTAACTGTGAAAAGTTGATTATTAGGGATTAGGTGTTCATTGTATGCCAGCATATTTCATTCTATCTGGTGTATTGATGTAAGTTGATCTATATTGCTATAACATTCATTCATTTGCCCTCCTAGCTGTTCTTTTAGATTACCCCTTTACCACACAATCACAACTTTTAACGACCCTGAGAAAGACATATTTTCTATATTTTGATGTTTCCCCACCCAAAATGGTTTGTGAAAGGACCTGTTGCAGACAACATATCTTCAAATTAGTAAGACATATATAAAAAAGGATAGAAATTATTGTGGGAAACTAAGAAAATGCTGGTTACCATTTTTTTCTTCTTTTCTCACAAGTTTTTTCCATACCTTTTTTCTTTAGTGAGCTAAAATTCAGGATTGAATGGTAATTGTTAAAAACTTCTTTTCGCCATTATAGAAATATCAGGCCTGTGGAGCGATACAGGCGCTCAAGCGCCTCTAGTATTTATAAGCCAGTGGAGCGATACAGGGCCATCATGGCCCTCTTGTGTTGTTTGGTAAAGAGTTAAACTTGGGAATGTGTGATGAAGGGTTATCTAACCATTGATAAGAATTAGATGGTAATCAACATTACATGTTTAAATTCTGTTACAGGCTGAGCTTTCCTTCCGAGCAGGCTATGGGTCTAACAAAGATATAAATGGATATAAAGATTTAGGACTGAAAAAAGATCAGATATTCATTGTTGGAAAGTCCAACAAAAAACAGCAGAACTTGGCAACAGTAAGTACCCTTTAACTCTTTACCACACAATCCCAACTTATAACAAGGACAAAGATTTTTGAAAACATAGTGGGAAAAGGAGAAAATGCTGGTAACCAGCATTTTCTCCATTTCCCACAGTGTTTTCTACCCTTCCCAATACAAATTTCAGTTTTCCAGTAGCATTTGTTTTGTCATCTGCAAATGCCTCCAATTTGAACTAGTCTGCATTTTTGTGATGTCTTGTATAAGTATAGTTTTCAAGATTTAACCCTTTACCACATAATCCCAAGTTTTAAGGACCCAGAGGTAAAAAAAGCTTTTGAAAACATTGTGGAAAAAGGAGAAAATGCTGTTTACCAGCATTTTCTCCTTTTTCCACAATGTCTTCTAACCTTTTATAGATAAATTCCATTATTTTTGCCACATTTATTATTTCGTCTGCAAATGCTTTGAACTTGGACTATTCTAAAACTTTGTTGTGTGATAAAGAGTTAACCCTTTACAACACAAGAAATTAAACTTGCCATGCCATAAGCAGTGTATAGACTATTCAACACTTACTTTAAAGGGACATTAAACCAGATTTTGTATCATAAGTTTTTTTTGGAAAAAAAAAAATTGCATTTTTAGCAATCCTGAAAAAGACAGCTTCTGAAAACATTGTTAGAAAGTGCTGGTAACCACAGTGGTTACCAGCACTTTCTAACAATGTTTTCAGAACCTGTCTTGTGTGACGGTTTCCCCTTTTCCCACATTGATTTCTAATTTTTCACAGCCGAGTCTAATGACTTCAGCCACATTTATATTGTCATCTGCAAATGCTTTCAATTTGGATGACTCCAAATTATTGTCGTTTGGTAAGGAGTTAAAAGAGAAACCAGCTTCTTCATCTAGAGGTAATATACGAGACAGTCAGCTATACCTGGAATTGTCTTAACCGTTTACCACACAGCAGAATTTTAGACTCATCCAAATTGAAAGCATTTGCAGACGACAATTTAAATGTGGCTCAAATAATGGAATTTGTCTTTGATAGGGTAGAAAACTTTGTGGGAAAAGGAGAAAATGCTGTTTACCAGCATCCTCTTCCCAGAATGTTTTCAAAAGGCTTCTTTCTCAGGGTCGTTAAAACTCAGGACTGTGTGGTAAAGGGTTAATCCTTTATCACCCAACAAAATTTTAGACTCATCCATATTGAAAGAATTTACAGACAACAGTTCAAATGTTTTTCGGATGATAGTACTTGTCCTGGAAAAGGTAGAAAACATTGTGGGAAAAGGAAAAAAAATGCTGGTTACTGTTTCCAAAAGCCTTCTTTCACAGGGTCGTTAAAAATCAATTGTGTGTTTAAAGGTTCATATCCGTGGTTTTTTCCAGTTCATAAGCTCAGGCTACGCATCCCACCTTGAGGATCTCATGCAACCTGGAGCATCCAGACCTGCAAGCGGGAACGGGATATTTCTGTTGCGTAAGAGCTGCTTTGGTCTTCCATCAATGGACAAACGGTCCTCAAAACGACCGGTATCTAGCACGGTGTCAAATCTTGAGGTGTCTGGTTTCATGCGTCAGGAGAGTGCAAACCCTCAACCCTTGATCAGCGTTAATGATCAGGGAAACACAACGCTACAACCAGTCCAGCCCAGTTTTGGATCAGCTGTTCGGGCAAGAGGTACCTCACCCAGGCCAAAAATGACCTTTGAACCACCAAGATGATGGGTCAGATAAAGTCTTTTCCTTTGCATAGACAGGATGCTTTTCTCATATATAGATCCATTTAGAACTTACCAAAGTTATATTGAATGATTTTTCTGTGCATTTGTTGTCACCAACAGTTGCCTCTACCGGTAACAAGAAAGCTGTTAGTTATGTTATAGGGGATAGTGCAAGATACAGGATAAAAACCTATCCTAAGTCAGGCCTGGTTCTTTGACATGCTCACTGTGACAATGTGTGTCACAGTTACATGGGACCTCAGTTTAAAGTCTCAACAGAAAGACATACAAGCAATTTTTTGGTTGGCCAGCTTGGGGGCTCAAACCCACACCCTCACACTGTATAATTGTGTTTGTTGTAATTTGCTTTGTAACAATGTTACCTTAACCCTTGACCAAATGGCAAAATTTTAGATTTGTCCTAACTGAAAGCATTTACAGACAAGAAAATAAATGTGACTCAATCCAAATTTGTTTTTAGCTCACCTGAGCACGAAGTGCTAAGGTGAGGTATTGTGATCGGTCAAATTTGTTTTTTGAAAGTTAGAAACCATCGTGGGAAAAGGAAGAACACTTTCCAGCATTTTCTCCTATTCAAACAATGCCTAACTTTTTACCACACATCAAAATTATAGACTTGTCCAGATTGAAAGCATTTGCAAATGACAATAAAAAATGTGCCTCAAAAGTTAAAATTTGTTTCTTGAAGGGTAGAAAACATTGTGTGAAAAGGAGAAAATGCTGGTTGCCAGCATTTTCTCCTTTTCTCACAATGTTTTCAGAAGCTGTCTTTTTCAGGGTCATTAAAACTTTTTATCCTGTTGTAAAGGGTTAAAGCTTTCTTCATTAAACATGAGGTTGTTTGCTAAAGGGTTAAAGTAGACCCATATAATGTGCCAAGTGGAAATCTAGTCTTTAAAGTTCAAATCATGATATTATGTACGAGAGGCACTGTGGGAAAAGGGAGTTTAATGCAACTTTCTAGTGCATTATACCAAGCAAGCCATTGTATGACATGGATCCATTTCATCTAAAGTCAAGCTGAATTATGAGGTAGAATGGTCTTTTGACATATAGAAAATTTACCAAAAGCAAGAAGTTTGGATCTAAGTCAGTCTTAGTCTGGATTACCTGCCTCTACCACTACGTTATCGGGTCAGGCAAAGCGCAATAATGGCGGCCTCCTAGGTGTCCTCAAGCTTACCCCTACGTGCTTCCCCGTTTCCCCCAATTTCATGTGACCCGGTTTGATCAGTTAATAAAATGAGATCAATTTTGTACAAAAAATACATTACCGAATCTAAAAGGTGCAGTTGGGGTATGGTTTAAAAATAAATTCGACTATGAATCATTTTAAAAGTAGCCCTGTTTTCGGACATTATATAGGTCCATTGATATTTCGGATACTTAAAGCATTTCCGATATTTAGTTTTTCTCACTAAATAAGAATGACATGCAGAAAAACTCACTTCCATGACTTTATTGCAAACGATCTGTTTTGAAATCAGCTTATGATCTGATTTGATCATGTGAAATAACAAAATGATTTCCTCTCCATATTACCAATGAGGGCCGCCATTATTGCGCTTTGCCTGACGTATTCTTGTAGTACGGCAGGGTACCAGACTAAGTCAGTCTGCGCGGACTGTGCAGGCTGACCTGGGTCAATACTTTTTGCAGATGCAGTTAACTCTTTACCAAACAACAAAATATTAGACCAGTCCAATTTGAAGGCATTTGCAGAAGACAACTTTAATGTGGCTCAAATGTTGAGATTTGTCTTTTGACAGGTTAGAAACATTTTTGGAAAAGGAGAAATGCTGGTAACCAGCATTTTCTCCTTTTCTCACAGTGTTTTCTAAAGCCCTTTTCCTTCGGTCGTTAAAGCTTGGGACTATGTAACAAAGTAGTAAATGGTTAAACCTTTTCCCATACAATCCGGAGTTTTAACGACCCTGAGAAAGAAACCTTTTGAAAAAATTGTGAGAAAAGGAGAAAATGCTGGTAACCAGCATTTTCTGGTAACCAGCATTTTCTCCTTTTCCCAGTTTTCTACCCTATCAAAGACAGAATTCATCATTTGAGCTACATTTAAATTTTCGTCTGCAATTGCTTTCAATTTGGGCTAGTCTGAAATTTTGTAGTTTGGTAAAGGGTTAACCATCTTTCCAAAGAGTATGACTCGAGTGTATGTGATTGTAAATATTTTTGTTTTTGTTGGAAAAATACACAGATATCAATACCTTCAATGTATGGAACATGAGCCATGCTCTGGCAAAAGAGGGCTTAATGCATCTCAGTAATGTGTAATACAAGTCAAGCCATCACATAGTTATGGGTCCATGAGAGCCTCTTTTTTTCCACAGCTGATTTAACCCTTTCCCAAACGACAAATTTTGGACTGGTCCAAATTTAAAGAGTTTGCAGACGACAATTTTAAATGTGGTGAAAATGTCAGAAAGTTCTCAAATAGGGTAGAAAACACTGTGGGAAAAGGAGAAATTGCTCGTAACGAGCAATTTCTCCTTTTCCCACAGTGTTTTTTACCCTTTTGGGGACCTTTCTGCTATTTTCATCAAATTTAAAATTGTCGTCTGCAAACTCTTTCAATTTGGACTAGTCCAAAATTTGTCGTTTGGGAAAGGGTTAAAAGGGTGCAGGTGACTTTTTACCAGACAACAAAATTTTCACACATCCAAACTGACAGCATTTGCAGGAGACAGAATATATGTAGTTAAAATGATGGAATGCATCTTTGAGAGCTTAGAAGACATTGTGAGAAAAGGAGAAAATGCTGGTAACCAGCATTTTCTCCTTTTCCCACAATGTTTTCAAAAGCCTTCTTGCCCAGAGATGTTAAAACCTGGGATTGTTTGTTAAAGGGTTAATCTGTTCTTTTCTGAAAGAGATTTGAAGAAGATGGCTTATAGATCTGAATTAATGCTTTATTTTATTGTAGTAGATTTTAACTCTTTGTCAAACAACAAAATCTTTGACTTGTCCAAATTGAAAGTATTTGCAGACAACAAAATAAATGTGACTCAAAAATTGAAATTTTTGGGGGAATGGCAGAAAACATTGTAGGAAAAGGAGAAAATGCTGGTTACCAGCATTTTCTCCTTTTCCCAGAATGCTTTTCAAAAGCTTTCCTTCTCAGGGTCTGTAAGTCAGTTTTTTTGTGGTAAAAGGATAACAGATTACAATCAACACTTAATTTGCAGTTGATGCCAGACCACTGCAACCCTTTCAGTGCCATAGGGCACGATGGGTACCTTTGCGGACTGCATATGTCAAGATCAGACAGCACATTCTGTGCAGTCTGATCTTGGATCTATACTGTCGGCCTGTTTGGTCAAGCCTATGATATAAAAATCTTTCGTTTCAGTAGATAGTATTTGAAATAGTATTGAAAGAGGTGGAGTTTATCTGCACCATGACATAGACTGGTCCTTTTACATACAGAAAATTGACCAGTAGCGAAAAGTTTCGGCCCAGGTCAGCCTGCACGGACTGCACAGGCTGACCTGGATGGATACTTTTCGCAGATGCATTAAGGCCCCTTTAAACAGACCATGGCACATATACATGTATTTGGCACTGAAAGAGTTAAGAAATAGTTTGGCAAAAGGATTTACACATTTTGTTCTATTGACACAATGTTTTTTTTACACAAAATAATATTTACATATAATTATATATCATTATAATGTAGGCATAATACATGAATTCATTCGTTATCACGTAACCTCGCTTGTTTTCAGTGTAATATACCCATTACAAATTTTCTTATCTTACACATGCTTTAGATAAGCATCGTGTGACGTCATTTGTGATGTCATTTTATACTTCTTTCAGGAAAGTGAATCGGGGTCGGTATTCACCAACCATTCTTAAGAACGTTCTTTGTCCTGTTCTCCAGAATTTTCTATGTTTGAAAGTAACACAACTCCTGATTGGCTAAACCGTTTGGTTTAGCCAATCAGGAGTTGTGTTACTTTCAAATGTACAAAATCTTGGAGAATAAGACTAAGAATATTCTTAAGAATGGTTGGTGAATACGGACCCGGGTCTCGGAGAAGCAGATCGGGTTCTGTTGACGGAAAGAACCATGTGTTCACTGATGGTTTTGCATGTTCTTACCTCTAACATGTGAACTATTGTTATGTGACAAAGAGATTCTGACATTTGTTGGCTTTTGAGATAAAGTTTTATTAAACTTGTCTTCAAAAATGTTATCGGCTTTCCAGAGGCTCCTTACCAAACAACAGAATTTTAGACTTGTCCAAATTGAAAGTATTTGCAGACCAAGTAAATGTGTCTCTGAAACTGAAATGGTTAAATTGAACAGAGTTTAACCCTTTGCCAACAGTCCCGGGTTTTAATGACCCTAGAGAAAAAGCCTTTTGAAAACATTGTGGGAAAAGGAGAACATGCTGGTAACCAGCATGTTCTCCTTTTCCCACAATGTTTTCTACCCTTGCAAAAACAAATTTCAATATTTGAGTCACAATTATTTTATCGTCTGCAAATGCTGTAATTTGGACAAGTCTAAAATTTTGTCATTGATAAAGAGTTAAGTAAATGGATTTTTACATTGTATGAATAGTAGAATAGTAGACTGGATTTTTAAAACAGGCAATTAACCTCTTTATTTAGTGAAACTTTTCTTTCTTTTACACTTTTTTTTTTTGTTTTATGGTTTTTTTATTTGCTCATCAGAGCACAAAGTGCTCAAGGTGGGTATTTGTGATCATGCTGTATTCATCGTGCGCCGTATGTCATGCGGTCATCAACAATTATCTTGTGAGCACTCTAGAGGCCACTTTTTCAGTCTGGTACTCATGAAGCTTGTTTAAAATGTTTGTCTTGATAATTTCTTGGACAAGTTCAAAATTGGGTCATGTCAGGTCAAAAAGTAGGTCACTGGGACAGATCATTGAAAAACCTTGTATTTATTCAAGAGGCTACATTTTCAGTCCAATACTCATGAAACTTGATTGCAGTATTTAGTTTGAAATTGGGTCATGTCAGGTCAAAGAGTAGGTCACTGCGACAAATCTGAGAAAAACCTTGTGTCAGATACTCATGAAAGTTGGTCAGAGTATTTGTCTTATTAATGTCTCTGAAGAGTTCCAAATTGGGTCATATTGTATCAAAAAGTAGGTCACCAGAACATATCTTAGAAAAACCTTGTGTGCACTCTAGAGGCCACAATTTCAGTCTGATACCTGTGAAACTTGGTCTGAATGTCTTTCTGGATGATAACCCTAGACAGTTTTGAAATTGGTTCAGATCAGGTTAACTCTTTACCAAACAACATAATTTTATACTCAACCAAATTGAAAGCATTTGCAGATGACAAATTGAAGGTAGCTCAAATGATGATTTCTGTCATTGGTAGGGTAGAAAACAATGTGGGAAAAGGAGAAAATGCTAGTAACCAGCATTTTCTCCTTTTCCCACAATGTTTCCTAAGGCCTTCTATCCCAGGGTTGTTAAAACTCAGGATTGGGTGGGAAAGGGTTAAAAAGTAGTACACTGGGACAAATTTTAGAAAAAGAAAAACCTTGTGTGCTTTCTAGAAGCTATATTTTCAGTTTGACACCTATGAAATTCTATTAGAATGTTTGTCATGATAATTGCACAAACAACTTCGAAAATGGATCATGGTGGATGAAAATGTAGGTTGCTCACAATCAATTTTTTACATCATCATAACCAGGATAGATCATTTCTGGATGGATTTACTCAGGTGAGCGCTTTAGGGCCTTTGGCCCTCTTTATTTTTTAAACATTTTTTTACTTGCATAATGTAATACCAGTAGATCAAAAGAGCTGCGTATTAAATTTTTGTATGGTAGCTTTTTGCTTTCGTAATGATGTATGAGGTGTGTCAGATAAGTTTCAACACCAGTGCCCCAAAAGATTTATTCCCAATCCAAACTACAAGTTTTCTCCTTTAACGCTTTACCACACAATCTCGACTTTTAACCACCCTAAGAAAAAAGCCTTTTGAAAACATTGTGGGAAAAGGAGAAAATGCTGGTTACCAGCAGTTTCTCCTTTTCACACAATGTTTTCTACCCTACCAAAGACAAATTCCAGTATTTGACCCACATTGAAATTGTCGTCTGCTAATGCTTTCAATTTGGGCCAGTCTAAAATTTTGTTGTTTGGTAAAGAGTTAAAGTAAGCACCATGGGTCTTACGCACTTACTCATCCTTCTCTGCCATATTTGCATGCAATCCTGAAAAGATTCTTCCAGGACCCTCTTCAGGTCCGCCGTCATGGCCATTTAGCATTTAGATGCCATTGATGTCTTGGAAAAGGGTCCCCTTGATGAACCCCTTGAGCTTGTGGAAGGGGGGGGAAATCACACAACACAAGGTTGGATGAGTAGGGGAGGTTACTCCAGAATGATGATGTCCTGCTTGGCCAGGGACTGGTTGATACCCAAGGCATTGTAAGCAGGCAGGTTGTTATGGTGAAGCAACCATGAGTTGTCCTATCACAGCTCTTTCCTCTTCTCTCACACTGAACAAAGTAAACACTGCAGTATATCTTTGTTAAAGACGAGTTGGTTGATCACCACACGGCAAGATGATCAACCAGCAAGCTTATGTTGATCCCGGAAGAAACTTTCCAGAAATGCATGCAAATGTGTCAGAGAAGGACTTGAAAAGTGTTGTAGACTCCAGAGTGATTACTTTTAAGGGAAAAACTTGTAGTTTGGATTCAAAATAAATGAACCATGCTCTGTAAAGACAGGACTCAATGCATCTACTGGATACATGATACAAGCAAGTCATCATATAATTATGGATCCATAAAATCCATTTAGTCTAAGAATTGCCGTGATTTGGAGGTATAATGGTCCTCTGACATGCAGAAAATTTAAAAAGACTAAAAAGTTTCCACCCTGGTCAGCCTGTGTGGACTGCGCAGACTGACATGGGTCAATACATTTGCAGATGCATTAAGCCCCCTTTTCATACAGCATGGCTCAACTCTTTTGTGAAACCAGTCCTGGAACTTCTCTGACACACCGTGTATTGGAAACACCAAAGACTTGATGTTTACGTCATTTTAATGTTGGCCAGTGTTATGTTTGATGCCTTTTATGTTTGACCCTTTTTCCAGATGACACAACATTAAACTTATCAAAATTGAACATATTTGCCGACTGCACAAAACATTAGACTTTTAAAATTGAACTCATTTGCCAACTGCACAAAACATCAGACCTATCAAAATTAAATGGATTTGCCCACTGCAAATCTGTTAAAAAACATCAGACATCAAAATTGAAGGACATGCCCTCTGCACAAAAATATAAGACTTGAATGCATTTGCCTACCTTCACAAAACATTAGTCTTATAAAAGTTTGACACATTTGCTGACTGCACAAAGTGTCTGACTTACCAAAATTGAACACATTTGCCAACTGCACAAAAACATTAGACTTAGCAAAATTGAATGCATTAAATTTTGCCAGCTGCACAAAAACTTTACTTATCAAAATTGAACAGATTTGCAGACTGCACAAAACATTAGACTTCTCAAAATTGAGCACATTTGCCGACAGCACAAAAACCAGACTTATCAAAATTGAACACATTTACCGACTGTAAATGAAATTTGACTGCAATGATTAGATTTTTCTTTGGTAGTCAAAAAAACACTGTAGAAAAAAGGAGTCATGTTGTATTGGTTCATATTCTCAAAGAATTGTTAAATTTGTGACATTGTATCATATTTTTAGCTCCACTGGCCGAAGGCCAGCGGGCTTATGTCATGGCCCGGTGTCCGTCGTGTGTCCGTCCGTCCGTCCGTCCGGCCGTCCGTGCGTTAACTTTTATTTCAAACATCTTCTTCTCTGAAACTACCCATCCAATTTTCATGAAACTTCACAGAAATGATCCTGCCATGATCCTCTTCAGAATTTCTTGAAAGAATTTGATTCCTTCAAAAACTCTGGTTGCCATGGCAACAAAACTGAAAAATATTGGAAATCTTTAAAAATCTTCTTGTCTGAAACCATAAGGCATAGGGCTACCAAATTTGGCATGTAGCTTTATGTAGTAGACCTCTATCATGTTTCTTGAAATTATAGCCCTGGGGTCAAAATTGGCTCTGCCCCAGAGGTCACAAGTTTTACATAGGCTTATATAGAGAAAACTTTAAAAATCTTCTTGTCTGAAACCATAAGGCATAGGGCTACCAAATTTGGCATGTAGCTTTATGTAGTAAACCTCTATCATGTTTCTTGAAATTATAGCCCTGGGGTCAAAATTGGCTCTGCCCCAGGGGTCACAAGTTTTACAATGGCTTATATAGAGAAAACTTTAAAAATCTTCCTGTACCTAGCCATAAGGCCTAGAGCTACCAAATTTTGCATTTAGCTTGATCTAGTTGGGGTCTACCAAAAGTGCCCAAATTATAGTCCTGGGGTCAATTTGGCCTCATGCTGGGAGGGGGGGGGTTCACAAGATTTACATAGGCTTACATAGGGAAAACTTTTAAATCTTGTTGTACATAGCCATAAGGCTTAGGCTACCAAATTTTGCGTAATTATAGCATTATCTAGTGGACAACTACAAAGACGGCCCAAGTTACAGCCCTAGGATCAAGTTTGGCCCTGCACCAGGGGTCACAAGTTTTACATGGGTTTATGGAATGAAAAGTTCAGAAACCATCTTGTTACTAGCCATAAGGCCAAGAACTCCCAAATTTGGCATGTTATTCTTCTAATACACATATTCCCCATTTAGTCCGACTGTAGCTTTGGGGTCAAAGTTTTATAAGGGCTTATATAGTGAAGACTTCTCTTCATGGTTTATATTTATAAGCCAGTGGAGCGATACAGGGCCATCATGGCCCTCTTGTTTAACTCTTTACCATATATTCCCAAATTTTAAGGACCCAGAGGAAGAAGGCTTTTGGAAACATTGTGGGAAAAAGAGAAAATGCTGGTAACCAGCATTTTCTCATTTTCCTTTGTTATATTCTATCCAGTTGGGGGTAAATGGACCACCTTTGTCGTCTGCAAATGCTTTCAATATGGACAAGTCTAAAATTTTGTTGTTTGGTGAAGACTTAAACATTACTTTGTGTACACTTCATTACAATATTTCATGAAGACATGGTACGTGCTGGTGATTAACATTTTACCAAACAGCAAAATTTTAGACTGGACCAAATTGAAAGCATTTGCAGATGACAAATTAAATGTGGCTAAAATGATGGTTTCAGTCTTTGATAGGGTAGAAAAAATTGTGAGAAAAGGAGAAAATGCTGGTTACCAGCATTTTCTCCTTTTTCCACAATGTTTTCCAAGGCCTTCTCTTTAATCATTTACCACACAATCTCGACTTTTAACGACCCTGAGGAAGAAGCCTTTTGAAGACATAGTGGGAAAAGGAAAGAATGCTGATTACCGGCATTTTCTCCTTTTCCCACAATGTTTTCTACCCTTCCAAAAACAAATTTTGTCGTTTGGTAAAGAGTTAAGGGTTGTTAAAAGTCAGGACTGTGTGGTAAATGGTTAACAGTCTGTTATAATACCATCTCTGTATGGCAGTTTTCTCTTTGTATTTGTTCATGTTCTTAGAGAATTATGTCACATTTGCGACATTTTATCATGTTTTTATTATCTTTTTTTATCTAGACTTTAATAAATATATATGTCTTGTTGTACAAAATCTCTCTCTTTTATTAGAGTTATGAACCTAATATAACATTGGACATATCTTGGTTGTATCAGGTAGCTTGATATGCACCTACACAGTACATTTCTTCGCTGGTAGTACACCCTTTTACCATTATTGAAATTGTAAGGCTTCCCTCAAAAAGGAAACATCAGTCACAATTTTCTGTCAATATCTTTCTAAGAATATTTCCGTCGGCAAACAGTTTGTACACTCAACTTTTGGCATGGTTTATCAATTCTGTTGGGAGCTTTCATCGACAGATCGATAGATGTGAATAACTTCAACTTGGTTGTTCATGTCGTTGCTAAGTTATCATTAATGCTTTACCAAACAATCTTTAGGTTTAAAGGTACATCTATACTTGTTTTCAGTCAGTTTTTAATCGGTCGGTAGACCGATTAGAGAGATGGCAAACTTTGGGAACCCGTCCACTCAGGGCAAACTGATGTAACTACATCTCGTAACAGCTTTTACTTACAGCATTTTAATGCTTATACCTGCTGTGATGACCTTAATACAAATACTGCTTTGGTCTATGTTTAATTTGTCATGTGCAGATGCTCTTGATTTGGACAGGTCTAAAATTTTATCATCTGGTAAAGAGTTGACGGTTAGGGAGCTATTGGGTATCTACATTCTTTGAAAGTATAATGTAGGATAAATTTGCCAGCAGACGTTTGGACTGGACGATTTGGCCCGCTAAAAACAGTTGGGACAGTTTGTCAAGATGAATACGATGTGTTGTTAAAAACGGAAAAATGAAAGGCCCACAAGCAGCCAAAAGTAAACAATTCCAAAGTTATAATGCAGACATACTTTATGCGGCTTTTATATATTAACAATACAGTTACCAAAGTTGCCAAAATTACAGAAAAGAATACATGTATTTTTTCACTCTTTTAAAGGGTTGGTAGGTACTGCTGTTCATGATGAGTGATGTCTAAAACTTGATAATGGGTATTGCTGATCAGAATTATCACATATCTTTTATGTTCTATTGCTGTCGGCTGGCAAACATAGCCTATATTTTAACCAATTGTTAAACTACTAATTTGTAAAAGACAATTTAAAAAAAGTGGGATGCTACGTGGCTCATTTGTAACGGTGTAGGATTTTTTGTCCCATACATAGTTCAAATATCAGGTCCGTATAAACTTAGAAACGGAACCGAAACGAAACGCAACGAAACAAAATGGAACCAGACCCAATGAAACAGAACAAAACGAAACAAAATAGAAAAATTCAAGCAGAATTTAAAAAAAGCCTATATTGAATCATCTTCCTATTGATTGCAATTAATGCAAAAAAGTGTATTAAAATCTGATAGCAGCCGTATGCACGAAGATCGGCTTTTATCAGCCCACCTGAGCACATAGTGCTAAGGGTGAGCTATTGTGATTGGTCCGTCATCCGTCTGTCCGTAAACAATTACTAAAAAATCTTCTCCTCTGAAACCGCCAATCAGATTTCAATGAAACTTCACAGAAATGATCCTTAGGTGATGCACTTTCAGAGTACTTCAAAGATTTGAATTCCATGAAGAACTCTGGTTGCCATGGCAACCGAAAGAAAAAACTTTAAAAATCTTCTTGTCCCAAACTGTAAGGGCTAGAGCTTTCATATATGGCATGTAGCATCATCTAGTGGCCCTCTACCAAAATACTTCAAATAATGGCCCTAGTGTGGAAATTGGCCCTATGTTGTGGGTTCTCGGATTTCACATAGAGATAAAGAAGGAAATCTGTAAAAATCTTCTTGTCCCAAACCGTAAGGGCTAGAGCTCTCATATATGGCATGTAGTATCATCTAGTGGCCCTATACCAAAATACTTCAAATTATGGCCCTAGTGTTGAAAATGGCCCTATGTTGTGGGTTCTCGGATTTCACATAGAGATAAAGAAGGAAATCTGTAAAAATCTTCTTGTCCCAAACCATAAGGGCTAGAGCGCTCATATATGGCATGTAGTATCATCTAGTGGCCCTCTACCAAAATACTTCAAATAATGGCCCTAGTGTGGAAATTGGCCCTATGTTGTGGGTTCTCAGATTTCACATAGAGATAAAGAAGGAAATCTTTAAAAATCTTCTTGTCCCAAACCATAAGGGCTAGAGCTTTCATATTTGGCATGTAGCATCATCTAGTGGCCCTCTACCAAATACTTCAAATTATGGCCCTAGTGTTGAAAATGGCCCTATGTTGTGGGTTCTCGGATTTCACATAGAGATAAAGAAGGACATCTTTAAAAATCTTCTTGTCCCAAACCATAAGGGCTAGAGCACTCATATATGGCATGTAGTATCATCTAGTGGCCCTCTACCAATATACTTCAAATAATGGCCCTAGTGTGGAAACTGGCCCTATGTTGTGGGTTCTCGAATTTCACAGAGAGATAAAGAAGGAAATCTTTAAAAATCTTCTTGTCCCAAACCATAAGGGCTAGAGCTCTCATATATGGCATGTAGCATCATCTAGTGGACCTCTACCAAAATACTTCAAATTATGGCCCTAGTGTTGAAATTGGCCCTATGTTGTGGGTTCTCGGATTTCTCATAGAGATAAAGAAGGAAATCTTTAAAAATCTTCTTGTCCCAAACCGTAAGGGCTAGAGCTTTCATATATGGCATGTAGCATCATCTAGTGACCCTCTACCAAAATACTTCAAATTATGGCCCTGGTGTTAAAAATTGGCCCTATGTTGTTGGGTCTCGGATTTCACATAGAGATAAAGAAGGAAATCTTTAAAAATCTTCTTGTCCCAAATCGTAAGGGCTAGAGCTTTCATATGTGGCATGTAGTATCATCTAGTGGCCCTCTACCAAAATACTTCAAATTATGGCCCTAGTGTTGAAAATGGCCGTATGTTGTGGGTTCTCGGATTTCACATAGAGATAAAGAAGGAAATCTTTAAAAATCTTCTTGTCCCAAACCGTAAGGGCTTGCGCTCTCATATATGGCCTGTAGCATCATCTAGTGACCCTCTACCAAAACACTTCAAATTATGGCCCTGGTGTTAAAAATTGGCCCTATGTTGTGGGTTCTCGGATTTCACATAGAGATAAAGAAGGAAATCTGTAAAAATCTTCTTGTCCCAAACCGTAAGGGCTAGAGCTCTCATAATGGCATGTAGTATCATCCAGTGGCCCTCTACCAAAATATTTCAAATTATGGCCCTAGTGTGGAAATTGGCCCTATGTTGTGGGTTCTCGGATTTCAAATAGAGATAAAGAAGGAAATCTTTAAAAATCTTCTTGTCCCAAACCGTAAGGGCTAGAGCTTTCATATGTGGCATGTAGTATCATCTAGTGGCCCTCTACCAAAACACATAAAATTATGGCCCTGGTGTGAAAATTAGCCATATTTTGTTGGTCTCGGATTTCACATAGAGATAAAGAGGGAAATCTTTAAAAATCTTCTTGTCCCAAACCGTAAGGGCTAGAGCTTTCATATTTAGCATGTAGCATTATTGTGTTGAGCTGAGTTGCATTTCAGGTGAGCGATTTAGGACTATCATGGTTTTCTTGTTGTGTATCTGAATCATTGTTCACGTTGTTATTGAAATAAATCATCATTAAAATGTTCTTCAATTATAGGGCAACCGTCAGTGACGCAATTATGTCGCTTCCCAGTCGAAGCAGAGGGACAATACGAGGGCCTAGATTATTTTCCCTATTTTTTGGGGTGTGCATTCATATTTCCCCCAATATCGACGAGTGGGGAACAATACCCGTGAGCATTACCGCCCCGCACCGTAACTTATCCCAGTCCCCAAAACAATCGTGTTGGAGTACGCAACAGTCAGCATAACGTTCATTCCTGCGTCGGAACAGTTGTACACAGCCATTAGCTCGAGACAACAGAAACCACGACTCATCAGAAAACAATAATTGTCCGCCAACGCTGTCTTGTCCAGTTTATGTGTCCCAAGGCCAATTGCTATCTATAATTGCGATGGCGGCGCGTCAGAACCGAGCGGACGTGCGGGCGACGTGTGCAAACCGTTATCAGCTAAACAATGCCGGGGCTAGCAGCGGCTGTAACTGTTGTTCATAGGCCTCGTAGGTACTGACTCACGATATACTGGTCATAGGCTCGAGTCGTAACGCGGGGTCTGCCGCTAGGTGGAAGTCTTTTGCACTTAAGGTTTGCGCATATCGTCGAAGAAGGCGGTTGACTGCTTGCGCGAATGCACCAACACGAACTGCAACCTCTGTAGTAGGAAGCCAAGCTTCAAGGAGACAGGTCTAGGACTCTTTCTGATCAATACGTGGACCGGATTTGTCCATCACTTACATGCACCGAAACTCGGACTTTCTTCAAATAGCCGACAGGTCATTTAGCTTGGGATTACCTAACCAATTTTTCGAACTATAAAGGTTTTAAAAAATTGCCACACGTGTATATATAACGTATGTACGTACGTCTCAAAAGTTACCTTGAAATTTTGCACATATTTTACGAAAGGTTTTTTTTTTTTTTTTTTTTGCGGGGGGGGGGGGGGGGGAGGTGATTTTAAAACCGCCTGAACAGCAATTTTTCCTAACAATTTTCACCCAGTCTTTAACCCCTAGTCAGAAACAGACCAGAATGGCAATGAAGCACTTCCACTGGTTTAACCCTTGGAGGGCCGAATTAACCCATATGACATTTTCAGTGAAGAAATACAATCAAATTAAGTGCGATTTCAAGGTTGATGTCATTTAAAAGTTTCAGCAAAGGAGAGAGTGTTGATCAAAGATCAGACTGTACATTTTGTGTGGTCTGATCTTGATCTACAATTGCCGCAAAAACATCTATAGTTGTGAAAGGCACTTTAACATTTCAGATTATATGTCGTCAGAAGAAAACCCCTAAGTCATCTTAAAGTCCATACTCCGACAGAAAAGACCTTCGTTATAAAAATGCGAAAGTACGTGTGCGTTGATTATCTCTTTACTCTTAACTTTCTTTCAGCTTTATTTCTATTTAGTATTATTAGTATCTAATGCATTACACTGATTGTAAACTACTGTAATACATACTGAAAATAATGTTTGTATGTTACATGTATTTAGAAAATAGAAATGAAGTATTGAAAAAAAAAATCTTTGGACCCGGGGCAGCTTGGACATTAGCGGCCGTCATTTGATAAGGGTGTTTCTCCTTTAATTATAACATGTCTTATCATTTTTAAACATGATCATTGTAAATTCCTTTGATGTTGGGGGAAAAGGTTTGGGTTCTAGTTAAGTCAGTTCCTGAAGTTTCTTAAAGTAACAATAGCTGGCAAAAGTAAACAAAGCAGGTATTAAAATACATTTAAATCTATAGGCTATCATTTAAAGGTGTGGAAATAAGTGTGAAAATGACAATCTGATATTGTACAGTCGGTCCAAATGTTAGTCGCTGACAGAGAAATTAATTTTAAAATCAGGTTAAAAGTTGCCAGGTGGCTCCATCTTTTGTTTACTTTTTGCATGATTTTAAAATTTATTTTTCTGCCAGCGGCTAACAATTGGACTTACAACACAACAACAGATTGTCATCTTCACAATATTTTCCATACTTTGATTTGGTATGATTTGAATTGAAATATATTTTAACATCAGCGTTGTGATTTAGGCCGTTATTGGGCCTCTAACTTTTATAATTTTCACGTAGACAGCAATTTTGCATAAGAAGAGCGAATTTGTCCCTCGATAATTTCAAAATAGTCAATGTAGTGTAATATCTTTCTTTCATAGAAGATAATAACCTTACTGCTGTCGTGCGAAAAATTATGCTTATCCGCTGTATGTCGTGCGAGTAAGGATTCTTATTCGCCAGTGGTGTTGCAACCCACTTGACATTTTCAGATCACTTTAAAATAAGCTACCGCTTACCGTCAGATCCTGTGCGAATGTTCGGATTCATTTATAAACACGCTGTACATTTACTGGTACCAATTTGATGTCTTTGAAACTGAAGATGATTTCTTCTAGACTGAATGTATCTCCCTCTGCCAATGTAGCAGTTCAACTCAAAGCGGTTCTAACGAACAGCCCTACCCATTTTCTGTTTTCAGACCTGAAGCCATCTCTTTAGCTTACAGGTTCTTATCGACTTATTAGTATGGGAAAAATGTACAAATAAAAAAAAAACATCTGCTGGGACTCTATACTCGCAAGGGTCGACTGAAAGCATCTTGAATGGCATCGACTGAGCACCTCAAAGGTATTGACGGCATCATATGGTGTTCATACGAAATATGCCGGCACCCTGCGAAAGTAATTTAATATCAAAATGATTAATTGGATGGCGTTAAAGCCGTTTTCAACATTGTTTCTGTTATATCACGGCGGCCAGTGCACCTATCCATGCTTTCATGGAGTTTCTTTTGACAGTAATACGCATAATATTCTTTCTAAGCTACAGGCTGCTTACCCACGTAACCATGGGCGAAACAATGGTCAGCAGTGAGAGAGGAGTGAATCCTGTCGCGATGACGAGCATCAATCCTCGGAAAGAAATTGGTCAAGCCGGAAATCGAACCATCGACCCTCTGTTCTCAAGTTCTGTACGCTACCGAGTTACAGGGGCTCGTTACCAAAATGAAAGAAGAACAGAGTAGAAAGAAAATAAAATTTCATTTCCAACCAAAATCTTGCATGAAATATGTTGGAGTTTGTGCAACTTTCCGAAACCCAGGTCCTGATAAAGGATTGTCGTTTAGACCAACCAATTCTGATTCTGATTAGATTTTCAAACCCGCAAACCACGCATAAGATGACGCTAACTTCCAGCAATTGTTTCTGTGTGCTCTCCACATAAAACGTGGGATAAAGCAATAAGAAATAATGCAAAAGATATACGATAAATCGAGAAAAAAATAGTAAAATAAAAATCACTTTGCTAGATTTCGTTCTATTTCGTTTTGTTTCGTTCTATTTCGCTTCGTTTCGTTGGGTCTGGTTTTGTTTCGTTGCGTTTCGTCCTGTTTCGTTGCGTTTCGTTTCGGTTCTGTTTCTAAGTTTATAGGGACCCGCGTACACACTATGTTAAATGAAGAAATATATATATATATATATATATATATATATATCTCTTTTATAACTGAAAAAGACGCTCAGATTTTTCCCAAAGTTTGAATAGCAATTTAGCAATAGCTTCTTATCCGTTTTTGAATATTTACGACATGTGTGTTAACGCTGCTGGTTGCGGGTTCGATACCCGGTTGCGGCAAACTTTCTTCCCGGCGATCTTTTGCCTGTCACCTTTGATGCGTGTGAAAAAAGTAGCATGGTAGCATGTCAATGGCTCGGAAAGAAAGCTGTGTCAGTAATGGTTTGAGAAAGCCAGGAAACTTATGCTTAGGTGCACTGGCCACCATGATATAACCTAAGCTGATAAAAAGGTGTTAAACTCTAATACAAACAAATAAATGTTAACGCTACAACAGTTTGATCAAATCAAAGCAATGCAAACGATATGCTGTCAAGTTTTCAAAGTAAGTTCAAAGACCAGTCATGAAAATCAAGATCATAGTGGCCCAGTATCCCTTCAGGAAGCCTTTGTTTAGATATAATTTCATACAGAAAATAAGCTTAGCCTGACAAAAATATATTTATATAGGGCAAGGTAATGTCAATGACTACAAGGTTCTACATAGGGAACCTTCATAGCAAAATACATGTATCAATAAAGTCTGACAAACAGTATTTTGAGAAAATTTAGAGGATCCTTTTCACGACTACTTCGCACAACCGACTTGATTTCCTAGTCACAAGATGAATTTCCACGTCGTCAGAGCAATGTTCAGCATTGAGAAAGAAATGAATCTTGTCGCAGTCAATATCATCAAATTCTCAGAATTTTCCAGGGCAGGAAATTGCATCAGCGACGCTTTGGATTGCACGCCCAGTAAGTTGCACATAACGTATGTCATTACATACGGACATCGAGTACTGCTTAGAGAGGAGCCATGCTCCGTGAACAGGGAACTTTATGCATCTCCGTGATGCATTATACCAATCAAGTCATCATATGATCATTGACCCAGAAAGTCCATTTTGTTTAATAACCCACTGAAACATGAGGTAAACCGGTCCTTTGACATAAAGTAAATGGACCAGTAGCGAAAAGTTTCAGTTCAGGTCAGCTCAAGTTTGCTTTAAATTACGAGATAAATACAGATCAAAATCTAACGAGACTAGAGAGAAAAAAAAAAAGAAATTTCTCTTTGACAACATGTCTATATAACCCTTTACAAAAAAAAAAAATCCCGGGCTTAAACTTCCAAGAGAAAAAATGGAGGAAATACTGGTAGCCAGCATTCTTCTCTTCCCACAATGTTTTCTACCCTTTGAAAGACAAATATCATCATTTGAGGCATATATAATTCACTATGGACCGACATACTCGTACAGTCTCGCAAACCGGAAGCTGCAGTCACTGTACACACAGAATCAGTTAGCTGTGGTAAACAAGTTCGCAAAAACAGGCTCGCAAAGGAATACTATTTGACAAAGACTCATCAGATATAAATCATTTGAAAGCCAAGATATTTTTCTACCAATATATACTGCGATCTAGGACATAAAACCTGCCATTTTCGCACAGTAATGCCGAATCACTGATTTTTGCTGTTGACGGATGCTGTGACCGCTAAAGTTTTGCTTTCTATTCCTCTGAGCAGACTTTAAACCGCTTTCTGATAATGCACACAGATCTATAAAGAAACCATTCAACTTCACTTACAAATATCAATAATATTACTCAGTGTTTTTCCTTTAGAAATTATAAACTTTTATTGAGGTATTGTCTAAAGGTTGACTGTACGATTAGCTGCCCAACTTTTATTTCTTAATGTACGCTTAACTGTCAGTTTTCCTGTATCTTTATCATGAAAGGGATGATAAGTACAACACAATATATTCCCATACAAGTGCAATAACCTTTTTATTGTATATTTTGTTATTAAGAGGATGTTTTATATAATTTCTGTTAACTTGCTGCTTTATAAACAGCAGGATTTAAAAAAAAAGTGGGGGAAAAGGTCGTAGAAGACCGTTTGATTCTATCAAGGGATGAATAAATCGGTTGCTAAGGGTATCAGTAGAACTCGTACCCTGAAGAACTCGTACCCTAATCTGATCTAATATCTTACCTGGGGTACGAGTTCTCTGGACAGCTCGTACCCCACACACAGATATAAGGATAGTTGATCAGTATATTTCAAGTTTTACTTTTCAAAAGTAACTACACTCTAACATATCTGGAATACAGCTTCACTGAAGTTTAACAGATTGTAAAACTAACTTCGCTTAGTCTTGTTTTCTTTATCATCCTTTTGTTTGAAATGCTTTTATATCACTTATTTTCAGTGCAGGAAAGACATCGGAGAGAGAGAGAGAGAGAGAGAGAGAGAGCGTGAGGGCGAGTGATAGGAACCACAGGTGAAGGGCGAGCAAAAGTGTCTCAGTTTCACTGGCACTGTGGATGAAGATGCTTTACACAAAATTCAACAAACTTTTAAGAATATAATTCTGTTTTCTCACTTGACGAAAGTATTCATAAAACGAGTGTTTCTGTCTAAAAGGTATGGCCATGCATGCTAACCCTTTCCACAACATATGGCATTACAAGTTGGCTTCTTTAAAAAAGAAGCCAGGAGAGGTCAGCATCAATGTTTTCAAATAGCTTATCGCATTTAATTTCAATATATTTTGGTACATGTAAACAAAAAAAATAAGGCATTATATGATTGCCGCTGTGTAAAAATGAGAAACCTCTTATGCATTACGAGTACATGATAGACACGTGACCTTCTTCCCACGTTTTCAAGTCGCGTGATCTTTTCCCGTGGTGTTCTCTTTTTTAACGAAATTCTTTTGTGTGTGTGTGTGTGTGTGTGTGTGCGTGCGTGTGTGCGTGTGTAGCTTTATTTGTTTAATGAAAAATTACAACTACTGGAAAGGTCATTTGCAATCAAATCAATATAACAAATCCTTTTTGAAATCCGTCATATAAAAACAAAACGTGTCTATTTCCTATTTCAGTTTTTTGATTTCGGTTTATTTATGAAACCATGACGAAATAGACTGTGTATCAGAACTATTTCGCAGAAAAGCATGGAGTTAGGCAGCAATTTCTAAGGCAGTCTGCCTTTTAAACTCACCACTGATGACCTCTCCAATTAGACTAGTCTTATTTGGAAACTTCTAGGGATGAAAATTTAGATTTTGCTAAATCTGAAGTATACCGTTTGAGTAAGAGTGAAGTGTGGAAAAGGAAGAACATGCTTATGGTCGATGTAATAGGCTGCAGGTACATGTATGTCAAATGTGGATTTTAAAAAATCGAAAATCGAAAGCGAAAGTAGTTCCGTATCTAGCCACTCGTCACAACTCGGCCGATTCCGTACCTACATCTAACCTCGTCTGTATAAAGTAGACTTCCATTTTGAACTACCAATCATATGATCTTAAACATGGCGGCGCCCCTGTAGATCGCTTAGCAACGACATGAACAACCACTGTGAAGTTATTCACTTCTATCGATCTGTCGATGAAAGCTCCGAACGGAATTGATAAACCACGCTAAAAATTGAATGTACAAACTGTTTGCCGACTGAAATACTCTTAGAAAGATAACGATAGAAAATTTACTCATGTGTTCTTTCTAAAGAGGAGCCTTACAATTTCAATAACGGTAAAGCGGTGTGCTTCCGGAGATGTGCGAAATGTACCGTGTAGGTGCATATCAAGCTACGTGACAATCTCCGAGCAGAGTTGTCGTTCGTTACCTCACATACATCTCTGCGATGGGCTAAATGACAAGAATCTTGTCAAACCGAGGAAAACATGTTTTGTTACTGTTTAACTGTTTCATGTGTAACATGATAAAGTAGACAAAGCAAATATGATTCCAGATGCATTATAGGTGCATTTAAATTGATGAATTTACCTGTATACAATGGAACTATTTTTTCGAGTTTCTTCACTGATCAGATTCCTACGCCAATTGTAAACCGAATGGCTGCGCCCACGAATGAAGACAAGTTAAACAAAATTATACAGTCCTGTGACAGTTTCGACAAACCGATGGATCTAAGTTTGTAACATCAAAGAAGAGATTGTCGTCCTTTAAAACACATTTTAGCTTTTCAGAAAACCCCTCTTTTCCACATTTTCTCCCACTAAGTTTGATTGGCCGTATGCTGTTTGAACAGCAAACAAAACAATCGATACTTCTTTCTTTCACCGGCGTTTGTGTCGCCATTTGGGGTTATGGTCATGTGACGGAAAATCTCGCGAGAGGACAGACTACTTTCTGAGCCCACTACAGAGGTGAATGTGAATGAACCGGAGTGCAAGAGAGTGGCTACCACTCTCTTGCACTCCGGATCATTACATTCACCTCTGTAGTGGGCTCAGAAAGTAGTCCGTCATTACGTCATATTTTTGTCACATGACCATAACTCAAAATGGCTACACAAACGCCGGTGAAAGAAAGTCCAATATCGATTGTTTCGTGTGCTGTTCAAACAGCATGGGACCAATCAGACTTAGTGATAGGAAATGAACAAAAGAAGAATTTTCAGAAAAGCCTATATATCTTTAAAGGACGATAACTTGATTTTTAATCGTACAAACTTAGATCCAGCGGTGTGTCAAATCAGCTGTCATCATTCATGGGCGCCGCCATTTTTGTTAAAATCGGCGTAAGATTCTGAAAAGTGGAGAGGCTCGAAAAAAATAGTTCCATTTTATACAGGTAAATTCATCAGTTTGAACGCACCTATAATGTATCCAGAATCATATTTCCTTTGTCTAACTTACAATTTTACATATGAAACAGTTAAACAGTAACAAAACATCTTTTCCTCGGTTTGACAAGATTCTTGTCATTTAGCCCATCGCAGAGATGTATGTGAAGTAACGAACGACAACTCTGCTCGGATATTGAGTGGCTACGTGATACAACCTAGGGATTTGATCACCGGATCACCCGAGGTATGCCGAATGGTATCTAGCGTCACGTGAAAAGGCTCTGAAGTATGTAATATGAAAGTGTGCAATTCGAAAAAAAATATTACATTCTTTCATTTTGAAAAGTGTCCGTGGTTGTGAGGTAGAGCGTCGGCCTCGTAATCAAAAGGTCTTGAGTTCGATACTCGGGAGCAGAAGTCAACTTTGGTACTGTTCATTGGCCCACACATTCGGCGCGAGTACTGGTGTAGTTTCCAGGAAGCAGAATCGAGAGAGATTAGTATAAGTTGTGAAAACTTGTTTCTCAATCGATGTAAAATAAATATGTTTAAACTAAACTAAACTAAGTAAGGTAATAGGAACAATATCATAGTATACAATAAAATGGCTTCGTCTAATATTATGCACGTTGCACATTATCAGCATACGAGTATAGTACTCTCTTAAATATAAAACAAAATAGGCCGGTTAGAAATGTTCAGTATTATGTTGCACATTATTTTATGAAATACTTTATAAAATTTAAAACAATGTGGCCCGTTAGAAGATTTGGCGATTATAGATCACTGTGTTATAATCCTATAGATTTAAAACAAAATGAAAATGAACACATATTCATTATCTCCACTTACAAATGTCCATCAGATTCTTCAGTGCATTTCCCTTTTTTTTTCAAATCTTAAAATAGATTGTTATTGCTGCGAGGTATGTTCTTTGTACGGAATTATTATAGTACACGTATTAATAGCAGTTGGGATAAAATCATCTTTTGTATTTTAGCATAATAAATCAACCTTTTTCTCTTTGCCATTGTTAAGATAACTGCAGATTGGCGTGCAGATTTTATATCGACCTTTGCAGCTAATGACTGCGTACAGATGTAGCTGATCGTACAGTCAATGTTTTGATAGTGCCCCAATAAAAGTTGTATAATTTCAAAAGGAAAAACACTGAGTAATATTACTGATATTTGAAAGTGAACTTGAATGATTTCTCTGTCTGTGTGCATAATCAGAAAGTGGTTTAAAGTCTCCTCAGAGGAAGAGAAAGCAAAGGTTTAGCGGTCACGGCAACCGTCAGCGACAAAAATCAGTGATTCAGCATTACTGTGCGAAAATGGCAGGTTTTATGTTCTAGATCGCAGTATATGTGAGTAGAAAAATATCTTAGCTTTCAAATAATGTACATCTGATGAGTTTCTGTCAAATAGAATTCCCGTACGAGCCTGTTTTTGCAAACTTGTTTACCGCAGCTTACTGATTTTGGGTGACTACAGCTTCCGATTTGCGAGACTGTACGTTGGTCGTTAGTGTGATTTAACATCTGCAAATGCTTTCAAATTCGACAAGTCTAAAATTTTGTTGCTATCAAAGTGTGGTGTCCATGGTCGTGCGGTAGAGCGTCGACCCCGTAACCAAAAGGTCGCGAGATCGATACCCGGGCACGGGTGTCAACTTTGGGACTGGCCCACACATTCTGTGCAGTTTCCAGAATGCAGAATCGAGAGATATAAGTATAAGTTGCAAAAACTTGTTTCTCAATCGATGTTAAATACGTATGTTTAAAACTTGACTAAATGTAAAGAGATACAGAGAAATGGCTTTAAATGAGATGTGATTGAGCATTGGATTAACCGTAAAAAAATAGGTCTGAAAATTATTTTTACACATGTTAAGATACGTAAAGAGGCGGTATGTATTCGTAAAAAAATCAGAGCCTTCGTCGGCTATTGAAAAGTAGTACGGTCATTAAATGCGTCCGTCGTGTCCGAGAACCGAAAGTATGTACGGGAAGACAGCATGAGAGGAGGCGTCCCTACTCTCAAAAAGGGGTCTCGCGGGGACCACCCAAGAAAATTTCGAAATTAAAGACGTCTTTAGAAGCGATTCTAGTGAATTGTGAAACCGTTTTTAATTGGGAGAAAAGTAAAGAACACACACACAAAGTTCAAGCAATTCCATATTTTGCCGAAAAAGTGAGCCACCGACGACGGCCTTGAAAATCTGAACAGATACAGAATAAAATACGGGGTGACAGAATAGACCCAGCTCAACAACTACCTTTTATGTCTTTTTTCACCAAGTTGAACAGCATTCGACATATATGAATTGAATTTTCGCCTTATTAGTGATATCCCGTGTTCATCCTAGTTATAATATATATAACGTTTGTGAAAAAGAAAAAAAATAAAGTCCCTGTCATAGTTTTAAGCCTTTACCACACAATCCCGAGTTTTACCGATCCTTAGAAAAAGAAGCCTTATAGAAACATAGTGGGGAAAAGGAGAAAATGCTGGTATTCAGCATTTTCTCCTTTTGCCACAACGTTTCCTACCCAGTCAAAGATAATACCATCGTTTGAGCCACGTTTGATTTGTCGTCTGCAAATGCTTTCAATTTGGACAAGGCTACATTTTTGTCGTCTGGTAACAAGTTAACCAAAGTTATTTCCCTTACTTACGTCATAAGCGCCAGAGACGAAGGGGGAACCAATATTCATGTGTGCACGTGCGTAAATTCTATGTTGCACACGAGCTCAGATTTTGTTTACTTGCATTCCCGCCTTTGCCGTCACATCTAGAAGACGTGATAACAAACTGATAACCGTGACCATCGCTAGATTCAGTCGCCATCCTGTTTGTGATCAACATTCATCATCTTGGTAAGCAGTCTATATTATATTCCTTATGTATTTCCTGAACGATTGTCTGGCCGCGCTTCACATTTCACCTGATTGCTCAGCCGATCACTAAGTTGCTCAAGATTCAGGTCGGCAGAATTGTGCTTCAAACAAGAGACAGAGAGAGAGAAACGTTGTAGAAATAGAAACAAATAAGAAATATCCAAATCTATTCATTTGTATTTTTTGAGACATTGTTCCGAAATGATCAAAGTAATTGCGACTCGTGATTTATTCAGTTCTTTGTAGCATTTACACGTAGTTCTTTTGTGAACTCGTCTTTCAATATTTCTTCTTGAAGATGCTGCTTTTATTCATGTATATTTTGGGTGGTGCTACTATTTGTTTTGCTACAAAGTTTCCCCTATAGTAGACATTGGAATCGTAAGTATGCCAGTGAGAACAGTGAGAAAAGGAAAAACTGCTGTGTGTGAGGAACGGTCTAGTCGGCTATATAGCTGCTTTACTGGGACGTTCAAGTTACTGATGTGAATATTTTAACCCGTAGGCTGTCAAGCATGACTCAGGGCGCTTATGTGGACCGTGTAGATCAAGATCAGACTGCACATTTTGTGCAGTCTGATCTTTGATCTACACTGACTGTTAGGGTATTGTAAAAGTGTGAATACTTAAATTTGTACCAAAAGATAAAATTCTAGACTTGTCAAAATTCAAAGCATTCACAGACAACAAATAAATTGTGGTAAACATGATGGAATTTATATTGAAAGGAAAGAAAAACATTGTGGGGAAAAGGAGAAATTGCTGGAGGGTCATAAAGAACTCAATGCATGCTTTCCCTGCATAGATTTTCATCTAACACGTAAAACACCAAAGGACTCAACCAAATTGAAAGCATTTGCAGATGACATGTTTCTTGGTGTATGGTGTTTAAAGTTGTTTTCAACATTATTTCAGTTATATCACGGCGGCCAGTGCACTTATCCATGCTTTCCTGGAGTTTCTTTTACCAGTACTCCGCACAATATTCTTTCCAAGCCACATAACCATCGTCGAAACAATGGTCAGCGGTGAGAGAGGACTGAATCCTGTCGCGATTACCATCATTAGTCCTCGGAAAGAAATTGGCAAAGCTGGGTTCTCATGTCCTGTACGTTTCCGACTGAGCTATGGGGGCTTGGCTGACATGTTTCTAAAATAATACAATGGTATTTGATAGGTTAGAAAACTGTGGTAAAAGGAGAAATGCTGGTTACTAGCATTTTCTCCTTTTCCCACAATGTATAAAACCATCCTATTTTTCAGGGCCATTAACTGGATTGTGTGGTAAAGGGTTAACCTTTAAACTTTTGAATGAGCCCGCCCGGGTAGCTCAGTGGTAAGCGTGTCGGACTCGTGACCTGGTGGTTGCAAGTTCGACACCCAGTTGAGGCAAACTTTCTTTTCGGCAATTTTTCACCTCTCACCTCTGATGCATGTGAGGAAAGTAGTCGGTGGCTTTGTAAAGAAAGTTGTGTCAGTACTGGTGTGAGAAAGCCAGGAAGCCCATGGGTGCGTCGCTGACTGCCATGATATGACCTAAGCTGTTAAAATGGCGTTAAACTCCAATACAAACCAAACTTAAATGAAATGAAATTTTCCACCTAAAAATAAAAAGCCATATATTTCAAAGTTGATTTCATTGGCAAGAAATTATTTTATCCAACAGTGTAGATCAGAGATCGTACTGCAAGTTTTGTGCTGTCTGATCTATATCTACACTGTCTGTAAAAGCATCTTGACCCTTATCATTTGACTGCTCGACATTCAGATAGTAAACTGGTGCTTAAACAAGAGCAAAACCGTTAATTCACAATAAATGAGGTAAGTCTCTTATTCATTTGCAATCTCTCAAGATTGTGTACCAGAATGAGCAATGTAGCATGGTAAATGACATAAATTTCCTTTTGCAACAAAATTTTTGGACATGCCCAAATTGAAAGTCATTGCAGAGGGGGAGACCAATATTGATACTGATCCCAATTCAAATCTGTTGCAGATGGCTGATTGAATATGGCTCATTTGATGAAAACATTGTGGGAAATGGAGAACATGCAGGTTACCAGCATTTTCTCCTTGTCTCACAATGTTTTCAAAAGCATTCCATGTAAGTCTCAATTAAAATCAGAATTGTGTGATAAAGTGTAAAGATTACTAGTTCAAAGTAATAAAAAGCCTCTTTCTGTTCCATAGGCTGCCTGTTCCAGTCCATTTGTCTACTGGGTTTTAGACTTGCCCTTATCATGAGATGGCTTGACATTCAGATGGCAAAATGGTGCTTAAACATGAGCAAAACAGTTGATTCAGAAAAAATGAGGTAAGTCTCTTATTCATTTGCACTTTGCTGAGGCCTGTGTTCCTGAATGAGGAATGAAGCATGGTAATTGCAGATCACAATTTGTTTTGCAACAGAAATTTAGACATGCCCAAATTGAAAGTCATTGCAGGCCACAAATTAACCCTTTACCAGATGACAGTATTTTAGACTGGTCCAAATTCAAAGCATTTGCAAACAACAAACGTGGCTCAAATGATTGAATTTGTTTCTGAAAGGAGAGACATTTCTTCCTCATGGTGGCTGACACTCGGGATTTACACCACCATCTTTGTTCATCTCTCCGTGATTTTGCCCGTTCAATTTTCTTGTGAATTTGCTGCTGTAATTCACATATATCTTGAACAGTATTGCCATTTTTGTGCAACAAAGTTTCCCTCGAAATACATCAAAATTGAAAGCATAATTCAAATGGAAAAAATGCTTGATGTGAGTTACCCCTTTGCAACGATAAATTTTAGACTGGTCCAAATTGAAAGAGTTTGCAGATGACAATTTTAAATTTGATGAAAATGACAAAGTTCTCCAAAAGGGTAGAAAACACTGTGGGAAAAGGAGAAATTGCTCATAATGAGCAATTTCTCCTTTTCCTGCAGTGTTTTCAAAAGACTTGTACTGCAGACACGTGAAAACCAGGGCTTGTTTGGGAAAGGGTTAAGGATTATGTAAAGCCTTGTTACCAGGAAAACTTCGGGAAACTTCGGTTTCTGGGGTAAATATTTCATGATGTTAAGTCTTTACCAAACAATGATATTGCAGACTCGTCCAAATTCAAAGCCGTTGCAGGGGGTTAATTATATGTAGCTCTATAGATGAAATTTGTCTATGAAAGGAAGAAAACATTGTGGTTTCCAGCATTTTCTCCTTTTCCCACAGTGTTTTCTATTGTGTCAACAACTTACTTTGTATACTCTCTAGAGGCCACATTTTCAGTGTGAAATTCATGAGACTTGGAATGTTTGTCTTGATGGTATCTTAAACAAGTATGAAAATGGGTCACCTCTGGTCAAAAACTAGGTCACTATGTCAGATCTTTGATAATTTTTGTGTACAATCTAGAGGCCACATTTTCAGTCCAGTACCCTGAAAGTTGGTCGGAATGTTTGTTTTGATGATATCTTGGACAGGTTTGAAAATAGGCCATACTGGATCAAAATAGATCACCTGGTTAAATCTTGGATAAATTTTGTGTCTTTATATAGGCCAACTTTTCAATCCAATACTCATGAAAAGTGGTAAAAATGTTTGTCTTGATGATTTCTTTGATGAGTTTTAGGGTTAAAAACAAGGTCACCGTATTAAATCTTTGAACAATCTTCTGTATGCTCTAGGAGTCGCATGTTCAGTCTCTAGGGGCCTCATTTTTTAGTCCAATACTCATGGCAGTTGGTTAGAATGTTTCGTCCTGATGATATTCAGAGCAAGTTGAAAATAGATCATGTCAAGTAGAAAAGTTGGTTACTGGGCCAAATCTTGGGAAAACCTTTTGTATCCTGAAGAATCTAAATTTCAGTCCAATGCTCATGAAAGTTGGAATGTTTGTCTTGATGATATCTTTGATGACTATGAAAATGGGTCACATTGGGAGAAAACTTGGTCACTGAGACAAATCTTTGAAAAAACTTGTGTACCATCTAGAGGCCACATTTTCAGACCAATACCCATGAAAGTTTGTTAGAATGCTTGTCATGTTTTATCTTGGAAGAGGTTGGAAATGGGTCATGTTTGGTCAAAAGGCTCAGGCGAGTGACTTCAGGGCCACGATGGCCCACCTATTATGTAAAAGCATTCATCTGAAAATGTGTCTTAGTGGATGGAAAAAATCACAGCTTGGCAGTCACTATACATGTATATCAAACACCCAGCTACATCATTTATGACTGTAAATGTCCAAAGAGTTTTTGGCCAAAAATTTGTTGACTTCTTACCTATGACGTGCACTTTTTGAGCTCTTTACAAAGATTTTGAATGGAACAGATAATAAAAGGGGCAACACGTTGATACTTTAAATTTTCTGCTAGAAGCAGGTCAGGAAACAATATTAATTCTTGCCCAATGGTCTAGGGTTCAGTGTGCTAGAAAGGATATCACCTGCTTAAGACTTAATGATATCTCTTTAAGTATAAGTCATTTAACACCATTTTCAAAATAGTAATAAATTCATCTCTTGACATTAGCATACAAATCATAGGGATCTTAGATGTCAAGAACTAGCCTGAAATTTTATCCGAGGTTTTGACATTTAAAATTGTGGGTCTGAGTCTAGTCCAAATATAGGTTTGACTCCTGGAAATTTTGGCTTGGAAGTCAAGTTTCAGAGTCCTGTGGAAAAAAAAAGTCCAGCTATAAAGCACAGCATGTAGATTTTTATAAAGTTTTAGATTTGTAACCAGTATTGAAAATATTTCATTAGCTGAATTGTTGAGAATGACATAAGTTTTAAAAAAAACAGATGAATCCTTTAAAAAAGCACCATGTCTTTCAAATTGGTAGGTTTACAGTGATACACTTTGACGTGGGATAGGGTCAAAACGGCCCACTTCCAAAACGGCACGGTCCAAAACGGCCCACTTTACCATAACGGCCCACTAATATGGGTACCAAAACGGCCCACTTTTAAATAGGATCCTTATCGTATTTTATTCCTTATCATATTTATTTCATTTTCGTTTATTTTTTATTCCCTGATTTTATTAAACTAATGTCGATTTATGCAAGAATAAATGATAATGTATCACCGGATTTGCCTGGTGTTATATTTCACGCATTGCTTGCTTCCTGTGCAGATAGCGTTTTCTAAATTAATGCTAGACTGGGACGTGTGAAGATGGCTTCAATCACAGGTGTTTGACATTATTTTGTAAGTTTCTTTTGTTTTATATAAAGAGCTCATTATTTCTTTAAAATTGTTTATATCTTCATACTATCTCTTGCTGCTCGAATCATTTTCTATTGCTAAAATATAATTTCAAAAATTTCATTTTGGTTTATCTTAATTTTTTTTTTTAAGTTTCATAAATTTTATCTATTATAAATTTCTTGATTGAGTGTTTTATTTGACTGTTTTTTTCTGTGTGCGTGTGTATTGTTTATCATATTATTTGATAAAGAAAAAACCATACGGATCATTTTTGCATGGTAGAATACAGTTGTTATACGTTAACTTATATCAAATCGATGGTATTGACTACTTTGACTATTTAAAAAATGAGCATGCACTATTTTGATTTAAGCAAAACATTCATTCGTAAAGATATTATTTCAGGTGCCACATGTAGATGCGGAAGTGCACAACGATGCAGTGAACGACGAGCCCCCCTTTCTTGAGCTAAGTGTAAATTTCTTTCCTTTCTTTTTCTCTTTATCTAACAGAACGATAATTAGGCATTTAAAATTCAGTGTAACATCTGTAGCTTATACAATTAATAATTTCATTAAGTACAAGATGTGAAACGATATATAGTTCATGATAAACGAAGACGTATTTTGAGATGGCAGTGTATGCACGGTGTTTCACATTTTATTAAATGAACTGGAAGAATAAAATAAATGCGGATTGGAATATACAGAAAACGAAAAAAAAAAAAAAAAAAAAATTATAAGTTGAAAAGACAGCGTAAAAGATAATGATCAAATACGATTGCAGCTGCCACAGACGGACGAGATACGTGCACATGCAGTATAGGCTACGACGAACTGCCCGTTCTGGAGCTTAGTGTAAATGTTTTTTTTTTTCTTTACCTGTTTCTCTTACAGCGTAATCTTTATTTAGCCTATACAATTCCATATATGTATATACCCATTATAATTAATGAAATTAATAACAACAAGGTATGACATACTTGTGTTGATAATGGATGGCGAAAATAAAGATCAGATCACACATAATATGCATTCCGATCCCTGAACCACGCATTCCTTTAAGTTGGAAAAAAATCTGAATTCGCAACACTTGGAGATAGGATATGTATATTAATGGGTATGTTACTGGATTTCAAAGGAAATGACTGCACAAAGTTGTTACAGAGAGAGAGGAGATATAAAGAGGAGAGCGCAACCGCACCTTCCGAAGAAAAAACTTGAAACACACACAAAAAAAGTCATAAAATAGCATTTAATCATTCGTAATTGCAAAGTATTCGTGTATATTAGCAGGTGAATAGAATTATGTGTAGATATACATTCGACCATGACCACTTTGTAAGAATAATAATTCGTACCGATTTGTAATGTTGTGATTATACGTACCACAGGTTGCTGAAAGCATAACTGAAGTGTATGAAGAACCCCCAAATCTTGACCTTAGTGTAAGTTATTTTTCCCTACTCATTGCTTACCGGACAATGTTTCGACAAACACACAGAAGAAACATACAGAGGGGGGAAAGATTACCCTTATTGATACACACACGTTTTGAAAACTGACCAACTGAGTTATTTATGACAGGCAATACTTCCTTTCCAATGTGCCGGAATTGGAAAATGTCCAAAACTGAACGATGAGCATTGCATATTTTTTTTTCTGAAAAGTAATATAAATACAACAAAGTAGTATTTTAATCAATTTTTCATTGACTTCCCTCGGTCAAAACAGGAGAACTGTATCAGGACATTATCATAACGAATTTGTCATTGTTAAGTTTTGGAAACAAATCCAAATTAAAAAAAAAAAAAAAAACTTTAACAGATTTCAAGCTTTGTAAATGACTTTAAAGTAAGCTTAAAAAATCGGGTAACTGTCACTGATATGTACATGAGCGAAACAGTAGAGGACTTGACGTAAGACATGTACACACAAGAAACTCGAGCATAGGTAAACGTACGTCTGTCTGTCTGTCTGTCTAGATAAATCAATGAATGACTTTACGGAACACATGAACGCATTAGATAATCTAGGAAGAAGAAACATTTCTGACAGACGCTCAGAGTTGACGACTGGTCGGTATTTCGCCAGTCCATACGAACCAATAATGACGTAGAAGGTATTGAATTTATCCAAGCAAAACCTTTTAAAGTATATAGACCAAAGCCTAAAAAGTTGTTAAAAAAAAAAACATCTTTTTGTCCATCTTTCTTTTAATGAGGAACGGTCTATATGCAAGTGTCATCATTTGCTGCAATCATCGACGTAACCAGTGTTTAAAATTATTACACACTCCGGACTGACTGAACAAGTATTAAACTATAAAGCATAAAGCAATGGTGCTTAAACCCTTTACCACTTTTTACCAACTGTTAACGATCATGAAGAAAAATGATTTGGAAACATCGTGGGAAAAGTAGATGATGGTAACAGGGGTCGTAATTACATGTTATATATGATCCCTGCTGGTGAGCGGCATTTTCTCCGTTTTCAACAATGTTTTCTACAACATTTTCCCTCAATTTTTTCTGTAAACAGCATTTTCTCCGTTTCCCATCATTTTTGCTACCCTTTAAAGAAAATAAACGTTATTTGAGCTACATTCAATTTGTCGTCTGCAAATGCTTCAATTTGGAACTGTCTAAAATTTTGTCGTTTGGTAAAGAGTTAAGGGTAAAATTTTAATCAGTTTGCAAAATCACTTTAGTGCATCGATATTTAAAAAGAGGTTAATTAATAATATATGTAAATTTATTTCAGACTATGCGTTTCTTGTCATTCACGGAAAGTTTAAATTATCCACCTTACTCAATACTTAAAACTGGCCAGAAAACATCTGTATGAGATAAAAAATCAACAAAAGAACAAACGACAATAAAAAAACGCCTACGTGATGAATATGAAGATGACGAGAAAATTCCATTACGAATAAGGCAAGACAAAAAAAGTGGGCCGTTTCGGTATTGGGCCGTTTTGGTCATGGGCCGTTTTGGTACTGGGCCGTTTTGGAAGTGGGCCGTTTTGACCCCAATCCCTTTGACGTATCCAATCATAATGTTTGTCTAAGATTTAGACACACATTAATTGTAAACATCTTTGAGGGTTAGTAAATAAAAGGGATTTGTCATTAATCACCAAGATACTACGAACATGCATTATTTAATGTTAACCCTTAACCTGCTAAAGAAGTGAAATGAATGAAACTTTTATTGCCAAAAGTAAAAACCTAAATCTTGCTGTTTGAAAGGTATTTTTCGGGAAAAGTATCTCTTTATCAGAAAGTGAAGGTCCAAGATCACACATCACATTCTGTGCTGTCTGATCTTGATCTATACTGTCGGCAAAAGGTCAGTGAGTTGCACTTAAGAGCTTAAGGGTTAAGAATCTTAAATCCAAGAAAAATGAATACACATTTTTTTTTTCACTATACTTTTATTTTTTTTCTCCTGTTATTTTATTACCTGTATTGTTTTTTCTTGTTACTTTCTTACTTGTATCTTTTTCTTCTGTTATTTTATTCAAACTTGTATTTTTTCTCCTGTTATTTTATTGCCTGTACTTTTTTTTCTTGTTGTTTTATTCAAACTTGTATTTATACCGATTATAACCTTTTCCCAAACAACCAATTTTCCTCATCCATTTTCAAAACTTTTGTTGATGGAAAATTTAAAGTGGGTACAAATGGACTTAAGTTCTCTGATAGGGTAGAAAAGATTCAGGAAAGGAGAAAATGCTGGTTACCAGCATTTGTCTATTTTTTCCCAAAATGTTTTCAAAATTGTTTTCCCCC
This sequence comes from Tridacna gigas, assembly GCA_945859785.2. NCBI lineage: Eukaryota > Metazoa > Mollusca > Bivalvia > Cardiida > Cardiidae > Tridacna > Tridacna gigas. The sequence continues at coordinate 53,806,956 of OX244042.2, forward strand.
AGAGTTCGTAATTCTAAAGAATTGTTTGGTAAAGGGTTAAGTAAAACAAATTTTGAACCATTTTCATTTTTCACTTTTTTTCCCACTATCCTTGATGTTCAAATCTTTTAAAACACAAAAATTGCACTGTATCATCTTAGAATACTTATATGTAGATGCATGCTAAATAACCAGAGTTGTCAATATGCCACAAAACATTCATTCATTCATTCAGAAAGACAGTGAATTGTAAGTTAAATATGTTGAAGTAAATTCTTATATGGCTTGAATAAAGTAATGTAAACTAAATCCTTTGACATAACTCTTAAGCGGAAAAAGATTGTATGAATGAAAAAGGAAAAGAACATTTGTAAAACTGCTCAGAACTAAGGTTATCTTTGCCCAATGGGTGATTTCCTTTCACTGGTTAGTATCCAGGAAATAAAGAAAGAGAAACAGAGCAGAGGTGATTACCGGGTGGAATCCAGGAAAAACGGCTGTCTTGTGAACAACAGTTTTAGATTTAGAAGAAAGAGAGAAATAGACAAACAAAAATTATTATAAACTGTACCAATGACAGGTCAAAGCAATCCAGAAAGGTTGTTGATCTATTCAGGCAGAGATAATGATAGGAAATTCATCCTGTCAGAGAAACACCACAGTTCCTTGTAGACCTTTTATCATATGTCTGTAAATATTTTATTATCCGTACATGGTTTGGAGGGTTAGATTCCCACCAGTATGTCATGGTTAGATTATTGGTAGACAAGGTATATGTTAGATTCCTGGTTTGGGTCCAGGAAACATTCTTCTTTGGTACAACTTCTACCTCTGAACTTCTACTTCTGATAAGTATTAGGTTTTATCTAGGGTCCATGTCAGTGAGCCAAGTACTGGTTTGGTTCCAGGTTAATGGCAGGTTTATTATAAACACACCATTGTCTACAACTAAGGAGCTAATGCTGTCACCAATGACGGATCAAGGCAAGCCAGAAAGGTTTGTCGGTCTATTCAGGGGCAGCTGTGTTTCATGCACAAAGTCAACCTTATGCATCTGAGCTTTTTTGCAAAAGACTTAAGTAAGAAAAACAGTGACATACATTTTGTTCAAGACCATTTGCAGAAGTTACATCAATAGATTAAATTTACTCTATTATACCACTATAGGCAATATAAGTAGCATTTACAGTTGGCACAGATCAAGATCAGACTCTTATACCATTTGAAAATAATCATGCCATGGACTCTCAAACAGCTATGGGGTGAATTTTAAGTTTAAAATTAATTCCAGAGCTGACTACTCTTTTTATTGTCCCACTTCATAAAAGGCTTCATGTCATACTACTCTAAGGTGTCATTCTATTCACTTACCTCTCTTCACCATACATGCATTGTGCAATGACAAGAATCTAAACTCTTAAACAACATTATTTTCTTACACCCGTGTAAATGAAGATCAGACTGCAAAAAGTATGCTGTCTGATCTTTTACACTATGCAGACATACTGGCCAATTTAACACTTATCCATCCAAATTTAAATTGTTGATCATCACAAAAATAATTTTTAGCTCTACTGGCTGAAAGCCAGCAGAGCTTATGTCATGGCGGGGTTTCCGTCGTCCGTCTGTCCGTCTGTCTGTCTGTCTGTCCGTCCGTTAGTCTTTTTCTTGTTTACGCGATAAAGTCTGCATTTGTTGCCGGATTTTCATGAAACTTGCACAGTTTGTTTATCTCATCAATAGCTTCAACCCTATTGAATTTGAAAAAAATCCAACAAACAGTATGGGAAAAGTAGCCATTTCAAGTTGAAAATTTCCAGTTCTTGTTTACGCGATAAAGTCTGCAAATAACTTCAGATTTTCGTGAAACTTGCACAGTTTGTTTATTTCATCAATAGCTTCAACCCTATCAACTTTGAAAAAAATCCAACAAATAGTATGGGAAAAGTAGCCATTTAAAGTTGAAAATTTAAATTTTCTGTTCTTGTTTACGCAATAAAGTCTGTATTTCTGGTCAGATTTTCATGAAAATCACACAGTTTGTTTATCTCATCAGTAGCTTCAACCCTATTGATTTTGAAAAAAAAATCGAAGAAACAATGTGGGAAAAGTAGCCATTTCATGTTGAAAATTTCCAATTCTTGTTTACATGATAAAGTCTGCATTTGTAATCAGATTTTTGTGAAATTCACCCAGTTGTTTTGTCTCATCAACAGCTTGAATCCTATTGATTTTGAAAAAAAATCCAAGAAACAATGTGGGAAAAGTAGCCATTTTTTTTTGTTGAAAATTTGTCTTTTTGCATCATGAATTCATAATGTATGCTAGCATAAAAGCAAGATTTAATTCCCTGCCAGTAGAGCATATTCAGGCCCTTCAGGGCCTTCTAGTTGTTTTAAGATTACTGGCTTTGAATGGGGTTTATAGGCCTTAACCAATAAGAGGGCAGAGGACAGTGTACAGCAAGATCAGGCTGCAAATACATGCAGGCTGATCTTGGTTTACGCTCTCTGCAAAATACATCTATGATAAAAAATGGTAGGGTGAGAGTTAATTGGCCTTGAAATGATTACTTTTCTGGCCCTTTTTGCCTAAAAATTTCTACTTGTTGGGCACTTTAAGGATTTTACCAAATATAAATGAAAACCTTTTGGGTATGTAAATTTGAGCCATGCTTTGGCAGAAGAGGGCTTAATGGAAATCCATGATGTATTATAGCAAGCAAGTGATCACAGAATTATGGCTTCATAAAATCTATTTAGCCTTATGATTGATAGAATCTGGAGGAAATTGGCATATTAACAGCAAAAGGTTTTGACCAATGTCAACCTGCATGGACTATCATGCTGGCAGCAGTTGATACTTTTTGCAGGTGCAAGAGACACCCTGCTTTTCACAGAGCATGGCTCAATTTTATCTACATTTATAATTTTTGCATTTTTCTTACTTTTGAATATATATATTTTTTGTAAGTTTAAAACAGAGAAATTTACAGATACCAGATGTTTTTTATTATGGAAAGAAGACCCAAATATGTTGATGTCAAGGGTGCTCATGCAAAAATATTTCACAAATAATAGACAGTGTAGATCTAAATCAGTCTGCTGCTGATAAGCTATCTGACCTTGATCTACACTGTTGGTACAAGGCAGTTATATTTTAATCTTCATGACATGTGAATATTTGCTTTGCACTCAGTTGGCCACTTGGCTATTCCCCAGTACAGTAGGTTTCAATTTTGTGTGGTCTGACTGTCTCGAAATCCATCTTTTGCAACCAGATGCTTAGGATTACATAAACAGGACCATTGACTGTAAAACAGTTTTAGGTTAAAGATTAAATCCAGGGTCTGTATTCACCAATCATACTTATGAGTATTCTTTGTCTTACTCTTCAAGTATTTCTAAATTTGAAAGTAACACAACTTTTGATTGGCTAAAAATTCTGGTTTAGCCAATCAGAAGTTGTGTTTCTTTCAAGTTTAGAAAATTTTGGAGAATGAGCATTCTTAAGAATAGTTGGTGAATACAGACCCAGGGCTGATAATGGAGTGGGCCCTTTTCTTCTTTCCATTCACTGAAGACTTCAGATCACACCATACTGTTAGGTATGCCTCCCATTCCTTTTGAGTTGTTCCATGTAAGCTTTCATAAATGAGAGGTAAAATCCATTCTTTTGAATTATTAAGATTCTTTGTAATTCAGTAATCCCTGTTGGTTTAAAAACTTCTCAAAGATGTTCCTTGGGAAAAGATTTTAGTTTTAAATTGGGAATCCATATCAAACAGATATTGAGGGTATGATTTCAGACAAGGTGCTTTTAAAGATTTGTTTGCTTGGTTTGTATATGTTTGCATTTGACCGATTTTAAAAATACTTCATGCATAATCAGCTTTTAAATATTTTTAATTACTTTTTTCCTGTTAAAGTCAGTTCATCCAGACTCGGTATTTAGTTTCAATTGAAAGCAGTGTAGTGCTTGAATGCTAAACATATCCTTAGTACATCAGCATAATACTTGTTATTCTATTGCTATGGTCAAAGAAGACAGTTGGTTTCCATTTACATTAATTTTCATCAATTAAAGGCACAATAGTGACATGACATAAAGTAAACAATATGGATGCTGAAATACAATTTTAGCAGGACGGTTGTATTCATGAATTATATATTGTCTGTAAAAGGGTTGAATATTATGTTGGTTTTTTTTTTTGTTTCTCTCTGAAATTTCCCAGTTAAATAAATGTATGCATATATCCCAGTTTGGTGTATTAATGCATCTTTTTCCCAATGTCAGACCCCAAAATGAAACAAATTAGGAAAATCCCTGTCAACAAGACTCGTCAAATTGAGATACTAATTATATATACACAAAAGTATACAAGCCACACCGTGTGTTTACCAACCATAGTGACATTGCCATGTATCAATATGGGTTGAATGTTTAGTATATAGGAAGGTTTCTACAATTCATTTTTTTGTTCAAGAACTTGACCATTCATGTCATTGAAAAAAATGGTTTCTGCTTCTAAGTTCTGGAAATCTTCTTGGCAAAGCACTCTTTGTTAGAGTTTGTTGATGTTTGATATGAATGATACTTGATTAGACCTGCTTTTAGTTACTGCCATCATCTCTGCGTTTGAAAAACATATAACTGGATTTTGTTTGGGGAGTGGGAGTTGGCAATTTTCCTATGAAAGTTCTGTCAGTGCTAATTAAGTCCTTGGCACATTTGAAATGAAGTAGAGTGATACAGGGCCATCATGGCCCTCTTGTTTCATTTTCTACAATGCTTCTTTGCTATGACTGACAAATTTCATGTGCTGATAACATTTACTTTGCTGTCTGCGAATACTTTCCATTAAAGGGAATTTTTCCGGCAAAACCTCTCACCTGTGTTGCATGTGAGAAAAGTAGTCAATGGCTTGGAAAGAAAGTTGTCTCAGTACTGGTGTGAGAAAGCCAAGAACACATGCATAAGTGCACTGACTGCCATGATCTGACCTAAGCTGTTAAAACCATGTTAAACTCCAATATAAACAAACAATAAGGTGGAATTCACAAAACGGACATCACTATGTTAGCTTGATTGTTGAACAGTCAAAATGCAAAACTACTAATCATGGTATTTTTTTTGGTCTGTGCAATTCTGACAAACCCAGAGACATTTGTTTATTTCTGAAGAACATTCAGGCCTGATAAGCCCCACTATGCTACAGATTTAACATACTGCAATGTGCAATGGCTTGGTCACCCATCCAGGCATTAACCACAATGCATGTTGCTTAACTTCCATGGAGAGATATACGCTAAACCGCATCGCTGTAAAAGCTATCTGTACAGCAAGGCAGGTTTGAAGTGCTTATATATCTAATGTCTCTCTGTGACATTACTTTCCCCTGCTAGAAGTCTCGACCCTGAGACTTTTATACAAATAAACCTGGGGATTATATAAGGGTAAGGCAACTCTGTAAGGCAATTGTCATTATCCCACCCCTGCCACTAAATGTAACATGCAATGGCCTGGTCACCCATCCAGGCACTAACCACAATGCATGTTGCTTAACTTTCATGGGGAGGAATAACACTAAACCACATTGCTGTAAAAGCTAGCTCAACAGCAAGGCAGGTTTGAAGTGCTTATATATCGAACCTCTTGTCATGACAATATTAATTACATTCACATAACACATATGAAGGAGAGCTCTCTCTGCTTTGGGTAAGCACATTCCAATCCCAGTCTGACTGGGATCACACTGTTCCACAGTAACTTAAGTGCATTTACACAAGCATACTGACTCTGACCTCAATCTTGACAGGAGGGAATGGATTGGACTGATTGGGTTTGGGTTTTTAATTAAGCTGGTTTTAGACTACCAGTTAGACAGACAGTCACGCACCAAACAACACATGGGTTTTGAAGGCTGGTACTAGTATATTGATGTTAATATGTGGTTCTGGGATAATGCAGTACATAAAATCAAGACAATGTCAAATAACCACGGATTCATCAGATTGTTTGTATTCAAGTTCAATGCCATATGAACAGCTTAGGTCATATCATGGCAGTCAGTGCACCTACACACATGCTTCCTGGCTTTCTCACACCAGCACTAACACAACGTTCTTTCCAAGCAACTGAAAAAAAAACTTTTCACATGTATCAGAGGTGAGAGCTAAAGATTGCTGGAAAGAAAATTTGCCTCAACTGGGTATTGAACACACAACCGCAAAGGTCACAAGTCGGATACACTATCAACCAAATATCAAACCTGCAACTACAAGGTCACAAGTCCACTGATCTATCCACTGAGCCGCCTGGCAGGGCAGAAGAAGAAGATGATGAAGAAGAAAGCTGAAATTACCTTAAAGAAATTTTGCCTCAACGAGTATCGATACCACAACCACCAGGTCAAGTCAGACATGCTCACCACTCAGCCAGTCTGCAGGGCTACTTATTTATCAGTCAGCCATCTTTAAGTTTTTTTTTATTTTTATTTTCCTTTTTCTATACCATACAATCAATCATACAATTTTCTATACATTTGGTTTTTATTGGCAGCAGGTGAAACCCGCTGTCATAGTCCCCAGGTATGAGTTACTGATTTTCAACGCTTACGATATTTATCTAGGTTGAGAATTCTTGCATCCGGCAGCTTTTTCCTGGATACGCGAGGTAAACAAAACTTGATTCCTACACTTGACTAAATAGTTCCTCCATGAATACACAAACGATCATGTATAAATACGCGCTACTCGCGCAGACGACACCCTTTCAAAACTGCCTTACACCTTACGAGTTCATCCGTAATGTTACTGTAGAATAGAAACGGAAAGAGGGCGTCGGTATCTACATAGACCGAAAAAGTGCAAAAGAAAATATTTTCAGAGCAAAAGTTTTTATTAGTCGCTGCGCAGAAGCGCGCGACTATATTTTTAATAGTTTTTCGAGTTAGGACATGGACAATGGGAATTTCTTTTTTATAGGAGTGTTAAGGTTAACAAGGAATCTTTCTACTTCGCCTTAAACTGGCTAAAAAATTCATTCTTAAACTACGAAGTATATACAATACGATACTATTTTTGCTCTGTTAATACTTACAACATCAAAAAATCCGCCCAAGTATTACTTTTATTTTCGATATTCGCGAGAAATGGACTCATCCAAATAAATGCCTTGTTTCCATTGGTCAAGGCTGTACAGGTTTCCAGTCATTTCGTACCTAGTTAATTTCATACCTAGGTCATTTCGTAGATACGATTTTGGTCATTTCGTACCTACCTATACTTTCTATTTTGGTCATTTCGTATCCAGTTGGTCATTTCGTATCCACTTTCGTCATTTTGTACACAGGTTTAATTATCATTTTGATTATTTAGTACCTAGTTTTTCCTACTATTTGTGTTTTTTGTTGAATGACCACCGCTAAAATTGTACATTGCTGAAATTGTGTTAAATTCCGCCGAAGAACGAGTATGATGGTTATGATTGTATCTAACCATTATTGGTTACTTCTTTCTAAGTTTAGTTTTTAAAACAAAGATTGTTTAGAACCCTTTTGTTTATTTCTCACCAAGTTCTAGATAAATTTACAGTCAAACTTCGGTAGCTCGAACACCCAGGGGACCAGCCGATTTGTTCGAGTTATCGGAAGTTCGACCGAGCCGAAGATCATTCACAGATCGCCGGATTCGATCAAGAAATATATTATGTCCGCAGTAGATTATGTCCGACATTACCTATGCCCAATAGCATTTTAAATGATCACACGGAAAAATTACAAACAAAGCAGTTGTTCAGGAAAATAACTTTTATTTACATTCTTTTTGTTCCTCTTTTCTCTGACTTAGATATCCCCCCGTTACCGGGTCCTTCACTAAGTTGCTCAGAGATCTTTTCTTCCGTAGGTTGAGACATTTCTAATACGTTACATGTATGTTATGATACTGGGATTGGTTTGGTTATTTCCGTTTATTTATCGTCGCTACCGGTTGCCCATCTGAGCGACGCCCCCAGAAGATGGTTAGTTGTTACGTGTTACGGGGGATAGTGCAAGGATACAGGTCGAAGCTACTGAGAGCTTCGCCTGGTTCTTTAACGTGCTCGGCGTATAGCACCGTCACACGGGACCTCGGTTTAATGTCTCATCCGAAAGACTATTAGTAATTTTTTAGTTGGCCAGCCGGGGATACGAACCCACAAGTCCTACGCTCTACCTACTGAGCTATATCGGCTGGTGATGATACTGGGATTCAGAATTCTCCTCTTAAATACCGTCGAACACCACAGTTTGATGCAAAAGGCATGAAAAATTGATTAAAGGCAGAGCAAACATCCAATCAAGAAAAAAATACAATCGTTATTAATCAGCATTAATTAATGAAAGCTAGTTATTTTTCACGTAACGGGTTAATATTACGCACCGTTTCAATCAGTGGACAGTAAGGTGTCATAAACAGATAAACAACCTACATGTGTGAAATTCACCAATACTTATCAACTAATTTATCGGTCAACCTTTTGTTCGACCTTTCCCAGGTAAAAAGTAAAGTGATTTTACGTTTGGGACCATGAAATGTGTTCGAGAATTCGAGTTTCACGGTGTGCGAGTTTTCCGAAGTCGAACTCGCTGAATTAAGAGCATTTTCTGTCGGGACTGAGATTCTTGTTCGAATTTTCAGTAGTGTTCGAAGATTCCCGTGTTCAAGCTACTGAGGTTTGTACTTTGTTGGAAAAAATCTGGAGAGAGACCAGTTTTTCGCTGTGTTGTTCATAAATCGCAATGCAAAACCAATATTCTTTATTAACAGCGTTCACCAAACAGTATAGTTTTAGACTTGTTTAAATTGAAAGCATGCCTTGCAAACTTACGTTCTCTTGAATCATACTATCCTAGGACAGCAACATTTTAGTAACTTGGCCCTGTTTTCAACACTTTCCCAAACAAACGCGGGTTATCACGTGCGCTGTCAAATTCTTTTGGAAAAACATGTTGGATAAGGAGAAATTACTCGTTATAAGCAATTTCTCCTTTAACAAATACTTTTCCCCCCACTACTAGCGAATTTTCTACCATTTTTGCAGCTTTTTAAATTGTTGTCTGTCAACTCTTTGAATTTGGAAGAGTCTGATATTTTTCGTTTGGAAAAGAGTTCACAGAGCGCTATGCGAGGGTATTAGATACTGTAACAGAAGACAACTTTTGATATAGATTCACAGTCACATCAATTTCATAATGTGTTAAAAAATCTGCTGATGAAAACTGACATTTACTTATTTGCCCTGGCTTTCTTGAAGCATTAAATAAAAAAATTTGCGGCAACTTTGATTCTTTGCATCGACTTTTTCTTGTCGGTGTTTGTTTGCATGATGAATTTTGAGCATAGGGCATCGTAATGGGATTCGTGTAACATCGCCTTTTATCGCCAAAGTCGTACGGATTCGGCTATGACAGGCGATGTTACACGAAAAGTCACCCATTAAGCCTTTGGCAGACGGCAAAATTTCAGCTGTGTTCAAACTGAAAGCATTTGCAGACGACAATTTCATTGTGGCTCAAATGGTACAAGTTTTATTTTATAGGATAGAAAACATTGTGGATAATAGAGAAAATGCTGGTTCCCAGCATTTTCTCCTTTCCCAGACTGTTTTCACAAGGCTTTTTTCTCAAGGTTGTTAGAAGTCGGCATTGAGTGGTAAAGAGTTAAAAGTAGTTATAACTGCAAATTATATTATGCATTTACTTGTACAACACAATCTCAAGTTTTAACGACCCTTAGAACATAACTTTTTACAAACATTGTAGGAATGGGAGAAAATGCTGGTAAGCAGCATTTTCTCCTTTTCCAACAATGTTTTCTACCCTATCAAAGATGTACACTGTTTTTGAGCCATGTTTCAATTTTTGTCTGCAAATGGCTTCTTTCAAAGTATAATTTATTAGCAGTTAATGAAATTTAAACAGCTTGGGTCATAACAGCTGCCAGTGTACCTATGCATGCGTTTCTTGGCTATTTCCTTAAGGTCATGCACTGAATAACAACATGGCATAAATGATAAGTGGATCAGAAAGAAGACCATGCTGGAAATTTAAACCAGCGGTACCAACTTCAAGTCTTTGAGCTACAAACTCCTTAAAAGGGATCGGCAAAACTTTTATAAAGCACATTATTTGGCCTACAAGGATTTTGAGGTGTAAAACCTCAAAATTATACTAAGACTGGTTTTCAGTACTTTAAGATACCTTTCAAGAATTTCATAAATGTTACGGATTGATATAATAGAAAACATTGGTTAGAAGCACTTTCTCCATTTCCACAAATGTCTTTAAAGGCCTCTTCCACAGGGTCATAAAAACTTGGGATTGTTTTGGAAAGGATTAATATCATTTATTCAAGTCTTGTTTTCTGCCTGTGCTCATGTACTAGATTTTATCTTTATTTTAGCCACAAACAAATGAGCTGTGCTTTGGCAAAAGGGGGCTTCTTGCATCCTCGTGATGGATTATACCAAGCAAGACAAATAATTATTGATCCATAGACCGACCCTTCGATGTACAGAAAATGGACCAATGGCGAAAAGTTTCAGCCCAGGTCAGCCTGTGAAGACTGCACAGACTGACTGCCTGCACAGGCTGACCTAAGTCTATACTGTTTGCAGATCGATTAAGGCACCTTTTTACTTCAAGTCAAGTATAAAGGAAACCTGTGCAAAGAAAGTAATAAGATCTGTAGCTGGCACAAACCTGCTGCCTTCAGTGCGTCAGCGCTTTGATATCAGTAGGTGTTTAGAGAATATCAACATTTTTGCAATATACATGACTGATATATAAGCAAAGTTGCAGTATTAATTTTTTTTTGAAATTTCAAATGGTTATGTGTGTTTCTGATACCCCCTGTCCCTGGCAACAATATTGCACATAGTATCAGAAGCTCTCATTTTCCATTTATTCCAAATTTTACTAGTAACTACAGAAATTAGTCATTTGTTTGAAAATTCTTTAAAATTTTTATCAATTTTAACCCTTAGGCTGCTAAGCACAACTCGCTGACTTTTTGCAGACAGTGTAGATCAAGATCAGACTGCACAAAGCCTACAGTCTGATCTTGGACCTACATTGTCTGATAAGGCGGTATTTTTCTACAAAAAATAAGTTTGATTGATTGATTGTATGGTGTTTAATGCCGTTTTCAACATTATATCAGTTATATTGCAGCAGCCAGTGCACCTATCCATGCTTTCCTGGAGTTTCTTTTACCAGTACTCCACACCATCTTCTTTCCAAGCCACAGGCTACTTTCCAGCATAACCATCATGGAAACAATTGTCAGGGGGTGAGAGAAGAATGAATCGTCAGTTCTCAGAAAGAAATTGGCAGAGCTGGGGATCGAACCAGTGATCTAAGGCTTGTAAGCTACTGACTGAGCTATCAGGGCTCGGTAAACAAGTTTGAAGTAGCATTATTTGGGTTTTTACTATGGGCTTGAAAGTTTAATTCAACTTTTGTAGCAGGATAAGGGTTAATGTTAATGTTTTTGGTTTCCCCCCTTATCCCTAAATCATATAGGTCCTCCTCCTTAAGATATTCAATTTTGCAAAATTTCCCGTACTAATAGCCAACCTGTCCATTAAAACACAGATGTTATCCTTTTCCTTTATTATTTTCAATTCAAGATACCATGGCTGTGAAGCAGAACTGCTAGAAAAAGATGACAAATTGTTGTAGGACACAAGCCGACAAGACGCTATATAGAGATGGTAAGTTGATTTGTTTGTTTCTTTGTATGGTGTTCAACACTGTTTTCAGCTTAATTTCAATTATATTGCTGCTGACAGTGCACCTATCCATTCTTTCCTGGAGCAGCTTTTTCCATTACTTTGCACAATATTCTTCCAAAGTCACGGTCCATGACTCGATCCAGATTTAGAACATTGGCAGATGACAAAATTTATGTAGCTGAAGAGATGATTTCTGTCTTTAACAGGGAGAAAACATGGAGGGAAAGGAAGAAAAACAGTGGTTACCAGCATTTTTTTTTTTTTTTTTTTCTTTTTCTGCTAATGTTTTAACCTTTTACCAAACAATCCCAGGTTTTCATGACCCTGGGAAAGAAGCCTTTTGAAAACATTGTGGGAAAAGGAGAAAATGCTGGTTACCAGCATTTTCTCCTTTTCCCGCTATGTTTTATACCCTATCAAGGTCAAATTCTGTCAATTGAGCTACTGCTAATTTGTCGTCTTGTCAGTGCTTTCAGTTTGAACCAGGCTAAAATGTTGTTGTTTGGTAAAGAATTAAAAAGCCGCCTTCTTTAGGATCAAGAAAACGGGGGATAGTGTGGTAAAGGGTTTACTGTCAATATAAAATATCATCCATTCATTATGGCCCTTGTATTGTCTTTTTCAGCTAGGCTGAGCCCCGGTAGCTCGGTCAGTAGTATACAGGACTTGAGAACAGGAGGTTGCTGGTTCGATCCTGGCTCAGCCAATTTCTTTTGGAGGATTGATAATAGTTATTGCAACAGGATTCATTCCTCTATCATTGTTTTGACGAGGGTTATGTGGGAAAGCAGCCAGGGGCTTGGAAAGAATATTGTACAGAGTACTGGAAAAAAAAAACTTGGGAAAGCAAGGATAAGTGCACTGGCTGCCATGATATAACAGAAATAATGTTGAAAACAGCATTAAACACCCTACAAACAATCAATCTTTGCCTGGTGTAAAAATTTGTTAACCCTTTCCCAAAGGACAAATTCTATACTCTTCCAAATTCTAAACGACTGCAGACAACAAAAAATAAAAATTGGTACAAATGAGATGGATAGAACTCTCTTACTTGGTAGAAAACATTGTGGTAAACTGAGAAAATGCTGGTTACCAGCATTTTCTCCTTTTCAGCCTGGACTTGGCTTGCCAAGCCCAAGGCTATTGTAATCGTATACCAAAATTTCAACCCCATCCACATGATCCGAGCAGTTACAAGTAAAAGTGAAAAGTACTGCTTGCAATACATCTCACTACGCTGAAAGAAATGACCCCCAAAAATGATAAAAATATTTGGGTTTGAACATCATAGTTAGGTTTGAGTTCACAAAGAACTGTGAGAGATGCGCGATGTTAATTTAACGAAAGTATTTGACCAAGAATTTCAGGCCTTAATGATCTTATTTCCAAGTAGAAATTAGTGCGCTGTAACACTGAAGAAACATTGGCAAATCCTTAGATGTAGTTACGGAATCCGCCGAGTAGTGACGAGTGATGTTGCCGAACAATACTCGGAATCTTTCGTCTTTCCTATTTTATGACACAATGTGCATGACAAAATGCAGAAGATGTGCTCTATCCAAAACAGTTGAACATTTCAAAAACTCGGTAAGATTTATTTTCGCAAAATTACTGTGCTTCTCGTATCTAAAGGTATAAATATGATTGGCCCAGTATGTATGATGCCTTATTTCTTCTTGTTAGAGTTGTCCCGATATCCTATGACATCTCGGACCATGACATTTTGGACCCATTTTGGGCATTACAAACTCAGCACACAAAATCGTGTATGTAACGTTACACAGGGTATAAAACTTTGTAATATGAGCCATGGACAACCAGTTAAGAAAACCTAAATGTTCGAGCGTGTTATATACAAAGATCAGACTTCCCATTAAGTGCCATCTGATCTTGATTTTTGGTCTCCTCGGCTATTTATCGATAATTAATTGCTTGACCTGAGATTAGCATCAGGTGGTAGGCGTTTTATATCGAAGATCATATTTATTACTTAATGCAATCTGATTTTGATCTAAGCTGTCAATTCGGGGTATTTAACCCTTAGGCTTCTCAGTGCAACTCGATGCTCGTTTACGGATAGTGTAGATTAAGATCAGACTGCACAGAATGTGCAGTCTGATCTTGGATCTACATTGTCTGATACGATGAGTTATTTTCTACCAACAACAATTTTGCAATCGCCATATTACAGCATATATAAGTGGCTTGAAAACTTCATCCATTGTATTGAACAATTTAACCCTTTACCAAAGAATCCCAACTTTTAATGACCCTGAGAAAGAAGCCTTTTGAAAACATTGTGGGAAAAGGGAAAAAAGGCTGGTAACCAGCATTTCCTCCTTTTCAGATAATGTTTTCTACCCTTCCTGAAAAAGATTTCAGTTTTTCAGTCACATTTATTTTGTCGTCTGCAACTGCTTTGAATTTGGACAGGTCTAAAATTTTGTTGTTTGGTAAAGAGTTTAAGGGTTAAGTGATAATAGGTACTGAAAGAGTTAGGTTTTTAACACACTGCTTATGGATCTATATTTACTGCCAGTTGTTGCAGACAAATTTGATGTTAATTCATTATTAAAGTTACTGTGTGCAGATGAACCGCTCCTTCCATAATGATAGGAACATATTTCAAAGCTGATAGATTCAAGACCATCAATATTAGTACTCATCTGTGTAAATCCACAATGTTACTAAGAATAATGTAAGAAAAATATTTTATCGTCCGATCATGCATTTGGTTTGAGGCTAGTTTGTCCAAAAACTATAGCTTGGCCATGGGCATGTCCATCCCTGGGCTTTTTCATCCAGGCTTGTTTGTCCCACATTATTGCACCCTACTTTATTAAAATGAATTTTAAGTGAAATATGAATTAAAAAATCAAGTAACATCATACATCTACAATTAGGAAGATTTTTTTTTCTTTAATGAATGTCTGTGAATCACTGGTTTTCTTAGAATTTTCACCATTAGCAATGGGGGAACAATCTCAAATTTATCACCATCATTGGCTACTTCTGAATATCAAGATTACCAATAGTCAAAATTCAGAATTAAGGTAATATAAAAGCTCAGTGCTTGAGTGAGAGAGGATTGAATTGTGCCATAATGACTACCATCAATCATCGAAAAGAAATTGGCTGAGCTAAGGATTCAAATCAGTGACCCCCCCTGTTCTCAAGTCTGGTATGCTACTGACTGTGCTAATGGGGCTAGACTGCAGTAATTGGTTTTAACTTTTTACCAAATGATAAAATTTTAGACTTAACCGAATTGAAAGCCTTTGCAAACAATGAAATTTGTCCCAGATAGGGTAGAAAGCATTGTGGGAAAGAGGAAAAATGCTAGTATACATAAAAGCAGCAGTACCTTGAATCACTTTGAAAATGCAGAAAATGAATTGAACAGGTTAGGAACAGGCCCAGTGTTCTTAAATTTTCAAGAATCAAAAAGAATAGAGAGCAAATTGCTTGTTTACAAAAAAGAGAGCCATTTTCTTTTACCCCAAAAAGGGCCATGTTTTGCTCCAAAAATATTGACCATCAGCAAATCATTTTTATGCACCATATCTTGCATAAAGTTAAAAGTAAAATTGTAGCAGACACCAATCATCTGAAGACTACATCTCTGGCCAAATCTTCACCACATTTAGTCCTAGTATTTGTCTTTATATTAATATTTAATCTTTTACCACACAATCCTGAGTTTTAACAACTGTGATGAAGGAGGGTTTAGAAAATACTGGAGGAGGTGCTCAGGAGAAATTGCTGGTGACCAATATTTTCTCCTTTTTCCACACTGTTTTGCTACACTTTCCAATGTCAGCATTAGCATCACATTCAATTTGTCGTCTGCAGTAGATTTCAATTTGGACAAGTCTAAAATTTTGTTGTTCGACCAGTTTAAATTTTGGTCAATCTTGGTAAAAATAAATAGGTCACACAAGACAGATTACAATCACTCTTGTTTTTTTTTTTTGGGGGGGGGTGGGGGGCAATAAATTAGAATTATCTTAGATGATTTCAAATGTTTGCTCCCCTAGTCATAACACTGACAACTTGTTTATACTTTTGAGACCATATTTTGATTACATGAACTGAGTTCATATTCACCAACTGTTCTTAAGAACGTTCATTGTCTTATTCTCCAAGATTTTCAAAATTTGAAAGTAAAACACTTCAAAATTAGAAGTGTTACTTTCAAATCTAGAAAATTCAGGAGAATAAGACTGAGAAAGTTCTTAAGTGAATAGAGATCCTGATCTGTCCATCTGTCTTAATTTGCCATGCAAATTTCCGTTTGTGTTTAAAGCCAAGCCAAGACAGGTGGTTCAGTCTATTAAATACAAGGCTTGAAAGCCAGGTTTGCTGAGCTCTGCCTATTTCTTTCAGACAATTGATGATAGTCATGGGAAGAGGATTCAACCCCTCTCACTGCTGTATATTTTTTCAACTATGTTTATGTGGTAAAGTAGCCAGTGGATTAAAAAGAACAAGTTAAACCAATTCTAGGAAGGCATGTATAGCTGCACTGGCCTTTGCAACATAATTGAAATAACATTGAAAATAGTGTTAAACCATAGAATCAAGTTTTGGTCCAAATTTACTGAAAATTGTTGGGCCAAATTTTGTCTAGATAATCTTTCTGACGTTACAATACCAATAGGTCCATTTGTATACATTTCGAAGGCAGTATAAGCATAGAAAATCCTAAAAGGATATCAACCAGGTTACCCTCCTGCCCAATGTCAATGAAACTTGGTCAAAATGTTAGATTTCACTGTGTTTTAGGGTAGCTTTGGCTTTAAATTTAAATTGGGCAGAATATTTGTAATTTTAAACCAACGTTTCTGTAAAATACAGTGAAATCTAACAATGAAATTGGCCAGAATATTTGAGTCCAGCCCCTGTAGCTCAGTCGATAATGTACAGGACCTGAGAGCAAGGGGTCGCTGGTTCGATCCCTGGCTGGGCCAATTTCTTTCCAAGGACTGATGATAGTCACCGCTGATCATTGTTTTGATGATGGTTATGTGGGAAAGCAGCAAGTGGCTTGGAAAGAATATTGTGCGTAGTACTGGTAAAAGAAACTCAAGGAAAGCATGGCTAGGTGCACAGGCTGCCGTGAAATAACTGAAATAATGTTGAAAAGGGTGTTTAACACTATAAATCAATCAATCAATCAGAATATTTGCTTTGATAAATATTTCAGACAAGTTTAAAATGAATCATATCGAGTCAAAAAGTAGGTCACTGGGGAAAATCGTAGGAAAACCTTGTTTGCACTCGGAGATAAAATTTTCAGTCAGATACTCTTGAAAATTGGTTGGAATTTTTGTCTTAATGACATCTCATACAAGTTTGATATTAGTTTGTGTAGTATCAAAAAGTAGGTCGCTTTGATGAATCAGAAAAACGTTGTGTGTACCATATAGGCCACATTTATCAGCAGTAGGTCTATTCCTTTTTACATGCTGCTCATTTTGATTGGTTGCATGAGCCTTTACAAATTTATGTTTTTCCATTCTGCTGTCAACTCTACAGACTGTCAGTGTAAGACAATGTAGAGATATTTTTATCAGTCTGTACAAATGTGATCTAGAAGTTTCAAGCCTGTACAAATGTGATAGAAGCTCTGGGCCTCTTCTTTCTTCTTCTTCACCCCTTCAGATGCCCAGGCTTTCAGTGTCTTTGGTACTTTGATTCCACAATGTTTCCAAAGATTTTTTTCTTTTTTAGTCAATAAAGGTTGCGATTGTTCATTAAAGGCTCAATTTCCATTGGATACTGAAATATTTAATTTACAAAGCATTATTATTTCTTTTATTTCTCTTTTCAGGGAGGAAAGGAAGATGCTCAAGGAAATTTAAATACAGACTGGAGAGGTAGGTCAAAGTTTTCAGTCCATTTTGAGCTAGATTCTTTATATATCTTTTCAAAATTACTTTTTCTTTTCTTCTTTTTGATTTTTAGCTCCACTGGCCGAAGGCCAGCAGGCTTATGTCATGGTCCGGTGTCCGTCGTGCATCCGTCTGTGTGTGTGTCCGTCCGTGCATTAACTTTTATTTCAAACATCTTTTTCTCTGAAACTACCCATCCAGTTTTCATGAAACTTCACAGAAATGATCCTGCCATGGTCCTCTTCAGAATTTCTTGAAAGAATTTGATTCCTTGAAAAACTCTGGTTGCCATGGCAACAAAACTGAAAAATATTGGAAATTTTTAAAAATCTTCTTGTCTGAAACCATAAGGCATAGGGCTATCAAATTTGGCATGTAGCTTTATGTAGTAGACCTCTATCAAGTTTCTTCAAATTATAGCCCTGGGGTCAAAATTGGCTCTGCCCCAGGGGTCACAAGTTTTACATGGGCTTATATAGAGAAAACTTTAAAAATCTTCCTGTACCTAGCCATAAGGCCTAGAGCTACCAAATTTTGCATGTAGCTATATCTAGTGGGCCTCTACCAAGCGGGCCAAAATTTTAGCCCTGGGGTCAAAATTGGCCCTGCCGCAGGGGTCACAAATTTTACATGGGCTTACATAGTGACAACTTAAGAAATCTTCCTGTTTTGATTTTTTTTTTTTTTTTTTGAAATTGGCCTTGCATCAGGGGTCTTATGTTTTACAGAGGCTTCATATGGACAAAACTTGAAAATCACCTTATTTATAACCATACAGCATAGACTTGTATTATTTTGGCATGTGGCTTTATCTTGTGGACCTCTACCAGGGTTCAAGTAATTATAGCTCTGGGATCAAAAATGGCTTTGCCCTGCGGGTCTCAACTTTCACATGGGCTTTTACAGAGAAAACTTTGTAAGTCTTCATTTTGAAACCATCTGGCTCAGAATTGAAATGTTTAGTATTTATGGTTTATATTTATACAGGGCTATCATGGCCCTCTTGTTATTGAGATATATTTGTTGCTGGTGTATTTTTTAACTCATCATTTAGGCATAAAATTCCTGTCTGACATTGTCTTTGTCATGGCAGTTCTGGGAGCAAGACATTCATAATGGTTTATGATATACAAAGTTTTGCTAAGTTTATTTCTCATAATTTTTGTGTAGTTTTCTTCTTTTGACCATGGTTATGTGGGTTATGTTGGAAAGCAGCCAGTGGCTGGGAAAGAATAATGTGCAAAATCGGGGTCAGCCTGCAAACAGCTAAGAACCGTCGGGAACAGACAGGAACAGACGAGAACAGACAAGAAGCCTTTTTTCACTAAAATGTTCTTATTTTAGACGAATTTGACATTTAAACAATATTTTAGAGGTAACAATGTCTCTTTTTACCTCTTTTTCTAGATTTTAAGAGGCTACTCAAAACTATTTTTATTTAGAAGTATTGTCCATACCAACTGATCTTCGTGCAAACCTGTATGCCCCATTTCTTATTGGTACTTAATAATTTTGTTAAAAAAAAGATATGCAGTAAATTATTTGATTATATCTTTCATCTAAATAATGGATTACGGTTAAAAATTTACGCACAGAAATTGGAAAATCGGCGGTCTCGTTGCCGACACGAAAGAACGGCCTATTTACCGACACGAAAGAAGATAGTTGTGATCGCTTTGTAAAGTTATTTACTGCACCGTGAAACTTTAATAAAACAATGATTTTCACACATTTTGGCTTTTTCTCCCTTTATCACGTGGATTTTCCATGATTCTGTTGGATTATCTTGTCATATGTGCATTGTTTAAATCGTTCCCATCAATGCAAAAAGACAGGTGTGCATACCATTGTCCGTCTATTTCTAGTTGGTATTTGTTGAGAGATAGAGATATATTAGAGAACTGATGTAGCTTGTCTAAATAAAAAAAAAAAACTAGTCCTCCTCACCCCAACCACTTTTTTGGTGAAAGAAAGTTTATCATGCAGCTTTTATGTGCCCATTATTTCTTGTCGGTATTTCCTGATACACATGTAATAAGGCGGATAATAAAGACAGACAAGAAACAGGTATAATACCAAACAAGATTTTTTAAACATTCCGTTGAAAGGAGAAAATGCTTTTCATGAGCCTCCAACCATTTCCTACAATATTAGGTAGAAAATTTGTTTGTGTGAAAACTGATAGAGGTAGAGGTGAAAGGAAGTTAAACTTTCATTTCCTACGTGCTCATTATTTCTTGTTGATACATCTGTACTAAGGGAGATAATAAAAACAGACAAGAAACATGAAGGGTATAACGGTATTTCAGTCAAATACCGTATAAGTACTTTTCTGCGGGGTCCAAATTCTATGGATTTTCAAAAAAACAGGGTTTAAAAATTTGCGCACCTTTTTTCTGCGCCAGTGAGTCCGATAAATAAAATGGATTTTATTATTGCGCTTTATTTTGATGACGTACCGGTAACAGTAAACTTGTACCTGTTGTATCTCCAATAACTGTCCGATAGACGTTGATACGAAGATCGATAACAGGCTGCCAGTTTACGGTAACAGCTTCCGTTTCGGACAGGTATACTCTATACATGTATTTCAGTTGTTATCGTCTTCAATTAAAAGGATGATATTCATGTAGTTAAAAAAAACACACACACACACACATTTTTTTAAAGTAAGCTAATAACTATTTTATTCATTGCAATGCCATATTTATTTCTGTATCAAACCCAGAAGATCCCTGCCAATCTGAATCCGTTAGTTATTAACTCATTTTGATTCGAAACTTCTTGGTGCATTTTGACCAGCCATTTTGAGACGAGCTCTTTCAAAACAGTTACGGATAAGTGTGCTGGCTCAATTGGTACCTCATCGGACCCATTTTTCTTAATGTGGGCCACAATCTGTTCCGAATACCAATTTTCAAAGGAAGATTTCAGCTTGGAAATAATATTGGGGGAAAAGGTTTAAATGGTTCGACGTGTGAAATTAACAATAGTATAACCTTTGTTTTCTACCATTAGGGGATGTCATAACGGCATGCAAATATTGTAAAGTGCAAATAATAGGTCGCACCTACCAAACTGTAAATTGACTTGTTTTAAAATGTATGCAGGAGAGCTGTAGTATTTTCCAGACAATATTTCCCGACGTCCGCTCTCTCCTTCGGAGAATACACATTATACCGACGTTTAGTCTGAGATTAAGGCCCAGTGGAGCATCCTGGTTCAGAAGAATCTATAACTCTGAAAGCTATTAGGTATAGAGAGTAGGTAACAGTAAAAAGATGATAATAATATGCCGAGTTTGATAATACACATGTAATTTAAACATGACCCACAAAACAACAACAACAACAAGTAAAAGAACAACAACAACAACGACAATAGAAAAATTCTTTTTATTTGGACTAAATTTTTGCGTCTTTTAAATCTGCTCTCCTGCATGTCCCCGCAGATAAAGCAGAAATAAAGTCACCGCAGAAAAAGTGCTTATACGGTAATTCCCAAGTCATTATTCTAACAAGGAAAAAATGCTTTTCACCAGTCTCCTACCAATTTTTAACCTGTGCAAAGGAATACCTCCGAATATACCACCACGAAGGAAATGCCTATGTTGACGGAGAGGGGGAGCGGGAGAGAGAGAGACGGGTTACAGAACAGGCGGGGTTGAAGTTCTGAATTGTCTGCACATTTGAGTCTTGTATTGATATGAAAGAAATGCCTTCTTATCAACACAGACAGACGGACAGAGGTGGGTGTAATAGAACTGGTGGTTTTGAATTGTTTTGATTCTAGCAGCTTCTACGTGGCCATATTTTCTTGTCGGTACTTACAGTATTTCTCAATATTCAGCCTTTACATGTAGACCTGAATGTACCATATGGATATATATTTTCTAATATGTATTTCATTATGTCAGAAATATGCTCCCTTTCATTTATGATTAACACTTTCCACACAGAAATTGAAATCAACAGTCTGCTTACCGACACGAAAGAACGGCCTATTTACCGACATGAAAGAAGATGGGTGTGATCGCTTTGTAACTATATTTACTGCAAGTGAAACATTTTTTTCTTTTCCCCGTTTTAGCATCAGTGTTCTATGGTTTGAATCGATTGTCAACGTACATTGTTTAAATCGTGCTTAATCAATGTGAAAGAAGACAGGTACGCATGCCTTGTCTGTATTTCTAGTCAGAGCATGTTGATTGATAGAGATGTATTATAGAATAAATACAACCGGTCTAAACATCTTATCCTACTCCTAGTCCTCTTCATCCCGAACAATTATTCTTGATTTTGAAGGGTTATCTTGCCATACATGCAGAGTTTAATTCGTTCGTGTTTTTTATTGTAAAAGATGGGTAAGCACACCCTTGTCCCTTCTCGTTGGTACACACGATTGAAGTGCAAAGCACTACTTCGTCACACGAATTCCCCGCGAATGCATCTTGCTAGGCCCTATAGCGCTATGCATATGCTGATTTTAATACTCTTCTTCTTTCCAAAAGGGACTGAAATCGGATTAACCGGCAAGAAAGAAAATGGTTGTTTTACTTCCAGAGAAAAAACACGGGTATAATCGCTCGTGACTGAAATAACGAAATAATGATTTATGGTCTTTATTCCGTTCACTGCATAATGTAAATGTTGCAAAAATCAATGCAGTATCTATTTCTAGGTCGTAATTATTAGGAAATAGATATAAATTAGCCGATATAGCTTGTCCGAAACTCCCATTCAATCCAACCCACTTTTTGCTATTACTTTCACTACTAATGATGACTTGACTACCTTTTGCGGACAGCATAGATCAAGATCAGACTGCACAGAACGTGCAGTCTGATCTTGATCTATGCTGTCCGCTACCCTATTTTTAAACTATGATGAATGTCGTTTTAAATGGCAGTGGAAATCTATTTTTAGAGCTCGGAAAAAACATGTAATTTCTGGAGTTAGAAGTGAAAGAGTTAAAGGAACATATTTCTGTTCTTTTTCACGTCGGTATCTCCCACTATGTGTACAAAGCGAGAATTTACAGACAAGAAAGGTAACGGGTATCATGTCATTTATCAAAGAAGTCGGACTTTTGAAGAGGCAGTTTCACTGTGATGAAGGGAGAAAATGCTTGTCCCCTGCGAACGTTTCAAATGAATTTGGACAGTCTTTTTACTACATTATGTTCAGTTTAATACATTATAATAAATTACGTCAGGTAACCCAGTTTTTTTTTTTCAAAATCTTAAATTTAAATGTGTCCAAAATACAATGAATTATGACATAACCATCCCAACCGTAACGGGCATCCCCATGCTGAGAAACGGTACATGCTTTATGTCACAGTCCATTATATTATCGATTAACCTTCAGCACAGTAGCAGTGTGGTGTATAATTCAATTGTCCTTTACCCTTTACCTCACAATCCCGGTTTCTAACGACTCTGAGGAATAAACTTTTGTAAACATTGAGAAAAATGATTTTGTCTACTGCATTTGAAGCCTATAATCATCGTTTAGACATTTGTCGTTAGCGAATTATGCTGACAATTTTGACCACTCTGATATTTTGTCAAGTATCGTAAAAAAACTGCAACGATGGGGACATGGTTCTAAATTCATTATTCTTATTTATTTACAAAGCTGCAGTATTTTTATACCCCCCAAAACTCTGTTTGGGGGGTATATAGGAGTCAGCTGGTCGGTCGGTCCGTCTGTCCGTCCGTCCGTCGGTCTGTAGCTTTTTGTCTGCTCTATTTCTCATAAACTATTGGACGAATTTTATTCAAACTTCACAGGTAGACTCAGTATCAAGCAGAGATGTGCATATGAAATGTTGGTTATGGTTCATTGATTTTTCACTGAGTTATGGCCCTTTCATGAAATTTCTTGTCCGCTCTTTTTCTCATCAACTATTGGACAGATTTGGTTCAAACTACACAAATAGACTCAGTATCAAGCAGAGATGTGCATATCCTATTTTGGTTATGGTTTATTTAGGTTTCATGGAGTTATGGCCCTTTGATGATTCTGGACAAATTTCTTTCAAACTTCATGGATAGACTTTGCACTCAGCAAAGATGTGCATATCATAAATTGTTCTTAGTTAATTATTTGGTTAACCCTTCACTAGACAATCCTCACTTTTATTGACCTTTAGGTGAAAGGCATTTGAAAACATTTTTTGGAAAAGGAGAAACCAGTCTTTTCTCTTTTTTCCATAATGTTTTCTTCCCTTTCTGATACAAATCACATCATTTGAGTATCATTTTATTGTCGTCTGCAATTGCTTTGAACTTGGACCTTTTTTGTCGTTTGGTCAAAGATTAAAGGAGAAGTAAAGTGTAAGGGTGCTATTTGGGTATGGTTAATTACCTGGAATTGGGTTCCATCAAATTGTACCAGTTTATACAGGGGCACTGCAGGTCAAACACAGGAAGTGGCAGGGCTAATAGAATTTTCTGAAAAACTTCCATTAACCCTTTATCGCACAATCCCAAGTTTTAGAGACCCTTAACAAGAGGCCTTTTGAAAATGTTAAGGGAAAAAGAGAAAATGCTTGTGACCAGAATTTTCTCCTTTCTCCACAATGTTTGTTACCCTATCAAGGACAAATTTTGTCATTTTAGCCACTTGTAACATGTCTGCAACTACTTTCAAACTGGACAAGTCTAAAATTTCATCGTGTGGTAAAGAGTTAATTACTGTCTGGTACTTTGTTCCATCATGACCTCAGTTCTTTGTTAGTTTGGTGTTTTACACTGACTTGAACATTATCTCAGTGATATATCATGGTAGCCAGTACAAATATCCATGCATTCCCAGAGTTTCTTTAACCCTTTCCCAAACGACAAATTTTGGACTGGTCCAAATTGAAAGAGTTTGCAGACGACAATTTCAAATTTGATGAAAATGGCAGAAAGGTCTCAAAAAGGGTAGAAAACACTGTGGGAAAAGGAGAAATTGCTCGTTACGAGCAATTTCTCCTTTTCCCACAGTGTTTTCAAAAGACTTGTACTGCAGACACATGAAAACCAGGGCTTGTTTGGGAAAGGGTTAACCAGTAATTTGCATGACATTTTTTCGAAGCCACTGGCTGCTTTCCCATATAAACATAGTCAAAGCAATGCTCAGCAGTGAGAGAGGAAGGAATCCTATTGAAATGACCCATCAGTAATTGGAAAGAATTTTGCCAGCCAGGTAGTGACTTAGGGACCCCTTGGGTTTCAAGCCCTGTACTTTACCAGGCTTCACTTCATGTCTGATGTACTTTTTGTGTATGTCCTGTCATTTGGAAATAATTATACCCCCCCACAACGAAGTGGAGGGGGGTATACTGGAATTGCCATGGCTGTCCGTCCATCTGTCCGTCCGTCCGTCTGTAGACACAGTTTTGTCCGGAGCTTTTTTCCTACAGTTTTTCAAGTACTGCACTGAAATTTACACATAATGTTTGGGTACATATGAAATTGTGCATGTGCAATTTTCACGACCTTGCTGCCATTGGCTGCCGAATTATCTCCCCTTAAGCTTGTTGCCCTTTGTAAATTTTAACTGGATTTTTGTCCAGGGCATAACTTCCAAAGTATAGAAGCTTATGACTTCAAACTTCATACACAGATAGATCACTATAAGGCAAAGTGCAGTGTACAAGAACCATAACTCTATTCCATTTATTTTTTGAGTTATTGCCCTTTGTAAGGTTTAACTTTGGATATTTGTCCGGGGCATAACTTCTGAATCATGTAAGCCAGTGACATCAAACTTCATATACAGATAGACCACATTAATGAGAAGCGCAGTTTACAAGTGCCATAACTCTTTTCCCACTTTTTTTTTCAACTCTTATTTTTTTACGAAACCATTCTGCATTCTGTGACAAATAGCTGTTTTGTGACAAGGAGCTGGTGGGGGGTATGATCACTTTTAGTGATAGCTCTAGTTTTTTTAATTTCCCCCCTAACTTCCCAACATACTCAAATTGAGGTTTCTTTTAGCTATAAAAAAAATCTAAAAAAGTAATCATAGCACATACAGTATCATACCTATACAACGAAACACAGCACTAGGCAAACTATCCCAGACATGCCGCGGATGTACATGAAAAAACCTTCATAAAAACAACACCGTGACATATCATCCGAGACAAAAAGCACAAGGCTGGCTGTGGACATAGATCTACGTGTACATTTTAGACATTTCTCGAAAAGATCATCCGAGACCAGGCAGACTGGGATGCACATATATTTAAAAAAAAACAAAAAAATACATATAAGTGTGAGAAAGGGACTAGTCTCCAGAGGGTGGACAATGTCCAAAGGTATGCGGCTGCAGTCCTCATAATTGCACTCTTTCGACGTAGCCCTTGCAACATACTCAATACTTGAAAACAAAAAACAAATCACATGTATATACATTCCTTTTTTGTTTAAAAATGAATATTTTTTATTTTTATTTTTTTTCTTCTTATTATTTTTTTTTAATTTCTCCCAACTATAATGTACCAAACAACATATGTGTGGACTTATTAAACAGATTATATGAAATTTTAATTGACACTCTGTTACAACTTATGACAAGAATTATGACACGACCGCCCCTACCCTGGCGGGCATCTCCACATTGAGGAATGGTACACGCTTCACACCATAACCATTTGTATCATCGGTAAACTGTCTACAAATTAGAACAGTTGCATTACGGTATATAAGTAAAGATGTATTAAGCTAGTAACAGGTTTAAGGACTCGTGTTGTGGGAAGTTAGTTATTCTAGTCATGGTTTTTTGGAAACAGTTACTGTTTTTCCAGGCTTGATCCCTCTTTTCCCCAGTTTCTTAGCCAGATTATTTGTCTTTGGCATGAGCAGTTTGCTGTCAGATGATGCAATTGTTGGGTATACTAATTTCTTTTGTCCAAAACTTTAGAATATTTTATAAAGGAGAGACTTTTCTTTTTCTGTTTTTTGTTGCCATGTCGATAACGGAATCTTTAAGCATACTGCCTCGGCCGAAAGTTCATAATCCCCATGGCTATACAATGCCCCACAAATTAAAGCTTCTTGCAGTTTTATTTCCTTGTGAAGCATATTGATCAGATCCGGAATTTTGGCAGGTTTCCAGTTGAGCTTGAGCTTTAATATGTGGTTCATTGCTTCGCAGTTATTATTTTTCCAGTTTAAAGGGATTCTTACATCATTTTTTGAGATATCATGAATGTATTCTCGGATAGACAGAATCAGTTTTTCAGTCAAACATTTCCCAATTTTGTCTCTATATTTCCGTTAGAGTTCTGCAGATTTTTCAATAAATGAAAGGGATGAATCTAAGTTAGTCAGACCATCAGACCCAAAAACATCTTGCGCAACACATTTGATTGATGCTACATACCAAATATCAAAGCTCTACGCCTTCTAGAATCAGAGAAGAAGATTTTCAAAGATTTTCCTATTTTTTTCCTTTCTGTTGCCATTGCAACCAGAGTTTTGGATGGAATTCAATCTCTTGAACAACTTTGGTAGAACTTTACCCAAGGAACATCCCTGCCAAGTTTAATCAAGATTGGCCCAGCGGTTTAGGAGGAGAAGATGTTTAAAGGAATTGTGGACAGACGGACAGATGGACGCCGGACAACGACCAATCACAATACCTCACCTTAGCACTTCGTGCTCAGGTGAGCTAAAAATGGTATTAAGGATTCCAGTTGTATTATCTAGAATTTCATTCCTAGGCGGATATGCTGACTGGATTGGGTACCCAATGACTGTAGCCGCAGCAACCAGTACTGATGAAAACATGCCTTTAGTTGCTGCAGCCTTACAAACATCTTCGTAACTCGGACATACTAAATGTAGGTTGTCGTGTCTAGTTTGGTAAAATTGTCTGTTTTTTAGAAGTTCTAAACAGGTTCTTACATGCAATTCAGATGCAAGCCTTTCATTACCAACTAATCCAACTGAGAGTGCATTGAAAAGGCAATTTCCGTCTCCCATTACATCTATTGGGGTTTTGTCTTCCGTCGTAATGCTATATATATCAAGAACTTGCTGAGACACACACGGTCTGACATCAGTGTATCAACTGAAGAATAAAGAATGTCTGGTCTCTGTTTTAGATCCAGATTAGGTTGGTCCCTAAGAAAAAGCATTCCATTTTAGTGCCGGGATCCAAAACCCCAATTCTAGCATAATTTGCTAACCTTTTGAGCGATTTTTCAAAGTCGAATTTGCCAGCATGATTTTTAGTACAGTTGGACATCCACCGAGAGAAATGTAACGCCATGTCTACATTTGCTTCATTCGGTGACAGTTACGTTACAAGACTCAGAATGTTTTGCCAATATGATTTAAAGGTGAGAAAAATTTATGATTAAAAAAAAATGATGCAGTATACCGAGCAAGTCACCAAATAATTATAACCGAAAACCTGTGGCTAAAATGGTCCTATGTAAAAAATTCACCTATAGCAGAAAGTTTCAACCCAGGACAGGCCGTCTTTTAATGACCCTGTGAAAGAAAGCCTTTGAAAACATTGTGGAAAAAATAAAGGGAAAATGCTGGTGACCAGCATTTTTTCCTTTTCCCACTATGTTTTCTACCCTTCCCAGACCAAATTTCAAATTTTCAGTCCCATACTTTTTTGTCGTCTTCAGATGCTTTCAATTTTGACTAGTCTAGAATTTTGTCATTTGGTAAAGAGTTAAACACTGTATTCTATAGAAAACATTTTCTCCTTTCACCTCGATGTTTCCGACTTGTTTGGTATTATACTCGTTATGTTTCTTGTCTGTTTTTATCATTTCCCTTAGTACAGGTTATTGGGAAATAGCGACATCAAAAAAATGGCTTTAGGCACACTGCAATATACACTGTTACAACAAAGAGGTTGGGGGTAAAGAGGAATTCGGAATGGGATAAGGTTTTTTTTTTTAATTTAGACGAACTATATTAGTTTTCCAATATATGAGTCATGCTCTGTGAAAAAGGAGCCTAATGCATCTGCGAAACATATCCACCCTGGGCTATATAATGAAAAATCTTTTATTGCATATCTTTGACTTAATAATAAGGTAAATATAAATAAGAAATTGTCAATAAGACCTGTATCGGGTGTACAGGTCTGCGTGTAGATGTGTTGGTAATGTTAAAAAATACCTCTTTAAACTCCTGCTTGTTAGGTATTATACCAGTTATGTTTCTTGTCTGTTTTTATTATCTCCCTTAGTACAGATGTGTGGGGGAAATACCGCCAAGAAAACGGTTTTTATACCCGTCACCTTTCTTGCCTGTATAACTCTATATGTATATGTGTATTGGGAAATACCGATAAGAAAATATGGCCACATAGGGACTGCTAGAATCAGTTCTCTTACCCGCCTCTCTCTCTCTCTCTCTCAACATGTTCCATAGGCAGTTCTTTCGTGGTGGTATAATCGGAGGGCCAAATTAAAAGCTCAACTATTCCTTTGAACAGGTTAAAATATTGGTAGGAGCCTGGTGAAAAGAATTTTCTCCTTTCACCACATGTTAGAAGAGTCATTCGGTTGGTACTACATGTACATGCACACCCTTTATGTTTCTTGTCTGGTTTTATTGTCTCCCTTGGTACAAAAGAAAGTTTAGCTTCCGTTCACCCCTCTCTCTTGTATCAGTTTATATACAAGCAAGTTTTCTGTCTAACGGTTAAAATATTATAGGAAATGGTTGGAGGCTGGTGAAAAGCTTTTATTTCTTTCACCACAATGTTAAAAACAAACAAACAAAAAAAGCCTTTGTCTTGTTTGGTATTATATATGTTATGTTTCTTGTCTGTCTTTATTATCTCCCTTAGTACAGGTGTATCGGGAAATACCGACAAGAAATAATGGGCACGTAAAAGCTGCAGCAAGATAAAACTTTCTTTCATCAAAAAAGTGGTTGGGGTGAGGAGGATTAGTAGTTTTTTTTTTCTTTATTTAGATAAACTATATTACTTCTCTAATATATCTCTATCTCTCAACAAATACCAACTAGAAATGGACAGACAAGGGTATGCGTACCTGTCTTGTTTTGCATTGATGGGTATGATTGAAACAATGCACGTATGACAAAATAATCCTACAAAATCATGGAAAATTGATGTGATAAGGGGGGGGGGGGGCCAAAATGTGTGAAAATAATTGTTTTACAAGTTTCACGGTGCAGGAAATACAGGTATAAAGCGATCACACCTATCTTCTTTTGTGTCGGTAAATAGGCCGTCATTTCTTGTCGGTAAGGAGGCCGTCGAATTTCTGTGCTTAAATTTTAATGGTAATCCACCATGTAAATGCATGATTGGGTCAAAATCATTAACTGCATATCTTTGATTAAAAAATATAAAAGGTTCAAATAAGAAATTGTTTGTCTATATCGGGCATACAGGTCTGCGTGTAAATGTGCTGGTATGGGCAATACATGCCCCTCTTCTAAATTAAAAAAAAAACATTGAATAGCCTCTTAAAATCTTGAAAAAGAGATGATAAAGAGACTCTAGTACCTCTAAAATTTTGATTTAATGTCAAATTCATCTAAAATATGCACATTTTAGTGAAAAAAAGCTTCTTGTCTGTTCTCGTCTGTCCTCGTCTGTTCCTGTCTGTTCCCGTCGGTTCTTGTCTGTTTTTAGGCTGACCCCAAAATACTGATAAGACTTACTCCAGGTAAGCATGGATACATTGTAGATGTATTAGCCATTTTGTGTAGTTTTCTTCTTTTGACCATGGTTATGTGGGTTATGTTGGAATGCAGCCAGTGGCTTGGAAACGATAATGTGCAAAATACTGATAAGAGACCCCAGATAAGCATGGATACATTGTAGGTGTACTAGCCACCATGATATAACTGAAACAACTTTGAAAACGGCATTAAACACCAAGAAAACTTTTTTTGTTATTTTTGACTGAATATCTTGGACAGATTTTCATTAGCTCCACTGGCCGAAGGCCAGCGAGCTATTTTCATGGCGTTGTGTCCGTCGTGCGTCCGTCCGTCCGTTCGTCCGTGCGTGCGTCCGTAAACTTTTTCTTTAAAAAACTTCTCCTCAGAAACTATTGACTGGATTTTTACCAAATTTCACAGGAATGTTCCTTTGGTGGTCCTCTTTCAAATTCCTTCAAATAATTGTGTTCCATGAAGAATTCTGGTTGCCATGGCAACCAAAGTAAAAAACCTTTAAAAATCTTCTCCTCCCAAACCGCTATTTGGATAGCATTATTATTTTGCAGGAATTTTCCTTAGATACAGGTTTACAGAATTCCTTTAAAAAAAAATGATCTGTCAAAAAACATGGCTTTTATGGGAGACTCATTTTCCTTTTATGGTATAAAGTAAAATCTTTGAAAAATTTCTTCTCTAAAACTATTCATTGGATTTCATTGTTGTTTTGCAGGTAAGTTCCAATGGTGGTTGTCTGCCAAATTGTTTCTATGTGGTTATATACCAAATTCCTTTTAAAAAAATGATACACCTAAAAACACATTTTTTTATAGACAAGGCTTATATTTCAAAAAAATGTTCTTCTCCAAAACTATTTATTGTGTTAGTTTTATCGACTAACAAAGAAAAAGGAAGAAAATTGGATTGACTTGACCTAGTCAGGGCTGTCCTATTTAAGCCCACACATTTTCCTTGGTATTAAGATCACAATTTACTCCAATGATATGCTATTAGTTAGTACTAGTAATAAAATATCACTGGCCATAAATAAGATAAAAGCTTGAGCACCTTTCACAACTTGAGCTTTTCAATTTTGCCTTATTACTAAGGCTGAGTAACCATGCCAAGATAAAAAAGAAAAAGTATTTTAATAACAAAACCCCCATGTTGTAGGTACTTTATAGTCCTTTTGATATAGAACAAGAGAACCTCTGCACTTTTATTAGTTCTGGTAAAGGTTTGTTGACCTACTAATGAGTAAATGCAGAGTGGACAGAAGGTATGTAAATCCTGGTGACCTAGTACAAAGTGGGACAGGGCTTTACATTTGTGATAAGGCATTAATGTTATCCAGTCAAACTGATCCCGCAACTTCAGTACACCAGAATTAATCTGTGCCCTGGAGCAGGATATTTATGTAAATGCATTTGTAGACCATTTTGTGTTGTTTTCCACAGAAGACATTCTAACTGTGACTGTGAAAAGTTGATTATTAGGGATTAGGTGTTCATTGTATGCCAGCATATTTCATTCTATCTGGTGTATTGATGTAAGTTGATCTATATTGCTATAACATTCATTCATTTGCCCTCCTAGCTGTTCTTTTAGATTACCCCTTTACCACACAATCACAACTTTTAACGACCCTGAGAAAGACATATCGAGGGGTGAATGCGAAACTATTCTAAATGACATTTTGGTCAAAATCCTTTTTTTCTCATAAATGTGTATCTTTAAGATACCTTCACAACATGGTAAAATTTTAGACTTCTAAACCTTATACTTTTGGTTGATTTTGATATGTGTCCAAATATTCTAACTGAAAAATGGATTTTTTTTTAATGGGAAACAATTCTATTTGCACCCATGCAGATGGAATAGTTTCACATCGAATGTTGTGTAAATTTTTATAAAACATAAATATTCTATTTTCATAAAACTAAAGCATTTAGTTTCTTTTAGTAGAAAATGATATCTTTAAGGGTTCTTTTTGGTTTTGAATTAAAAAGGACAGTTAGAATGACATATTTATTATAAAATGTGTTCATGACATAGTTTCGCACTGAAACAAGTTTCCAATATTCGGTAAATGTTGAGTGGAAACTATTCCATGTGCACAGTTGTCTTTTAGTTTACTATCCAACAATGATATTAGTGTAAAATTATATCACATTTGATCTTAATGTCATCTTTAAATGGTGATTTTGCATTTAAAGGATATAAACGATTTTTGGGGAAGCTGTTGCTGTCATACTGCTTGTATGAACGGTGTTTTATGCTAATTTAACTCGATTCCAAACCAAAAAAAATAGGCTTTTGTATATTGAAAGCATTTGTAGAAAAGGTTAATGTGGTTCAAATTAAGGAGTCAGTTCTTAAAAAGTAAGAAAACTTTGTGGAAAAAGTAGAAAATGCTGGTTACCAGCATTTTCTTCTTTTCTCATGATAATTTCAAAATGTTTTCTTCTTTGGGGTGTGGTAAATGGTTAAATAGCATTTCAATCATATCTTGGCAGCATCTCATTGATTCATTTTATCCCTGGGTTTTACCAGTACTTGAATGAGGATTTCAAAGTTATTTGCCCACTCCCATGCCACTGCGGCCAGCATGGATCAACCGAAATTTTCCGGCTGTGTATCCAACAGCAAAACCTTTGAACTATCCTAGGACAATCGTTACTGGTTCAATGAATGTAATACCTCCAAGATAAACCAAGGTCCTAAAGTAAGGATATTAATAATAATTTTACAATCAGTTATTTAAATCAATGCATATTAGACTTAAAAGTGATATGGGTAGCAATTTATTCATCATGTACATGTACCTCAAACAGGACTGATGTTCCTTCATGCACAGGTACCAAACCCAGAAGTTAAACACACTAGTGCCAACAGAAGAAAGTGCTCAATTAATTAAGCAATTTCTCCTGTTATTGTGATATTTTGCTCTGCCAAACCCAGTTTTGTTGAACCATTATAGAATTTGTGTAGAAAAGACTGCTGTATGGACTTTCAGAGTTAGAGAATGATTTATCAGAGAATATCTTGGTACTGAATTTATTTTGCTTTTTTTTATACAATGATTGCTACCCTTGGAACCGCTCTAAGAAAAAGGACATCCTGTAAAGCTGACTTTTTTAAATAGTGACACCATTATTAAAACTGTGGCATTATCATCCACTAGGTGGCATTTTTCAAATTCAGACCCATCTGATATGGGCATTCTGGGTACTGAACCCATCTACTTTTCAAGGTACATGTAGCAATCAGTGCAGCGATATTTCAAAATGAAATCAACGTTTACTCAATAAAACGCTGTCTTGTATGATTCACCTAGCCATGGTTAGCTAGCACATAACCTATGCACGAGTCATTTATACACACAGCCCCTATAACCTCGGGAAATAGCCCTGGTACATTTTTTGTTGACAAGTCGGGAAAAACCCAGATGCACGAATCATGGGTTTCCTGAAATCTATATTTAGAAACTTCAAACAAAGATTTGCAGTAAACAATAGTATTTTTAAAAACTTTTTTTCTCGTTTGAAATAATTCAATTCTTAAGAAATTTGAAGCGAAAAATAAGCTAGATTTTTTCACAGAAGTATTGTTTATAGCCATTTTCTCAATTGCTACCTTTTTAGCTGCAGAGTTTTAGTTGATGCACCACATAATGATATTTATCCTGTACAGGATAGTGATGCAGCATAGCAGACAGGTTAATCTTCAAAGAATGTTGACATGTGCAGACAGTGAAAACTGTGGGTTTTATCTATATAAACACTACTTATTCACAATTTTTAAAATCAGTTTTGATATGAGAAAAAGACTTATCATTCAATAATATTGTTTCAGTAACAGTTCACAAACACTATTTTGAAGATTTGATGATAAAAGTTGTTACATTACAAATATATTGTTGTATAATTCACAACCTTGAAAATTATCATCGTCTTTGTTATAGGGAAAAAACTATTGCAGAGCAGGCTGCATCAGAAACTGCAGTTTTTATTTGCTATAATCAAGTTGAGATCTGTGAGACAAGCTTAATCTTTTTGTTAACTGCCCAGCCATAAAGCTGGACTTTTTTTCACCATAAAGATGTGTCTATTCTCACACACCCTAAATGTTTTAGCAAATAAGAAGGTAAGCCTTGGAATAAAAAATAGACTTGAAATAAGAATAGTCCTTGCTTTAAACATGGTCAAGCAGATAGTTCATTAGGTGTCCAGACCTGGGATGGAGAACTTGAGGTCACCAGTATGTTACCTGGCTGATATCAACAATACTTAAGGCAGCATGGTTGGTTGCTAATGGTGTACAAATTATTCCCTGCATTGTCCTGTCTTACCACAATTTGTGTTCAGACCATACACTTGCATTACCTGGGTATTGCAAACAAGCATTCTTATTTGGGGCATTTGGTTCCTTGTCAGATTATCATGGCTTAACTGGATCCGAGTATTGGCTCAGATTCCCCATGGTTAGAGATTGTCCTACCCAAGAATGAAGTGACTCTGAGCTGGTTTGGATTCCCTTCCAAGTCAGTCCCAAAATTATAAAAATTCTTTAACAGTCAAAACTGTAAGCAAACTGATCATTGTTTGCTTTGTTCAGATTAATTCCTAACATTCACTGTGTGACAAAGGCTATTCTCATGTTTGTACACAGGTAATCCTGGTTCCCTCAACCTGGATCTACAAGGGTCCCAAGCATTTAATAACTAAACTTAATACCATTTAAGTGTTCAGTATCACTATATTTGTACTAGTTTTTACCTATCACAAAGAGAATTAGACATATGGCAGGTTGACAAATAACCCACCCATCCCCATCCATCCATTGCCTTATCGTTGGATCAGGAAAACATTCAAACAGCTATAGTTCCTGTAATAGTCCAGCAATCCTAATGAAAACTGCAGGTAAACAGTTCTTTTAATGCTATTAAAATTGTAGCAAAATTAGTCGAAAACTGTAGCAGGAGTTGTTTGTTCATTGGAGTTTCACATGGTTTTAATGGGTTAGGTCATATCAGGGTGTCAGTGCCCCTAAGCATGTGTCTCTCCGCTTTCTCACACTAGTACTGACACATTGTTCTTTTCAAGTCACTGTCTATGTTTCTCTCATGTATCAGAGGTGAAAAATCACTCAAAAAAAGATTGCCTCAACCAGATACCAAACCATTAACCACCAGGTCATGAGTCAGATACTCAAACCACTTGACTACCCGGCTGGCCTGTGGGAGGAAGAGGGGACAAAAAACTGGGCCTACAGATGGAGAGATGCACACCCTGATTTCAGTAAAACATACCCCATTTTGTTTGTGGGGAGGAAGGGGAAGATCTATTAAAAATTAATACAATTTATTGAGCTGATTTTGCATCCTTTTGTGTAGACAAAATCTGGCACAACCAAGTTTGTTGCAGGTGGTGCTCTGATGATTGTCAGCATTGTTCAACATTTCTTAACCATTTACAAGCCCGCTTTACTGGGTTAACAGGATAGACTATTAAGCAGGGCATCTCATTTAAAAGCCAGATGATCTGGTTGGACACCAGTGGTATTCAGATCATTGTTGGCATTTCCCATCATGCTTTGGCTTGGCACTGGTAACATGCCAGCTTTAATGGCTCATCATACAAGAGTAACAAGATTATCTAGACAGGTGTGTTTTACTGACCAGTGCAAGTTCCACAACCTGCAAGTATTATGGCTAGCATTGTAACCTCTCTTTAAGGAATGCAAATTAGACAGGCTGGTCAAAGTATTGGGGCAGTATACTTGAGTATATATATCAGCGAGGTTAAAGCATATGAATTCTTTAGCTGGATGCCTCTGTCTGTTTGTCTGCATTAATTGTGCCAGCTGGGCACTTTTATATTTATTTATTTCATTAAAATTTTACACTGTGTTGCTAACTGCTAGTTTTGAAAGATCGGTAAGATCGATGGTAAATTTGGCCCCTGATCCCATGGGTCTAGAGACAGCTCTAATTTGGACTGTGACTTATTTACGGCATTGCTACTTTACTGAACCAGTTTAAGTATTGTCCATGGTGATTTCCCTTACTTTTTTTTGATCAGCCAAGCCCGGTAGCGCAGTTAGTAGCATACAGAACTTGAAACCAGGGGGTTACTGGTTTGAATCCCCAGTTTGGCAAATTTCTTTCCTAGGATTGATAATAGTCATTGTGACAGGATTCATGCTTCTCTCACTGCGAATCATTATTTTGACAATGGTTAGATGAGAAAGCAGCTAGTGGCTTGGGATGAACACTGTGTGAAGTACTGGTAAAAGAATGGTAAACATGAATAGGTGCTCAGGTTGCCACAATATAACTGAAATAATGTTGAAATAGTGTTAAACACCATACAAATGACTGTAAGTGGGATGGACAAATAGAGTTAATTCAAGTTTATGGTGAGACTGCTTTCAATCAATCCTCCTGCACACAGTATGACATTTAGATACAGTCAGAAGAGAATGGCTATTTCAGTTACTAGGTACCTTTACTTCTGCACACAGTATGACACAACTATAGTCAGAAGAGAATGCCTATACAGGTGATAAAGTACCTTCATTCCTGCACACTGTTTGACATAACTACAGTCAGAAGAGAATGTCTATACAGGCTATACAAGTGTCTGCACTCAGTATGACATAGTCAGAGGAGAATGGGTACATAAATGACGAGGTACAGGTACCTTCACTCCTGTACACAGTTTGGCATTACTGTAGTCAGGAGAGAATGGCTAGACACAAATGACACAGTACCTTCACTCCTGATCACAGTATGATATTACTGTAGTCAGGAGAGAAGCATTGTGGCAGAGACTATGGGAATTCACCTTTGCACTTCGTATAATGTTACGTCAGTTGGGGAAGAACGGCCATGGCAATGACTAAGACAATCATTTCTGCCTCCAGAATGATGTTACATTAGGAGAGAACTACCATGGCATTGAGTAAGCCCAAAGTATAACATTATGTTAGTACTGTGAGAAAAGTAATGGCAATGGCAAAGACCCTTTGACACAGTATGAAATCAATTAGTCATGAAAGAACAGCCTCAGCAGTGACTGAGGCACTCAATATGACATTACCATAATCAGGAGAGAATTACCATGGCCATAAATGTCATAGTAAACAGTTTAATATTATCTAATGTCATCAGCAAATGGCCATGGCAGTGTTACAAAGGTAATCACCCATACTCACAGTATTACATTACTATGGTTTATGGCAAACAGCAACAACAGAGACAAAATCACACAGTATGGCACTACAATAGTGAGGACAGCATGGTCATTGACTACTGCATACAGTGTGATATTGCCATTGGGGAGAACAGCCATGGACAAACACTGTGACATTATAGTTTGAAGAAAAACACCATTAATTTTTCTTTAAAAAGTATGACCTAAGATAAGTATTGCAAGGAAAGAATGACAATATCAAGGTTTTTCTGACATGAGTATCATAACTTTGCTGTTGCCATGTCAGGGACAAGAATACACTGTGATATTGTAATGCACAGAGAATAGCCAACAAAGGTAAAGCTCTTTTTCAAATTGAAAGTCTTTGCTGCAGTAAGAAGTGAGTATCCATATCAGCTTTGAGAGTCAGTCCCTGCTTTCAACAGTATATGCTCAGATGTGGTTAAGAAAAAATTGTCAATTCAGTAATAATCATGGTTCATTTCTGTAAGAATACGACTATGCCGTGACTAGGAGAGAGTCGCCAGTTCAAGAAAAAAGTCACGGTGTGTATTCACCAACCATTCTCAAGAACATTCTTAGTCTTATTTCCAAAGATTTTCTAAAGTAATGCAACTTCTGATTGGCTTAACCAACTGGTTTAAGCAATCAGAATGTGTGTTACTTTCAAGTTCAGAAAATTCTGGAGAATAAGGCTTAAAATGTTCCTAAGAATGGTTGGTGAATACAGACCCAGATAGTAAATATACTCTAGAATAATCTTACAGATTTCATAGATTACATTTACTGAGTATATTTTTGCCAAAGAATCAAATTCTCTTATTTCTTTTATCATACTACAGTTTTAATTGAGATCATATGTTACTTTAAAATGAGTCAAATGGGCAAATTCATTCTTTGTTCACCATTTATACAAAAACTATGCCCTATATGGAAAACTAGGGGACTCTATAAAACTTTTAACATTAAAAATTTTTGAATAAGATGGTACATTGGTAAGGATATATTTGCCAATGAAAAAAAGGATTTTATCAGTCTAGAAATTGAGAAAAATTAACGCAATGGAATAGTTTCGCACTCACAACATCTGTCGATTTTCTGAAAAATTTAAATGTGAAACTATTCCAACTGACATTTTCTACAAAATCTTTATCATCTTAGTACCAACTCAAAATTAATTTTTTGTATAATAAATATGGATGAATTCCACACAACATATCCAAAAAAAATTATCTAAAAATACTTTTCACAGAAATGAGAAAGTTTTTTCCTTCTCCTGTAAAATTTTCCAAAACGCAGATGGAATAGTTTCGCATTGAACCCTCGATATTTTCTATTTTATATTTTGATGTTTCCCCACCCAAAATGGTTTGTGAAAGGACCTGTTGCAGACAACATATCTTCAAATTAGTAAGACATATATAAAAAAGGATAGAAATTATTGTGGGAAACTAACAAAATGCTGGTTACCATTTTTTTCTTCTTTTCTCACAAGTTTTTTCCATACCTTTTTTCTTCAGTGAGCTAAAATGCAGGATTGAATGGTAATTGTTAAAAACTTCTTTTCGCCATTATAGAAATATCAGGCCTGTGGAGCGATACAGGCGCTGAAGCGCCTCTAGTTTTAGAAATACTGAGGAAATGGAAAATCTGAATTTTTTTTTTTTTTATTTTGGGGGTCTAGCTGAATGTGCTGGCTATTGATCTACTTTTTTGTACTGATAAAAAATGAGTAAATGGAAATTTGTGATTGGTCAAAAATTGGACATGTTTATTTTAAGGACCCCTGCCTATTTGCGGGCAAATTTATGCTGTCTGTCTTTTTTAAAGACATTTCTTGTTTATAGAAGTTCTTATAAATTATTAATAACAACATTTGTAATTATTTTTGTCCAAAGTCTGTTTATTTTCAAATCAAGCATGTACAGTCTTTCATGTTAAGTTATAAAATTGCTTGACCAACATAAAATGTCTATAAATAGGTAAGACTGAATGAACTTGGTGTAGGAATTTCCATTATCTTCACTGTGGCCAGGGACAAGATTTATAGCAAAAATCATTAAAACACTTAAAACTAATTGCAAATTGATCATATCTACATTGAATATCGAGTTCAAAGTTTCCGTACATGTGTTTCTAAAATTTACTGACCTAATATTCAGGTTGCTGGCAATACAATTTTTTATAACTATGTTATCCTTAAGGTCAGTGGCATAGAGGTCAAAATGACAAGTTTGGTCAACCTATAAAACTCACCTTAATTACATTCAGGTTTATAGCAAACCAGTCTTTATAATATAAACATGTGAACTTGTAGGTCAAATAAAAATCAAAGTATCAGGTTAAAAGTTCGCTTATAAAACATTAAAACAATTTAACTACATGAAATCCTTAGAGACAGGTGAGGCTCAGCAAACTGATAGTTGGAGTTCCCATTATCTACAATGTTGCCAGGGACAGGGGCCATATACCACAACTGGAAGTTTTAACCATCAGGTTGCTGGCAATGCCTTTTAAAGAAGCAATATTCATGTACCAAAATAAATTCAGTATGAAGTGAAAACTTTTTCAATGTTGATTTATTGGAACTTGATATAAACATTATATCTTGATAAATAGGCATCAATCAGGTGAGCCTTTAATAAACAAGCATGTGCTGTAACAACCTGAGGAAGAAGGCTTCGGAAAACAGTGGTGGAAAAGGAGAAATGCTGGCTACCAGCATTTGCTCCTTCCAGTAATGTTTTCTACCCTTTTACAGACAAATGCCATTTTTTCAACATCTATCTTTTTCAAATTCCTTTCCAAATAAAATTGATATAAAAAGGTAAGGTTCAGTAAAATGACAGTAGGCATTTCCATGGTCTGCATTGTCACAAGGGACAGGGGTTTAATAGCACAAATGGAAGTGTCAACTGTCAGGTTGCTCGCAAAACCATTTTTATGAGAATTGTAAATTCTAGAAAATGTTTCAATAGGTAAGCCTTTAAAACTTACCAGCTTTCAGTTCAGCCTTTGATTCAGGTTGCTTGCAATACCATGTTTCTACTATTTATAAACTGATGAGTTAATCCTTTACCGCACAATCCCAAGTTTCAACAACCCCGAGGAAAAAGCTTTTTGATAACCAGCATTTTCTCCTTTTCCCACAATGTTTTCTATTTATCATATATCAGTCGACGTATAAAACTTAATTCCTCTGCAAGCAATCCAACACTGTACATTTTATACCAATAATGTGAATGTCTTGGATCATAGTCCATATTACATCAGGATTGTTGTGCCTTCATGATTTATGAGCCAAGCCTTGTAGCTCAGTCGGTAATGTACAGGAGTTGAGAACAGGAGGTCGCTGGTTCGATCCCCGGCTTGGCCAATTTCTTTCCGAGGATTGATGATAGTCATTGCATCAGGATTCATTCCTTTCTCACCTCTGACCATTGTTTTGACAATGGTTATGTGGGAAAGCAGCCAGTGGCTTGGAAAGAATATTGTGCGGAATACTGGTAAAAAGAAACTCCAGGAAAGCATGGATAGGTGCACTGGCCGCCGCGATAAAACTGAAATAATGTTTAAAACGGCATTAAACACCAAACAATCAATCAATCAATCATGGTTTATGTCAAAATGAATGAAATAACAAATACCAGAAAATCCTTGTGCAACAAACGCTTATTCTTTTCAAAATTCAAATTTGTTTTTGTTTTTTCCTTTTTTTTCTTAACACAATCTTACTTCAAATTGCTGCAGAGGTTTTGTCGGTAGTACTATCTCCACATTGATAACCTAGGTACCGGTCTGCAAAAATGTACCCGATATAGCCAATGTATGGAAAAGGATATAGGGCCTTAAGTCTTTTCTGTTGCAAAGTACAGTAAAACTCTGATATAGCGAATTTCACGGGACCGTCAGATTTAATTCGCTATAAGCATAATTCGCTTTATTGATAGTACGAACTTCGTTATATTTCGGGACTCAAAGGTGGACACATGTACATGCAGTCTAACATTTATTTACCAGAAAAAATGTTTTTCTAACATACTTCGACAAATATGTGTTATATTTATAGTATCCAATGACATTTACATATCTGAAGTCATTAAATCATTTACCACTGAAAAAGTCAGTCACTTGTTTCTGTTTCAGTTTTGATGTTTGACTTGTTACAAGAAATTGTTTCATTTCTTGTAACTGCTTGAAATAATCATATGGAATGTCAGAATTACACTCAAACGCACGGAATAAACAATCAAAAGCGGAAGTAGTCTTAAACTGGTACCCGTTGTATCTCCCGTAGCCGTCGATCGATAACAGGCTGCCAGTTTAAAGTAGTCTCTGCAGACGTGGGTATGGGTAAAACGGCCTCCTCCTCGTTATCATCGCTCGAATCGTCCTCAAGAATATTTGATATCTCAGAGATAATATCGTCTGCAGACCTTGTTTCTGTAGCTACTACATCAGCATCAATCATTGTAAAGTCTTCTGCCTTGACATCACATGATGCAAGCTGCATCCTCGCAGCAAGACGAGATAAAGGCATTTCATCCTCAAGAGTAAAGTTTTCATCGTCAAATTATACCTTGCCACGATAATTATCGATCGATAACGCAGTCAGTTTATGTTGTGTAGATCAACGCCTCTAGCGTCAACGTGTTAATTGGGCAAGCAGGAAGGTGTGAATAACTGACTTGGTAATTAAAGACCCTTAGATGCGACTTCAGTGTAACCAAGGTATTTTCAGTTGAAATGGATATCTGCGGACCTGATTTTCGATTCGCAATATGCGAAAATTCGTTATATCCAAATTCGTTTTAACAATTAATTTTTACAAAGGCGAAAGAAGGTTTTTGCCGGGGAATTGATTTCGATTCGTACTAAGCGAAAATTCGCATTATCAGAGTTCGTTATAATTCAGTTTTACTGTACTTTGTAGGTTAAGATGGTACTGCCATGGAGTGTGTTTGCAACCCAGGTCCAGGGATAGTATATGATTATATAGGATCACAGAGCCTCGTCTGAATCGAAACCTCGTCCCAAATTATTATTACTTATTATGCACCAGTTTCTTTCATAAAAGACTGTCAGGCCAAGGCATGTCTGAAAACATGGTAATCAAGGCCCCAAAGTGACATCAAGGTGGCCATTCACATGCTGACACCCATATTGTTCTGAGCAGTTAAGAAATGGCCATTGACATGCCTAGAGACACTGCTCCTTCCTATGTTGGCCACACCATGCTAGGTGGACAGTCTTGTCTGATGCCTGGAGTGTGAAAAAATATATTGGATATTGTGTCGGCATATAGATAGGTAATGGGTTCTACTTACTACCATACAGGCTCTTTTTTTAATGTATGACGCAAAGGGACACAGTGGAGAAATGTTTGTAAAAAGGAAAGCTATTTTATGTGTAACAGAATGGAGAAAGGGATTAATTGCTTGTAAATTGCTTATACTACTTTTCTCCAATACAAGTTGTACCAGTATGGTAGTGAGTTAATATTTGTAAAAGACTGTTAGGTCAGGGCATGTTTGAAAACGCGATTGTGACCCCAAAATGACAGCAGAATGGTCATTACAAAGCTGACACCACAATGAGCAATTTAAAAAAAAATGAACATCCCTGTGATATATTCCATGAAATATTAGCCACACCATGCTAGGTGAACAGGCTTGTCTAGTTGAATGTTTGATATAGAATGCAAAATTTTGTCAGCTTAAAATGAAAGGAATTATTTATAGTTTTTAGTAAACTGAATATGATGTTCAAAGTTTATAATCCGGTAAGAACAAGGTGAATCATGTGATTACTTTGGCCTACTTGGGGATGTGGAATTTGTTCCTTACCTCTGTTTTATTTTTAGGTCAAGTACTGAGATAGAGCAACATCGGCAGAATTTGGTAAAGCCAAGATGAATCATCAGTATTGAAGATAGAACTAGTGCATGATGTACTCTATACTAGCAAACAGTAAAGATGCATAATCAGAGACAGAGAGAAAAAAACACTGTTATAAGTTGAAAGTGTATAGAATGGCTCAGAATGTGATCAGCTGTGTAAACAGAGATAAATAAACAATGTATATGGTGTAAGGGATAGAGAAACAAAACCGGAAATGACAACAGTTATTTCTTTGAAGGCTGCCAAAACAAAATGAAATGCATTTTCTATCCATCATACTCGGTGCAACCTTGCAGCCGAATTACAATACATTGTTTAGATTCCTCTTCTTGACAGTTTTTGAACACGAGAAAAAGAGGTGTTTTCTATCGATAGATTATGCACATCACAGGAATGATATTGGTGGTTTTACTGCAACTAGATTTTTCTCGGGTTATCTCATAAGAGCATTTAGGTTGTCCGGTTGATATTTTTCCTTTTCCACAATGTTTTCCACCCTGTTACGAATCCCATCATTTGTGCAATCTTTAATATGTTGTTAGCAAGTTGCTTACAATTGGGACCAGTCTGAAATTTTGTTGTTTGGGAAAGAGTTAGCCGTTTACCACACCATCCAGATTTGAAACGACCTTGACAGAGAAGGCCTTTTAATACATGGTTAAGAAAGCTTTTGAAAACACTGTAGGAAAAGGATAAAATGTGGGTAACCAACATTTACTCCTTTTCCGACAAGTGTCTACTGAGCTTTTAAAGAAAAATCCAACCATTTTTGCTACATTCTACTTGCTGTTTGCAGATGCTTTCCATTTAGACAAGATTTGATAATATATTG
The DNA here is from genome assembly GCA_945859785.2 of Tridacna gigas. Lineage (NCBI taxonomy): Eukaryota > Metazoa > Mollusca > Bivalvia > Cardiida > Cardiidae > Tridacna > Tridacna gigas. Next base: position 53,851,226 of record OX244042.2, read on the forward strand.
TCTGGTAAAGAGTGGACCACTTAGCCAAACAGGATCAAGGAAACAGATTTGAGCTTTGCTCTGACAAAAGGGGGATTAATGTATCTCTATGATACATTATACCAAGCTATTATCATATTATTATGGATCCATAATGTCTATTTTTTTTACCAACAGACTGAAGGTGAGCTATTGTGATCGCCCCATGTCCGGAGTCCGTGGTCTGTCAACAATTTCTTTAAACATCTTCTTCTCCTAAACCACTGGGCCAATTTTGATGAAACTTGACAGGGATGTTCCTTGGGTGAAGCTCTACCAAAGTTGTTCAAAGAATTGAATTCCACCGGAAACTGGTTGCCATGGCAATAAAAAGGAAAAAAATGCAAAATCTTTGAAAATCTTCTTCTCAGAAACTAGAAGGCGCAGAGCTTTGATATTTGGTATGTAGCATCTCCTAGTGGACTTCTACCAAGTTTGTTCATATGATGCCCCTGGGGTTGAAACTGGCCCCGCCCCGGGGGTCACAAGCTCGAGCATAGTAACAAAGGAAAACTTTAAAAATCTTCTTCTCTGAAACAGGAAGGCATAGAGCTTTGATATTTGGTATGTAGCATCTCCTAGTGGACCTCTGCCAAGTTTGTTCATATGATGCCCCTGGGGTCAAAACTGGCCCTGCCCCGTGGGTCACAAGTTCGAACATGGGAACAAAGAAGAAAAACTTTAATAACCTTCTTCTCTGAAACTGGAAGGCGTAGAGCTTTGATATTTGGTATGTAGTATGTCCTAGTAGACCTCTATCAAGTTTGTTCATATGATGCCCCTGGGGTCGAAACTGGCCCTGCCCCGGGGGTCACAATTTCGAACATAGGAACAAAGAAGGAAAACTTCAAAAATCTTCTTCTCTGAAACAGGAAGGCGTAGAGCTTTGATATTTGGTATGTAGCGTCTTCTAGTGGACCTCTACCAAGTTTGTGCATATGATGGCCTCGGGGTAAAAACTGGCCCTGCTCGGGTGTCGCAAGTTTGAACATAAGAACAGAGAAGGAAAACTTTAAAAATCTTCTCTGAAATTCGAAGGCGTAGAGCTTTGATATTTGGTATGTAGCATGTCCTAGTAGACCTCTACCAAGTTTGTTCATATGATGCCCCTGGGGTCAAAGTTGGCCCTGTCCCGGGGATCACAAGTTCGAACATAGGAACAAAGAAGGAAAACTTTAAATTTCTTTTTCTCTCAAACGGGAAGGTATAGAGCTTTGATATTTGGTACGTAGCATCTCCTAGTGGATGTCTACCAATTTTGTTCCAAGGATGCTGCTTGAGTCAAAACTGGCCCAGCCCGGGGGGTCACAAGTTCGAAAATAGGAACAAAGAAGGACAACTTTAAAATTCTTCTTTGAAACTGGAAGGCGTAGAGCTTTGATATTTGGTATGTAGTGATTCTCTTCTAAGTTTGTTTGCCCATCTAAGCACGAGTTCATTGAGTTCAAAATTGGGTCATCTTGGGTCATAAACTAGGTCACTAGGTCAAGTTAAAGAAATACCTTGTTGGCACTCTCGAGGCCACATTATTTGCTCAATTGCCTTGAAAATTGGTCAGAAAGTTTGTCTTTATAAAATCTCACATCAGTCTGAATTTGGGTCAACTGGGGTCATAAACTAGGTCACTGGGTCAAATTAAAGAAATACCTTGTTTGCACTCTGGAGGCCACATTTATTGCTCAAATGACCTGAAAAATGGCCAGAATGTTTGTCTTGATGAAATACTAGATGAGTTTGGATTTGGTTCACCTGGAACCATAAACTAGGCCTCTAGGTCAAATTAAAGAAATACCTTGTGGGCACTCTAGAGGCCACATTATTTGCTCGATTGCCTTAAAAATTTGTCAGAATGTTTGTCTTTTTAAAATCTCATACGAGTCTGAATTTGGCTCAACTGGGATCATAAACTAGGTTACTTGGTCAAATTAAAGAAATACCTAGTGGGCACTCTAGAGGCCACATTTATTATTCAGTTGATTTGAAAATTGGTGAAAATGTTTCTTTTGATAAAGTCCAAGACCAGTTCAAATATGGGTCACCTGGGGTCGTAATCTAGGTCACTAGGTCAAATTAAAAAAATACCTTTAGGGCACTCTAGAGGCCACATTTTTTGCTCAATTGACTTGAAAATTGGTCAGAATGTTTGTCTTCATGAAATATGAGTTTGAAATTGGGTCACCTGGGGTCATAAACTAGGTCACTTGGTCAAATTAAAGGAATACCTTTAAGGTACTCTACTCAGGTGAGCGATCCAGGGCCATCATGGCAATACAGAGCATTAAGCCCCCTTTTCACAGAGCATGACATTTGTTTGTGCTGGATTTTAACACCATTTTAACAGCTTAGGTCATATCAAAGTGGTGTAGGCACCTATGCATGTGTTTCCTGGCTCTCACATATCACCAGTACTGACAACTTTCCTTCCAAGCCACTGACAACTTTTCCTATTTGCATCAGAGATAAGGGGCAAAAAGTCTCCAAAAACAAAGCTTGCCTCTACCAGGTATCAAAGGAGACAAACAAATAAAAGTTTGATGTCGTAGTTCGTTGGTATGGCTCTTTACCCTTTACCAAAAAACAAAATTTCGGATGCAACCATATTGAAAGAATTTGTAGACCACAAATTACCTGTAGCTCAAATGTTGATTTCTGTCTTTCATAGCTTAGAAAACACTGCAGGAGAAATTGCTGGTTACCATTACCCAGGGTCATCAAAACCAAGGAATGTTTGGTAAAGAGATAAACATCATTTTCAACCTAATATCAGTAATATAGTGGTGACCAGTGCACCTATCCGTGTTTCCTAGACTGTCTTTTACCAGTATTTCATACAATGTTCCTCCAAATCCACTGGCTGCTTTCCCACATAACCATCCTCAAATCAACAGAGAGAGATGAATCCTGTCGCGATGACTATCATCCTTGGAAATAAATTTGCAGAACTGTGGAGTATGACCAGTGACCCCCTAGTGTCAAGTCCAGTGCGCTACCAACTGACCAACCAAACTTGATGTTACAGAGCAACACCATTTTGGTATTTTCTCCTTACACTCTTCCAATTTGCACTTTTACTCTGCACAAAAAATTGTCATCTTTTAACAAACCCTTGTGCAGTATGCTCTTGAAAACACTGTGGAAAAAGGAGAAAATGCTGGTTACAAACATTTTCTTTTTCTACAATGTTTTCCAGTCTGTTTCAAAATTTAGAGTTGTCTTCGTACCACATATCATTTGTCGTCTGCAATTGCTTACAATTTAGACCGATCTGAAATTTTGACTTTTGGTAAAGAGTTAGTCCTTTACCACATCATCCAGAGTTTAAAGGAGCTGGACAGAGAAGGCATTTGAAAATATTGCAGAGAAAGTCCTTTTCTCATAATGTTTGCTGAATGTTTTCTTTATAGAGTTGTTGAAACACCAGACTCATTCGAAACACATTCTCTTTGCCCTCTGTTATTGTTTCTCAATCTGGGTAAGTTTTTATAGTCCCAACACTGGCAAAAAGTAAACAATGGGTGAGGTAAAATGCATTTAGATGTGTGTTTTTAAATGCATTTTGATTTAAATCATACCATCTAAAAACATGGAAATGATTGTGAAGGTGACAGTCTTTTATTGTAAGGTCGGATCAAGTGTTAGTTGCTGGCAGAAAAAAATGTTTCCAAAGTAGGTCAAAAATTGCCAGTTCGCTCTGTCTTTCGTATACCCTTTATCTGGTTTTGAAATTCATTTTTCCGCCAGCGAATAACACCTGGACCCTCGGGTCTCTATAAATTTAGAAACGGAACTGAAACACAACGAAACGGAATGAAATGCAATGAAACAGAACCAAGCCCTACGAAACGAAATGAAATAGAACGAAACGAAACAGAACGAAATCTAGCAAAGTGATTTTTTTTCCCATTATTTCCTTTTCAGTTTATCATATTTCTTTTATATCCTTCTTCTTGGATTATCCCACGTTTTATTGAGAGCACACAGAATCAATTGTTGAAACTTCGCGTCATCTTGTGTGTGGTTTGCAGGTTTGAAAATGTAGTCAAGAGTCAGAATTAATCAGGACCTGTATTTGGGAAAGTTGCACAAACTGCAACAAATTTGATTCAAGATTTTGGACGGAAATGGAATTTATTTTCTTTCTGTTCTGTTCTTCATTTTGGTATCGAGCCCAAATAGCTCAGTTGGTAGCGTACAGGACTTGAGAACAGGGAGTTGCCGATTCCCTGCCCGGCTCGGCCAGTTTCTTTCCGAGGATTGATAATATTCCTTGTGACAGGATTCATTCCTTTCTCACCACTGACCATTGTTTCGACGATGGTTATGTGGGTAAACAGCCAAGCACTGGCCGCTGCGATATATCTAAAATAATTTTGAAAATGGCCTTAAACATCATCCAATTAATCAATTTCATTTTGATATTATATTACTCTCGCATGGTCCCGGCATATTTCGCATGACCATTGTATTATGCTGTCGATACCTTTGAGGTGGTGAATTGATGCCTTCAAGATGCTTTCAGTCAACCTTTGCGAGTATAGAGTCCCTTCAGATGTTTGTTTTTTAACTTGTACATTTTTCCCATATTAATAAGTCAATAAGAACCTGTAAGATAAAGATATGGATATGCCTCTGCTTAGACTGGGCAGCGACGTAATTGCGTCACCAATAGTTGCCCTATAATTGAAGAACATTTTAATACATGGATCCATGGAAATCGATATTTGACCAATCAGGTCATCACATTTATTTGGCCCGATGTCCAGCCTTGCTGTCTGCTATTTCGGCTCGCAAACAAAAGACTGTTAATGTTGGAGAAATGCGATGATATGTGTGTTTACAGCGCTTGAATTTTAGGAAAAAATTCAAAAGATGTGCTTTGCGGTCGTGTACGGCTTATGTGAGATATACGAAGAGATGACTAGTTTGCATTATGATTATGATTGACAATGGGACATGAGCAAAGAGTTTCGATCAATGCCATATTACGCAATGGATTACTTAATGTTAGCTTTTTTTTTCTCTGAAACTCTCTGAAAAAAAAAACAAAGTGTTTTACAGTGGAAAACAAAGGTAAAATATATGAAATACTAATAAAAAGAAAGTACGTTCACTAAAATATCTAAAACCTTGTTTAATAACCTCCCCACATCCAAAGAGGGGCACGTGTCATCAATGTTTCAATTTGACGTTAACATTAACCCTTGGTTGCCGAAGAATGCTGAATGTGTAGATACAGATCAGAGTGCAAAAAAATGCAGTTTATTGTTGGATTCAAACCATCTGCTACTTAAATTAAGTCCATTTACGTGTGCTCTTTTACTGAAGGTACATGTAGATTTCATTTATGAAACGGACTTAAGTTCAGTTTTGTACAGTATAGGAAGTTCAGCTCAAAAGGCAACTAATGTTAATTAAATCAGCTTTGGCTTAGCCATATTTAAGTCCATAAGCACATCCGCCATTTCAAAGGGTATGTCGGTAAACTGCAAACTGATAGGATGTGTGTTTGATTGCCCCTGTAACCCACTCGACCACCTGTTGTCTTCTGTATAGGCCTATCACAAGATAAAACAAACTACCGCCAGTGATATTAACAAGTTTGTTAATTGACAGCACACTTGACACATTTTAAAATCATCAGGCAACCATTAAAAATTTCTTAGACTTCCACCTCTCTGTTGAATGAGACAATCTGTAAATATTTCAAAATTCTTGTAATTTAGTGTAATTTATTACCGAATACGATGTGGAGACAACCTAACAAGCCTTACAAAAATATTAATCATCTTTAATTCTATTATTTTTAAGCAAAACTGCAGAGAATTATGAGTTTATTCATTCTTTCTCGTAGAAGTTCAAAACTTTGCTGGCACATGTATTACATGGTCCGTAGCCCCTGAAATTCACACTTTTTGTACAAATCCTTGGGTAAATAACTTCAAGTATCCATATATTTCTTGCCGAGAATCCATCATCGGCACAAACATATGAAAAAGGTTATTTTTCCAGAATTTCATCGAAAGAAACAGGCATGACAGCACAATTTAAGTAGCCTTTTTTCTATACTATATATGTATTTACTGCGTTTGTTTGTGAGCCCTTGGTTACGGTAACAAAGGAAGTTGGTTTATCTCATCGCCACAGATCCATGTATGATGATTTATTTCAATGACAAAGTGAACAATAATCCAGATTCACAATAACAGCCCGATCTTCATGCTTACAGCTACTATTAGATTTTACTTTTGTTTTTTTTTTTTACCCCCATTAAGTGCAATCAAGAGGAAGATTATTCAAAAGGAAAAAAAAAAGATGTAACACTTACTTCTGCTTGAAATTTGTTCTATTTCGTTTCGTTTCGTTGGGTTTGGTTCCGTTTCATTTCATTGTGTTTCGTTTCGTTGCATTGCGTCTTGTTCCGTTTCTTTGCGTTTTGTTTTGGTACCGTTTCTAAGTTTATAGGGACCCTTCAAACATCTATCATTTGATTTTGATTTCAAACCCTTGTAATTATTCACTGTCGACCGATTATAGTGCTTACAGCACTTTGATTAATCCATTTCATCATATTTTATCAAACTATAATCACTTGTATCTACATGCAAAATGTTGCCCCTGACAGTTGCAAGGTTGCATAGATTATGACCGATAAAAAATGCACAAAATTTTATGTTGTGATGTTTTCGGTTTTATATCAAAGGTTTCAAATGTATGTATTTATCCCTTACACCATATAAGGCTTATATTGGTGTTTTATCTATGTTTATGCAGCGTGCTAAATTCTGAATCATTCTACAGTCTATCATATTTTAACAGCGTTTTTTTTTTTTTGTCTCTCTGGCTGTAAGAATGTATCATTAAAGACCCCGAAATAGAAGGCTTTTGAAAACATAGTTAGAAAAGGAGAAATTGGTTGTAACCAGCATTTTCTCCTATTCCGAGAATGTGTTTTTTACTTTGTAGCCCAGTAACACACAATCTGGTGTTTAACAACTCGGAAAGAGAAGGCTTTTGAAAACATTGTGGAAAAAGAGAAAATGCTGATAACCAGCATTTCTCCTCCCGCAATGTTTTCTACCCTTCTATAAACACATCTCAATTCCCAAGTCACATTCAGTTTATTGTTTGCAATTGCTTCCAGGTCTAAAATTTTGTGAATTGATAAAGTGTCCAACATGTTCGGGTGTTGAGTAACATTACACATGTCACTTAAAAAATCTTTACCGAACAATCAAAAACAATCGGGTAGAGGTCTTGAAAGCATTGTGGGAAAAGTAGAAAATGATGGTTAAAAAAAGGCTTCAGTTCATTTGTACCACTTTCAGATGTCATCTGCAGAATTTGGTACAGGGTGTCCGGAAAGTAAGGTAACATTTTTGTACATTTATAATACAGCTTTTAAGTTGAAGAGATAAAAATTTACATACATGTATATAAAATATGTTAGTTTTTTGTGTTATAATTTCATCCCATTTTCATTACATTACACGCTTTTATACAAATTTCAGTTCAGACGTACCATTTTGTCATTGGTGCCATTTTAGTAATTAATGACGTACTCTGAAAACTCTATTGTCTGAACATCTATGTAACAGAATAGGTGGTTTTGGACATACGAACAACTATTCTCTTTTACAGAGAGACTAACTGTATGGTGTGTAATGCTGTGTCACTGTGTTACTGGGCCATTTGTTTTTAATGACACCATTAATTCCCAGCACTGCCCATTGCTTTGGAAAAAAAATGTTTGTTCCCATGCTTGAAAAGAAGTCCACTACATTGCAAAACACATGCTTAATGCAGGTTGATGCTACGGACACGCACATCTAATACTGTGACAACTTTTTTTTCCGATACATTTGGTGATAGGGTAACATAAGAGACGATACCAGGTAAAAATTGTGGAATATTGTTGCCTGCCTAGTCCTGACCTCAAACCATGCGACTTCTTCCTTTAGGGTTATTTGAAGTCAAAGGTTTACAATTCCAAGCTAGACAGCACAAACATGTTAACGAACATGAAATTAAGAAGACTGATAATGGAATGTGTGCTCAAGTGATTGACAGTTTCATCATGTATGTTGGGCATAGAAAGAGCATTAACCCTTTACCAAACGACAATAATTTAAGACTGGTCCAAATTGAAAGCAGTTGCAGACAACAAATTAAGGTGGCTCAAATGACAATATTTGTACTTGATAGAGTAGAAAACATTGTGGGAAAAGAAGAAAATGCTGGTTACCAGCAATTTTTCCTTTTCCCACAATGTTTTCAAAGGGTTTCTTCCTCAGGGTCGTTAAAAGTCGGGATTGTGTGGTAAAGGGTTAAAGGCTGTCGCTCTGAAAATGTCAATAATTAGTAAAATGATGCCAATGACAAAAGGACACTTGTGATTTGAAATATGTTTAAAATTGTATAATGTACTGAAAATTTAATGAAATTATAACACAAAAAAAAACTTTTTTTTTATACACATGTATACATATTTCTATCTCATTACATGAAATTAAAAGCCACATCATAAACATACGAAAGTGTACTTTCAATTTGGAAGAGACTAAAACTTGTTCAGGTAAGAGTCTACTCAAATTTGCAGAAATCTTTGAGACCTTCTTCAGTAATATTGATGACTGACATGCATTAATTATTTATCAAATGGCAAAAGTCAAAATCATCCAGTTAGGAATAAGATATACAGAAACTTATGAAATTTAATATTGCCATACAATAGTTCAGTTGGGATAGGACTAGTCAACTAGAGGTGGCAAGTTTGAAACCAAACTAAGCCATCGTTTTTTGAGGATTGAAGATAACCATTCGACAGGCCTCAATTACTATCTCATTGCTGAACAAAAGTTTCACTTTTTTTGTGGGAAAGCATTTTTTCCCCTTTCCCACAATGCTTTCCAAAGCCTTCTTCTTCTGGGTCTTTAAAATTTGGGATAGTGTGGTAAAGGTTGAAACACAAAGCACAAGAAATCTTGTGGCAAAAGGAGAAATTTCTCCATGTGCCCAATTTCTCCTTTTGCCACACAGTTTTGAAAGGTTGTTTGTGGCACATTTAAGAGAGCCATCTCCAGAAAGTAACAAAACAAATTTTCTAGATTTTTGTTTTTCTAACTTTATTTACCTCATGTACAATTGTTTAATACACTATCTACCTTAATAAAAATCAAACGATATAGAAAAAACAGGATTGAATACAACACACAGAATATAACTTTTTTACTCTTTCTACCAAGCCCTATCCCATTTCTATCATACCCATTTTCCTAGTAAACATTATCGAAAAAACACTGACAACATACAACAGGAGGTTCATGATGACATGATGGCGTATACACAGGGTTTTTCTAAAATTTGTCCCAGTGACCTACTTTTTGACCCTATGCATCCCATTTTCCAATTTGTAAGTAATAATATCAAGAGAGCCTGACCAATCTCAAGAATTGAGCAGATATTGTGGCCTCTCGATTGTGCAAAAGGTTTTTCCAACATTTGTCCCAGTGACCTAATTTGTTTTGTCAAACTTGATCCATTTTCTAACTCCTTTGAGATTTCAACAACATAAAAATACTGACCAATTTTCATGAGTACTGGGCTGAGATTTGTCCCAGTGACCTACTTTTTGACCTAATACAACCCATTTTCTAACTTGTCAAAAATATCATCAAGACAAACAGTTTGACTTCTTGAGTACAGTGGCAAAAAGGTAACTTAAGTGCACACCAATTTGTCCCAGTGACCTACTTTGAGTAAAATCCATGGAATTATATTTTAGCTCCATCTTTACAGTATACATGTATACATGAAAAGAAATTTAAAAAATTTAAAGAGGAAATAAAACAGCATTATATATTTAAAAAAAATTACAAGTCAACTTTACTCTTTACAAAACAAATATTTTGACTAGTCCAAATTGAAAGCATTTGCGGAAGGCAATTTAAGAGTAATTGGAATTGGGCTTTTTTACTGTAAAAAGTTAAAAAAAATATTGTGGGAAAAGGAGAAAATGAGGGTTACCAGCATTTTCTCCTTATTTAGCAATGTTTTCAAATATTTCTTTTTCAGGGTCATTTAGACCTGGGTTGTGTAGTAAAAGGTAACTTTTTTAACAACAAAATTTACCACTTGTCTAAATTGGGGAAAAAAAAAATGCCAATGACACAATAAATGTGACTCGATAAAGAAATTTGTTTTGGGAGGGACACAACACTTTGCGGAAAAGAGTATAAGCATTTTCTCCTTTTTCCACAACGTTTTCACAAGTTTTCTATAAGGTCGTTAAAACTTGGGATTGTTTTAATAGAGTTAAACCTTGCATAACAAAAACGAACACTGACAGTAAGGAACCTCCCTTCTTTCTCTCCCCCCCCCATCAGTTCAAATATCATCTTGTCTGTCATCATCTTTACTCTTTTACTTAACTCTTTACCAAATGACATAATTTTAGACCAGTCCAAACTGACAGCAGTTACAGACAAAATAAATGTGACTCGAAATTCAGAATTTGTCTTGGGAAGAGTAGAAAACATTGTGGGAAAAGGAGAAAATGCTGCTTATGAGGATTTTCTCCTTTTCCCACAATGTTTTCAAAGGGCTTCTTCCTCAGGGTCATTAATAGCTGGGATTGTGTGGTAAGGGTTATTGAAGCAGAAAGTAACTACACAAACACAAAAATATCATTATGCGGCATCTTAGGAAAAACATGTGGGCCATGTTATGTGAAAAGGGGGTTTAATGCATCAGCAAACACTATTGACCCATGTCAGCCTGTAGTAAATTTTCTGCATGTCATTGGACCATTCTACTTGCAGGTTCAGTTAACCCTTTCCCAAACAAGCCCTGGTTTTCACGTGTCTGCAGTACAAGTCTTTTGAAAACACTGTGGGAAAAGGAGAAATTGCTCGTAACGAGCAATTTCTCCTTTTCCCACAGTGTTTTCTACCCTTTTTGATAACTTTCTGCCATTTTCATCAAATTTGAAATAGTCGTCTGCAAACTCTTTCAATTTGGACCAGTCCAAAATTTGTCGTTTGGGAAAGGGTTAACTGCAAGACTAAATGGATTTTTATGTATACACAGTTACATGAGTTACCTGGTATATTGCATCACGGAGGTGCACTAAATCCCCTATTCTCAGAGTATGGCTCATATCAACAAATAGGTACAGTGTCATCCATGCAGCTTTTCCTCTTTTAGTAAAAATGTTTGAAACAGTATTCTACTATGCGACAAGGTCAAAATGGATTCACACCTGGGAGGAAACTGTTAGTAACTCTTTACCACACAACAGAATTTTTGACTTGTCCAAATTGAAAGCATCTGCAGACGACAAAATCAGTGTGGCTTAACCCTTTACCAAACAAGCCCGGGTTTTAACAACCCTGAAGAAAAAGCCTTTAGAAAACATTGTGGGAAAAGGAGAAAATGCAGGTAACCAGCATCTTCTCCTTTTTCCCACAATGTTTTCAAACATTTCATAGAGAAATACATGTATATCAACATTTAATTTGTTGTCTGCAAATGCTCTCAAATTGGACCAGTCTAAAATTTTGTTGTTTGGTGAAGAGGTAAAGGAAGAAAACTGTCCTTGAAATGGTGGAAAATGGTGGTCAAGGGGAAAATGCTAATAACCTGAATTTTCTCCTTTTCCTACAATGTTTCAAAAGGCCTTTTCGTCATGTTCATGAAAACTTAGGCCTGTTTGGTGAAATATTAAACAGATTGAAACATCTTTCCAGCAACACACAAACGATATGTTGGAAGAAAGGAGAATATATTTTTTAATCATTTCTAAAATATTGTGAGGAAAGGAACAATTGCTTGTTCCAAGCAATTTACTCCTTTTTTTCAATAATTTCAAAAACTTTTGTACCAAAGGGCCAGTCGTATTTGTACAGAAATAGGTTAGAAACATTTTCTCATATAATTGGTTCTAACATACAACCTTGAATCTTGTTCATGAAGATAGAGATGAGGGTTGAAACTACATTGGAAGAATTTTACATTTACCCGTCACAACAAGATAAAAATGAATAGAACATAATCTTACTTCATGAATATTGTGCACACAGTCACACTTCATGAATGTCACACACAGTCACAATTCATGAATGTCACACACAGTCACAATTCATGAATGTCACACACAGTCACAATTCATGAATGTCACAGTCACAATTCATGAATGTCGTGCACAGTCACAATTCATGAATGTGAGTCACAATCATGAATGTCACACACAGTCACAAGTCATGAATATTGAACACAACAGTCACAATTCATGAATATTGAACACACAGTCATACTTAATGAATATTGTAGACAGAGTCATACCTCATGAATATTGTAGACAGAGTCAGACTTCATGAATACTGAACCCACAGTCATACTTCATGAATATTGTAGACAGAGTCAGACTTCATGAATATTGTAGACAGTGTCATACTTCATGAATATTGTAGACAGTCATATTTCATGAATATTGTAGACAGAGTCAGCCTTCATGAATATTGAACCAGTCACACTTCATGAATATTGTAGACAGTCATATTTCATGAATATTGTACACAAAGACTAATACTTCATGAATATTGTAGACAGAGTCAGCCTTCATGAATATTGTAGACACAGTCATACTTCATGAATATTGTACACAAAGACTCATACTTCATGAATATTGTAGACACGGTCTCATACTTTATGAATATTGTAGACACAGTCGTACTTAACCCTTGTCCTGCTAAATAAGTTAGATTCAACTTTCAAGCTGATAGTAAGAACCCGAATAATGCTTCTTCAAACTTATTTTTTGAAGAAAGATATCTCCTAAACAGACAGTGTAGATCAAAGATCAGACTGCACATTCTTTACAGTCTGATCTTGATCTACACTGTCTGCAAAAGGTCAGTGAGTCGTGCTAAGCAGCCTAAGGGTTAAGGAACGATGAATATCATACACACAATCATACTTTACGAAAATTGTACACACACATACATGTTGTTTTACACAAGCTGTTTCTTATTCTCAGATGAAGATGGAATGATAGTCTTTGTGTGTTTTCCAACCCATGATTCTTTTTTTCACTTGCACTTCAAACTTCACTTTTGAATTTCACTTTTGACACAGTCTTTTCTCTGTGTAACTTTCCTCTGAAGAAAACTATCCACAGTAAATGTTTATATTTGACATTTCTTTATCAAAGTTGTCTTTTTCTGTCCTTTGTTAAGTACCCTCTATTTTCATTTCTTTTTCAACAATTATTCAACTTCCATTTCTTCGTTAAGAGTTTTTATAAAATGTTCCTATGAACCCGTACAGATAACTTTGACAATGTACATCTAGTGATAAAAATATCCAGTCAAAATATACACCATCTACTTTCAGATGTAACTAAACATCCAGGTCCTTTGACGGCTGATTAGCAATAAAAGGTTCATGCCACATTCTTCGCAGGTCACCCTGTAAGAAATACCAGACAAAAAAATTTCAATATGATAAAGAAGCTAGCAAAAAATTTGATTGATTGAATAGTGTTTAACTCTTTATCAAACAACAAAATTTTAGACTAGTCCAAACTGAAAAAGCATTTGCAGACGACAAAATAAATGAGACCCAAAAATTGAAATTTGCTTTGGGAAGATTAGAAAACATTGTGGGAAAAGGAGAAAATGATGGTTACTAGCATTTTTTCCTTTTCCCACAATGTTTTCCAAAGGCTTTTTCTTCAGGGTCTTTAAAACCCGTAATTGTATGGTAAAGAGTTAACGCTGCTTTCAACATTATATCATATCACAGCAATGACTCACATATTCATGTATTTCCCAAGTTTCATAACTACCAACCTAGGGTTCTGAAGTGTCTTGCCCAAGGTTGGTTGGTTGTATTGGGGTTTAACGCCACTTTAACAGCTAAGGTCATATCATGGCGGTCGGTGACGCACATGTGTTTCCTGGCTTTCTCACACCAGTACTAACACAACTTTCTTTCCAAAGCTACCGACTACTTTTCTCACATGCTTCAGCAGAGGTGAGAGGCGAAAATACGCCGGAAAGAAAGTTCGCCTCAACCGGGTATCGAACTCACAACCACCAGGTCATGAGTCCAACACGCTCACCACTGAGCCACCCAGGCGGGCGTCTTGCCCAAGGACACTCCCGCGAAAAAGTGAGATTTGAACCCTGGTCCTCCTGGTCACAAGTCCTACACTTTACCACTGAGCCATGCAGTACCCCTAGGAATAAATCTGAAGAACTTTGGAAGACATGCGAAGACCTTTTTGATCAGAAGACAGACATAATGGTTCACTTTATCCTAGGAACAGTATAACCATTAACTCTAAACTACACAATCCCAAGTTTTAATGACCCAGAAAGATAAGGTTTATGTAAACATTGTGGATACAGGAGAAAATGCTGGTAACCAGCATTTTCTCCTTTTCCCACTATGTTTCCGAACCTATCAAAGACTAATCATCAGTTGAGCTGGTTGTCTAAAATTCTGTCGTTTGGCAAAGAGACAACTGGTTTGGTTCTTATTGTTCTTTTGACTCTCCAGTCATGTACACAGTTCAATTGATTGACTGATTGTATGGTGTTTAATGCCATTTTCAACACAGTTTTAGATTGCAGTGCTCCTCTGCAGCCAGTGCACCTATCTATGCTTTCTGGAATTTCTGTTACCAGTATCTCGCTATATTGGCACTGGCTGCTTTCCCACATAACCATCATCCAAACCATGATCTGCGATGAGAGGGAAATGAATCGCGTCATCAATCCTCAGAAACAGATTGGCCCAGCTGGGGATTTGACTTGCAACCAGCGTTTTCTCACATTTCCCACGATGTTCTCAAAAGGCTTCTATCTCTGGGTCATTAAAACTCAGGATTGGGTGGTAGATAGTTAAACAAATGTCGCAAATGAGGTATTTAATGTAGTCTAACTATGATATCTTGACGATTAACCCTTTCCCAAACGACAAATTTTGGACTAGTCCAAATTGAAAGAGTTTGCAGACGACAATTTTAAATTTGATGAAAATGGCAGAAAGGTCTCAAAAAGGGTAGAAAACACTGTGGGAAAAGGAGAAATTGCTCGTTACGAGCAATTTCTCCTTTTCCCTCAGTGTTTTCAAAAGACTTGTACGGCAGACACGTGAAAACCAGGGCTTGTTTGGGAAAGGGTTAATTGACACTTTGTATCCATTTAGTTTGTATTTTGTATTGCAGTTTAACGTTGTTTTAACAGCAAAGGTACTGTCACAGCGGTCAGTGTACCTACGCATGTGTTTCCTGGTTTTCTCACATCAGTACTGACACAATTTTCTTCCCAAGCCACTGAATACTTTTCCCACATCCATCAGAGGTGAGAGGCGAAAAATCGCCGGAAAGAAAGTTTGCCTCAACCAGGTATTGAACTCGCAACCACCAGGTCACAAGTTAGATATGCTAACCACTGAGTTACCCAGGCGGGCATATCCATTTAGAAAATTAAAGTTGGCTAGCTATTTAACCCCTTCCCAAATGACACATTTTGGACGATGTCAAATTAAAAATATTTGCAGATGACAAATTTGAAATTGGTACAAATGAGTTGAAGTTCACTGATAGGGTAGAAAACATTGTGGGAAAAGAGAAAATGCTGGTTACCAGCATTTTCTCCTTTTTCCACAATGTTTTCAAAGGCTTTCTTCCCCCGGGTCGTTAAAACCAGGGACTGCTTGGTAAAGGGTTAACCCTTGACCGTCACACAAACCAAACCTTTAACAACCCTGAGAAAGAAAGTTTTTGAAAATATTGTGGAAAAAGGACAAAATGCTGCTAACCAGCATATTCTTCTTTCACACAATGTTTTCTACTATTCCCAAAACCAATTCCAATTTTCCGTCACATTCATTTGTCATCTGCAAACGCTTTCAATTTGGACAAGTCTGAGATTTCATTGTAGGAGTAAGAGTTAATCACTGATTTAGTGATGAAGTCAATTGCCTGAAGTAATTCTAAAACTACACCAGTCTGTCCACACTTACTTTGAGATAGGCCATTGTTAAAAGTGGCAATAAGGTGAATGGTACAAGATACAATAAAGCCGGCTGGGCAGCCTTGAACACCTCCGATGAAATGGTGGCCGTCAGCAAACCTGAAATTCAAACAATATCATTTGAAAATCTCTGATGAATATTTTCAATAAAAAAACTTGAATACCCAATACAAATCATATAACAATGCAGTTTGATTATAAAGGGAGGTAAATGGAAACAATCAAAGATATATCTGTTGAGTGAATTTCCCTTGATTAGTATAAGCTGAAGTTGTATTGACTCCATGCACTACCATATAAAATTTGTGACCCCCCAGGGCAGGGCCCATGTTTTCTAACACCAAATACTGGCCAACTTTTTTACATATTACTATGCTACTGATAAAGGGAGGTAACAGCATGGACACCTTAACCCTAAATGAAGAATTTTAAGACTCTTCCAAATTTTAACTATTTGCGGTGATAGGGTAGAAAACATGGTGGTTACCAGCAATATTTTCCTTTTTCACACAATCTTTTCAAAAGCCTTCCTACCTGGAGTCATTAAAACTTATGACTGTGTGGTAACAGGGGATTAACTGGGTACTCACCAAGAAAGTAGCCTATCAGTGAACAATGGAAGTAGGTAATTCTCTGTATATAGTTAGGTGGAGGGGGGATTCCCTGATCTACAGGGGTCAGCTGTAAGCGCTTGTAAGCATCGTAACGTAATACAAAACATAATAACAGGCCCGGCATTACCTGGAATGAAAATTTCAAACTGTTTTGTTAGAAGAATGCTAAATGGTTGTTTTGAACAGAACTTTATGATGAAGTCTGTAATGTTAATGTCACAAACTTTATTTCTCTGTTTAAGTCTGTTAACTCTTTGCCGCACAATCCCGAGTTTTAAAGACCCTAAAAGAGGAGGCTTTTGAGAACATAGTGGGAAAATGAGAAAATGCTGGTGACCAGCATTTTCTCCTTTTCCCACAATGTTTTCTACCCTATCAACCACAGAAATCATCATTCAAGCAACATTTAATTTGTCATCTGCAAATGCTTTCAATTAGGTCCAGTCCAAAATTTTGTCGTTTGGTAAAGGGTTAACCCTTTACCACATAATCCTGACTTTTCACAACCTTGCGGACAAAGGCTTTTGAAAACATTGTGGAAAAAAAGAAAATGCTGGCAACCAGCATTTTCTCCTGTTCCCACGATGTTTTCTACTATTTCAATGAAACTAATTATCTTTTGAGCTTCATCGATTTTGTCATCTGCAAATGCTTTGGATTTGGACAAGTCTAAAATTCTGTCGTGTGGGAGCGAATTAACAGTTGACTGTAATACTCAATCTTCCATTCAAACACTAATTAGGTTACAATGACGCATGTTATGTGACCTTCCAAAATACATTTTCACAGGCGATATCAACTAACTTCATTTCTTAATGACAGTAGAGCAAACTTTTGAAATAACCACATGACAAAATATTAGACTGACCCAATTTTTAAAGCATTTTGCAGACAACAAACAGAATGTTGCTCAAGAGATGAAATTTGTTTCTGAACAGGTAGAAAACGTTGGTTACCAGCATTTTCTTCTTTTGCCAAAATGTTTTCAAAGGCCTTGTTTCTCTGGGTTGTTAACCCTTTGCCAAACAATCACATACTTTTAACAACCCTGAGAATGAAGCCTTTTGAAAACATTATGGGAAAAGGAGAAAATGCTGGTTACCAGCATTTTCTCCATTTCCCATTATGTTTTCTACCCTTTCCAAAACAAATTTCAATTTTTGAATCATATTTTTTTTTTGTCGTCTGTGAATGATTTCTAATTTGGACAAGTCTACATTCTGTCAGATGGTAAATAGTTAAGGCCTATCCAAGTTCCTACATTGTATATTGTAGATAAACACATATACTAAACTTAACTCTTTACCAGACGACAAAATTTTAGCCTTCTCCAAATTGAAAGCATTTGCAGACGACAATTTCAGTTTGGCTAAAATGGTGCAGTTTTTCTTTGATAGGGTAGAAAACATTGTGGGAAAAGGAGAAAATGCTGGTAACCAGCATTTTCTCCTTTTCCCACAATGTTTTCAAAAGGCTTCTTTTCCAGGGGTGTCAAAAGGCGTCACTGTGCAGTAAAGGGTTAACTCAATATACATGCTGATCTGGGATATACAATGTCTGATACTTTATCAGACATTATGGCCAAATAAAAACTAGAGAATGAAATTTATTTCAAGCTTTTCAGTAGATTATCAAGAAATAATGGTGGATTATGGTTTGATATTTCATGGTTACAACCAGTGAAAATACCGATTTTATATTTTCTAACTCTTCAATTGTAGGCAGAAACAGTAGTTCATGTGCAATAGTTACCTAGGTAATCAGCGTGTGCCATTCAAATAGAGGGAAATATGACAATTTACACTATATTTCTCACCCTTTATGTAATATTGTAATGCGTTGTTATGTGAGGGGGATACGCCACTGGGAATTACTGAAAACAACTGTACTGGATTTTGATGAAAGTCACAACAAAAAAGGGGTTAGAAGCATGAAATAAATAGAATATTTGTTTTTTTGGGGGGTGGGGGGGGGGGGCTGAAAGATCGAAATTATTTCACCGAGTGAACATCATTGGTAATATTTTCACTTGTGAAAATATTACAAATGATGTTCACTCGATGAAATAAATTTCGATCTTTCACAGCAAAACACAAATATCCTCTACTGATATATCTTTTTGTGTTTCTTTCAAAATAACAGGTGTTGTCAATTTCTTATATTTTGCAGATTGCGAGGTAAACTGTATAATGGTAGCTGACAATACTTACAATATCGCCCAGACCAAGCATTGAAAAGTGACTAGAATTCTGCATGCTGAAAAATAAAACAAATTCATCCTATTTACAAACAGAATTCCATCTGGCCACCTCTTCATCAGTCTTTTGTTTTTCCTTAACTTTTTACCATAAAACCAAAATTTTTAGACTTGTCCAAATTGCAACCATTTGCCACTTTAGACAAGTCTATATTTTGTTAGGTGGTCAAGAGTTAAAGTAAGTCAGTTTTGCCCGTAATGCCTTAATTTTTTTTCACAGTTTACCGGTATGATAACAAACAAACAAATGTATCACACAAAATATCACTGTCTGTGAACAAACAAACAAATGTATCACACAAAATATCACTGTCTGTGAAGGACCAGAGTTAACTCTTTGCCACACAACAGAATTTTAGCCTTGTCCATATTGAAAGCATGTGCAGACGACAATTTAAATGCAACTCAAAACATGATTTGACCATTATCACCAGATTTCAGTACGAGAAATAAAGACAAAACAATGTAAAGTCAACATGATTATTAAGTAACTGTAAAGTCTTAACTCTTTACCACACAATCCCGAGTTTCAACGACCCTGAGAAAGAGGCCATTTGAAAACACTGTGGGAAAAGGAGAAAATGCTGGTGACCAGCATTTTCTCCTTTTCCCACAATGTTTTCTATCCTTCCCAACACAAATTTCAATTTGTGAGTCACATTTATTTAGTCGTCTGCAAAAGCTTTCAATTTGGACTGGTCTAAAATTTTGTCGTTTGGTAAAGGGTTAATGCAATATTTATGTTAACCCTTAGAGTGCCGAATAAATTAATCAGACATGTTCATCCAAGAAATATGCCTCAAATAATTGCAATTTCATGGTTGCTTTCATCTACAGTGTTTCAGCAAAGTGGACATTGTAGATTAAAGATCAGGCTGCACATTCTTGATCTACATTGGCCGCAAAGGCAACTAAAGTCATAAAAGGCCCTTTAACAGTTAATAGTTATTATTAGGTATGGACAAGATGTAAAGAAGTTTCTACTTGATAAAAAATGTATACATGTATGTATAACATTGGCATATTTGGGGTCAGTTCTGACCCTGTAGGAAAGTTGGAAAGGGCCATGGACCAATCTTTTGTCCAGATTTTGAACTGTGGATTTACCTACCAATAAATCAATGGAAATTAGTACTCGAGAAAAATTACTGGTATCACAGTGCCACATGCAAGACTTAGTATCTCTCGAAAATTCTGTCCTTCCACTTGCAAGATTTTATGTTTTAAAAAGTTCTGATAATTCTTGTTTTTCTGAGATAACATTTTAACTAATCTGGTCTACAAAAATGTAATTAACACACAATCCCAACATTTAATGACCCTGCGGAAGAAAGCTTTTGAAAGCATTGTGGAAAAGGGACAAAATGCTGGTAACCAGTATTTCCTCCTTTTTCAACAATGTTTTCTATCCTGTCAGGGCCAATTTTGTTATTTGGGCCATATTTAAATTGTCGTTGGCAAATGTTCTCAAGTTGGAACAGGCTAAAATTTTGTTGTTTGGTAAAGAGCTAAGCAAGCAAAAGGCTCAGTAACCTTATTTAATTACATTTTATCTCAGATACCAACAAGATGTCAGATCCTACATTTTTTGTGCTTACCTGGGAAACACCAGCTTGCCGGGTAATGAAAGTTTCGGGGCTTCTCGTACTAAACCTGTAAAATGGAATTTCTTTGCAAGCATCCCAACCTAAAAATAAAGAGAGTATATTTTCAGTTTATTTTATTTCATGCTTTTCGATAATTTATCAGAAAATAATGGTGGATTACAGTTTGGTGTTAGTATAAGACATAGAGGGGCTCAGAACTGACCACACAATGATCTATATTGTAAGTATAAGACTTACAGGGGACCTATGCGCTTAGAACTGACCACAAAATGATACAGTATGCTAGTGTAAGTCCTACATGATACACAGTGTTAGTGTAGGACCTATAGTGGTTCAGAACTGGGCACATCATAGTACACAGTGTTAGTGTAGGACCTATAGTGGTTCAGAACTGACCACATCATGATACACATTGTTAGTGTAGGACCTATAGCGGTTCAGAACTGACCACATCATGATACACACTGTTATGGTAGGACCTATAGCGGTTCAGAACTGACCACATCATGATACACACTGTTATGGTAGGACCTATAGCGGTTCAGAACTGACCACATCATGATACACACTGTTAGTGTAGGACCTATAGCGGTTCAGAACTGACCACATCATGATACACACTGTTAGTGTAGGACCTATAGCGGTTCAGAACTGACCACATCATGATACACATTGTTAGTGTAGGACCTATAGCGGTTCAGAACTGACCACATCATGATACACACTGTTAGTGTAGGACCTATAGCGGTTCAGAACTGACCACATCATGATACACACTGTTAGTGTAGGACCTATGGCGGTTCAGAACTGACCACATCATGATACAAACTGTTATGGTAGGACCTACAGCGGTTCAGAACTGACCACATCATGATACAAATTGTTAGTGTAGGACCTTTATTGGTTCAGAACTGACCACATCATGATACACATTGTTAGTGTAGGACCTTTATTGGTTCAGAACTGACCACATCATGATACACATTGTTAGTGTAGGACCTTTATTGGTTCAGAACTGACCACACAATAACACACTGTTTTAATGTAGGACCTATACTGGCTCAGAACTGTCCACACAATGATACACAGTGTTAGTGTAGGACCTACAGTGGTTCAGAACTGACCATATATTGATACGCAGTGTAAGTGTAGGACCTATATAGTGATTCAGAACTCACCACATAATGATACAAAGTATTAGTGTAGGACCTATAGTGGTTCAGAACTGACCACATAATGATACAAAGTGTTAGTGCAGGACCTACAGTGGTTCAGAACTGACCACATGATGATACACAGTGTTAGTGTAGGACCTACAGGGGCTCAGAACTGACCACATAATGATACGCAGTGTTAGTGTAGGATCTATACTGGTTCAGAACTGACCACACAATAATACACAGTGTTAGCACAGGACTGACAGTGGTTCAGAACTGACCACATAATGATACACAGTGTTAGTGTAGGACCTACAGTGGTTCAGAACTGACCGCATGATGATACACAGTGTTAGTGTAGGACCTATAGTGGTTCAGAACTGACCACACAATGATAAACAATGTTAGTGTAAAACCTACAGTGGCCCAAGACTGACCACACAATTGTACAAAACGTTCTTATAGAGAAACAACCAAAACTTACAGGATTGTCTGCTGGTCGTGTTGCAACTTTAACCATCACATTAGCACTAAAAATGTAGGAGGAGAAAAATACCTGCAAGAAAACAAAGTACTTCGTATTAAAATACAATAATTTTCAGATAGCACTATGGTTTCCTTGACAAGCAAATGAATTTGGAACAATTTCACATCAAGTGACTCTCAAATTTGTAACACGAAGATTTACTTGGCAATCATTTTAACTCTTTACTAAAAGACAAAATTCTAGACCTGTCCAAATTGAAAGCATTTGCTGACAAGTTAAATATAGCCCAAATGATGATTTCCATCTCTGAAAGGGTTGAAAACATGGGAAAAGGAGAAAATGCTGGTTACCAGCATTTTCTCCTTTTCCCCATATGGCTTTCAAAAGGTTGTTCCCTTGGGGTCGTTAAAAAATAGAATTATTTGGTGATGGGTTCATTCGCCAATGTTGGTAATTTCAGTCTACAATGTTACAAAGATTATTGTGCATGAACAGCCACAGTGAACCCCATCAGCTACCTCTCTTGTCGCCATCCAAACATTCCGAAATCCACCAGTCCTAGATTGAAAAAATAAATCTCTGAAAATTGATATTGTTCTTGTTTTTGGCAACAGATCTTACAATGGATGATAGTTTGAAAGTGACAACCATTCTCCATGTACCAGCTCCAAATGTCAAGTCTAAATGTTGGTCAAAGAGAAGCTGTCACATCTTGCTTACAAAATATGAATCACTGTTGCTAATGGTGGAATTAGCCCTTTGCCACAAAGTCGAAAGTTTTAAATACCCCAAGGAAAAGGATTTTGAAAAGATTTTGGGAAAAGGACAAAATATTGGTAACCAGCATTTTCTCCTTTTATCAATGTGTTTTCCATTCTTTTAAATAAATTTTCGCCATTTGATCCCCGTTGATCTGGTCGTCTGCTGATGTTTTCGATTTGGACAAGCCTAAAATTTTGTTGTGTGGTAAGGAGTTAACCTTTTACCAAATGACAAAATTTTAGACTTGTCCAAATTGAAAGCATTTGCAGACGACAAAATAATCGAGACTCAAAACTTGAAATTTGTTTTGGGATGGTTAGAAAACATTGTGGGAATAGGAGAAAATGCTGGTTACCAGCATTTTCTGCTTTTCCCACCATGTTTTCAAAAGGCTTTTTCTTCAGGGTCATTAAAACCCATGATTGTGTGGTAAGGAGATAAAGTCCTGCACTATGATTGTTCATTTCCTTCTAACTCCAAAAGGCCAAACTTGCACAAATCCTACTTTACAATGACAGTTGTAAAAACCTTGATATTAATTTTAGTTTAATTCTCTACCACACAGTCCCTGGTTTTAACAACCCAGAGAAAGAAAGCTTTTGAAAACATTGCCGGAAAAGGAGAAAATGCTGGTGACCAGCAACTTCTTCTTTTCCCAATATGTTTTCTAACCTTACGAAACAAATACAATCATTTGAGACACATTTAATTGGTCGTCTGCGAAAGTTTTTAATAATGACGAGTCGTCTGGTGTTGTCGTCTGGTACAGGTTAATGGTTTGACAAAGTAAACAATCACTCTTTACGGCACAGTCAAGAGTTTCAAAAACCATGAGAAAGAAACCTTTGGAAAACATTGAGGGAAAAGGAGAAAATGATGGAAACCAGCATTTTCTCCAATTCCCACACTGTTTTCTATTATTTTAAAAACAAGTCCTACCTTTATACTACTTTCAAATTGTTGTCTGCAAATGCTTTTAATTTTGACAAGTCTAACATTTTGTCATTTGGCAGTGAGTTAACTCTTTATCCAACAGCAAAATTTTAGACTGGTCCAAATTAAAAGCATATGGAGATGACAAATTGAATGTTAATCAAATGGAAGCTTTTGTTTGTGACAGGGTAGAAAACACTGTGGTTAAAGGAGAAAGTGCTGGTTACCATTGTTTTCTATACTGTCAATGACAAGTTTTATCATTAATTTTGATCCTTAATTATTTTATCGTCTGTAAAAGCCCTTTAAATCAGGGTTGTCAAAACCAAATATGGTCATGCATACACATATGCACAAACCTACTTACCCAAAACACATCATATATCAACAAGCCAACAAGAAGAAGAGTGGAAACTTTCAGGCTGGGAAGTCTCACTAAAGCTATAAATGCCACGCACAGGCCCATACCTAGAGCTGTAAACACAAGAAACAAGAGGGCCATGATGGCCCTGGGTCGCTCACCTTAGTAGAGTGCCTTAAAGGCGTTTCTTTAATTTGACCATGTGACCTAGTTTTTGACCGCAGGTGACCCAATTTCAAACTCAAATTTCATGAAGACAAACATTCTGACCAATTTTCAAGTCAAGTGAGTAAAAAATGTGGCCTCGAGTGCCCTAAAGGTATTTTTTTAATTTGACCTAGTGACCTAGATTATGACCCCAGGTGACCCAAATTTGAACTGGTCTTGGACTATATCAAAAGAAACATTTTAACCAATTTTCAAATCAACTGAATAATAAATGTGGCCTCTAGAGTGCCCACTAGCTATTTCTTTAATTTGACCAAGTGACCTAGTTTATGATCCCAGTTGACCCAAATTCAGACTCATGTGAGATTTTATAAAGACAAACATTCTGACCAATTTTCAAGGCATTTAAGCAAATAATGTGGCCTCTAGAGTGCCCACAAGGAATTTCTTTAATCTGACCTAGTGACCTAGTTTATGGTTCCAGGTGACCCAAATCCAAACTCATCTGGTATTTCATCAAGACAAACATTCTGGCCAAATTTCAGGTCATTTGTGCAATAAATGTGGCCTCCAGAGTGCAAACAAGGTATTTCTTTAAATTGACCCAGTAAACTAGTTTATGACCCAAGTTGACCCAAATTAATCTTATGTGAGACTTTATAAAGACAAACTTACTAACTAATTTTCAAGGCAATTGAGCAAATAATGTGGCCTTGAGAGTGCCAACAAGGTATTTCTTTAATTTGACCTAGCGACCTAGTTTATGACCCAAGATGACCCAATCTTGAACTCAATGAACTTGTTGTGCTTAGATGGGCAAACAAACTTAGAAGAGAATCACTACATACCAAATATCAAAGCTCTACGCCTTCCAGTTTAAAAGAAGAATTTTAAAGTTTTCCTTCTTTGTTCCTATGTTCGAACTTGTGACACCCGGGGCTGGGCCAGTTTTGACCCAAGCAGCATCCTTGGAACAAACTTGGTAGAGGTCCACTAGGAGATGCTACATACCAAATATCAAAGCTCTACACCTTCCCGTTTAAGAGAAAAAGAAATTTAAAGTTTTCCTTCTTTGTTCCTATGTTCGAACTTGTGACCCCTGGGGCAGGGCCAGTTTTGACCCAGGGGCATCATATGAACAAACTTGGTAGAGGTCCACTCTGAGATGCAACATACCAAATATCAAAGCTCCACACCTTTCGGTTTCAGAAAAGAAGAATTTTAAAGTTTTCCTTCTTTGTTCCTATGTTCGAACTTGTGACCCCACGGGCTGGGCCAGTTTTGACCCAAGCAGCATCCTTGGAACGAACTTGGTAGAAGTCCACTAGGAGATGCTACATACCAAATATTAAAGCTTTATGCCTTCCCATTTAAGAGAAAAAAAGAATTAAAGTTTTCCTTCTTTGTTCCTATTTTTAAACTTGTGACCCCCGGGGCTGCGCCAGTTTTGACCCCAAGGGCATCATATGAACAAACTTAGTAGAGGTCTTCTAGGCAATGCTACATACAAAATATCAAAGCTCTACGCCTTCCAGTTTCAGAGAAGATGATTCTTAAAGTTTTCCTTCTCTGTTCCTATGTTCGAACTTGTGACCCCCGGGGCAGGGCCAGCTTTTGCCCCAAGGGCATCATATGCACAAACTTGGTAGAGATCTACTAGAAGATGCTACATACTACATATCAAAGCTCCATGCCTTCCTGTTTCAGAGAAGAAGATTTTCAGTTTTCCCTCTTTGTTCCTATGTTGGAAATTGTGACCCCCCGGGCGGGGCCAGTTTTGACCCCAGGGGCATCTTATGAACAAACTTGGTAGAGGTCCACTAGGAGATGCTTCATGCCAAATATCAAAGCTCTATGCCTTCTAGTTTTAGAGAAGATGATTTTTGAAGTTTTCCTTCTTTGTTCCTATGTTGGAAATTGTGACCCCCGGGGCGGGGCCAGTTTTGACTCCAGGGGCATCATATGAACAAACTTGGTAGAGGTCCACTAGGAGATGCTACATGCCAAATATCAAAGCTCTACGCCTTCAAGTTTTAGAGAAGAAGATTTTTAAAGTTTTCCTTCTTTGTTACTATGCTCAAACTTGTGACCCCTGGGGCGGGGCCAGTTTTGACCCCAGGGGCATCATATGAACAAACTTGGTAGAGGTCCACTAGGCAATGCTACATACCAAATATCAAAGCTCTACGCCTTCCAGTTTCAGAGAAGATGATTTTTAAAGTTTCCCCTCTTTGTTCCTATGTTCGAACTTGTGACCCCCAGGGCAGGGCTAGTTTTGACCCCAAGGGCATCATATGAACAAACTTGGTAGAGGTCCACTAGGAGATGCTACATGCCAAATATCAAAGCTCTATGCCTTCTAGTTTTAGAGAAGAAGGTTTTTAAAGTTTTCCTTCTTTGTTGCTATGTTGGAAATTGTGACCCCCAGGGCGGGGCCAGTTTTGACCCAGGGGCATCATATGAACAAACTTGGTAGAGGTCCACTAGGAGATGCTACATGCCAAATATCAAAGCTCTATGCCTTCAAATTTCAGAGAAGAAGATTTTTAAAGTTTTCCTTCTTTGTTACTATGCTCAAACTTGTGACCCCCGGGGCGGGGCCAGTTTTGGCCCCAGGGGCATCAAATGAACAAACTTGGTAGAGGTCCACTAGGAGATGCTACATACCAAATATCAAAGCTCTGTGCCTTCTAGTTTCAAGGAAGGAGATTTTCAAAGATTTTGCTATTTTTTCCTTTTTGTTGCCATGGCAACCAGAGTTGTGGGTGGAATTCAATTCTTTGAACAATTTTGGTAGAGCTTCACCCAAGGAACATCCCTGCCAAGTTTCATCAAGATTGGCCCAGTGGTTTAGGAGAAGAAGATGTTTAAAGAAATTGTTGACAGACGACGGATGACAGACGACGGACGCCAGACGCAGGGCGATCACAATAGCTCACCTTTAGCATGTTGTGCTAAGGTGAGCTAAAAAGGGCGGCTACTTTTCCATAGGACTCTGAATTTCTCGAGGAATGAATAAAACACTGTGAATTAACCTTTTACCACCCAATCCCAACTTTTAACAACCCCAATGAAAGAGCTTTTTGAAAACAATGAGAGAAAGAGAGAAAATGCTGGTAACCAGTATTTTCTCCTTTTCCAACAATGTTTTCTGCCCCTCCCAAATCAAATTTTAATTTTTCAGTCACACTGGTTTTGTCATCTGCAAATGCTTTCAATTTCAAGTCTGCAAATGCTTTCAATTTCAAGTCTCAAATTTTGTAGTTTGGTAAAGGGTTAAATCACTTTTGTTCAATATTTTGGCTATTGCCAATTCCAAGAGTTTTGAATTACATGTACTTTACACGACAAGAGCATTTTTAATGCGTATTACTCCAACCGTATTGTTTTGCATGTAGGACTTCCCACTTTGTGGTTTGCCTTACGAAAGTCTTTCAGGTAACATGTCCAAAAAGTTGCCTACATCTTCAAAAACGTATTTGTTAACCCTTTACCACACAATCCCAACTTTTAATGACACTGAGGCAGAAACCTTTTGAAAACAATGTTGGAAAAGGAGAAAATGCTGATAACCAGCATTTTCTCCTTTTCCCACAATGTTTTCTACCTTATCCAAGACAAATTCCATTATTTGAGTCACATTTTAATTGTCGTCTGCAAATGCTTTCAATTTAGACCAGTCTAAATTTTTCTTGTGTGGTAAAGAGTTAAATCGCAAACATGACATTGTTAAACTTTTCGCACGACAACAAAGACGATGCTAGGGCTATGGCAATACCTCAACATTTTCTTTGAAAAAAGCTGAGCTAATAAAAATTGTTGTCCTTTTATTCTGAAAGTTAACCCTTTTACTTTTGAGCTACATGTAATTTGCTACCTGCCGGTGCTTTCAATTTGGTCTAATCCAACATTTTCTAGTTTAGTAAGGAGAGATTTGTTTGTTAGTATTGGAGTTTAATGCCATTTTAACAGCTCAGGCCATATTATGGCGGTCAGTGCTGCACCCATGTCAGACCTCCAGATAAAAGGGAGTGATAGTATTCTAAATCCATTATTTCTCTTGAAAACCCTTTGTTGTGTGTACTCATTAGAATTGTCTCATCGAGACAATTCTAATGAGCACCCATAACATAGGGTTTAGTGGAGAGTGATTACTATTTTCAATTTTGAAATTAAAATCACTCCCTCTATCTGGAGCTCTGCATGTGTTTCCTGGCTTTCTCACACCAGTACTGACACAATTTTCTTTCCAAAGCCACTGACTACTTTTCTCACATGTATCAGGTGAGAGGCTAAAAATCGCTGGAAAGAAAGTTTGCCTCAACCAGGTATGGAACTCACATCCACCAGATACACTGACCACTGAGCTAGAGCACTGAGCTGGGCGGTTGAGAGAGAAACAAGATACTCTGTACTGACAAAATGTTAGAAGAAAAAAACTTACCATCCATCAAAAGCCAATGGCCTGTAAGCACCCACACACAAACCAAAAGGAAAGAAAGGAAAAATGACATTAATTCTGCAGCTGTAAATCTCCCACAAAGGCCAAACGACATTCTGAAATGAAAATTTTTCCTCCTGTTTTATTTGTCTGAAAAAAATTGACTACACCTCTTTACCACACAAGCCAAAGTAACAAACCTGAGGAAGAAGCTTTTTGAAAACATTCTGAGGAAAGGAAAAAATGCAGGCCATTTAACAATCATTATTTTGAACGACCGTGGGGAAATTGCCTTTTGAAAACCCTGTGGGAAAAGGAGAAAATGCTGGTAACCAGCATTTCTCTTTTTCCCACAATGTTTTCTACCCTATCAAAGACAAATTCCATTATTACAGTAAGGTTAACCCTTTACTACATGATACTGAGTCTTAATGACCCTGACGAAGGAGGATTTTAAAAATATTGTAAGAAAAGGAGAAAATGCTGGTAACCAGCATTTTCTCTTTTTCCCACAATGTTTTCTACTCTTCCCAAAACAAACTTCAATTTTTCAGTAGCATTTATTTTGTTGTCTGCAAATATGTTCAATTTGGACAAGTCTGAAATTTTGCCGTTTGGTAAATAGTTAACCCTTTACCAGACGACAAAATTTAAGCCTTGTCCAAATTGAAAGCATTTGCAGACAACAACTTCAATGTGGCTCAAATGGTGCAATTCTTCTTTGATAGGGTAGAAAACATTGTGGGAAAAGGAGAAAATTCTGGTAACCAGCATTTTCTCCTTTTCCCACAATGTTTCCAAAAGGCTTCTTCCCCAGGGGCGTCAAAAGGCAGCATTGCGCAGTAAAGGGTTAATACAAATACTGCAAAGACAACTACATGTAATGCAAATACTTTCTATTTAGACAAGTCTAAAATTTTGTCGTCTGGTAAAGAGTTAAATCCTTACAAAACAACAAAATTTTAGACTTACATACCAAAATTGAAAGCATTTGCAGAAAACAAAATAAATGTGACTAAAAATTAAAATTTTGTTGCCAAAAGGATAGAAAAAATTGTTGGAAAAGGAGAAAATGCTTTGTGACCAGCATTTTCTCCTTTGCCCCTAATGTTTACTAAGGATTTCTTTCTCTGTGTCATTTAAACAAAGGATCATGTGGAAGAAGGTTAAATTAATTAAAGCCTCGGGTTGTGTGATAAAGGGTTAAGTTTGTCATCAACAAACAGTTTCAAAATTGGACAAGTCTAAAATTTTGTCATTCTGTTAGATACGTAATGTCTGGATCTTCTTTACTGGGACTAAAATTCTGTCGTTTGTAAATGAGTCGACAATCAACCCTGTGTTTAATTCTTAACTAAACCATCAAGTTGTAGACTAGTCCAAATTGAAAGCAACTGCATATCACATATGAAATTTTTGCTGAAAGGATGGCAATTGCCTGTGAAAGTGTGGAAAACCTTGTAGGAAAAGGAGAAAATGCTGGTTACCAGCATTTTCTCCTTTTTCCACAAGGTTTTCAAAAGGCTCTTTCCTCAGGGTCATTAAAAATTGGGATTGTGTGGTAAAGTGTTAAATGAGAAATAATGCTTTTCAAAATATCATGGTAAAGGTACTTTCCTTCAAAGAAAATCACACAACTGAAACAATATCTAAATCTTTCACAGAAAACAAAATTCTAGACCCGCCCACATCGCATTTGCAGACGACATTAAACTTGGCTCAGACGACAAGATTTTTGCTTGATAGGGTAGAAAACATAGTTGAAAAAGGAGAAGACTCTGGTTACCAGCATTTTCTCCTATACCACCATGTTTTCTACCTTTTCGCAGACAAATCCAAGAATTTGAGCCAGATTTGACTGGTCCTCAGCAAGCGCTCTAAGTAGCGACCAGTCTAAGCTTTCATTCTCTGGGTCATCAAATCACCAGAATACTTGATAAAAGGTCAATTTGTCATCTGTAATTGCTTTGGATTTGGACAGGTCTAAATTTTTTTTGTCTAGTAAAGAGTTTGAAAGAGTTTATGTTTATCCTTTACCAAAAAAAAAAAATCTAGACGTTAAACGACCCCCCCTTCCCAAGGGAAAAATGCTTATGAAAACATTGCTGGAAAAGTAGAAAATGCTGGTAATCAGCATTTTCTACTTTTCCAACAATGTTTTCTACCCTCTCAAAAAACTTCAGTTCATTTATACTACGTTCAGATTTGTCATCTGCAGATGCTTTCAATTCAGACAAGTCTAAATTCTGTCCTTTGCTCAGGAGTTAATAGGGTTTTTCCTTTTTAATTACCAAGATTCACCAGCTGCTGACGGTAATATACATTACTGACTTTGATTACTTTTTTATCAAACGTCACTTTGAAAAATCAATGTACGATATCGAGAGTATTATAGCAGCCTAGAAAATCAATACCACAGTTAGATGTGCCGCCAAAGGGCATGTTCTTTCTCTATCCATGCAAACATGAAATGAGTAAAAAGATAAAAATGTCCGATTGGTGTAATTGGGTCTTTTCTAACTTTGTACCACACAATCCCGAGTTTTCACGACATTGAAAAAGGCTTTTGAAAACATAGTGCGAAAAGGAGAAAATGCTGGTAACCAGCATTTTCTCCTTTTCGCACAAAGTTTTCTACCCTGTCAAATACAAATTCCATTGTTTAAGTCGCATTTGTCGTCTGCATCTGCTTTCAATTCAGACCAGTCTAAAATTTTGTTGTTTGGTAAAGTGTTAAGCATTTACTGCACAATCCCAACCATCAGAAAGAGAGATTTGAAAACACTGTGGGAAAAGGACAAAATGCTGCTTATAAGCATTTTTTTCCTTTCCCAAACTGTTTTCTACCCTTTCAAAAACATTTTACACCATTTGAACCACATTTAATTTGTTGTCTGCAAATCCTTTAAATTTAGAAAGGTCCAAAATTTTGTCTTATGGTAAAGGGTAAAATGGAAATTGGTATTTTATACTGTTTTTAGCCTCACCACTGCAACAGTTCACTTACATGAATAATTTTCTAGGTTTCATTTGGCTAGGGCTTTGTAGTGCCTTGCCAAAGATAACTCCCACACGGTGAGCAGGAATTGAATAAGAATAAGGAAGGATCTGACATCTAAGATCAACTGCACACAGATTGATGTTGTCGAAAAAACTGAATCCTTTAACGCAAAATGCCGCCTTTTAATGACCCTGGGAGGAATGCCTTTTGAAAACATTGTTAGAAAAGGAGAAAATGCTGGTTACCAGCATTTTCTCCTTTTCCCACAATGTTTTCTACCCTGTCGAACAAAAATTGCACCATTTGAGCCACACTAAAATTGTCGTCTGCAAATACTTTCAATTTGGATAAGGCTAAAATTTTGTCGTCTGGTAAAGGGTTAACCTTTTACAACGCAATTCCGAATTTTAGCAACCCTGAAAGAGAAGGATATTGAAAACAGAGTGGGAAAAGGAGAGAATGAAAAGGATGAAAAGAAAAAAATGCTGGTAACTAGCAATTTTTTCTTTTTGCCGCAATGTTTGCAATCCTTTGTAAGTCAAATTATACCATATTAGCCACATGTACTTTGTTGTCTGCGTATTAGCCATGCCCTGGCAGAACAGGGTTCAGTCTACAGACAAGTCCAAATTGAAAGCATATGCAGACAACATTTTAAATGTAGCTCAAAACATAACATTTGTCTCTTAACTCTACCAAACGACAAAATTTTAGACTGGTCCAAATTCTAAGCAGTTGCAGATGACAAAATAAATGTGACTGAAAAATTGAAATCTGTTTCTGGAAGGGTAGAAAACATTGTGGGAAAAGGAGAAAATGCTGGTTACCAGCATTTTCTCCTTTTCCCACAATGTTTTCAAAAGGCTTCTCTCTCAGGGTCGTTAAAAGTCGGGATTGTGTGGTAAAGCATCTCAATGATGCCTTATACCAAGCAAGTCATCATCATATGAGTGATGCTCTGGCAAAAGGGGGCTTAATGCATCTCCATGATGCATGATACTGATCAAGCGATCACATTCTGGATCTATTATAGTCACTTTTTTTAACAACCTACGTAATCATGAGGTAGACCATTTCTTGGACATAGAGAAAATTAACCAAAAGCGAAAGGTTTTGGCCCAGGCTGACCTGGGTCAATACTTTTCGCAGATACACGAAGCCCCTTTTTCACAGAGCATGGCTCATATAATTATGGATCCATAAAATCCATTGTCTAACAAATGACTGATTCATGAGGCAGACTGATTCTTGGACAGACAGAAAATTGACCAAGTGAAAAGTTTCAGCCCAGGTCAGCCTGTGCAGGCTGACCTGGGTCGATACTTTTTCGCAGATACATGAAGCCCCTTTATCACAGAGCATGGCTCATATAACTATGGATCCATAAAATCCATTGTCTAACAACTGACTGATTCATGAGGCAGACTGATTCTTCAAGCTTCAACCCAGGTCAGCCTGTGCAGGCCGACATGGGTCGATACTTTTTGCAGCTGCACCCCCCTCCTCAAAGATCATGGCTTATATATTTTAACTCTTTACCAAACAACAAATTTTAGAACAGCCCATATTGAAAGCAGACGACAATTTAACTGTGGCCCGAATGATGGAATTTGTTTATAATAGGATAGAAAATATTGTGGGAAAAGGAGAAAATGCTGGCAATCAGCATTTCTCCTTTTCCCACAATATTTTCTTACCCATCAAGGCCAAATTTTGTCATTCTGGCCACCCTAAATTTGTTGTCTGCAAATGCTTTCAATTTGGACCAGTCTAAAATTTGTTGTTTGGTAAAGAATTTAAGGCCTTTTTCTTCAGGGTTAAAAAAACCCACAGGATTGTGTGATGAAGGGTTGAATATTCCGCTCGATGACAAGTTAAAAGATGATCAGTACTGATTGTCGCTGTTAGACAAACCATCCCATGTGTTTTTACCAACCTGAGGCAAAAGCTTTTGAAAACTAAAATGCTGGTTATCAAAATATCTGAGTCATGCTCTGGCAAAAGGGGGCTTAATGCATCTCCGTCGTGCATGTTACCAAACAGGTGATCACATGATTAAAGGTTCATAAAATCCATTGTGTCTAACAACCGACTGAATCATGCAGTAAACTGGTCCTTGGACATGTAGAGAATTGACCAAGAGCAAAAAGTTTCGGCTCAGGTCAGCCTGCGCTGACTGCGCAGGCTGACCTGGGTCAATACTTTTTGAAGATGTAATAAACCCCCTTTTCACAGAGCATGGCTCACTTTTTCTTTTCCCTCAATGTTATCTATTCTCTCTATGAACTTATACAACCCTTTGCCACGCATCCCAGTCTTTTAGCGATTCTTAGAAGAAAAGCTTTCGAAAACGCTCTGACCTAGTATTTTCCACCCTACCAAAGACAAATCCCAACGTCTCTGCCACATTTTATTTTGCAGTCTGCCTTTGCTTTTAACCCTTTACCAAGCAATCCCTGGTTTTCATGACTCTGAGAAAGAAGCTTTCTGAAAACATTGTGGGAAAAGGAGAAAATGCTGGTAACCAGCATTTTCTCTTTTTCCCACGATGTTTTCTATCCTTCCCAAAACAAATTTAAATTTTTGAGTCACATTAGTTTTGTCGTCTGCAAATGCTTTCGATTAGAACCAGTCTAAAATTTTGTTGTTTGGTAAAGAGTTAATTTGGACAAGTCTAAGGTTTTGCTGTCTGGTAAAGAATAAAACTACCTTTAACTAGTTGTTGCAAATGCTTCTTGGCTTAATTTGTTTGTTTGTATTGGAGTTTAACCCTTTCCCAAACAAGCCCTGGTTTTCACGTGTCTGCAGTACAAGTCTTATGAAAACACTGTGGGAAAAGGAGAAATTGCTCGTAACGAGCAATTTCTCCTTTTCCCACAGTGTTTTCTACCCTTTTTTGAGAACTTTCTGCCATTTTCATCAAATTTAAAATTGTCGTCTGCAAACTCTTTTAATATGGACCAGTCCAAAATGTGTCATTTGGGAAAGGGTTAATGCAAACTGATGTAATATTGCGGCCAGCGCACCTAAGCATGTGTTTCCTGGCTTTCTCACACCAGTACTGACAAAACTTTCTTTCCAAGCCAATGACTACTTTTTCACATGCATCAGAGGTGAGAGGCAAAAAATTGATCGTAAAGAAAGTTTACCACCTGCAACCACCAGGTCACATGTCAAGATACACTAAGCACACAGTCTGGCTCTTCTAGGCAAAAAATGATTTGTTACAAAAAAGGTACAGATGTCATTTCCATGACTGGACAAGGCAGTGGACTATTGTCGTAAAATGCAAATTCAGTTTACCCAAGATTCCCTGTCCTCATTTAAACCAAAACAATGTAACAGAGGGCTACACTCTCATTTCTTATCAGGAAACAGCTTGTGTCCTGATTGCAGCCATTATGAGAAGAAAATGGTATTCAACTCTTTACCAAACAACAAAATTTTAGACTGGTCCAAATTGAAAGCATTTGCAGACGACAATATGAATGTGAATGAAAAACTGAAATTTGTTTTAGGAAGGGTAGAAAACATTGTGGGAAAAAGAGAAAATGCTGGTTACCAGCATTTTCTCCTTTTCCCACAATGTTTTCAAAAGCCTTCTTCCTCTGGGTTGTTAAAAGTCGGGACTGTGTGGTAAAGAGTTAAATCCTATATAAAACAATCCTCGAGTAAGATGACCTATGAGAACATTGTGAGAAAAGGAGACAATTCTAGTAACCTGCATTTTCCACTCTTTCAAAGACAGATATGTATTGATTAAAATTTATTTTCTTATCTGCAAAAGCTTACTATTTGGAAAATTCTATAATTTTGTTGTTACCAATTTCAAACTTGTCCAAGATCTCATCAAGGTAAACATAATTTCATGCTTTAATGAGTTTTAGGCTGAAAATGTGGCCCCTAGAGTGCACACAAGGTTTTTCTAAGATTTGGCCCTGTGACTTACTTTTTGATCCGACATGACCCAATTTCAAACTTGTCCAAGCTATCATCAAAACAAACATTCTGACCAAGTTTCAAGAGCATCAGGTTAAAAATATGGCCTCTAGGGTGCACACAAGGTTTTTCTTAGATTTAGCCCAGTGACCTACTTTTTGATCCGATATGACCCAATTTCACACTTGTCCAAGATTTTATCATGACAAACATTCTGACCAAGTTTCATGCATATTTGACCGAAAATGTGGCTTCTAGAGTGCACACAAGGTTTTTCTAAGATCTGGCCCAGTGACCTACTTTTTGACCCAACATGACCCACTTTCGAACTTGTCCAAGATATCATCAAGACAAACATTCTGACTAAGTTTCAAGAGTATCAGGCTGAAAATATGGCCTCTAGAGTGCACAAAAAGTTTTTCTAAGATTTAGCCCAGTGACCTATTTTTTGACCCGACATGACCCAATTTCAAACTTGTCCAAGATATACCATTAAGGCAACCATACTTACATGCTTTCATGAGTTTCAGGCTGAAAATGTGGCCTCTAGAGTGCACACAAGGTTTTTCTAAGGTATGGCCCTGTGACCTACTTTATGACCCGACATGACCAAATTTCGAAGTTGTCCAAGATATCATCAAGACAAACATTCTGACCACGTTTCAAGAGTATCAGGCTGAAAATGTGGCCTCTGGAGTGTACACAAGGTTTTTCTAAGGTTTAGCCCAGTGACCTACCTTTTGACCCGACATGACCCAATTTCGAACTTGTCCAAGATATCATCAAGGTAAACATACTTTCATGCTTTCATGAGTTTCAGGCTGAAAATGTGGCCCCTAGAGTGCACACAAGGTTTTTCTAAGATTTGGCCCTGTGACTTACTTTATGATCCGACATGACCCAATTTCAAACTTGTCCAAGATATCATCAAAACAAACATTCTGACCAAGTTTCAAGAGCATCAGGTTAAAAATATTGCCTCTTGAGAGCACACAAGGTTTTTCTTTAGCCCAGTGACCTACTTTTTGACCCGACATGACCCAATTTCGAACTTGTCCAAGATTTCATCAAGACAAACATTCTGACCAATATTCATGCATATCTAACTGAAACTGTGGCCTCTAGCGTGCAGACAAGGTAAAATGTTGACTCCGCATGACGGATGCCGGACACAGCACAATCACAATAGCTCACCTTCAGCACTTTGTGCTCAGGTGAGCTAACAATGTAGAAAATGGAGCAGTTGCAGGTAACAAAAATATGTTCTCCTTTTCCCATGTTTTTCACGCTTTGAGAGAGAATAACAACATTCAATGTTTTCATTTTTTTTCGTAAGGTTACTGTTTGTGCAATTTACAAGGTTTTTGTATGTCTACATTAAAGATTCATCATTTTCAGCCAGTTTTTACCCATTCCATCTTCACATTATCAAACTATAACCATTCTTGTATCTTAATGCCAAACGTTGCCCCTGATGATTGCAAGGTTGCAGAGATTGCGACCGATAGAAAATGCATTTCATTATATTGGGGACATTCAAGAAATCACTGTTGTGACGTTTCCAGCTTTAAATCATAGATTTCCAATATATGAGCCTTGCTCTGTGAAAAAGGGGCTTAATGTGTCTCCTTGATGCATGATACCAAGCAAGCAATCACATAATTATGGATCCACAATAACCACTTTTTTTTTTTTTTTTTTTAACAACGAACTGAATTATGGTGTAGAATGGTTCTTTGACACATTAAAAATTTACCAATAGTAAAAAGTTTCGGCCCAGGTCAGCCTGCGCGGACTGCCCAAGCTGACCTGGGTCAATACTTTTCGCAGACGCATTAAGTCCTCTTTTCACAGAACATGGCTCATATGTATTTATCCCTTACACAATATATCATCAGTTATTTATCCATGTTTACACAGATAACTAAATTTTGAACCATTCTACAGTCTATCAAAGTGTTACAGCATTTTGTCTCTCTGGCTGTACGGGCATATCTTTAAGCTTTACAGCTAGAGACTACACAATCATTTCACCAGCAAAACAATCCATTTTCAAATTAAAATATGCATCAATAGCTGAAGAACTTTTTTCAATGAGTGTTTCAAATTGATTTTTTAACAATGGCATTAAAAGCTCACCAAAATGAAAGAAACAATAGACATTCTACAAAATAACAAAGTTTCAAATCACTCGCTTTTTTCCATTAACCCTTTCCCAAACAAGCCCTGGTTTTCACGTGTCTGCAGTACAAGTCTTTTGAAAACACTGTGGGAAAAGGAGAAATTGCTCATAATGAGCAATTTCTCCTTTTCCCACAGTGTTTTCTCCCCTTTTTGATAACTTTCTGCCATTTTCATCAAATTTGAAATTGTCATCTGCAAACTCTTTCAATTTGGACCAGTCCAAAATTTGTTGTCTGGGAAAGGGTTAAAGCATGGCCATCAATAATACAAGCACATTTGAATTTGACATACAAATAAAACAATGGCCAAAAAGTACTGGTCAAAATTTTTTTTCACGACATACTCTTTACCACATGGTAAAATTTTATACTTATTCAGAGCTCCTGATAAGCGGGAGTGATGGTATTCTAAATCCATTATTTCTCTTCGAAACCCTATGTTGTGGCTACTCATTAGAATCGTCTCGACGAGACAATTCTAATGAGTACCCATAACATAGGGTTTAGTCGTGAATAACTAATATTTTCAATTTTTCAATCAAAATCACTCCCTCTATCTGGAACTCTGCTTATTTGCAGAGGACAACTAAAATGTGGATCAAATGTGAATAAAACATTGTCAGAAAGGGAGAAAATGCTGGATACCTGCATTTCCTGCCTTTCCTATAATATTTTCAAAAGCCATAACTCTTGGCCAGACAACAAAATTTCAATCTTATCCAAATTGAAAGATTTCAGAAACGACAAATGTCAGTAATCAAAATTAATTTTGATAGTTTTGAAAACATTGTGGGAAAAAGGATAAAATGCTCATTTCCAAAATTTTCTCCTTTCCCTACAATGTTTTCAAAAACATTCTTTTAGAAACTCAGAATCATGTGGTAAGTAGTTCAACCACAAACTTGTTAATCCTTAACCCTTTACCAAACGACAAAATTTTAGCCTTGTCCAAATTGAAAGCATTTGCAGCTGACAGTTTCAATGTGGCTAAAATGGTGCAATTTTTCTTTGATAGGACAGAAAACATTGTGGGAAAAGGAGAAAATGCTGGTAACCAGCATTTTCTCCTTTACCCACAATGTTTTCAAAAGCCTTCTTTCTCACATGTGGTTAAAAGATGGCATTGTGCCATTAAGGGTTTTTAAGTGATACGAATAATTTTACTCACTTTTGACCTGTGGAACATGGTCGCATAAGATACTGGCACATGGGAAGGAGGAGAAATGCAAATGCTACTGTGGCTAGAACTGAAAATAGAGGACCAGTGAAATCTATAAACATGGTCGCACATGATACTGATAAGATACTGGCACATGGGAAGGAGGAGAAATGCGAATGCTACTGTGGCTAGAAGTAGGTTATATATTGAGAGAGTGAGGAAAAAATGCCATTGCATCGCATTGCATCGCATCGCATTGCATCCCATTGCATTGCACTCTACGACCTTTACACTCTACGACCTTTGCACTCTATGACCTTTACACTCTACGACCTTTCTATTCATCATCATCATCATCATCATCATTATCATCATCATCCCCTCCCCTCCCCATATTACCCCCTGTGCAAAAAATCCCTCTCCCCATCCCACTATTTACCCTTTATTACCCCCTGAGCAAAAAAAAATCTCTTCATCCCCTCCCCTCCCATGTGTGTGTGTGTGTGCATGTTCAACATTAACGGCAACATTTAAATAAAATAAAAAATAATAAAAAAGGACGAGTGACGAAAAAAAAGATTTTACAATTCATGATTTTGAGGCATTTTGGAGTAACAATGAAAGCTCATTTCATACTGGTTTATATAAAGTTAAATATTCTAATATTGGAATTTTAAAAATTGAAATAGATGATCCTGTTTATTTAAAAGAAGAATTACTCCCCACAAAAACATTTCATGTAACAAAATGTGTTATCTGCCTTGGTAAAAAACCAAATATCTTATTTTGTGACTGTGGTCATTTATGCTTATGTGAGAAATGTGACATATTAAATGAAAATTCAAACATATGCCCTCTTTGTAAAACAAAAAATACAATAAAGAAAATAAAATAATTTAAGTAAATTATTTTATTAAGTAAGAAAAGATGAGTGCGCCGAATTTAAATAAATGCCATGAATGTTTAGTAAATTATACTAACCTTTATCTAGCCCATTGTGGTCATTCTTCTATATGTGATGATTGCAGAATACCACAAGAACTTAATATTTGCCCCGTTTGCAAAATTAGTTGCCCAAAATGCAGGGCAGAATGTATCGCATGCATAAATAGAAAAAAGAAACCTGTACTTAAAAATTTACCAGAAAAACAGATAAAAGACCTAGAGAAGGTAATAATAAACTAGAGGCGCTTGAGCGCCTGTATCGCTCCACAGGCCTGATATTTCTATAATGGCGAAAAGAAGTTTTTAACAATTACCATTCAATCCTGCATTTTAGCTCACTAAAGAAATCAAAGTACTGATAGTACTGAAGGCCAGGAAATCTAGTGATCTGTAATCTCTAAAGAACGAAGGATACGAACTCACACGAGACCTCATTTTCTAATTATCACTACCATACAGACAATCAGGCCAATTCAATTATGCCAAAAGAATTCATTGGTAAAGGGGTACTGTCACGCATAATATGGAATAATACAATAATCAACAGGAAAAATTAAATTAATGCAAAAAAAAAAAAAAAAAAGCAGTGCTCAGAAGCCAGATTCTATAATTAAACCGAAGCAAACAGTGGATACCAACGCTCAGCTATAGGGTGTATGATAATGGCTTTAAAAATTTCTAAGTCGAAAAGGGGCTTAAATCAAGCAAATTTATTTTTGAGTTATTTGCCTTATTGGTTAAGGTTGGTCTTTATGAAAACGCACATATATTCCAAGTTTCAAATAAATATCGTCAATGATAAGAAAGATAAGACACAATTTAAAATTGGACACAACGCGAATACCAATGCTTAATATCGCGAACGCAGGGCAGGGTGATGTCAATACATCGCAGTTTTGTTCTCAAACAGTCGATCTAAATCTATTCTTTTGACTAAATCATACAAAGACGTCCACTAGCCCTTCTCGTCCCATTAGAGAGGGGGAGAGAGAGAGAGAGAGATTCCAACGACGGCTTCTGGCGCTTAAAATGAATTTGCACATTCGGGATGTATTTCAAAATAAATATTCTTAAACTTTCATTTCTCCTTTTCAAACAATGTTTCGGAAACTACCAGTTATGTGAATGAACTTCTAGGTATGTAAATGTGATGAATAACTGATAAATTAAAACCTATTTTTTAAACACACCTTTTATTTTCAAATAATTTTGTTTGAAAGTTAAAAAATGTCCAAGGATCGCACAACACTTTCATGATTTCTAATCAATCAACACTCGTCACAAAAAAAGAATATAAGCAGATAACATGGTTGATTATCAGAAAATGTAGACAGAACAAAAAATTCTTATTTTTCCATAATGTTTGCCTATTCTATTTCTGCATATTTCTTAATTCTATCGATTTTTTTTACAAACATATAGAGAAAATCAAGTTCAGTTCTAAATGATTAAAAGAAACTGATAATAAATGCAGTTAATACACCAATAATCTCATTCAACTATCGACATTTCCATGGAAAATCGTATATCTCAATCTTTTCACCAGGCCAAGGAGATGCGGTGTGCGGTTCCCTTTGATCTTTATTTGAAACGTGGACAGTAACTAGCAAGTGACAATGGAAACTAAAACTAGAAAACTGGTTCTCGGGTTTTTCCCTCGCGCTAGTACACTAGAAAGTGATATCAGGGGCTGTAATCATGTCTATAATACGAGAGGATTTCAGTATCCAATCACAGTGATGGAAAAGTTAGTTGAGGTTAAATGTACACCGAATAAGTCTGTACACCGAATAAGTCTGATGTCAGTCATAATACGGCAACGCCTTAATTCACAGTTCCTGACAAGATTTGTGTAACTATAAACTCCGCCCATAGGCGGTATCGGATAAAAATAGACATCGGACTTAAACGGTGTACAGACTTATTCGGTGGACGTTTAACTTTTACCTGGAAAAGTTATTGACCGTCTGTTGTGTATTCAACAGGGACACAACCCTTAAAACACACTCGTCGGTTATTAAAGGGCTGTAATACCCTTGCAATTCCATAGCACTATGCAGATGTCGGAAAGCTTTGAGGAAAGGAAAACATTCACGCCGTGTGATAAGCGATCTCTGTACTTACGAAACTAGTTGTTTTGGCGGACTCAGCGATATAGAGTGGACACACCGTTCAACATTTTGTCTGAAAGTAGTCCGGCAAAGTCAGCTTACGATCGCTATAGGCAAGGGAATCCCTTGAGAGGGATTCCCTGGCCTAAAAAGGTATGGAAAAAACTTGTGAGAAAAGAAGAAAAAAATGGTAACCAGCATTTTCTTAGTTTCCCACAATAATTTCTATCCTTTTTTATATATGTCTTACTAATTTGAAGATATGATGTCTGCAACAGGTCCTTTCACAAACCATTTTGGGTGGGGAAACATCAAAATATAGAAAATATGTCTTTCTCAGGGTCGTTAAAAGTTGTGATTGTGTGGTAAAGGG
The DNA here is from genome assembly GCA_945859785.2 of Tridacna gigas. Lineage (NCBI taxonomy): Eukaryota > Metazoa > Mollusca > Bivalvia > Cardiida > Cardiidae > Tridacna > Tridacna gigas. The sequence continues at coordinate 53,893,782 of OX244042.2, forward strand.
GTAATCTAAAAGAACAGCTAGGAGGGCAAATGAATGAATGTTATAGCAATATAGATCAACTTACATCAATACACCAGATAGAATGAAATATGCTGGCATACAATGAACACCTAATCCCTAATAATCAACTTTTCACAGTTAGAATGTCTTCTGTGGCAAACAACACAAAATGGTCTACAAATGCATTTACATAAATCAAATATCCTGCTCCAGGGCACAGATTAATTCTGGTGTACTGAAGTTGCGGGATCAGTTTGACTGGGTAACATTAATGCCTTATCACAAATGTAAAGCCCTGTCCCACTGTGTACCAGGTCACCAGGATTTACACCCCTTCTCTGTCCACTCTGCATTTACTCATTAGTAGGTCAACAAACCTTTACCAGAACTAATAAAAGTGCAGAGGTTCTCTTGTTCTATATCAAAAGGACTATAAAGTACCTACAACATGGGGGTTTTGTTATTAAAATACTTTTTCTTTTTTATCTTGGCATGGTTACTCAGGCTTAGTAATAAGGCAAAATTGAAAAGCTCAAGTTGTGAAAGGTGCTCAAGCTTTTATCTTATTTATGGCCAGTGATATTTCATTACTAGTACTAACTAACAGCATATCATTGGAGTAAATTGTGATCTTAATACCAAGGAAAATGTGTGGGCTTAAATAGGACAGCCCTGACTAGGTCAAGTCAATCCAATTTTATTCCTTTTTCTTTGTTAGTCGATAAAACTAACACAATAAATAGTTTTGGAGAAGAACATTTTTTTGAAATATAAGCCTTGTCTATAAAAAAATGTGTTTTTAGGTGCATCATTTTTTTAAAAGGAATTTGGTATACAACCACCATAGAAACAATTTGGCAGACAACCACCATAGGAACTTACCTGCAAAACAACAATGAAATCCAATGAATAGTTTTAGAGAAGAAATTTTTCAAAGATTTTACTTTATACCATAAAAGGAAAATGAGTCTCCCATAAAAGCCATGTTTTTTGACAGATCATTTTTTTTTAAAGGAATTCTGTAAACCTGTATCTAAGGAACATTCCTGCAAAATAATAATGCTATCCAAATAGCGGTTTGGGAGGAGAAGATTTTTAAAGGTTTTTTACTTTGGTTGCCATGGCAACCAGAATTCTTCATGGAACACAATTATTTGAAGGAATTTGAAAGAGGACCACCAAAGGAACATTCCTGTGAAATTTGGTAAAAATCCAGTCAATAGTTTCTGAGGAGAAGTTTTTTAAAGAAAAAGTTTATGGACGCACGCACGGACGAACGGACGGACGGACGGACGCACGACGGACACAACGCCATGACAATAGCTCGCTGGCCTTCGGCCAGTGGAGCTAAAAAGCATATAACTTATTTTCCAAAAAGCATTTTTCCTTCTAAGTTTATATTTTTAAATGTATAAGAAACTAAAGAATATTTTGAAAATCTCCATAAAGGTATACCAGCTTTCTATTATCTTATTTCATTAAAAAAATATGATCATGATATTTTTTCAACCCTTTGGTTAGGGTTAGCAAAAGAAACCGAAAAAAAGGTAGGTTTTTTTTGGTGTGATGTTAGACCAGACCAAGAAGAAAAAATCAGTTATTTTAAAAGACAAATTAGTCATTGTTATTTTACTGATTCAATATATCAACCTGGATTTTATGGTAGGACATTTGGTTTATTCCCTTTTATAGAATTTGCAACAAGAAATGATGATTTATCACAAGACTGTACTGCTTCATCAGATGATACTAGTGATTTATCAGATGATAATAATGATTTATCAGATGATGATTCATCAGATGATAGTGCAATCGTTAATGAAATAGAGACCTTTACATATCCAGAATGCGTCATTTGCACAACAAATAAACCAAATATCTTATTTTGCAACTGTGGCCATATCCCAATATGCGATAGTTGCAACAACTTACAAGCAATAACTAAGTGCCCCATTTGTAGAACTAAAATTACAATTATAAGAAAAATACAATAAAGAAAATAAAATAATTTAAGTAAATTATTTTATTAAGTAGGAAGAGATGACGAGTGTAATTACTAAAGAAGGTAATGTAAAATGTCAAAAGTGTCAGTTAAAAAACACTTTTCTTATGGCTTGTGGCCATGCTAGTACCGTATATGTTTTGGCTGCAAGTGCGGTCATGGTTGTATTTATTGTCCTGGTTGCGGAAATAGTCGCGGAACTAGTTGTTTCATATGTCAGGCAAAATGTATCTCATGCATAAATAGAAAAAAGAAGCAAGTGTTTAAAAATTTTCGAGAGAAAGAAATAAAAGACATAGAGGAGATATTAGTAAGAAAGTATATAACTTATTTCCCAACAAAAATTAACAATAACAATTTTATATTTCTAAACTTAAATAGCGAAAATTTTTATTGTAATCGTAATTTTTTCACTATCTTGCCTACATTCTATTATCTTTACTCAAAGAGATTAACAAGGGTAACCAAATCTTCTTGCTCCATGTGGGTTGGGTGTACCAATGAAATCCAATCAACAACAGGTTATTTATTAGCAAGTACAAGATTAAACCAAAATGAAATTATTTCATCTTTAAAAAAAGAATTTATCAAATGTAGGAAAAGTATTGATTTTCCTAATTGCCCTTAACTTCAATTTACAAAAAAAGAAAAATATTTGTGTGGGTTACCATGCTATACTGTATTTTTAAAACATGAATCAGAAGAAAATGTAAGTAAAATAAAAGTGTCAGAAGCATTTAAAACAAAATTAAAAGAACTACTGACTAACAAGGTTGCCTTTACACCGTTTTATAATACACGTAAAAGATGTATAGAATTTCCAAAATTACAAAATGTAACCAAAGATAACATTTATGAAGTTTTTAAATATGCAACAGCATATTTTTATTATGAGTTTAGTAAAATTTGGTTTTTACAAAACAGTACACTTTATGATGATTATTTATATTTCAATCTAGAAACAGATTTAAATCATAATATGGATATAATTCGCCTTTTTGGTGACGGACAAGGTGAAAGTGTATTAGAACAATATAAAGATATTATAAAAAATTTTTCAAAAGGAGGTATAGTTTTACCTTTTCAATACTCTTCAACAAAACTTTCTTTACGTTTTGAAATAGAATCTGAAGAAGAAAGAATATTATTTAATTCTTATTTTGTTTGTGTGGGTGACTGTTATGAATATAGTGATGATCCAGAAGTTGGATTGGTATTTAGTTCCAGAAACCAACCTTCGTCAACAACCATTAATGGATATGAGACCTTTTCTTTACCAGAATGCGTCATATGCCTTAGTGAAAAACCAAATATCTTATTTTGCAGCTGTGGTCATATACCAATATGTGCTAGTTGTGACAATGCTAAAATAACAACTAAGTGCCCAGTTTGCAGAACTAATAATCAAATTATAAGAAAAATATAAATATTTAACCTTTTTACTAGGTTAAATATTTTTTATTCTATATTTTGTAATTCATAAAGTTCATCAGTCATTTCTTTTGATATATCACAGTGTGCTTTAATAACCAAGTCTTTAATTTTTTTTATTTCTTTTTCACAATTTCTATTGTTAAAATTACTTTTATAAAAATCAAGAAATCTTAAAACTTGACCTGTTGCAAAATTAAAAACATCAAAGGCAAAACTAATACTTTTTTCTTTCTGTGCTAAATCAGTTTCTTTCAATTTTTTATTTATAATATCCGTTGTTTTATGTATTTCATCTTCATCTTCTTCTTCTTCTTCATAGTTAATTTTACTTTACCGAATATTCTTAGATCATCTTCATCCATCCCTTGCTCTGTTTCTTTTATTAGCCTTTCTTTATCTTCTTGATTTGCATTAAGGTATATTTCTGCTTCTTGTTGAATATACTTGTGCAAATTTAAGTAATCATCTAAAATACTATCTTTATCTTCTTTTTCAAGAATAAACTTTTCTGTTCCTTTGTAAATAATTTGGTTTGGAACACTATTTTTATAATGTTCTTCTTTATAGTATTCAACTACTTCCTGAATTGCAAATAATTCAGACCTATGTATGTTCATATCAAATCTTGGCATATAAAACCAACGCATTTTTATTTATATAATATTTTTTTTAAAGTATTTTTCTATTTCTTTTTCATAATGATTTTTTAAAAGATTAACAACTTCTGTTTCAATAATATCAAAAATGTAATCTATCTCTTTTTCACAATTTATTCTGTTAACATCACACTGGAATAAACTTGTAAGTTCAGAAAGATCATTTTTTACTCTTTCTAATTTTGAATAAACAAGACAGGCAGCACTAACGTTATCACGTATAAATGTTTTTTCAAATTCACCACTCATTTTATTAATACTAAATATTTTTAAAGAAATTTTACAAATCCAACTCTACCAATAATGTCACATATGAGTTTCTTGCATCAGGGTTATTAGTCCTTGTTATAAAGTTAATAACATCACATTGGTTTACTTCTAAAGGTGGTTCAAAAACAGCACAACTACATTTTTCATCAACATTTTTTATTAAAGAGTTGGCAATCTGTTCAACTCCATTTATAACAATATTAACTTTTACCTCTTCCTGCAAAATTTTTCCCCTTTTACCAACTACCATTAAAGACCCTCTTAAAATTCTACCAGGAGCAGACATACAATAACCTCCAACTCCATGATCTCTTCCTGAGCTTCCATTACCAAAAGAAAACTCATACTCACCATTTGCTAATGCCCCTTGTTCCTCTGCATGAATGCTTATGATAGGTTTAGGGCCTATGAGAGAAGGAAGTGATACTTTATTATCAACATAGGATTTTGTTGCTAAATTTGTGGTAGCTGCATTAACAAATGCATCTACATAATACTTATTTACTGCTTGACTATTTTCTATTGGTGTACCAAGGTTAGTAATTCTTCGTCCACCCATAGATACATCACCACTTGCTAAATAACCCCCTGGCCCACGAACAAAAGCCCTATTTGCACCATCCACATAATTTTTCGTAGCAACATCTTGCGGTTCTGCAGGATCTATTACACCAGTTAAAGTATATCCCCGCATATTTATATTACTAACAGCAGAAAAAGAACCATCATGTTGTTGAACTATAGCTCTACCACTACTATCAACATAATTTTTAGTAGCAACTTCATTTGAGTTTTCCGGTTCTTTAACATTTTTAATAGTATTAAAATTAATATTTAAATATCCTTGCACATTAAATCCTCCATTCTCAACTATCATTCCTTTAGCACTATCAACATAGTTCTTTGTAGCAACATCTTGTGGATTTACTGGATTACTAATCCTGGTTAGTATATTTCCATTCATATTTAAAGAACCGGTAACAGCAGTTGTTCCATCTTTACGTAAAAAATTATTACTTATATAACTAAGTGACACACCGCCACTAGTTGTTTTTTGTTCATCCATTCCACCAAATTTATCAACTGGCATTTTTTAATATTGCTAAAAAAGTTTATTTAGCACATTTTGGAATGTCTCACCTAAGTCCAACTCTTTTAAAACAAATAAGCATAAATGACCACAAATTACTTCCCCTGCTTGTTGAATTTGGTCAGTATTGTAATGTATTGGACTTTTTAAATAATCTATAATTTCAAGTGGTGGTTGAATACCATAACTGTCAAAATAGATTTTTGTTTTTCCATTTTTAAACCATGCTACCCAATGTGTGCCTGGCCCACCTGCATCATCAAGATTCAATATTCCACATTCTTTGTTTTTTGGTACATCAGGTAAAGCATCACGTAAAAATACTCCTCTAAAATTTTTTATTCCTAATTTTTTTACTGCTTCCTCTATTTCAAAATTACTTAAAGGTCTGTTTGGTAAAATTATATTATGAATTGCAATATTAACACTCATTTTTTATTCCATCATTTTTTTTATAACTCTATCTTCTAACCAAGTTAATATAGCAGGGTCACCTTTCCATTTAACTAATGATTTTTTGGTATCTTTATCTTTTTCAACAATACGATCAATTTCAAATGAGGTTTGCTCAGTTTTTTGTAATTCTGGTTCGTAAAATGTTCCTATTATTTCTTCTCCAGCAAGGTCTTTTATTTTATACGTCACAGGTGATGTATATCTTATTTCTGAAACTGTAAAAACTTCATCTGTCCATCTTTCAGTATATCCCTTTTCAAAATGCTTTTTATCAACAGCTAACCTTACTTTATCACCAACAGAAAACTTTGTTTTAGTATACTTCCCCTTTGCCTCACTATAATCAGGATATAGGGCTTTAAAAACTTTATTTTCATTCTCCTTTTTACTTGCTTCAATTGGTGTCATCTTAATAGAAGAATGTTCTGTTTTGTTATATTCTTCAACAAGTTTTGGTAATACATCCATATACCTCTTTGTTCCATTAGCAGTAAAATATTTCCACATTTTTTCCTTCATCGTTCTAATCCATCTTTCAATAATACTTGATTTTTCCTTATTTTCAGTTGAATATATTTCTATTAAATTCTTAACATCTTTGTTATAAAATTCTCTTCCTTTATCCACCCATAATTTCTCTGGCTTTCTTTCCTTAAAAATACTTTTAAACGCTTCTGCAACTGATTTACCACTTTTGTTTTTTAATGGGATAATCCACCCATACTTTGAAAAGATATCAATAACAACAAGAAGAAATTTTGTACCATTATTCACTTTTGAATGTGCTTGCATGTCTATCAAATCTGCTGCCCATATCTTATCCAAACCTTTTACCATAACTCTTCTTTTTCTTAATTTTCTTTTTACTGGTTTGTGTAATTCTTCTGCTAAATCAATCATGTCAAATTTTTTTTTTTAATTCCCATTCCAAATCTTTTTTTGGTTCCTATTAATGAAGAAACTAAACCTCTTTCCATTTTTTCCTTAATAGAAGGATTGTAAATTCCTTTTAATTCTTTTAGCATATTAGCATCACAAACAGAATTTCTTGTTGCAGTATCATCATGTTTTAGATAACAAATATCATGGTGATATGCTGCTTTATCAACATGATTCACAGGCTTTGACCATTCTTTTGGTGTTAAATCAGGATTTAAACTTAGTCCCTGGACCAGTAAAATTATGCCCTGGTAAATGCATTTCTACTGGAAGATTGTTGATCATCTTGTTCAAAATTGAGCCACCTTTTTGTGCTTTAATAAATTGTGTTTTTTTTGTTCCACATATTACACACCTACCTTGTTTCATATTTCTACCATTCTTGCTTACAGCATGTGTTATATCACTTGTTTCAGTTTTTTTTCTGCATTTAACACAATACATTTTTTATATTAGTATTTTTTTTAATATAAATAAAAAATGGATATTGTAAATTTATCATGGAATGAATCAGTGAAGAAAAGATTTAACAATTCGTTTTTACCTGAAAGTATTAGAGGGGTAATAGTTGGTAAATCTGGTTGTGGGAAAACAACCCTTTTACTTAATCTTCTATTAAGACCTGGTTGGTTGGATTATGATTACTTAGCTGTTTTTGGTAAAAGTTTATTTCAACCAGAATATCGTATACTAAAAAAGGCCTTTGAAGAAAAAATACCAAAAGAAAACATATTAAATTTATTTTTAATTAGAGATGAAGTTTCTGATTGTAACATTCCACCAAATCTACTAGTTGAAGAGTGCAGCAAGGCAACAAAAGAAAAGTCAGATATTAATTGTGAATTTTTTGAAAATGCCAGTGATGTTCCTGACCCAAGAGATTTAAATACAGAAAACAAAAATTTAATGATTTTTGATGATTTACTTTTAGAAAAGCAAAACAAATGTGAATGTTATTATATTAGAGGGAGACACAGTAATGTTGATTGTTTTTATTTGTCACAAAATTATTTTAGATTACCAAGGCAAACTATTAGGGAAAATGCAAATTTTATTTGTTTATTTAGACAAGATCTAAAAAATCTCAATCACATTTATGGTGATCATGTTGGTGATGATATGCCAAAGGCTGAATTTCGTGATTTTTGTAAAGTATGCTGGGAAAAACCTTTTGGTTTTGTTGTAATTGATTTAACAAAGAAAAAAGAAAGCGGTAAATATAGAAATGGTTTTGATAACTTTTATATTCCAAAATCAGTGCTAGTCTATAATAAATAATTTTACTACTTATAAAAATGGAAAAATTGTAAGAAAGAATTGCAAAGAATACAGAACACAAAACACCATTTCAGTTAATAGTAAGCAGCGACAAAACAAATTTTACTGTTACATTTAGTCAACCTATTGAATTAGAAAGAGATAAAGTATATGAAATTGCATTGGTTAACCTTGAAACTTATTATTCGTTCCCAAATATTGACCATACTAATAATACTTTTGTTTATTCCCCAGACAATGGTACATCATGGGAAAAAATAAAAATACCAGAAGGAAGTTATGATCTTGCTGATATTAATGATACAATTCAACAAGAAATGAGGAAAAAGGGGCATTATGATGAAGTTAATGAAGAGTATTTTATTAATATCTCAGCAAACACTAACACCCTCAAGTCTGTTCTTACTCTTGATAATGGTTACCAAGTTGATTTTAATACGCCAAGTTCTATTGCAAAAGTTTTAGGATTTACTCATGCAAAGTATGTTGCTGGTTTTCATGAATCAGAAAAGGTTGTAAATATTCTTAGTATTAATAGTTTGCTTGTTAACATTGATATTATTTCTGGGAGTTATGTTAATGGAACCACAAAAAATACAATTTACTCATTTTTCCCTAATGTTTCTCCAGGGTATAAAATAATAGAAAATCCAAGAAATCTAGTTTATTTACCTTTAACATCACATACAATAAATAACCTAAACGTTTCCTTTACAGATCAAAATAGTAACTTACTAAATTTAAGGGGTGAAAATTTAACAATTAGATTTCATATACAAGAAGCAAGATAAATAATAATCCGAAATATATAAAATGACGAAATATACTACAGTAAAAGTAAATATATCTGATGGGCAAAAAGAGAAACTTCGCCATGCGGTAAAAGCAAGTTGTGCTGCAAGTATTCGTTTAGGATATGATGATTTAAAAGGCAACGATGTTTTAGCAATTAACGAAAGACAGGCTAATAAGTTAGCAAAAGCATTTGAGGATAAAAAAGGTGTAACAATCAGAATGGGTGCCAAGCAATTAAAAGACAACATAAAAGTAGAAGGTGGTTTTCTTGGAATGTTAGCCGGCCTTGCTTCAGCAGCGTTACCTGCAATAGCAAGAACGGTTTTACCTGCTTTAGGTGTTGGTGCCCTATCTGGATTAGCCTCTTCTGGTGTACAAAAAGCAATGGGTAGCGGTCTTTATCTTAAAAAAGGTGGTTGTGTATGCCGTGTAGAAACTGATGGGAAAGGCTTATACTTGAGTCCAGTAAAAGGAAAAGGATTATGTTCTGTTGGTGATGGATTATTTTTAAAACAAGGTAATAGACTTTATGATGGAAGAGGCCTTATTCTTGGCCCAAATAGCCCATTTGCTAATATTCCTATTTTAGGTGCAGTATTATAAATATAAAAGAAAAAGAAGATGAATGTTTTTAAATTTGGAGTTAAGCCAAAGATAGTTCAACCAAAAACAATTTACTGGAAACCAGCTAAAGTTAAATATGCTGCTAAAAAAGTTGATCCTGTTACTTGGGATATTTATACTCAACAACCATTAATATTAAAAGGTGGTGAAACTAAAACAATGGTTTTAGGTTTTGGTTTTTCAATGAGTAAGGGTGCCGTGTTAATTTCTCTTTCTTACAATTTAAAAGTTAATCAGTTGAGTATAGCAAATGAAATAGTATTGGAGGAAACCCCTGATGTGGTCATCACAATTACAAACAACTCCAGTAAACCATTTAAAATTATTGAAAATATCTTTTTAGTTCGTCTTTGCTATACGGTTTAAAAAAATATCTGTATTAATAAAATGGAGTTAAAAGAAAAGTTATATCCAGTTTTACCAGAAGCACGAAGTGTGCCAAATGCACCTTTACTTGAGGGTGTCGAAGATAATGGTAAATCCTTTAGATTGCAAAAAATATCAGAGGTACAAACATTTCTTGAAAATGAAGTTAAAGTTAGGGAACAACTTGCAAATAATATACAAACATTAGTAAGGCAGTGGATAATGTGGAGGCAGGATTAACTGTAGTTGCCCTTGCTGCTGGTGGTGGTGGTATTGCTTTACTATCAACCGTTGTGGCGATACCAGCAACAATAGCGTTGGAGGTTAGTGCATTAGTAGTAGGAGTCATGGCGTTGGTTGGTAAGTTTTTTGTTAGAAGAAGCAGAACAAAATCAGAAAAACATCTTAAGATTAAAATGCTAGCAGATTCTAAGTTAAACACATTACTTACTCATATATCAAAAGCTATCTCTGACAACGAAATAGATTATTCAGAATTTACTTTAATTATGGAAGAATTGAGAAAATACAAAGCAATGAAAGAAGATATCAGAACAAAATCAAAGAAAAAGATTAAAATGGATGAGGAAGAAAGTTTAATTGAAAGGGGTAGACAAGAAGCAAGGGAGTCCTTTCGGAGGCTTATGGAAGAAAATCATACCACGGGTTAAAGTAAAATGTCCAAAGTTTAAATGTTCTTGTGCATGTGAGATAGGAAATGATGATTAAAACTTTGTTAAAAACTTTGTTAAAAACTTAAAAAAAATTTATGTAAATAAAAAGATGTCATTTTTAAAAATAGAAGATCCAAAAAAAGAGAACAAGCTGTAAAAGAATTTCTTGAAACAAAAAAGAGAATACAAGATAGTCAAATTGCAGAGAAAATAGGGGAAATTGAATTACAAACAGATCTTTCAAAGTTTTTTAAGCCAGTTACAGAAACACAAAAAGAAATAGCAAAGGAGATTGCAGAAGAGTTAAAACCAATTAAAGAGGGAATTGAAAATTTACCAGCGATAATGCCAAGGGGTAATATTCCATCAACAGAATCAATGGATGAAATAATAAAGAGAAGAACAATAAATTTTGGTGATAATGCAACATATTATATAACACAATATTTTTATAAAAACCCAAATATTGATAGAACATTTGGAATGACATTTGATGAAAATGAAAAAGAATACATGATTGGTAACAAAATAGCAAAAATTGATGGAGATGATATTACAATTGGTGGTAAGAAATATAATGGAACAAGAGGACTATGGGATTTAATTGTTAATAAATCTCCAAATAAAAACCTTATTACTACTGATGATAAAAAAAATTATGAAGAAATAATGATAAAAACCAATTCTATTTTTCGTGAATTTAAACCAGAAAAAGGTGTAAAATCTAGTGGTGGCTTAAAATTAAACCAATATTTGAAAACTATAAGAAACAAAGGGCAACACCAAAACCTGGAACATCAACTGGGAGTGGAACCGTTATAATTCCCTCTGATCCTAATGCCCTATTAGAAAGATTTGACCTTTTAATGGCAAGTAAAGAAGCTGGCCATACAGGAGTAAGAAATGAGCTTATCTCCATTTGTGACGAATTAAAAAGGCAAGGTATTTTTGATTTAAATGGTTATAAAAATATTATGGATATATTATAAAATGATTATATACCGTAACAAAGGATTTAAAAAAAAATATGCTTTTGGTGGTAGTGGAATACTAGATACTATTACTAATTTTATTACGAAACTATTTGCTAGTAACGCAATGAAACAAATTGCATCTTCAGCAGTTGATGTTGGTAAAAGTGTGGCAAAGGAAGGAGCAAAGAAAGCATTAGAGATAGGTAAAACAGCTGCAACTGATGCAGGTAAGAAGCTGGTGCATAAGGCACTAAATCGAAAATCAAAAAAAATTTTAGAAAAATATATACAACCAACTGCAACACCACAAAATACTAATGCTTTGATAGATGGTAGCGCAATTACTATACAAGATTTGGTTAAGAAAATAAATTCTGGTTCAGGAGTTAAAAGCACTATGCAATTCTAATTTCTATTTAAAAATTATAATTGCTTATAAAAAATGCATGATATTCTAAACATTGATGAGTCAATTGTAAAATTAAATAATATTGAACAATATGAGTATGTTGAGCATTATGTTATCTCTGGAACTAATCTAAACAATGATGGGGGATATATTACAATAAATATTGAAAGTCAAGACATTTTTACTCATCCATCTGAATCATTTTTAGAAATTAAAGGTAGATTAATAAAAAATGATGGTACACGTTATGGTGCAAACAATCAGATCACCTTAACAAACAATGGATTAATGCATCTATTTAAAAATATTAGGTATGAACTTAGTGGGCAAACAATAGAAAACATTAGGTTCCCAGGCCGAACTACAACAATGCTTGGTTTGTTAAAATATCCAGATGATTTTTATAAATCGCAAGGATTAAACCAACTGTGGTATAAGGATACTAATGATGCTATTGTAGGTAATACTGGTTTTCAAATAAGAAGGAATTATATTTTTAGTTCTAATCCAGTTGGAGAATTTAGTTTTAGGATACCCTTGAAACATATATTTGGTTTTTGTGAAGATTATGATAAAATTGTGTATGGTATGAAACACACTCTTACTTTAACACGAGATAATGATAATAATGCAATTTTTAAAAGAGGTATTGTTGTGGGTGGCGGACCTGGTGGAGGAGATTTAGCAGCAGTTGATGCAGGTAGAGTTGAATTAACTGATGTATCTTGGTTTGTCCCTCATGTTATACCAACAGATGGTCCAAAAGCAGAACTTTATAAATTTATAGAACAGAAAAAAAAATTCCCTGTTGCTTATAGAATGTTACAGTGTGACTCTATTCCTGTTGGGCGATCAACACTGTTTTCTTGGAGATTAGCAGTTCAATCATCACCAGAAGTTCCACGTTATATAATTGTTGGTTTTCAAACTGGAAAAAATAATAACCAAGAACAAAATCCATCATTATTTGACAATCTAAACATTAATAATATGTTTGTTATGCTAAACTCAAGGCGTTACCCATTAATAGATTATAACAGAGCTACAGATAAGAAGCGTATCGGCGTAATTACCCAATTATTTTGACCAATTTACGCAATTAAAATAAATTTCAAGCGTAACAATTACGCAAATCAAAAGCCTAGTACCCATTTAATCCGTACTTAGAAGCGTATCAATTATATCTCGTACTGCTTATTTTTGCCAACAACAGGGAAAAACAAAGCTGGTTCCCACTTTTACTTTCACTTTCCCAGTACTGTTGCGTCACGTTTATATTTGATAAACGGGAAATCAATATCACAGACTGGTTATCTAATCAGCTATATTTTACACCGGAAGAGCGGGTACTGTATGGAGGTAAATAAAAAGTTTGCCCGTAAACAATCTTTCCGCTCCGACAAACCGCAGCAAGAAACAAATCATGGCGAAACGTGGGCGAAGAAAACTGGCAGTTTCCGAGCAAAAGAACAAAATGTTCGGGTATCTAACGGATCCAAAGCCGAAGGATGTCGTAAAGACCCTGTTAGACGATCTGATTAGTGAAGTGTGCACGCAGTCAACAAAGATTATTACAGAAATAATCGACGATCTTCTGACTGATGTTTGCCAGTCTGACACTAAAAAACCAAAACATTCGGGTGATCGATTGACTGTAGAAACGAAACGTGAATGGGAAAATAAATTTCCATGGTTGGTAATCGTAGTAGATAGTGATCTCCAAACAAAACTTCGTTGCAAAATTTGCAGGTCAGTTAAAAAAGAATGCAAATTAACTTCAGTCTGGGCAGAGGAAGGAGCCTCAAGTATTCAGTTATCCAGTATTGTAAGGCACAACAAGAGTGCTGAGCACAAAAGCGCATGCACAAAAGAGGAGCAGAATAAAAACTTATTAGCTATCAATGAGGAAAATGAACCAGTGGTAAAAGTAAGTTGTGCTAAGGAAGATGTTGTGTTATTCAACACGGTATATTTCTGTGCCAAGGCTGAGTTACCAAGTACCCAAATAAATGGAATGCTTGAACTGAATAAATTGAATGGCTTGGACATAGGGTATAAAAACCTTAGCTGGGACACTATACATGAAATTCAGGTAACCATTTCAAATGTGCTCACAACTTCTGTTGTTCAAGATATTGAGTCATCCCCCTACTTTTCAATTATGCTTGATGAGAGTACTGACATTGCTGTAAGCAAACATTTGAGCATTTGTGTGCGTTATGTTAAATCTGGAAGTCCAGTGACAAAGTTCTTGTGTAATGTAGCTCTTGCTGATGGAAAGGCATATACAATTGTAAACTGTGTTGTAGAGAAACTGCAGGAACTTGGCCTGAATCTTTCAAACTGTACCTCAATAGCAACTGATGGAGCTTCAGTGATGATGGGAAAGCACACAGGTGTTGGAGTCCAAATGAAGGCCAAGTATTCCCCCTTTGCTGTTCAGGTACATTGTATAGCACATCGTCTTAACTTGGCATTTGTTGATGCCATGAAGAAGAATGAGTTCATGACTAAATTTAGAGACAAGTTTAGTGCTCTGTATTACTTCTTTAGTAGTTCCAGTGAACGCTCAACAACACTGCGGAGTCTACAGATTATTCTTGAAGAACCTGAACTTTCAATCAAGGAACCACACTCAGTTAGGTGGCTTGGTCTACGTAATGCTGTAAGAGCAGTATTTGATAGCTATGGAGCTATCATGGCTGCTCTCTCAAAATATGCTGCACAGAAAAATACAGTAGCCAAAGGACTGCACAGGTACTTTGCAAACTTCAAAGTTGCCCTTACAACAGCATTCATGCTAGATGTACATAATGAACTCTCACTCCTGAGCTGTGAATTTCAGAAGCAAAACTTAATCTTTAGTTCAGTTCAGCCTCTGCTTGATGCCACTCAGGAAAAGTTGAGTAGTTTGCTTGAAGAAGATGGGGAAAATCTCACAAGAATGAATGAGATAATTAGGATCACAGAAGGTGAGGCCTTTTATCAAGAAGAAAAGTTGTCATACAGAGAATCCATGGATGCTGAATTTCACACACAAAGAACACTGTACATTGAGAGCTTGAAGAAAAACATCAAAGGGAGATTTAGAAAAGAAGACAGTGCAATTTTCAGTGACCTCAGCAAGGTACTAAAGCCATGTGTTGTTAACTCAGGTGTTGACTCCAAAGAAGCAATAGAGCACTTGGGATCCTTCTATGGCCACTCAAAAGAGGTAAAAATTATACATGGGAACAGTATTGATGGAACCAGAGACGAAGTAACAGAAGTTGGTCCAATTTTTGACCCAGATCAATTAGAAGCTGAATGGCCCAGACTGAAAGGCATGATAGGTGGTACATATGCAAATCTAGAGACAGTTATGCTCTGCAAGAGAATCATCCTCATGCATAAAACACTTCTCCCAAACTTTGCTAAACTTGCATCTGTTGCATTAACAATGCAACTTAGTAGTGTGGAGTGTGAGCGTAGCTTCAGCTTCCAGAATAGGATGAAGAACAAGTTCAGAGCATCCTTAGGTACTGAGAAACTTGAAATTCTTCTTAGAATGTGCATGTTGGGGCCTCAGCAGCAACTGAGCACAGAACTAGACAGTACCTATGAGACATTCATCAAGACTGCTGTGAGCCAGTGGTTATCCCAAAAGAAGAGAAGGAGGGGTAGGCTTGTCTCAGATTACAGGCCCAGAAAGAGGCAGAGGCTTGATTGTTAGGAGGAGAGGAGATGCCCATAAGTAAAAGCAGCAGTTTTACCATGTAAGTTAACCCAATTATTCAATATAAAAGGGGATTTGCAAAGGTTTATTACTCAAACCCTTTGCAAATCTTAAAATTGGTATGTTACCCGGCTTTTTTTCTTCGGTACCCAATTATTTGACAGACAGAGGGGTAAATACCCAATTGACACAAAGGCTTATCTGTAGCTCTGTTATAAGATATCTTTTCCGGAAAATCATTTTAGCAGACCATATGGTGATGTTGCTTTGTTTAGATCATTATATGGTAATTATAATGAGTTAATATCAAACCCAGGAATTACACCCATTGATTATAAATCACTATTTCCTTTATTTTTGTTTGATGTGACAAAACAAAGTGAAAAGTTAAAGTATGCTGTTACTGATATTCAAATTAAAGCAACATTCGGAAATTTAGCCCCTGATGATACACAAGCCTTCGCAGTATTGATTAGTGATAAATTAATTTACTTTCAGTCTGATGGGAGAAAAATGAGTGTTGTATATTAAGTTTTTTTCCCTTATATAAAATGTTAAAAACTGAAGATTTAAAAAAAAATTTTGAAAGATAATAATATTATGTTTTTCTCTTTCTGGGATAAGAAAATGTTTGTTGATGTAGTAAAAGAGAATGGATTATACCCAGAGGAAGTTAAACCAATTAAAAAAAAGAAAATATTAAATAAAAATGGTACCATCCCAAACTATGAAAGATTAAAAACTATTAAACAAAATCAAAGAAAAGTCACTATAGAGGATGTAGAAACAGGAGAAATTCATGATTTCCCATCAATTTACAAAGCAGTTAAGTTTATTAAAAAATGCCCACAAACAATTGAAAATTGGAATGGAAGAGTTTGGAATGGAAAATATAAGATTAGTGTTTAGGTTTTATTATGGGGAAAAAACACATAATAAAACTTGTTTAAGTAAAAAATCTTATTTTTAAAAAAATGTTCAATACATTTACGAGGCGATTTATTAATGGATTAACAAATGTTAGTCATACAATTGGTTCTAATATTTACAACGGAGTTAAAAGTGCCATCTCTGGTGTAAAAATAAGGGCGACCAATTTTTTTAATTGGGCAACTGGGAAGGAACCTCCATCAGAAGAAGAGGATTATTTTGATGCAGAAGAGGTAGCATTACCAAACTTTGAATTAAGAGAAGAAATGTCTGCATTAAGGGGATTTGCTATAAAACAAGTTATGGATGGAATAGATGGAATAGGACCAAATGATTTTTTAGAAGGGGCCAGAGAAAGTATAACAAGATATTTAAGAAACCATAGAAATATAAAGGTAAAGTTAGCACTCTTTTGCACATTTGTTAAGGTAATAAGAAATACAGAAGAAATACATAGATTTGAAGGTCGATTTGAATCATACAATGAAATTATTACAACAGAAAGTGATGTTAATGAGGTATATGATAAAATGGTAGAACGAATTATGCAAAATTTTGATAGTTTTTTACTAAAAGAAAGTGGTGGGGTTTTTGAAAGGGTTACCAGGTTAAAATTGTATGTTGCAGAAAATAGACCATTATGGGAGGGGTTAGCAAGTTCGTGGTTACCTTTACCAGAAGGATTAAAAAGAAAAAATAATAGAAATGGGCTTGTTAATATTCAAAACAAAGATGATCATAATTGTTTTTTATATTGTGTTATGAGGGTGGCTTATCCAAAAAAAATCCATCCAGAAAGAGTTGATAAAAAATTAAAAGAACAAATAAAAGAATTAAATTTGAAAGGAATAGAATGTCCTGTTAAATTGTGTGATATTAACAAGTTTGAAAATCAAAATCCATCATTTTCTATTGCTGTTATAGGTTATGATGAAGAAAATGGATTATATCCCCTTAGAACGCAAAGAAAAGAAACTTTTGGTAGAAAACATTTAGTGGTTCTTTTGTTAATAAAAGGTGAGAAAGAAAATGGTCATTATGTTTGGGTAAAAGAACCAAGTGCACTATTAGGGTCAAAAATATCAAAACATAATGGAAAAAAGTTTTTTTGTTGGAGTTGTTTAGGCCATTTTTCAAGTGAAAATGTTTTGGTAAAACATAGGGAGTTTTGCTATAAACAAGATACTGTAAGAATTAAAATGCCTTCAAAAAAAGAAAGTACACTAATGTTTAAAAGCTTGGTTAGAACACAATGGTTACCATTTATTGCTTATGGCGATTTTGAAACAGCTCTTATACCAATACAACATGCAAAACAAGACCCAAGTAAAAGTTCAACAACAAAAACTCATTTGCATGTACCAGTAGCTTATTCTTTCTATTTAAAAAGTTTTGATGAAGATGTTTTTAAGTCAAGATTATTGTTATATCGGGGAAAGGATGCTGCAGAAAAGTTTGTGGAAGAAGCAGAAAACATAACCAGGGAAATTTTTAATTTACCAGAAAAAGATATGGTACTTACTAAAGAGGAAACAAAAGATTTTATTAAGGCAGACACTTGTCATCTTTGTAATATAAAGTTTGGGGAGGAAAAAAAGAAGGAAAAGGAGGAGGAAGAGGAGGAAGATGGGGTTGATTCAGAAGAAGAGGAGGAAGAGGAGAAAGAGGATATAAAAGTTAAAAATAAATGGAAAAAAGTAAGAGATCATTGTCATTTTACTGGTAAATATAGAGGAGCAGCACATAATTTCTGCAATATTAAATTTCGAAAACCAAACTTTATCCCTTTTTGCTTTCATAATATGGCAGGGTATGATAGCCATTTGTTTATTAAAAGTCTTGGTGTTAGTGAAGGAGAAATTAATGTAATTGCAAGTAATGAAGAAAAATATGTGAGCTTTACAAAGAGATGCCTTATTAAACAGATTGAAATTAAAGGTAAAACTGTTGATATTTATAAAAATATTAGGTTTATAGATACTTTTAAATTTATGGATAAAAGTTTAGCAAAACTAGCAGATAATTTAAATGAAGAACAATTTATAAACTTAAAAAAAGAATTTCAAAATGAAGATAAGTTTAAACTTTTAAAAAGAAAGGGAGTTTTTCCATATGAATATGTTGATTCACAAGAAAGGTTAAATGAAACACAACTTCCACCTATTGAAAAATTTTATTCAAAACTTACTGGAAAAGGAAATTTGGATGAAGATTACAAACACGCAAAAAAGGTATGGGAGGTATTTAAAATAAAAACTCTTGGTGAATATCTTGATTTATATTTAAAAACAGATGTTCTTCTTTTAGCTGATGTGTTTGAAAGCTTTAGAGAAGTTTGTTATAAAGTTTATAAATTAGATCCTGCTTGGTATTTTACTGCACCTGGTTTAGCTTGGGATGCAGCATTAAAGAAAACTGGTGTTAAGCTAAAACTGATTAGAGATAAAAACAAAATCCAATTAATTGAAAGGGGTATCAGGGGTGGAATTTCGATGATTGTTAAAAGGCATATAAAAGCAAATAACAAATATTTAAAAATCTATGATCCAGAAAAACCACCAGTATTTTGTAAATATTTAGATTGTAATAACTTGTATGGTTGGGCGATGAGTCAGAAACTCCCAACTGGTGGATTTAGATGGATGACAGAAAATGAATTAAACAATTGGCAATCAATTCCTTGTTTTTTAGAAGTTGATTTGCGTGTTCCAAAAGAACTACATGATTACTTTAATGAATTTCCTCTTGCTGCAGAGAAAATTGTAGTTAATAAAGTTGAAAAACTAGTACCAAATTTACATGATAAAAAGAACTATGTTATACATTATGAAAATTTAAAACAGTATTTAAGTCTTGGTTTAAAGCTAGAAAAGATACATAAAGGAATTAAGTTTAAAGAAAGTGATTGGCTAAAACAATACATAGATTTAAACACACAGCAAAGAACAAAAGCAAAAAATGATTTTGAAAAGGACTTTTTTAAGTTAATGAATAATTCAGTATTTGGTAAAACTATGGAAAATATAAGAAAAAGGATAAATGTTAGGCTTGCTAGAAGTAGGGAATCAGCTAGAAAATTTTTTAACAAACCAAACTTTAAGCATTTTGAAATATTTAATGAAAATTTGATAAGCATTCATATGGGGAGAACACAAGTAAAATTTAACAAGCCTATTTATGTAGGGTTTTCCATTCTCGAATTAAGTAAAACTATGATGTGTGATTTTCATTATAATTATATTAAAGTGAAATATGGGGATAAAGCAACTTTAGGGCTTACTGATACAGATAGTTTATTATATGAGATACAAACAGAAGATTTTTATAAAGATATTATAGATGATGTAAAAGATAAGTTTGATACAAGTGATTATCCAAAAGATCATCCTTCTGGTATACCAGTTGGTATAAACAAAAAGGTAATTGGAATGTTTAAGGATGAAACACAAGGAAAGGAAATAGAAGAGTATGTAGGATTAAAAGCTAAAATGTATAATATCAAAATGGATAATACAAATGAAAATAAGAAATGCAAAGGAATTAAGAAAAACATAATTGAAGAAACCATAACACACCAGGATTATCTGAATTGTTTAGAAAAAAATGAAACACAGCATAGAGCAATGACGATAATAAGAAGTTATAAACACCAACTTTATACAGAGGAAATTATTAAAATCGCATTAAGTGCAAATGATGATAAAAGGTTTACAAATGGAGTTGAAACACTTGCGTGGGGGCATCAGAGAATAAATTAAATATTTTTGTTAAATATTTAATTTTCAACCGGTATTATACTAGAAATATCGTTATTTATAAGAGTTACCTTGTAGTAACCACTTTGAAAGTAAGACTGTATTTGCATAAATAATTCATCAGTGAGGTGCATATTGTCATTTGTGTAATTTACGTTAAACTAGAGGCGCTTGAGCGCCTGTATCGCTCCACAGGCCTGATATTTCTATAATGGCGAAAAGAAGTTTTTAACAATTACCATTCAATCCTGCATTTTAGCTCACTGAAGAAAAAAGGTATGGAAAAAACTTGTGAGAAAAGAAGAACAAGAGGGCCATGATGGCCCTGTATCGCTCCACTGGCTTATAAATATAAACCACGAAGAAAAGTCTTCACTATATAAGCCCTTATAAAACTTTGACCTCATGGCTACAGTCTGACTAAATGGGGAATATTGTATTAGAAGAATAACATGCCAAATGTGGGAATTCTTGGCCTTATGGCTGGTAACAAGATGGTTTCTGAACTTTTCACTCCATAAACCCATGTAAAACTTGTGATCCCTGGTGCAGGGCCAAACTTGATCCTAGAGCTGTAACTTGGGCCCTCTTTGTAACTGTCCACTAAATAATGCTATAATTATATGCAAAATTTGGTAGCCTAAGCCTTATGGCTGTGTACACCAAGATTTAAAAGTTTTCCCAATGTAAGCCTATGTAAATCTTGTGAACCCCCCCTCCAAGTATGAGGCCAAATTGACCCCAGGACTATACTTTGGACACTTTTGGTAGACTCCAACTAGATCAAGCTAAATGCCAAATTTGGTAGCTCTAGGCCTTATGGTTTCAGACAAGAAGATATTTAAAGTTTTCTCTATATAAGCCTATGTATAAAACTTGTGACCCCTGGGGAAGAGCCAATTTTGACCCCAGGGCTATAATTTCAAGAAACATGATAGAGGTCTACTACATAAAGCTACATGCCAAATTTGGTAGCCCTATGCCTTATGGTTTCAGACAAGAAGATTTTTAAAGTTTTCTCTATATAAGCCTATGTAAAACTTGTGACCCCTGGGGAAGAGCCAATTTTGACCCCAGGGCTATACTTTGAAGAAACTTGATAGAGGTCTACTACATAAAGCTACATGCCAAATTTGGTAGCCCTATGCCTTATGGTTTCAGACAAGAAGATTTTTAAAGTTTTCTCTATATAAGCCTATGTAAAACTTGTGACCCCTGGGGCAGAGCCAATTTTGACCCCAGGGCTATAATTTGAAGAAACTTGATAGAGGTCTACTACATAAAGCTACATGCCAAATTTGGTAGCCCTATGCCTTATGGTTTCAGACAAGAAGATTTTTAAAGATTTCCAATATTTTTCAGTTTTGTTGCCATGGCAACCAGAGTTTTTGAAGGAATCAAATTCTTTCAAGAAATTCTGAAGAGGACCATGTCAGGATCATTTCTGTGAAGTTTCGTGAAAATCGGATGGGTAGTTTCAGAGAAGAAGATGTTTGAAATAAAAGTTAACGCACGGACGGACGGACGGACGACCGGACGGACGGACGGACGCACGACGGACACCGGGCCATGACATAAGCCCGCTGGCCTTCGGCCAGTGGAGCTAAAAAAATGGTAACCAGCATTTTCTTAGTTTCCCACAATAATTTCTATCCTTTTTTATATGTCTTACTAATTTGAAGATATGTTGTCTGCAACAGGTCCTTTCACAAACCATTTTGGGTGGGGAAACATCAAAATATAGAAAATATGTCTTTCTCAGGGTCGTTAAAAGTTGTGATTGTGTGGTAAAGGGGTAATCTAAAAGAACAGCTAGGAGGGCAAATGAATGAATGTTATAGCAATATAGATCAACTTACATCAATACACCAGATAGAATGAAATATGCTGGCATACAATGAACACCTAATCCCTAATAATCAACTTTTCACAGTCACAGTTAGAATGTCTTCTGTGGCAAACAACACAAAATGGTCTACAAATGCATTTACATAAATCAAATATCCTGCTCCAGGGCACAGATTAATTCTGGTGTACTGAAGTTGTGGGATCAGTTTGACTGGATAACATTAATGCCTTATCACAAATGTAAAGCCCTGTCCCACTATGTACCAGGTCACCAGGATTTACATCCCTTCCGTCCACTCTGCATTTACTCATTAGTAGGTCAACAAACCTTTACCTGAACTAATAAAAGTGCAGAGGTTCTCTTGTTCTATATCAAAAGGACTATAAAGTACCTACAACATGGGGGTTTTGTTATTAAAATACTTTTTCTTTTTTATCTTGGCATGGTTACTCAGGCTTAGTAATAAGGCAAAATTGAAAAGCTCAAGTTGTGAAAGGTGCTCAAGCTTTTATCTTATTTATGGCCAGTGATATTTTATTACTAGTACTAACTAATAGCATATCATTGGAGTAAATTGTGATCTTAATACCAAGGAAAATGTGTGGGCTTAAATAGGACAGCCCTGACTAGGTCAAGTCAATCCAATTTTATTCCTTTTTCTTTGTTAGTCGATAAAACTAACACAATAAATAGTTTTGGAGAAGAACATTTTTTTGAAATATAAGCCTTGTCTATAAAAAAATGTGTTTTTAGGTGTATCATTTTTTTAAAAGGAATTTGGTATACAACCACCATAGAAACAATTTGGCAGACAACCACCATAGGAACTTACCTGCAAAACAACAATGAAATCCAATGAATAGTTTTAGAGAAGAAATTTTTCAAAGATTTTACTTTATACCATAAAAGGAAAATGAGTCTCCCATAAAAGCCATGTTTTTTGACAGATCATTTTTTTTTTAAAGGAATTCTGTAAACCTGTATCTAAGGAACATTCCTGCAAAATAATAATGCTATCCAAAGAGCGGTTTGGGAGGAGAAGATTTTTAAAGGTTTTTTACTTTGGTTGCCATGGCAACCAGAATTCTTCATGGAACACAATTATTTGAAGGAATTTGAAAGAGGACCACCAAAGGAACATTCCTGTGAAATTTGGTAAAAATCCAGTCAATAGTTTCTGAGGAGAAGTTTTTTAACGAAAAAGTTTACGGACGCACACACGGACGAACGGACGAACGGACAGACGGACGGACACAACGCCATGACAATAGCTCGCTGGCCTTTGGCCAGTGGAGCTAAAAAACTAAAGGTGTTTGAGGTTGGTTCTCCTTCTTTTGTGCCGGGTTCTATTTTACTGATACCCTTTTCTGAATATGTTATTGTGTAAAATTTAAGGGGAACAAAGAAGCTGGGATAAAAAAATTTTTTCATAAAATTTATAGCACTGGATAAATCAAAATCATGAAGATCAGATTTTATTGTCCAATAATGACTCATCCTTTTTTATTATTTTTTATTTTATTTAAATGTTGCCTTTAATGTTGAACATGCACACACACACACACACACACACACACATGGGAGGGGAGGGGATGAAGAGATTTTTTTTTGCTCAGGGGGTAATATGGGGAGATAGTGGGATGAAGGGATTTTTTTTGCTCAGGGGGTAATATGGGGAGGGGAGGGGATGATGATGATGATGATGATGATGCAAAGGTCGTAGAGTGTAAAGGTCGCAGAGTGTAAAGGTCGTAGAGTGCAAAGGTCGTAGAGTGTAAAGGTCGTAGAGTGTAAAGGTCGTAGAGTGTAAAGGTCGTAGAGTGCAATGCAATGGGATGCAATGCGATGCGGTGCGATGGCATTTTTTCCTCACTCTCTCAATATATAACCTACTGCTAGAACTGAAAATAGAGGACCAGTGAAATACATAAACATGGTCGCACATGATACTGATAAGATACTGGCACATGGGACGGAGGAGAAATGCGAATGCTACTGTGGCTAGAACTGATAATAGAGGACCAGTGACATCTATAAACATGGTCGCACATGTTACTGATAAGATACTGGCACATGGGAAGGAGGAGTAATGCGAATGCAACCGTGGCTAAAACTGAAAATAGAGGAACAGTTGTGCTGTACTCTGCAAATGCTTTCAAAATGGAGCAGCCTAAAATATTGTATTCTGGTGAAGAGTTAACCCTTTACCACACAATCCCGAGTTTTAACGACCTTGGTTTTCTCCTTTTACCGCGATGTCTTCACCTGTAATTGTGTATTTAATCTTAGTGTTTATGAAAATACCTTCATCAACACTTTACCAAACAATCCCATATGTGAACCACATGAAAAAGGAAGACTTTCAACATTTTCTCTTTTCCACACAATGTTTTCTACCATTCTAAAGACAAATTTCATCATTTTTGCCACATTCGAATTATGGTCTGCAAATGCTTTTAAACTGAACAAGTCTAAGAGTTTGTTGACTGATCAAAAGTAGAAAGGTCACACTTAACCCTTTCCCAAATGACAAATTTTGGACTGGTCCAAATTCAAAGAGTTTGCAGACGACAATTTTAAATTTGATGAAAATGGCAGAAAGGTCTCAGAAAGGGTAGAAAACACTGTGGGAAAAGGAGAAATTGCTCATAACAAGCAATTTCTCCTTTTCCCACAGTGTTTTCAAGAAACTTGTACTGCAGACACATGAAAACCAGTGCTTGTTTGGGCAAGGGTTAAACGATATTTGGGTTAACTCTTTACCAAATGATAAAGTTTTAGATGGTCCAAAATCAATGCATTTGCAGACGACAAATCCAACATAGCTCAAATGATGATTTCTGTCGTTGATAGGGTAGAAAACATTGTGGAAAAAGGAGAAAATGCCTGTTACCGGCATTTTCTCCTTTCCCACAATGTTTTCAAAAGCCTTCTATTCCAGGGTCGTTAAAACTTGGGATTATGTGGTACAGATTTAACTCTTCACCACAATACAATATTTTAGGCTGGTCCATTTTGAAAACATTTGCAGATGACAAAATAACTGTGGCTGCAAAGACTTGGTATGATTTTGATAGGGTTAAAAAACATTGTGGGTAAAAGATAAAATGATGGTAACCAGCATTTTACCTTTTACACAAATTTTTTTCAAAAGCTGTATTCTGTGATAAAAACATGGGATTACACATGTACTTGGTAAAGGGTCAAGAGAGGACATTGACAGTCTAATCCAGGACATACATGCCAGGTAGGTTTCATCTAATCCCTATTTAGACATGTTCATTGACCAGATTATGGTAGGACAAACGGAATATTACAACAGTCTGCATTTCTGTATGGTAAGGTCAGGCCCATCTGTGTGTGAAGTGGATCACATTGGATGGGAACAAAGGTTGAATTGATGCAAACCTATTTACACGCCCAACAAAACCTGGTCAGACTGCACAAAAATACAGACTTCTGCAATATTCCTTTCATAATAAACCTTTTCCTTATAGCTGTTAACCCTTTACCACACAATTCCAACATTTTTTTTGGACTATCAAAGAAATCACTGGTGTGACGGTTCCAGTTTTAACCCTTTCCCAAACGATAAATTTTAGACTGGTCCAAATTGAAAGAGTCTGCAGACGACAATTTTAAATTTGATGAAAATGACAGAAAGTTCTCCAAAAGGGTAGAAAACACTGTGGGAAAAGGCAATTTCTCCTTTTCCCACAGTGTTTTCAAAAGACTTGTACTGCAGACACGTGAAAACCAGGGCTTGTTTGGGAAAGGGTTAAGGTGAAGATTCCAATATCTGTATTTATCCCTTACACATTATATACTGGTCATTTCACAATGTTTACACAGCTGACTAAATTCTGAACCATTCTACGATCTCTTAAATATTTACAGCATTTTTTATCTCTAGCTGTATGGATGTATCTTTAACCCTAAATCACACAACGCCGTCTATTAAAAACCCTGAAAGAGAAGGGTTTTGAAAACATTGTTAGAAAAGGAAGAAAATGCCAATAATCAGCATTTTCTCCTTTTCCCCACAATGTTTTCTACCCTTCCAAAGAAAGAATTTTAATTTTTGAGTAACATTTATTCTCTTATCTGCAAATACATTTAATTTGGTCTAAAATTTTGTCCTTTCCTAAGAATTAAACAGGAATCAAACAGAACTTGTGATTCTAGCACCTACCTGCAGTACAGATTGCAAACACCATCTGTAGAGAGTCGAAGAATAGAAACATTACTAAGAGAGAGATGGAAGCTCCGATAGGCAGAAAAGCTGCCTGACATGTGTCTATTGTCTGTACATCTGCGGGGAAAATAAAAATGAAAAAAATTGAAAATCGCCTGTATTACAGGATATTGTAACAACATTTGTTACGACTGTTCACCACACAATCCCAAGTTTTAACGACCCTAAGAAAGATTCCTTTGAAAACATTGTGCTGGCAACCAGCATTTTCTCCTTTTCCCACAATGTTTTTTACTTGATTAAAGACAGAAATCATCATTTATGCTACATCTAAATTGTCGTCTGCAACTACTTTCAATAGTGGTGAAACGGTTTACCGATTAACTGATTAACCGCGGTCTATTCAAAGAAAAAACCGAAACCGGTTCAAATTTTACCGTATCGGTATTTCTGCAATATGTCAACTTCTCTTAATTGCATCAGAAAGTCCGGTTTTCCCAAAAATTCTGTCAGAAATCGATCGTTTTTCAACTTACAGTTCTAAAGATTTCCGAAAGCGAAAGTTGTTTATTTTTTTCCACAGGCGGTGTCACCGGTGTTTAGGTAAAACTATGACCACATAAAATTCACGACACGAACTCCAAATAAACGTCGAGCTTTAATGCTTTTGGATCAATGGAGTTTGTATGTTATTCATTTCTTATAACTTTGCTCATACTTATTTTTGTGTTTTCCAGTAGGTAAGCGGCAAAGTATTAGTGTTAGTGCAGTAAGCAACTGAGTAAGTTAGTGCATCGCACTGTCTACTCTGTTCAGCCATGTCCCGAAGTTCGGTATAGTAGCGCTGGTTTTTATATAAACAAGTACGCTCTTGAAGAAAAAAAATGGCAGACGAAAATCGTCAAGATAGCGAGTGTTAAAGACTAGTCAGTTTCAGTTTGTTTTTATTTGTTCATGCGAAACAATTGCTTTTTAGTTCATTATCTTGAAAGAATGGAAGAGTTCCAAGCACATGTACTAGTTTTCTTTATCACCTTTTGAGCATATGCTACCCTAGCAGTGACTACAAGTGGTCAGATATGCTAAATGTCAGCATATACAGCATATTGCAATACGTATTGCAATACGGGTTAGCCGTATTGCAATATATTGCAATACGCTTTTTACCGTATTGTTTCACCCCTAACTTTCAATTTGGACCAGTCTAAAATTTTGTCGTTTGGTAAAGAGTTAATGCAGCACAAGAACTGTATCACTGATTGACTGATTATATGGTTTTTAACGCTGTTTTCAAAATTATTACAGCTATATAGCGGCGGCCAGTGCACCTATCCATGCTGTCCTGGAGTTTCTTGTACCAGTGCTCCGCACAATATTCTTTTAAAGCACTTGGCTGCTTTCCCACATAACCATAATCGAAACGATGGTCAGCAGTGAAAGAGGAATGAATCATCATGAAATTCGCCAAGCCAGGAATCAAAACAGCGACCTCCTGTTCTCAAGTCCTGTACACTACCGACTGAGCTACCAGGGCTTGGCAAATTGTATCAGTTGGTCACAGGCTTGTCCGATACAAGTTACAAAATGGAGACGAAAGTTTAATTCTGAATGGTATGTTTGTTTGTTTGTTTATTTGTATGTGGTTCGACGCCATAGTCAACATTATCTCAGTTATATCACCATGGCCAATGCGCCTATCTACGCTTTCCAGGAGTTTGTTTTACTATTGATTTTAGTGAAAATTTTAAGTCGAAAAAGGGGCATTACAACAATACTTACTATTTTCTGGTTCACTGCCACTGTAACTTTTCTCCTTCTCTTTTTCTTTATTCTCCTGTTCTATCATTAGGGATCTACAAGAGAAAATTAACCCTTTACCACACAATCCCGACTTTTAACAACACTGAGAAAAAAAGATGCTTGAAAACATTGTGGGAAAAGGACAAAATGCTGGTTACCAGCATTTTCTCCTTTTTCATCATTGTTTTCTACCCTATCAAATACAAATAGCCAATTAGTCACTGCTTTTGCCCTAAATGTCCTGCAAAGATGAAAGTGTAGATCGAAGATCAGATTGCATGTTTTGTGCAGTCTGATTTTGATGTACAGTGGACGCAAAAGCATCTCTTCTTGTTAAAGGTGCTTTAACCCTTTCCAAAATAAGCCCTGGTTTTCATGTGTCTGCAGTACAAGTCTTTTGAAAACACTGTGGGAAAAGGAGAAATTGCTCCTAACGAGCAATTTCTCCTTTTCCCACAGTGTTTTCTACCCTTTTTGACACCTTTCTGCCATTTTCATCAAATTTAAAATTGTCGTCTGCAAACTCTTTCAATTTGGACCAGTCCAAAATTTGTCGTTTGGGAAAGGGTTAAGGGTCAACATCAAGTTGGACAGGACCATGTGACCAATTAAATCTTGTACTAGGTTTGGCACTGATTATGCCATCACCTGATTCTAACATTTCAACTTTAAGTATAACAAGAACAAGAATACTGTATTTTACAAGTAACTCAAGCTATTAAGCCTTTGCCAAACGACAAACTTTTGGACTGGACTAAATTGAAAGCATTTGCAGACGACAAATTAAATGATACTCAGATTTGTCTTTGATTGGGTAGAAAGCATTGCTGGTTTCAAGCATTTTCTCCTTTTCCCACAATGTTTTCAAGAGGTTTTTTCCTCAAGGCCGTTACAAGCCAGGATTGTGTGATGAAGGGTTAAGTCTTTACCAAACACTCGCAACTGTTAATGACCCTCAGGAAGATTGCTTTTGGAAACATTGTGGGAAAAGGAGAAAATACTGGTAACCGGCAGGACAAACATCCTCATTTGGGTCACCTTTATGTGGTCTAGTAATGCTTTCAATTTGGACTAGCATTAAATTTTGTCATGTGTTAAAGGGTTTACTCTTTACCAAACGACAAAATTTTGCACTTGTCTAAACTGAAAGCATTTGGAGAGGATAAATTAAAGGCGGCTCAAAAGACGAAATATGTCCTTGATGGGATACAAAAAATTGTGGGAGAAGGAGAAAATACTGGTTACCAGCACTTTCTCCTTTTCCCACAATGTTTCTAAAAAGTCTCTTTTTGTTGTGGTCACTAAAACTCCAGAATGTGTGGTAAAGGATAAAAGATGACCAGTACAAGCACTGTTGTTTGCATGTATGCAGTAAATGGCTGCATTCTACCACACATAAGTAAAAAAAATATCAAACTTTCCCTTACCTAAAACTTCCATACACTATCAATAGAATTGAGATCACAAATGTTGACACTCGAGACGAGTCCATCACAGATAGGGCCCTGAAATACAGACAATAGTGTGACAAATGGAATACGGTTGTTATTACACTAGGTAAAATCTTCATCCTTACCCTTTAATGCACAATACCGCCTTTTAACCCTTTCCCAAACGACAAATTTTGGACTAGTCCAACTTGAAAGAGTTTGCAGACGACAATTTTACATTTGATGAAAATGGCAGAAAGGTCTCAAAATGGGTAGAAAACACTGTGGGAAAAGGAGAAATTGCTCATTATGAGCAATTTCTCCTTTTCCCACAGTGTTTTCAAAAGACCTGTATTGCAGACACATGTAAACCATGGCTTGTTTGGGAAAGGGTTAACGACCCTGGGAAATAAGCCTTTTGAAAACATTGTGGGAAAAGGAGAAAATGCTGGTAACCATTGTTTTCAAAAGACCTCTTCCTCCGGGTCATTAAAACTCGGGTTTGTGTGGTGAAGGGTTAACCTTTAAAACAACAATACTGCCTGCAAACAACTTTGCATCTTGCAGCTGTGAATATATCGGAAAAACTTTAACCAGCAATTTCACCTATCGCAGCAGTATTTATACCGTATTTGAATGCATTAGGGTTTGTTTGTTGGGTTTGTATTGGAGTTTAATGCCATTTTAACAGCTCGGGTCATATCATGGCATTCAGTGACGCACCCATGTTTTCTGGCTTTCTCACACCAGTACTGACATAACTTTCTTTCCAAAGCCACTGAATACTTTTCTCACATACATCAGAGGTGAGAGGCAAAAAAATCGCCGTAAAGAAAGTTTGCCACAACCAGATATCGAACTCACAACCACCAGGTCATCAGTCAGATACACTAACCACTGAGCTACCCAGGTGGCTGAATGCATTGGGATAATCAGCAGTGTTTCTGAGAGATTTTACCAATATTAACCTATGTCCTGCTTAGTAAGTTAAATAAAACTTTCAAGGCAATAGTGAAAACCTGAATAATGTTACTTCACACATACTGTTTTGGGGAACAATATCTCCCTATCGGACAGAGTAGCTGCAAGATCAGACTGCATGTTCTGTGCAGTCTGATCTTGATCTACACGGTCCGCAAAAGGTCAGTGAGTCGCGTTTGGCAGCTTAAGGGTTAATACCTGTACTGTGCTGCAAGTTAACCTTTTACCATACAACATGTGCAGTCTGATCTTTGATCTACACTGTCTGCTTGGCTAAAACACTGTAGTGAAAGGCAGGCATGAAATTGCACATTACTGGGTTTTATCTCTGCACTGAAAAGGCCTGTGGGATTTATTCAGCAGTTTATGGGTTTACAAATGACAAACTGAATGTGACCCAAACATTGAAATTTGCCTTGGATAGAATAGAAAACATTGTGGAAAAAGTAGAATTTGCTGTGTACCAGCACTTTCTCCTTTTTCCACAATGTTTTCAAAAGCTTTCTTAGTCAGGGTTTTTCAAAACTTCGTATTAACCCTTTACCACACAATCCCGACTTTTAACCACCCTGGGGTTCTTCTGGGGCTTTTCAAAACAAGAGGGCCATGATGGCCCTGTATCGCTCCACTGGCTTATAAATATAAACCATCAATAGTAAACCAGAATTTCAATTCTGAGCCAAATGGTTTCAAAATGAAGACTTATAAAGTTTTCTCTGTAAAAGCCCATGTGAAAGTTGAGACCTGCAGGGCAAAGCCATTTTTGATCCCAGAGCTATAATTACTTGGCCCCTGGTAGAGGTCCACAGGATAAAGCCACATGCCAAAATAATACAAGTCTATGCTGTATGGTTATAAATAAGATGATTTTCAATTTTTGTCCATATGAAGCCTCTGTAAAACATAAGACCCCTGATGCAAGGCTAATTTCAAAAAAAAAAAAATTCAAAACAGGAAGATTTCTTAAGTTGTCACCATGTAAGCCCAGGGCTAAAATTTTGGCCAGCTTGGTAGAGGCCCACTAGATATAGCTACATGCAAAATTTGATAGCTCTAGGCCTTATAGCTAGGTACAGGAAGATTTTTAAAATTTTCTCTATATAAGCCTATGTAAAACTTGTGACCCCTGGGGAAGAGCCAATTTTGATCCCAGGGCTATAATTTGAAGAAACTTGATAGAGGTCTACTACATAAAGCTACATGCCAAATTTGGTACCCCTATGCCGTATGGTTTCAGACAAGAAGATTTTTAAAGATTTCCAATATTTTTCAGTTTTGTTGCCATGGCAACCAGAGTTTTTGAAGGAATCAAATTCTTTCAAGAAATTCTGAAGAGGACCATGGCAGGATCATTTCTGTGAAGTTTCATGAAAATTGGATGGGTAGTTTCAGAGAAGAAGATGTTTGAAATAAAAGTTAACGCACGGACAGACGGACGGACGCACGGACACACGGACGGACACCGGGCCATGACATAAGCCCGCTGGCCTTTGGCCAGTGTAGCTAAAAATGTGGAAAAAGGAGAAAATGCTGGTAACCAGCATTTTCTCCTTTTCCCACAATGTTTTCGACCCTTCCCAAAATAAATTTTATTTTTTTAAGTCACATTTATTTTAGCGTCTGCAAATGCTTTCATTTTGGACTGGTCTAAAATGTTGTCGTTTGGTAAAGAATTAAGAGGTAATGGGTTTACCCTCTTCCAAACAACAAATTTTAGCCCCTCCCAAATTGAAAGCATCTGTAGACGAAAAAATTTGAAAGTAGTACAGTTGAACTTAAGGTTTTATTACTGGGTAGAAAACATGGTGGGAAAAGGAGAAAATGCATTTTCTCTTTTTCCCAAAATGTTTTCAAAAGGTCTCTTCCTTAGGGATGTGAAAACACGAGATTGTTTGTTAAAGGATTAATAATGTATGGGGGACAGTATCTCCACCATTACATAAACACACAGGTAAGCTGATTACAAAAAGAACATGATTGGATTTCATACAGTCTGCCACAGTAACTGTTTACTTTACAAAAACATTTTCCACTTGCGCAAATCCAAAGCATTTGCAGATGAAAAATCTACAATATGACAAAAAAATTGGATCTGTCTTTAGAAGGGTTAAAAAAACAAACGTTTAGACTTGGCCATATTGAAAACATTTGCAGATTGATTGATTGAATGGTGTTTTATGTCGCTTTGAACATTATTTCAGGCATAGCATGGCGACAGCCCACATAAATTATTCATTCATGTGTATCCTGGGTTTCACCAGTGCTACGCTAGGGCTCTGAAGTCTCTTTCCCAAGGACACTCCTATGAAAAACCCAGCCGATCAGGTGGGGCTCGAATCTGGGAGTCCCACACTTTACACTGAGCCACGAAGGACCCCTGTTCAAAATATCAGCTCCACAATAATACTACTTATGAGAGACTTGCAGCCTCAGCCTGGGTTTTAAAACACGGGATCGTTTGCACATGTTCAAAATATCAACTCTACTACTACTTACGAGAGACTTGCAGCCTCCGCCAGCTGCTCCTCTGTAGCCATAGTGCCCTATCTCTATGAGTTCTGTCTCCAACTAAATCCGGATCTATTAGGCACTTTGCACACAATATTTATAGAATACTTTGTGGCCTTTGCAGAACATTGGACAATAATCTCAGACATAAACATCAAGAGTCACTGTTTAAATTTAACAGAGTATATCAAGATGTCTGTGTAACTTTCACAGAGTTTATCTAGATCTCCATGTAACTTTTACAGAGTTTATCTAGATCTTTGTGTAACTTTCACAGAGTTTATCTAGATCTCCATGTAACTTTTACAGAGTTATCTAGATCTTTGTGTAACTTTTCATTCGTTGATCAAGAGCCAATATGTAACATTTAGCAAATTTATCAAGTCACCGTATTATTTTCATTAGATCCTTGAAATCCCTTGGTTGTGACATGCAATCCTGTACCTAACAGCGAGCACACTTTCCTCAAATATCTACGAGTCTTTTAGGTTATAATCACGATATATAGTTCCAGATCTGTTCAGCAGTATGGCTTCTACAATACTTTTCCTCGACTCTGATTGGGTATTAGATGTCCTTTTAGCTCAATGGGGAACATCAAACTCCTGAAAAAGACAGCAGAAGTGCATGTAGTACAAATATAAGATTATCCTGTCATTTAAGTTTCACATTTCGTCTAATTGTTCACTTAGGTCCAACAGGTAAGTACTAATTTCAAACTTTTTACCACACTTCCAAAGTTTAACAGACCCTGAGGATAAAGTTTTTGAAAGCATTGTTGGAATAGGAGAAAAATGCTACTAACAAGCATTTTCTCCTTTTCCCACAATGTTTCCTATCCTTTCAAGGCTAAATCAGATCTTTTAACCCTTTACCACACAATCCTGAGTTTTCACGACCCTGAGAAAGAGGCCTTTTTGGTAACCAGCATTTTCTCCTTTTTCCACAATGTTTTCTCTCCTTTTACAGACAATTCTCACCATGTGAGCCATAACTAATTTTTTCATCTGCAATTGTCTTTAATTTGGAAAAGTGTAAAATTTTGTTGTGTGGTAAAGGGTTAACCCTTTCCCAAATGACAAATTTTGGACTGGTCCAAATTGAAAGAGTTTGCAGACGACAATTTTAAATTTGATGAAAATGGCAGAAAGGTCTCAAAAAGGGTAGAAAACACTGTGGGAAATGGAGAAATTGCTTGTTATGAGCAATTTCTCCTTTTCCCACAGTGTTTTCAAAAGACTTGTACTGCAGACACGTGAAAACCAGGGCTTGTTTGGGAAAGGGTTAAACCATATTAAATATGTCATCTGCAAAATGCTTTCAATTTGGAGAAGTCTCAAATTTTGTTGTTTGTTATAGGGTTAATTCACGTTCTTGCACAGGCCCGAAAAATGGTTTAACGCCCGAGTGCAAAGAACGAGGGTGTTTAACCATTTTGAGGGCCTCTGCAAATGTAAACAACCGAAAAAACGTGAATTGACGCTATTACTGCATAAAATAATTGTATTTTAGCTAAAATTTGCAATGAAAGCAATATTTATTTCCATAGAAATGCGAAGAAACCGACTTGAAATGTACCAGACTTATACCAGTCAAAACTGGAATTCGACGATGAAATTTTTGTTATGCATAGTGAAGGGCCATAATCATGTGCCACTGTTTTGGACTCTCGCTGTAATTCACTTCTAATGATATTTAATGCACGGCAGACTTTGTTGGGATTAACTTGCACATTTTTTGGATCTACTATAACTAGGATAAATGAGTGGATATGAAATTTCTGTAACTGAAAGATATATCATATACATGTATATGTGATATATCAAGAGAAGGATATATCAAGAGAAGGAAATGCCGACCACGTTAGGAAAGTGGGTGGGATGAAGAGTGCATTACGATTGATTTTTTTGTTCAGATCTTGAGAATACTGAGATAATGGGTAAGATTTCATTTGTGGTGTACTAAATTCATCAAAGACAAGCCATAATGCAGATCTAATATGGTACAAGTTCCTACAGCTTAATTGGTCGGAGTCTGGGATGTATGACAAGAACAAACGTTCAGCATACATTGTTTACAAGGTAGGCTCTGATCGAGGATATTGAAAGTACAAAGCCAGGCATTAATACACGTTTTCTCCAATTAACGCCCAGTTTTTCCCCGTTAATACATGCTTATAATGGCCCGGAAACTTACATTTTGTGCAGTAATAAAGAGTTAAAATTCTAATCCAAATTGAAATCATTTTACAGATAACAAATTGAATGTGACTCATGGTTAGATTTCTATTTGAAAGGGTAAAAAACAGTGTGGAAATTATTTCAAAAGCCTTCTTAAATTTCAGGAAAAAAGCACCAACTGATAAGAGACG
This sequence comes from Tridacna gigas, assembly GCA_945859785.2. Taxonomy (NCBI): domain Eukaryota; kingdom Metazoa; phylum Mollusca; class Bivalvia; order Cardiida; family Cardiidae; genus Tridacna; species Tridacna gigas. The sequence continues at coordinate 53,929,283 of OX244042.2, forward strand.
ACTGTTCGTTTCGGGTTTTACCTCTTTAACTCTTTACCACACAATCCTGACTTTTAACGACCCTTGGAAAGAAAGAAGCCTTCTGAAAACATTGTGGGAAAATGAGAAAATGCTGGTAACCAAGAAAACATTGTGGGAAAAGGACAAAATGCTGGTAACCAGCATTTTCTCCTTTTCCCACATCAAAAATAAATTCCATCATTAGAGCGACATTTGAATTGTCATTTGCAAATGCCTTCAATTTAGACTGGTCTAAAATTTTGTTATGTGGTAAAGAGTTAACCAAACAATCCTGAGTTTTAATGACCCTAAGAGGTAAGGCTTTTGAAAACACTGTGGGACAAGGAGAAAAGGCTGGTAACAAGCATTTTCTTGTTTTCCCACAATGCTTTTCACCCTTTCACTGACAAATTCCATAATTTCAGCAACATGGATTTGTCATCTGCAATTCCTTTCAATTTAAACAAGTCTAAAATTTTGTCATGCGTCAACCCTTATCCTGCTAAATAACTTTAAGGAAACTTTTAACTCTTTACCACACAATCCTGGGTTTAAACGACCCTGAAGAAGAATGCTTTTGAAAACATTGTGGGAAAAGGAGAAAATGCTGGTAACCAGCATTTTCTCCTTTTCCCACAATGTTTTCAACCCTTCCCAAAACAGGTCATAATTTCTCATTTGCATTCATTTTGTTGTCTGCAAAAGCTTTCAATTTGGACCAGTCTAAAATGTTGTGGTGTGGTAAAGAGTTAAGCAGATGGTAAAAACCAAAATTTTGGTATTTCAAAATTAGGTGGGTTAGGGAAACATCTTCTTACCGTCCGCAAAAGGTCAGCTAGTCGCGCTTTGCAGCCTGAGGGTTAAAGTGATAATACGGCATGCATGAAACAAGCATTACAAAAACTAAAAACAGAATGTTTCACTCCTATTTACAATCTTTTATCAGATGCGAGTAAACAAGAACAGTTTGAAATGATTACCTCATGTAACAAAGTTGTGACAAAGAGATTTGGAAATACCCTTTTTTTAACTTTACCCTTTACCAAACTACAAAATGATAGACTTATTCAAACCATTTGCTAGTCACCCCCAACCAACATTTTCTCTTTTTCCCACAATATTTTCTCCCATTTCAAGGATAACAATTATCTTTTGAGCTACATGTAATTTGCTGTCTGCAAATGCTTTCAATTCCGCCAAGTCCAAAGTTTTACCAACTTTCTCATGACCCTGAAGAATGTGGCTTATGAAAACATTGTGGAAAAAGAGGAAAATGCTGGTAACAAGCATTTTCCCCTAAACCCACAACTTCAGTTATATAACAGCGACTGCTCACTTACTTGTTTCCAAGTTTCAGCAATACAAGCCTTGGGTTCTACAAGGCCTTGCCAAGCGACAGTCCATGAAAAACTAGTGCATTAACCCTTAACCACACAATCCCGAGTTTTAACGACCCCTGAGAAAGAAGCCTTTTGAAAACACTGTGGGAAAAGGAGAAAATTCTGGTAACCAGCATTTTCTCCTTTTCCCATAATGTTTTCTACTTTTCCCAAAACAAATTTCAATATTTCTGTCACGTTTATTTTGTCGTCTGCAACTGCTTTCGATTTGGACTAGTCTGAAATTTTGTTGTTTGGTAAAGAGTTAAGAGAGAATAAAATGTACATCGGTTACTATTCAGCTTATAATTTACAAATCCTACAGTCCATGCAGGACCCCCTTCCTTTTCTGTCACAATATTTTCCACAGAATAGTAGACATGGCTCCTACAGAAACAACAGAGTACATTTTAACTTTTTTAATACCACACAATCCTAACTGAGCACATTTTACCACACGATCCCAACTTTTAATGATCTTGTGAAAGAAACCTTAAAAACATGGCGGGCAAAGGAGAAAATGCTGGTTACCAGCATTCCACCGGTATTTTCTCCTTTTATCACAATGTTTTCTATTCTTCCTAAAACAAATTTCAATTTTAGGGTCACATTAATTTTTTTCATCTGCAAATGCTTACAATTTGGACTAGTTTAAAATCTTGCCATTCTGTATGTACTCCAGACATCAACAATACAGCACTGTGACAGCTTCCCATTGCAAAGGTGACGCATTATTAGATTACTGTTAGTTCACACAAGATTACAGAAATTCTAGCTTGCGATGTTTTCCCCAAGTCTTGCCTTGCAATATTGATATGTTCATCAGCCTTCTTCTCCAACAAAAAGATAGAATTGGTTGTCTCTAGAATGCTGTATTTACAATTTACCAAACAACAAATTTTACCGCATGACAAAATTTCAGACCCATCCAAATTCAAGGCATTTGCAGACAACAATTTCAGTGTGGCTCAAATGATGAAACTTGCCTTCAATTGAGTAGAAAACATTGTGGACAAATCAAATCAGGCTTGAGTGATAAAAGGGCAGAAAACATTGTGGGAAAAAGAGAAAATGCTGTTACACAGAACAGGAAGTTCTAGACACTGACACTTCCATATTAAAAGCATGTCTTTGAAAGTGTAGAAAACATTGTGAAAGAGGGAGAAGATAATGAAAACAAGAGGGCCATGATGGCCCTGTATCGCTCCACTGGCTTATAAATATAAACCATAAATAATAAACATTTCAATGCTGAGCCAAATGGTTTCAAAATGAAGACTTACAAAGTTTTCTCTGTAAAAGCCCATATGAAAGTTGAGACCCGCAGGGCAAAGCCATTTTTGATCCCAGAGCTATTTAATTACTTGAACCCTGGTAGAGGTCCACAAGATAAAGCCATAAAAATAAGGTGATTTTCAAGTTTTGTCCATATGAAGCCTCTGTAAAACATAAGACCCCTGATGCAAGGCTAATTTTAAAAAAAAAATCAAAACAGGAAGATTTCTTAAGTTGTCACTATGTAAGCCCATGTAAAACTTGTGACCCCTGCGGTGGGGCCAATTTTGACCCCAGGGCTAAAATTTTGGCCCACTTGGTAGAGGCCCACTAGATATAGCTACATGCAAAATTTGGTAGCTCTAGGCCTTATGGCTAGGTACAGGAAGATTTTTGAAGTTTTCTCTATATAAGCCTATGTAAAACTTGTGACCCCTGGGGCAGAGACAATTTTGACCCCAGGGCTAAAATTTTGGCCCACTTGGTAGATGCCCACTAGATATAGCTACATGCAAAATTTGGTAGCTCTAGGCCTTATGGCTAGGTACAGGAAGATTTTTAAAGTTTTCTCTATATAAGCCTATGTAAAACTTGTGACCCCTGGGGCAGAGCCAATTTTGACCCCAGGGCTATAATTTGAAGAAACTTGATAGAGGTCTACTACATAAAGCTACATGCCAAATTTGGTAGACCTATGCCTTATGGTTTCCGACAAGAAGATTTTTAAAGATTTCCAATATTTTTCAGTTTTGTTGCCATGGCAACCAGAGTTTTTGAAGGAATCAAATTCTTTCAAGAAATTCTGAAGAGGACCATGGCAGGATCATTTCTGTGAAGTTTCGTGAAAATTGGATGGGTAGTTTCAGAGAAGAAGATGTTTGAAATAAAAGTTAACGCACGGACGGACGGACGGACGCACGACGGACACCGGGCCATGACATTAGCCCGCTGGCCTTTGGCCAGTGGAGCTAACAAGCATTTTCTCCTTTTCCCACAACTTTTTGCAAAAATTTCAAAGACAAATCCAATCTTCAGAAATGGTTGCTTTCAATTTGGACAAGTTTCTATCAGTATACAAAATGATCTACAAAACCTTTTACCCCACAATCACGTTTTAACGACCCTGAAGAAGAAGCCTTTTGAAAATATTGTGGGAAAAGGAGAAAATGCTGGTAACCAGCATTTTCTCCTTTTCTCACAATGTTTTCTACCATTCCCATAACACATTTCAGTTTTTCAGTCACATTTATTTTGTTGTCTGCAAATGCTTTCAATTTGGACTTAGATGAAATTTTGTCGTTTGGTAAAGAGATAATTTTGATACATTTAGTTGTCTGATGTTGTTATGCCTTGCTTTCAACAATATTTCAGTCATACCATTGCAACTAGATGGGTTTTTTTTTTTCCATGTCTTTCATGGGCCCATATTCACCAACCATACCAAGTTTCCAGTGACTGGGAATGGCTTGCACTATGCGCCATAGTCACATTAAAATCCAAAATGTCACATCGTTTTCGCCATCGAGTGTGCCAGTGTCCCATTCAATTTTCGACTTCGGAAAAAGTACGAAAAATCGTGGGGCGAATCTATTTTGATCGGATCCGATTAGACGCTCTATAAAAATGAGTAGTGTAGGTGCGCGTGATGTCATCAACTTGTAAATCATGAAACGCTCATTGAAAATTTGTACCTACGTCGTCGTCGTGAGTTCGTCTGTTTAGCTGCTTGAATTGAATAGTAAAATTTAATTTTCAACGTCTAAAATGCCCCCGAAAAAGAAATTAAAGTTGCCTGAAGGCCAGGGCTCAATAAGTAGTTTCTTTCCCAAAACAAAAGTTCCTCAAGTTCAACAGACTCAAATAGACGATGATCAGACCGAAATGAAGGCAATGAAAATTTTTGTGTTGTTGAAATTGTCATATTGGTTTTCAAAATGTCACATTGAATTTCCTGACCAAAGGTACATTGTCCCATTGCAAAAAATCCTTTCTCAATCACTGAGTTTCATTCATAATCTTATTCTAGATTTAGAATGTACTGCAACTTCTGGCTAAACCAAATTAGCCAATCAGAAGTTGTGATACATTAAAATGTAGAGAATTCTTGAAAATGAGACTATAAGATAATGTTTTTGATAATAGTTGGTGAATACGAAGCGTGACAAATCCTATCCTTTAAGCCACAATCGCTTTGTCATCTGCGAATACTTTCAATTTGGAGGTCTCAACTTTTTGTTGTTTGGTAAAGGGTTAACTCTTTACCAACCTACAAATTCTAGGCCTGTATTCACCAACCATTCTTTAGACATTCCTTGTCTAATTCTCCAAGACTTATCTAAATCTGAATTTAACACAACTTGTGATTGGCTACACCTAAACCAAATGGTATAGCCAATCAGAAATTGTGTTTCTTTCAACTTAAGAAAATTTTGGAGAATAACACTGACAGGGTTCTTAAGAATGGTCGGTTGATTAGGGTCCCTTGACTGTTTCCAAACCTAAAAGCATCTGGAGACGACAAATTCAAAAGTTATACAAATTAACCAGAGTTCTTTGACAGGGTAGAAAACATTGTGGAAAAAGGAGAAAATACTGGTAACCAGCATTTTCTTTTTCTTCCACAATGTTTTGAGAAGCCTTGTACTTCAGGGTCCTTAAAACCTGAGATTGTTTGGTTAACTCTTTACCAAACGACAAAAATTTTGGACTCGACCAAATTGAAAGCATTTGCAGACGACAAGACGAATGTAGTTCAAAAGATGATTTCTATCTTTGATAGGGGAGAAAACATTGTGGGAAAAGGAGAAAATGCTGGTTACCAGCATTTTCTCCTTTGCCCACAATGTTTTCAAGAGCGTTCTTTTTTAGGGTCGTTAAAATTCGGGATTGTGTGGTAAAGGGTTAAAAGTTAAAAAGGAATTTTACAGGCCTTGCAACATATTGGAGACAACAAAGGATAGCTTCTATGTTACCCTTTACCAAACATAAGATTAACCCTTTCCCAAACAAGCCCTGGTTTTCACAGGTCTGCAGTACAAGTCTTTTGAAAACACTGTGGTAAAAAGGAGAAATTGCTCATAACGAGCAATTTCTCCTTTTCCCACAGTGTTTTCTACCCTTTTTGAGAACTTTCTGCCATTTTCATCAAATATAAAATTGTCGTCTGCAAACTCTTTCAATTTGGACCAGTCCAAAATTTGTCGTTTGGGAAAGGGTTAACATTTAGACTCTTTCAAATTCAAAAATCTGCAGACGACAAATTTGAAATTGGTACACATGAGCTATGGGTCACTGACAGAAATGCTGGTTACCAGCATTTTCTCCTTTTCCCATAATGTTTTTAAAAGCCTTTTTCCCAGCTGAGGTTGTTTGATGAATACGGGTTGAACTTTTGAAATCATTACAAACAATCCCCTCATTTTACTCCTGGAAGAGGTTAGCATCAGAAAACATTGTGGGAAAAGGAAAAAGTGCTGTAAACCAGCGCATCATACTCTTTAACCCTTTCCCAAACAAGCCCTGGTTTTCACGTGTCTGCAGTACAAGTCTTTTGAAAACACTGTGGGAAAAGGAGAAATTGCTCATTATGAGCAATTTCTCCTTTTCCCACAGTGTTTTCTACCCTTTTTGGGAACTTTCTGCCATTTTCATAAAATTTAAAATTGTCGTCTGCAAACTCATTCAATTTGGACCAGTCCAGAATTTGTCGTTTGGGAAAGGGTTAACCCTTAACCACACAATTCCGTCTCTTAACAACCCTGGGAAAGAAGCCTGTTGAAAACACTGTGGAAAATGCTGGTAACCAGCATTTTCTCCTTTTCCCACAATATTTTCTACCCTTTCCTATACAGATTTCAATTTTTAGTCACATTTAGTTTGTCGTCTGCAAATGCTTTCAATCTGGACAAGGCTAAAATTTTGTTGTCTGGTAAAGGGTTAATTAAAGACAGATCTATATTGAGCAGATTGTAGTTTGTCGTCTGCACTGCTCTCAACATGAAAGAAACTAGAATTTTGTTGTCTAGTGGAGGAAATTTTTTCAGTTCATTTATATATGAATCATGCTCTGTGAAAAGGGCATTTAACCCATAACCACACAATCCAGAGTTTCAATGACTCTGAGGAAGAACCCTTTTGAAAACATTGTGGGAAAAGGAGAAAATGCTGGTAACCAGCATTTTCTCCTTTTCCCATGTTTTCTGCTTTCACTTTGGACTGGTCTAAAATTCTGTTGTTTGGTAAAGAGTTAAAAGGCTTGCACCAGGTTGGAGACAACAAAGGGCTGTCAGGATGTTACTTTTTTAGTGTCTAATTTTCTATTGAAATCTACATATATTAACCCTTTCCCAAACAAGCCCTGGTTTTCACGTGTCTGCAGTAAAAGTCTTTTGAAAACACTGTGGGAAAAGGAGAAATTGCTCGTAACGAGCAATTTCTCCTTTTCCCACAGTGTTTTCTACCCTTTTTGAGACCTTTCTGCCATTTTCATCAAATTTAAAATTGTCGTCTGCAAACTCTTTCAATTTGGACCAGTCCAAAATTTGTCGTTTGGGAAAGGGTTAAACCTTTATTTGTTTGTGCATAAGTCATATCATTGCCATCAGTAATACATGTGTTTTCTGGCTTTCTCACACCAGTGCTGACACAACTTTCTTTCCAAGCCAATGACTACTTTTCCCACAGGCATCAGAGGTGAGAGGCGAAAAATCACCAAAAAGGAAGTTTGCCTCAACAGGGCATCAAACCCAAAACTATCAGGTCACGAGTCAAAAATCTACATATACCAAGCCATCCACCATTTCACTGGGCAGCAATTCCACTGCACAAATGGCAATCATGACCCTTCCCTAAGATCTTCCAAATCATCACAGAAGCGCCGACATGTGCAAAATTTTGGGACTTAACTCTTAGAGCGCCTTTCACTACTATTGTCGCGCCAGTGTAGATCAAGATCAGACTGCACAAAATGTGCAGTCCGATCTTTGATCTACACCGTCTGCTTTGATGAAAGACTACAGGAAAAAAGCAACCATGAAATGCAATTATCTGGGTCTTTTTCAAGACTGAAAATACCCACTGGGTCTAATCGGCGCTTTAACCCTTTACCAAACGACAAAATTTTGGACTGGTCCAAATTGAAAGCGACAAAATAAATGTTACAGAAAAATTGAAGTTTGTTGTGGGAAGGGTAGAAGACATTGTGGGAAAAGGAGAAAATGCTGGTTACCAGCATTTTCTCCTTTTCCCTCAATGTTTTAAAAAGGCTTCTTTCTCAGGGTCGTTAAAAGTCTGGATTGTGTGGTAAAGAGTTAAGGGTTAACCCTTAGAGAGCTAGATAAACCTATCAGACATTCTTATTCTAGAAATATGACCCAATTAATTGCAATTTCATGGTTGCTTCTGTCTACAGTGTTTCCATAAAGCGGACGTTTTGTGCAGCCTGATCTTGATCCACAATGGCCGCAAAGGCAACTACAGTCGTGAAAGGCGCTTTAAGGGTTAAGCAATTCCATTATGCTTATAGTATGTATCAACGACGTTGCTACACTGGTCATGATCCTGTCACGCTGTTGTTGCCCTTCTGCAGAGCTTGAGGTCTCTTGAAAGACGCTTCAAATACGCTTCAACTGCTGCCGAGATGTTGCAACAATGTATGCGCAGGAGAAAACAGCAGGATAATGATAACATGTATGTCGACAAATAAAAGAGCTGTGCTTCGGGAGAAAGGGTTGAATGCATCTTTTATTCTTTGCCAAACGACAAAGTTTTAGACTACTCCAAACTGAAAGCATTTGCAGACAACAAATTTAATGTAACTTAAAAATTGAAATTGTTATGGGACAGGTAGAAAACACTGTGGGAAAAGGAGAAAATGCTGGTTACCAGCATTTTCTCCTTTTCCCACAATGTTTTCAAAAGGCTTCCTTTTTAGGGTTGTTAAAAGTCGGGATTGTGTGGTAAAGAGTTAAAATGCATTGTTCCATTCAAGTTGTCGCATAACTATGAATCCATGAAATCCATTCTGACGACCAACCGACTGAATCAAGGGGAAGACTGGTCCTCTTGACATACAGAAAATTGGCTAATAGCAAAAAGTCTATACCCAGCTCAGTCTACAGGGACTGCACATGTTGACCTGAGTTATTACTTTTAGAAGATGCGACTGCATAGGCTGACCTGGGTTGTTACTTTTTGCATATGCATTAAATCTCCTTTTCACAGAGCATGGCTCAAATCTTTTCAAATATGCAATAGTTATAATCAACAAAACCATTTGAAAAATAGAAAAATTGTCCATATTAATAACAATGATAAAAAAAAAAAGCAACTTTTAGTTAACCCTTTACCACAAAATTCCGACTTTTTACTAAGGACGAAGGCTTTTGAAAACATTGTACGAAAAGGAGAAAATGCTGGTACAAACATTTTCTCCTTTTCCCACAATATTATCTACTCTTTCTGAAACAAATTTCAATTTTGATTCACATTTATTTTGTCATCTGCAAAAGCTTTGAATTTGGACTGGTCTAAAATTTTGTCGTTTGGTAGAGTTAAACCACATCCTAAAATCTTTTCTCCAGTACCAGTTTAGTCTTTACCAGACGACAAAATTTTAGAAATCAAATATGGCTCAAAATGATCACATTTTCCTTTCAAATGGTAAATGACATTGTGGGAAAAGCACAAAATGCTGCTAATAAGCATTTTTTTAAGAATTTCCTCTTTGTTCTATAAAGTTCTTTTCTTTCCTCAGTGTCTGTAACTTCAAGACTCCTTCAGTAATTCCCTATACCAAATGACATGACAAAATTTGTCTTGATAAAAATGACAGTGTTTGCAGACCACAGATATTATGGGTCAACTGATGAAATACTTCTTCGACAGAATGGAAAACACAGCAGGAAATGGAGAAAATGCTGGTTACCAACATTTTCTCCTTTTCCCACAATGTCTTCAAAAGCCTTCTTTGTCCAGGTTGTTAAAAGTTGGGATTGTGTAGTAAAGGGTAAAAACACACTAAAACATAACTCAAAGCAAACTGTAGATTTCTCTACATAGTGAAACAGTATTAGTCAATACCTTTAGGAATCAAATCTTCTTTTGCTAGTTTAAGTTCATTTAGTTCATAAATTTTACGCCAATGTTGTAACTCTAAACCAAACAAGAAAACTGTGGACTTGTCCAAATTAAAAGCATTTGATGAAAAGGGAAAACATTGAGGGAAAAGGAGAAAATGCTGGTTACTAGCATTTTCTCCTTTTCCCTTGAAGTTGACAAAAGTCTTTTTTCTCAGTACTGCTAAATCACAGGCCTTTTAATTAAACGGTTAACAGATGAAAAAAAGATTAGAATTGTCAGAATTCAAGGCATTTGCAGACAGAAAATAAATTACAGTTCTTATAAAGTGGTCCAACGAATCACTGAAATACCGAAATGCCACCGAAACACCGAAATACCCCTATTTTTTTTTTTCCATTATTGAGATCAGATAACTGATAAGAATGCAGGATTTTTCTTTCTTTTCTTTTAAACAGAAAAAGCCATTGATCAAAGTTTTAATCATTACAGAGAAGAATGATGCTGTTAATATATTCTGATCATTAATTTACGTGGAGAGGAATCACCGAAACACTTGCATGTCGGGTCTGTTACACACCAAAATACGCGATCTTGATTACGCCACTGTAGACTGAACAAAGTACGGGATGACACTACCACTTGTATTTATTATTTCTTTGAATGATAAATACACACTGAACGAAGTAGACCTATATCAGACATTACATGATGTAAGTCTTTGATCCATCAAAACGCACAAGTACCTTGGCATATTCTGTTCTGTTGTTACAGTGAAGCAATCATAATTAAAGACGTTCGGCTGATATAGTCCAACTAATTTGATGTATAAGTTTGTCATTGCAATTCTTAAAGTGACATGGTTATTTTTAATATTCTATCAGTGGAGTTAAAATTGTCTTATCAATTTACGCTTGGTAACGTGTTAACCACAGATTCAAAATGGCTGTCGGTTCGGGGCCACTGTCGGTTTCCCAATTTGGTGATTTTTAATTTCATATGTCCAATATAGAAAATGAAAACTATGTTTTCTAGCATGCTTATTGATAAAAATCAGACCTATCAACCTTGTATAAAAGCTACTGTAGTGAGACTGTGGAGGTAGAATCTCTGAATCGACAAGTTTTACTATGTTGAGCCGGTATTTCGGTGGACGTTTACAGTAGGGGTAGGCATTTCCGGTGCACATTTTTCGTGTTGGGCTTCAATGCATGTTGTTATTTTGTCATTAGGTTTTGAACTAACCCTACTTCATCAGTATGATTACAATTTGTGTCAAAAACCACGACTTCAGTAGACTTAATAATAATAATAATAAAAAAATGAGGGGTATTTCGGTGTTTTGGTGGTATTTCGGTGTTATTTCAGTGATGCGTTGCACCCCTTTTATAGGGATTTGTTTTTTAAAGGTTTACTAGCATTTCCTCCTTTTCCCACAATGTTATTTATAAGGGTCATGAAACAAAAACAGGATTCTTTGGTACAGGCTTAACCCTCAGAGCCCCCAATTAACCCTAGCAGACATTTTAACCCTTTACCACACAATCCCGGCTTTTAACGACCCTGAAGAAGAAGGCTTTTGAAAACATTGTGGGAAAAGGAGAAAACCAGCATTTTCTCCTTTTCCCACAATGTTTTCTACCCTTCCCAAAACAAATTTCAAATTTTGAGTCAGATCCGATTTGGCGTCTGCAAATGCTTTCAATTCAGACCACTCTACATTTTTGTTGTTTGGTAGAGAGTTAACTAAATATAACAGACTGACATTTTCACTGAGAAATAATTGCAAGTTCAAGGTGTATCTTGATCAAAATGGCTCAGAAAGGCCTGTTGTTTATCTTTTTGATTTAACCGAGACAATATTTTTATCTGCCTGTATAGTTCGGATATATTCATGTATATCGGCACATAGACATGATTATGCATGCATTTCAAATCCAAACATATAATGTACTTGAGCCATGCTCTTTGAAAAGGAAATTTAATGCTTCTGCAAAAAGTGTTGAAGCTTTTTGCTTTTGGTAAATTTTCTGTATGTCTAAGGACTATTCAACCCCAGGGTTCACTCTGTTGTTAACCCTTTCCTGTACAATGCCACCTTTTAACGCCCCCTGGGAAAGGAGCCTTTTGAAAACATTGTGGGAAAAGGAGAAAATGCTGGTAACCAGCATTTTCTCCTTTTCCCACAATGTTTTCTACCCTTTCAACGAAAATTGCACCATTTGAGCTACACTGAAATTGTCGTCTGCAAATGCTTTCAATTTGGACAGGTCTAAAATTTTGTCGTCTGATAAAGGGTTAAGACAAAATGGATTTGATTATAGCTTCATAACTATATGGTGACTTGCTTCATGCTTGATACAATGCAGCATGGAGATGCATAAACCCTTTACCATACAATTCCAACGATTAACTACCCCCAAGAAGACAGCCTTTGAAAACATTTTGGGAAAAGGAGGAAACGCTGGTAACCAGCATTTTCTTCTTTTTCCCACACTGTTTTCTACCCTATGAAAAAGAGAAGAGCTGCATATGTATTGCTGTCTGCATTTAATGCTTTCAATTACGGTAAGTCAAGTCCAAAATTTTGTTGTTAGGTAAAGAGTAATGATCATAGCTCACTTTTAAGATAGTCAAATGGATAAAACAACAGCTTACCAATCCCCACGTCTTTATTATCCAAATATGCAAATGAAGTAGAGGTCACAGACAATGCAGATGCCTCATATCAGTCTGAAAGATAAACACAAGCAACCTCTTTTGTTGTACCAATAATGTACAAAAAGCGTTTTAAAAAGCCTTTCTTCTTCCGGATCATTAAAACATAGGATTGTTTGTTGAAGGGTCAACTTGTCGTCTGCAAATGCCTTCAAGTAGATGTCTAAAGTTCATTCATCAGGTAATCCTTTAACCAAACGACAAAATTTTAGCCTTGTCCAAATTGAAAGCATTTGCAGACAACAACAACAAAAAAAAACTTTAAAATAGAAATTTGTTTTGGGAAGGGTAGAAAACATTGTGGGAAAAGGAGAAAATGCTAACCCTTTCCCACAATGTTTTCAAAAGGCTTCTTCCTCAAGGTCATTAAACTTGGGATTGTGTGGTAAATAGTAAACTCTTTACCAGATGACAAAATTTTAGCCTTGTCCAAATTGAAATCATTTGCAGACATCATTTTCAATGTGGCTCAAATGGTGCATTTTTTCTTTGATAGGGTGGAAAACATTGTGGGAAAAGGAGAAAATGCTGGTTACCAGCAATTTTCCCACAATGTTTTCAAAAGGCTTCTTCTTCAAGATCGTAAAAACTTGGGACTGTGTGGTAAAGGGTTAAAGAAGGCAGAAGAGCAATCATAAAGCAAACATCTGTGGGCAGCCCCACATCTGTGACACATTTCTCATCATTATGATTCATAATTGTTTGTTGAGGGCATCAGAGCTCCAGATAAGAGGAAGTGATGGTATTCTAAATCCATTATTTCTCTTCCAAACCCTAGGTTGTGGGTACTCATTAGAATTGTCTCGATGAGATGATTCTAAAGAATACCCATAACAAAGGGTTTAGTAGAGGATAACGTGTATTTTCAGTTCTATAATCAAAATCACTCCCTCTATCTGGAGCTCTGCTGGCATATCTCCTATCTTTTCTTCTCAAAACCAAAACTTCATCATTTTCCATTTATAGACAATTTCTGGGGTTTTTTTTAAGGCATTCAATGATTCAGACATTCAAATCATTTTCACCCTTTACCACACAACAAAATTTTAGACCCATCCAAACTGAAAGTATTTGCAGATGACAATTCAAATGTGGCTAAAATAACCGGATTTTTCTTTGATAGAGTAGAAAACATTGTCGGAAAAGGAGAAAGTGCTCGTTACCAGCATTTTCTCCTTTTCCCACAATGTTTTCAAAAGGTTTCTTCCTCAGGGTTGTTAAAACTTGGGATTGTGTGGTAAAGGGTTAACCCTTTACTGAACAATCCAGAGTCTAAACAACCCCGCAGACAAAGACTTTTGACTCTCTCACAAAATTTAATGACCCTGAAGAAGAAGCCTTTTGAAAACATTATGGAAAAAGGAGAAAATGCTGGTAATCAGCATTTCATCCCTTTTCCACAATGTTTCCTATCCTTTCAGAGACAAAAAAATCCAATCATTTGAACTACATTTAATTAGTCGTCTGCAAATGCTTTGAGTCTGGACAAGTCTAAAATATTGTCATGTGGTAAAGAGTTAACTCTTTACCAAACGACAAAATTTTAGACTAGTCCAAATTGAAAGCATCTGCAGACGACAAAATAAATTTGACTGAAAAATTTGTTTTGGGAAAGGTAGAAGACATTGTGGAAAAAGGAGAAAATGCTGGTTACCAGCATTTTCTCCTTTTCCCACAATGTTTTCAAAATGGCTTCTTTCTCAGGGTCATTAAAAGTCAGGACTGTGTGGTAAAGGGTTAACCTTTGTCCTGCTGAATAAAAGAAATGAAACTTTAAAAACCTAACCTGCTGAATAAATGAAACTCAATACTAAAAGCCCAAACATTGCAGTTTCAAAGTTGATTTCACCGGAAAGAAAATACGGTATCGGACTGTGTAGATCAAAGATCAGACTGCGATCAGCAGCTTAAGGGTTAAAAACCGATAATATACACCCAAATTTTCCTATTTCAAAGGTATTTTTGGAGGAAAGATATCTCCTTATCCGACAGTGTAGATCCAAGATCAGACTGCAAGTTTTGTGCAGTCTGATCTTGATCTATGCTGTCAGCAAAAGGTCAGAAAGTCTCACCTACCAGTCTAAGGGTTAGTAATTTTTTTCTACACTCATTTATTGAAATTTTATCTCAAAACTTGTGTCAGATCCTATATATATCACATATACATGTACTGTAATTTTCAGTATAATACAGCCTGATAGAACTCCAGATAAAAGGGAGTGATAGTATTCTAAATCCTTTTATTTCTCTTCAAAACCCTATGTTGTGGATACTCATTAGAATCGTCGATGAGACAATTCTTACGAGTAACCATAACATAGGGTTACATGGAGAGTGATTTTCAATTTTGAAATCAGAATCACTCCCTCTATCTGGAGCTCTGCAGCCATAATGAATTTTTTTTATCTTCCACATGTTTGAGATTTGTAGGCAAATGGTGCCATATTTGGTCACAGCTTAGTAATCATAGGCCCATTTTCAGACCATTGCTGACCCAGATTTCTCTGTGAAATTAACTGCCAAAAACGGTGATGGCGACAAATCTATTTTAACCCCTTACCACACAATCTAAATTTTTAACGACCCTGAGAATGAAGCCTGATAACCAGCATTTTCTCCTTTTCCCACAATGTTTTCTACCCTTTCCAAATCAAATTTTAATTTTTAAGTCATACTTATTTTGACGTCTGCAACTGCTTTCACTTTGGACAAGTCTACATTTTTGTCGTGTGGTAAAGAGGCAAGGTCTGTAATGTACACACCTAAGAAAAAAGAGAACAGGCTTCATGTTAACCCTTTCCCAATTGACAAATTTTGGACTGGTCCAAATTGAAAGAGCTTGCAGACGACAATTTTAAATTTGATGAAAATGGCAGAAAGGTCTCAAAAAGGGTAGAAAACACTGTGGAAAAAGGAGAAATTGCTCGTTACGAGCAATTTCTCCTTTTGCCACAGTGTTTTCAAAAGACTTGTACTGCAGACACGTGAAAACCAGGGCTTGTTTGGGAAAGGGTTAATTTCAATATTACAATCATGTACATGTTGACCTGTGCTTTAACACACCATCAACTATAATTCTTGAGGAAAAGTTTATCTTGCTAAAGGCTCACTTAATTGAGCCATGCCCTGGCAAAATGGGGCTTAATGCATCTCTGTGATGCGTTATTCCAAGAAAGACACCATAGTATTATGGAACAATAAAATCCATTCTGTATAACAACATTCTGAATTTTGAGGTAGACTGGTACTTTGACACACGGAAATCGGGCAATGAGCGAAGTTTCCGCCTAGGTCAGCCTGCGCAGGCTGACCTGGGTCAAAACTTTTCACAGAAGCATTAAGCCTCCTTTTCACAGAGCATGGCTCAATCTTATTATTTTTTTTCTGACTTGTTTCAAAATAATTTATCCAAAACTCATGTCAAATTCTATACATCTCAAAGAAGATCAATGATCCTGAGGAAGTGGGCTTGTGAAAACATTGCGGGAAAAGAAGAAAATGCTGGTAACCAGCATTTTCTCCTTTTCCCACAATGCTTTCTACCCTTCTAAAAGAAGCCCCTACATTTAACTCTTTACCAAACGACAAAATTTTAGACTGGTCCAAATTGAAAGCATTTGCAGACGACAAAATAAATGTGACTGAAAAATTGAAATTTGTTTTGGGAAGGGTAGAAAACATGGTGGGAAAAGGAGAAAATGCTGGGAACCAGCATTTTCTCCTTTTCCCACAATGTTTTCAAAAGGCTTCTTCCTCAGGGTCGTTAAAAGTCGGGATTGTGAGGTATAGAGAGTTAAGCCACATTTAAAGTGTGACCTGCAACTCCTTTCAATGTGAACAAGTTAAACATTTCGCCATGTGGTGAAGGGTTAAATCTGTCCACTGCAATTGCTTGTTATTTGGAGAAGTCTAAATCAAAGTACACAGCAGCAGCTGTTTGTCATGTACTGTCATATCCACATGCTTCTGACATGCTATTTCAGCTCTGACTGCATTTATATTGATTTTTTAACCCTTTCCCAAACGATAAATTTTAGACTGGTTCAATTTGAAAGAGTTTGCAGACGACAATTTTAAATTTGATGAAAATGACAGACAGTTCTCCAAAAGGGTAGAAAACACTGTGGGAAAAGGAGAAATTGCTCGTTACGAGCAATTTCTCCTTTTCCCACAGTGTTTTCAAAAATCTTGTACTGCAGACACGTGAAAACCAGGGCTTGTTTGGGAAAGAGTTAAGCATATCAGCTGTAAAATGTATCATTTACTTCATCATGCTCCCACTTTGAGAAAGCTCTGAAAATGCTCATAATTATACTCTTATGATTTATGATTAATTGATTGATTGATTGATTGACAGGTATTTTAGGCTGCTTTCAACATTGTTTAAATCATATCACAGTGACAGCTTATATATTTATCATGTCCTTGCATTCTCTAGTACATGTACCAGGCTTAGCTAAGGCTCTGAAGTGTGTTGCCCAAGGGCAGTTTCATGAAAAACCCAGTGCCTCCAGAGATGCTAAAACCCTGAGCCTCCAAGTTTTGAGTCTTACATTTTACCACTGAGCCACTCAGGATCCTCCCCCCATGTCTTTATGAACCATGGAAAAAATGGAATTTTGAAAACCTTGAGGCAAGAGGAGGAAATGCATGTTTTCAACTCTTTAAATAAAAAATTGTATGCATGAACTTTTTTTCTAGATGACAAAGTAATGGACTTGTCCAAATTGACAGCATTTGCAAACAAAGAATTAAATGTGGCTCCAACGATGAAATTTGTCTTAAAAAGGGTAGAAAACATGAGAAAAGGAGAATATGCTGGTTACCAGCATTTCCCCTCTTCCCACAATGTTTTCAAATGCCTAGAACATGATGGTCGATAAACTCTTGGGATTCGACTCTTTGCCAATCAGAGAAATGTTAGACCAACCCCTTTCCATATTAAAGGCATTCACAGATAACTTAACCCTTCACCAGACGACAAAATTTCAACCTTCTCCAAATTGAAAGCATTTGCAGACGACAATTTCAATTTGGCTAAAATGGTACAATTTTTCTTTGATAGGGTATAAAACATTGTGGGAAAAGGAGAAAATGCTGGTTACCAGCATTTTCTCCTTTTCCCACAATGTTTTCAAAAGGCTTCTTTCCCAGGAGCGTCAAAAGGCATCATTGTGCGGTAAAGTGTTAAACAGTGGCTCAGATAATGGGATATAAAACATTGTGGAGAAAGTGCTGGTAACAAAATATTGCCTTGTAATCTAGCAGAGGATCTAACTATGTCATCATGTCTGTGATAGTAAAATTATATATGATAAATGATTTTTGTGGGTGGGTAAAATGGAGTCAAACAAGTAGATGCTGATTACACTGCTTTCATTTCTGGAATATCTTTTGTTCTATTCAAAACCTGTCTCTTGGAAATTATAGTAGGCTGGTTTCTGAGTCATGGTATTTACACTGAAAATTTAATAGAGGCCTGAAAGGATGCCCGACCCAAAATATAATGCAGTCTAGCATAACGTGACCATTCCGCAAGTCCAGAAACAAACATCCTCTATGTTGTCTTATGCATAAGGCAAAAAAAAAAAAGTGTTTCAGGTGACCTTTGAAAAAAAAAAAAAAAATTGGGTCGGTAAGTCTGAAAAACTTTTTTTCTTTTTCAAATTAATGCTGTATCAAAGAATTCCAGCTATTTCCTTCACGGTTATAAATACTTTATGTCAGGTAAAACAACTGCATAACCGCCATAAATTTCAGTCACCTGCTGCCGAAACAAAAACATTAGATTGGTTTCTTTACAGATTCCATGTGATGTCTAGATATTTCTACCTTGTCTTCTTTAGCTTGTCCCGTTATTTTGCCTGCAGTATTGATTGATTATATGGTGTTTAACACCGTTTTCAAGATTATTTCAGTTATATCGTGGCGGCCAGTGCACCTATCCATGCTTTCCTGGAGTTTCTTTTACTGGTACTATGCATAATATGCTTTCCCACATAAACATCGTCGAAACAATGGTCTGCAGTGAAAGAGGAATGAATCCTGTCACAATGACTACCATCAATCCTCGGAAAAAAATTGGCCGAGCCAGGGATCGAACCAGCGACCTCCTGTTCTCAAGTCCTGTATGCTACCGACTGAGCTACATGGGCTCGGCTTCCTGCAGTGCAGTGGTGGAAAGTGGTACTGCAACCAAATACTGCTCTTAGGAAAATTATTGGATAAGAATCCAAGCTTGTAAATGCCCCAGAAACGGGACTTTTTTTAACCCTTTACCACACAATCCCCACTTTTAACGACCGGAAGAAAAAACCTTTTGAAAACATTGTGAGAAAAGGAGAAAATGCTGGTTACCAGCATTTTCTCCTTTTCCCACAATGTTTTCTAACCGTTCAAATTTAAATCTCAATTTTTGAGTCACATCTATTTTGTCGTCTGCAAAAGCTTTCAATTTGAAAAAGTCTAAAATTTTGTTGTTTGGTAAAGAGTTAACATGACTGAGAATGGCAGTCGTCATTTTGGGGGAAATCAACAATCACATAGACGTCGATTTCAAGTGTCTGAAACGTGGTTGGCCTAATATATGCGCTGGAAACTATTTCAATGAAATGGACAAAAGAGAAATTGTTTGACGAAATCGAAATCGTCATGGTCCAAAATTGATGGTTGAGGAAAAAATTTCCAATACTATTTAATAGGCCTACCCTCTGAGACACATCATCAGCAGTCACTCTATTTACAGGTATGGAACGAAATGGCTTGGGACAAAGCACATGGCGCATAATTAGCAAAAATAAACAAAAAAGTTTACTTGTCGGTGGCCATTTAATTAGGGTAGGATCCGTTGGGCGACCTGAAAACAGGTGTTTTTTGTTCTGGCCAAAGCAAAAGTGACTGGTCAGTTTATGCAGTAATGCACTGATTATGGGCCAATTTAGTCTGGACCAAACTTGTAAAGGGCAACAACTGTAAAAGGCCCGGTCACCTTTGGAAGAATGGCACATTCGAGGTTTACTCGAAGAACGTTGACTACATTTATAATGCGATACCTGGATACCTGGATCATAGGGTCAATATGTTAGAAAATCTGTCGTGACCCCTCCGTTGAAAATTTCTCGTTAATGTCTCCAACGCATTAAAATGACCTTGTTTATCTCAGAATGCATTAGCAGGACGGTTTAAATTTCTTAATGTTCCAATTCTCAGCGTTTAACCTTGATTTAAACTGATTAACACTATCAGCAGATATAGTTTCTTCACTTAGGTTATTCCAGAATGACACAGGAGGTTATTCCAGAATGACACAGATCGGTGGCCAAAAGTATTCAGCCTGATGTTGTGATGGCACTTTTTTGTTTTGAATTTCAAATAAGAACAATTAATGAATGAAAATATGCACACACATAGAACGGAGTTTACATCGAATAACATTGAACTGTACAACTTGCACTTTTTTCCAAATGCTGTCGTGAACTGAAGAAAAAAAGGTCATTGAGTTGATTGTGTGTTCATTTAACTCAAACACAAGATGAATGGGGTCACTTTTTCTTTGTCTGCAATATAGGAAAAAAAGTACCTTACCAGTGTCAAAATTGCTGTTCACAGAAACCTTCTGTATCAATCAGTTGTATGCAATCACTTCGACGGACGCACTCACTATTCTATCCGTTCAGTGAGGTATTTCTGTTTGGACTTCCAGACGATTTCCCTATTTGTTTTTATTAAAGCCGAATTACAGCCAATTAAGATGAGGAAATCATGTGATGTTAAATAGTTTCAAATTCTTTTAAGTTGACACAAGTAAGTATCACTCTGTTGCGTTTTTTGAAAGAAATTAGATATAATAATTATAAATAATAATTAAAAAGTATATTGAACTATTGATTTGTTATGGCATAATCTCTATTTACATAATCAAACAAGCGTATGAATTCCAAGTTTTTTTCCCCTGAATAACTACTTTACATCTGGGAACCAATCTTAACCGAGCAAAGCAGGGTACTAGAGAACGTTTATTATTCGGATCCAATAAAAAATGAGGAATATGATGTCGATCAAACTGGTACCCGTTGTGTATAGCTCTTACTCGATAAACGTTTCATTATCAGTTTACATTATTGTTTATGTTTGAGATAACAGGTTTAAAATCACGTATCGTGACGAGATAATTTATAAACCCAACTCGATAATGTTTATATTCTCTCATCATGGTTCGTGGTTTTAAACATGTATTCTCCCAAAAACAAACAATTATATTTGTGTCAGGAGAAATCATCCCCTGGAGATATCGTCCCCAGGAAAAATCATCCCCAAACTGCTTGGGGACGATTTCTCTGGAGAACTCGTCCCCAAATTAAACTTTGGAGAAATCGTCCCAACATTCAAATTCTCTATACATGTATATATTTATAGATGTTAAAGTTGTCTTTGAAAAATATTTTTGAAGTTTAATAGCATTTACCTTGTGTCACTTTTGATGTATATTGCATTGTTAGAAGAAAAAAAAAAAGTTTGATTTTTTTTTTCTTTAATTTATTTACGTTGTGTAATTTTTGACGTATATTTCATTCTTAGGTAAAATTTTGAACTTTTTGCTTTAATTAAAAAAGTATTTACATTGCGTGTGTGTGTGTATGTTTCATAGTTCGAAAAAAAAAAAAAAAAGTTGGAATGCTTTTTGCTTTTGTATTCACTTTGCGTATGTCCTGATGTTTATTTCATTGTATTAAAATGTACACAGACCAGAAGATAATTGTAACTTTGTAATATCATGTGTTTTTATGTAATTGTTAATGAAACTTTAATAGTTATACTTTGTATCGGCTCGTAGCAGATAAGGAAGATAAAATTGCGGAATTACTCTCAATATGCAAAATATCAATAGCCGATATTGATAAAACTAGTAGTATATAAAAGGCTCTAGCTGGGCCACCCCCCCTCACCCCCCATTCCCCCCTTATGCAACAAAAAAAGCTTATTTCATGTTCTATCTTAACTCTCACCAAAAATTTCATGTAACACGCCCTCTCTCTAAATCACATGCTCATGAAATCATAAACCAACAAACCAATAGGTTAAGCAATCATAATTAAATCAAACTAACCTCTATCTTAATCCTTTTACCTCCAATTCAATTATTATCCCCCCTCAACCCCCCACTCCTACTAGATGAAAAATTTAATTTTAAAAAAAATTTAATTTTAAAAAAAATTTTATTTTTAAAAAATTTCATCATCACGCATCATTGCTTCAGATTACTGAGATACCGAGTCAATGAGTCAATGAGTTACTGAGTTACCGAGTCAATGAGTCAATGAGTTGCTCAAGACAACCCCCCATCAACCAAACGCGTCATGCAATGGCTAGCGGGTTTACATTGGTTAGTGGGGTGGGTTGGGATTTTTAATAAAAAAAAAAAAAAAAAAAAAAAAATATTTAACCCTTTTACCAGGTTAAATATTTTATTTTGTTTCATCGGTCAGCTTATAATGACCCCTTGATAAAGTTCTATAACTACCATCCCTCAGTATCAAACCCTTTTTATCATCCTCAAAGCTTAATGCTATTTTTTTCATTTTTATAGTTGTTAATTCATGAAGTTTACTTTTTATTCCTCCCATAGTTACACAAAAATCTTTTTCAGTATCCAAACAATCTTTATAAGTTTTAAATTTTAGGTCTTTTTTTATTACTGACTTTTTAACTCCTTTACATTTTTTAGTTTCTGATGAACTATCTTCATAAACAAACATACCATTTTTATCAGTTAAAGCATTACCTTTTTCATCTTTTCTTAAGATAAATTTTTTCATAGCATAAGTTTTTGCTCCAGGACTTACAAATCCAGTTAAAAGATCTCCTTCCATTTCATCCTTAAACTTACCTAACACATTACAATTTTTATCACTATATAATGGATGATTTTTTGGATAATTGCTAAAGTCAAACAAATCATTGGCATCCTCTTTTAAATCTTCATACAAATCTTCAGTTTCTATTTTTAAAACATAACTATCAGTATCAGTATAGCACATAAATACTTTATCTTCACCAAATTTATTTTTAAAATAGTTATAATAATCTTCTAACATAGTTGTTTTGCTAATATCAAGTATGCTTACTCCTAAATAAATTGGCTTATCATATTTAATCCATGTTTTTTTCATATGTACCGCAACCAAATTTTCATCAAATATAGTATGATTATGAAAGTTATGTTTTGCTGTTAACTTTTTAAATCGTTCACTATTTTCACCATTAACTAATTCTATGTTTACTCTATTTCTTATATTTTCCATGGTTTTACCAAAAACAGAATTCATTGCTAACTTCCATAAATTATCTAAAAATTTATTTTTATCCTTCTTTGCTTGTGTTCTTAAAGCCACACACTTATCAACATATTTTTTAATAGCGGTACTCTCTTGATATTTAATTCCACGATGTATTTTTTTAATTTTTAATCCTAATCTCAGGTAAGTCTTTAAAGCTTCATGATGAAGTATATATTTTTCCTTATCATTTAAGTTTGGTATTAACTTTTCTACTTTACTAACTTTTAATTTTTCTGCTGCTAAAGGCATTTCATTATGCAAATCATGTAAATCGTTAGGATACTCCAAATCAACCTCCAGGCTACACGGATATTTTTCCCAGTTATTTAATTCTTCTTTAGTCATCCATTTAAAATCACCTACAGGTAAAGGCTTACTCATGGCCCAAGGATAAAGACTGTTTTTATCAATATAAAACCCATATATACTAGGTTTAGTTGAATCATACTCATCACCCATATACTTATTGTTTGCTTCAAAATGTCTAATACTTGTCATGCAAGTGCCACCCCTTTTTGATGCTTCAAAAAAGTTAAGCATATTAATATCAGTAAGTTTTTCTAATTTTATTTCGCTTACCTTAAGCATAGCATCCCATCCAAATCCAGGTAAAGTATAATACCAAGCAGGATCTAAACCAAATTCTTTATGCAAAGAAAATCTAAAGTTTTCCATAACATCGGCTAAAAGTATTACATCTGTTTCATTGTATAGTTGTAAATAATCAGACATAGTTTTGCAACCAAAAACATCCCACACTTTTAACGCGTGTGCCAGATCTTCTTCTGAAATTCCTTCTCCATTTAAGCTTGAATAAAATTCTTCTATAGGTGGTAGTTGTGTTTCTTTTAACTTATCAAAACTATCCATCCATTCATAAGGAAAGATACCCTTTCTACTTAACAATTTTAATTTTTCTTCTGTATAACCACCACAATGTTTTTCTAAATAATACTTTAAATTTTTAAAATTTTCATCTTTTAAATTTTCTACAATTTTTTCTAAACTACTAGCTAAAAACTTAAAACTATCAAGAAATCTTAAATTAATATTTTTATTTCCTACCTTTAGATGTTTTGTAAAACTAATATATTTTTCTTCTGTGTTAGGTAAACAATCAATTCTACCACTTTTTTTACCAAGATACTTAATAAAAATATGTGAATCATAACCAGATAAATTATGAAAGAAAACAGGTATAAAATCAGGAACTTTTGCTTTAAGATTACATTCATTATGTGCGGCACCTCTATACTCACCAGTAAAATGACAATGATCTCTTACTTTATAATTTTCTTGAGTAAATTTACCTCCACATATCCAACATTTTACTTCATTTTTATGTTTTCTAACTTTATCTTCAGTTAATTTTTCTATTTCTACTGGGTTTTTATAAAATTCTTTATAAAGTTGTTTAACATCCTTAGTTAAAGTATCTATAAAATGTTTTTCGGCATCCTCACCTACATATCCTCTTAATACTGGTTTCATAATTTTATCATTAGAAGGACAAATTAGATAGTTATAACTTACAGGTATATGCTTTTGTGTTTCAATAGTATTACTTTTTTGTTGTTGTTCTATTTTTTGTAATATACATTCAAAATCAGCAATAACTACAAATGGTACCATAATTTTTCTACAATAGTTTTCAAACTTTATTAAAATTTTTTCAGGATTTTCAGGATCAAACTTAGGCATTATTAAATCAACTCCATCATGATCTTCACAACGCTCCATATGTTTTTCTAAAAGTTTTTCACTACCAAAATGGTTCATACAAAGCATACAATACTTAACATTATGATTAGAAGCCGCTTGTGTTCTCAGTAAAGCATTAATATTTTTTATTAAAACATAATGTGTTTTTTCTTCTTCATCTTCAATATATAACAAATTTATGTGATTTTCTTTTAAACTTTTTATAGCTCTAATACGTTTGATTTTTTCCTTACCTTCTACTATCCCAAAAACATTAATGCTAATTGTTGGATTTTGTCTTTCAAACTTATCTATATCTTGTAAAGAAACAGGATATTTAATTCCTTTCATATTTAAGCTATTTTCCTTAGATTTTAAATCACCAATTCTTTCAGGGTGGTTATCTGTTGGATTTAAATGCCTTAAAACACACCATTTAAAACATTCATCATCCTTACTTTTCATATTAATACATGCCTTTTTATTAGCAATCCACTTAGGTAGGGGTAGCCAATCACCTGCTCTTAATGGTTCATAAATAACACTATATAACTTTAAATGAATCACACTATTAAACGACCAACCACTACCATTTGAAGTAAATTTAATAAAATTTTCTATAATTCTTTCCATCATATTTAAGTATACTTCTGTTATATTGGTTCCTTCTAAGAAAATCTCATAACTACCAGAAGAAAAATTTGCTTTTACTATTTGTTTATTATCACCCTCTCCTCTTTCCATAAAACATTGAAGATTTAATTTTACTTTATGACTATGCATGCTACTTAAAAGTTTTTCAATTGTTGGTTTTGTTAGCATTAAAAACTCTTGTAACGTTTTAACAGGTATCCCTTCTATTTTATGTTCAGTTGCATAATTATTTAAGGCAGATCTATTTTGTAATATTTTTATTTTTTCCTCTCTTTCTTCATCATATAAACTTTTTATTTTATTTTTTAAAGCATTAAGTTCTGGTGTTATACTTGGTTGTTCTACTCTTACATTTTCTAAACTCCTTAGCAAATCATTAACTGAAGTAGTTTGTTGCCTGGTTGGTCTTTGTCTTAGCGGTATATAGGGTGTTGGTTGTAATATTGGTGCATCAATGGCAACGATATCCCTATCTAATATTGAGGGTCCCGTATTAATCAAAAGAGTTATTAGTTCATCACGTCTAAGCCTTGAGTATCTTCTTAATCCCCTTTCCCTTGCTAAATTTCTTAATCCAGTTACATTATATCTATCAAACTGTCGATCCATTTTTTTTAAATAAAATATTCTTTCCTTAAGTCAAATTTTATTATTTTTTTTCATAAATAATAAAATTAAAGAATATCAATTCTATATTTACCATTCCATACTCTACCATTCCAGTTTTCAATCGTTTGAGGGCAACGCTCAATAAACTTACCAGCCTTATAAATTGATGGAAACTCTTTCACCTCTTCAGTTTCTACATCCTTTAAGGTAACCCTCTTTGGGTTTTTAGCAATATCCTTTAATCTT
This sequence comes from Tridacna gigas, assembly GCA_945859785.2. Taxonomy (NCBI): domain Eukaryota; kingdom Metazoa; phylum Mollusca; class Bivalvia; order Cardiida; family Cardiidae; genus Tridacna; species Tridacna gigas. The sequence goes on from OX244042.2 coordinate 53,955,279, forward strand.
TCATAATTAGGAATTTTTTTTAAAAATTTTTTTTCTTCTTCTTCAGGATACAAACCATGCTCTTTTAACACATCAATATACTTTTTCTTGTTCCAATAGGAATACCACTTAATATTGTTATCTGTTAATATTTTCTTAAAATCAGCAATCTTTTTCATTTTATTTAAGTAAAAAATTACTTAATATACTACACTCATCTTATTCCCATCACTCTGGAAGTTAATTAGCCTGTCACTAATTAAAACTGCATAAGCTATAGTATTTGCTGGACTAGGTGGATTGAATGTTGCTTTAATGTGAATATCAGTAACAGAATACTTAAGTCTTTCACTTTGTTTACTTAAATCAAACACAAACAAAGGAAAAAGGAGTTTGTAATCTGAAGGAGTAATATTAGGGTTTGATACTAATTCATCCATGTTATAAAACTTTTTTCTAAATGAAGCAGCTTCACCATATATTCTACTAATTTTATTAGTAACAAAATTTATATCATAATCATATGCAGGAAATTTTCTGGATCCTAGCATAACATAAATATTTTTTGTATTTATGCTGTTAAATAAAGCTGGGTTTAGATCTTGACGATTACTTTTTCTAGTTTGAAAACCAACAATTAAGAAACGCGGCACCTCAGGAGATGATTTAGATGATAACCTCCAAGTAAAACCTGTTGCTTGCGGAACCGTTATACTATCGCTTTGTATCATTCTATATCCAACTGGAAATTTTTCTTTTTTCTCAATAAATTTAAAAAGTTCCATTCTATTACCATCTTCCGGCTCTACATGAGGCATAAACCAAGATACCTTCTCTAATACAACTTTACCATCATCTAAGCCACCAGCTCTAAAAATTGCGTCACTGTCATTATTTCTTGTTAAGGTTAAAGTTTGTTTCATACCATATAAAACTTTGTTGTAATCTTCACAAAAACCAAATATATGTTTCAAAGGTATCCTAAAACTAAAGGTTCCAGTTGGTTCTGAACTAAAAATATAATCCCTTCTTATCTTAAAACCTAAATTATTAACTTCATCAGCTAAATTACTAGTATCTTTATACCACAATTGGTTTAGCCCTTGTGATTTAGAAAAGTCATCTGGGTACTTTAAAAGTCCAAGCATTGTTGTAGTCTGACCAGGATAATTAATGCTTTCTATCTCTTGCCCACTTAGTTGATATCTGATATTTTTAAATAAATACATTATCCCATTATTTATTAAGGTTACCTCATCACCATCATTATAAGCAGAATCATCATTTTTTACTAATACACCTATAATTTGTAAATATGACTCTGAAGGATGATAAAAAATATCTTGTGTTTCAATATCAATCCTAATATTTCCTCCAGGGTTGTTTATATTGGTTCCTGTAATAGGTTCATACTCATGATATTCATATTCATCAATACTATCGTCTTTAAAAATCGGTGCTTTAATATTTAAAATATCCATTTTATTATATGCAATTATAATTTTAAATCAAATTATAATTGTTTAAATTAATTTGCCCATAGTTGAGGGAATGTCTTGTTTTCATCATTTACATACACACCCTTAAGTTTAATATTTTTAATTTTTTCTACTGAAAGGTTTTTTTTCATTTTTAGATAAATTCTATTTCCATAAAGAATGGTTACCTTAGACATATTATTTTTTTTTAGATATTGATTTACATCTTCTTCAAATTCCTTAATGATATCAGCTTTTTCAGGCGACAATTTTAAAACAACCTTTTTATAATCATAATTTGTATCACTGCTATCTATTACTTCACAATCTTCATCAAGTTTTAAATTAGCATAAAGGATACTAACCTTTTTTGTATCGTATTTTTCATAATGCGTTAAATTAAATTTTAGATTAGTCATTCTTTTTATTTAATGTTTATTTTTACTTAACTTAAATTTATAATACTTTAACTCCGGAACCCTTTTTACTATTTAATTTCTTAACTAAATCTTGAATAGCAACGGCACTACCATCTATTAAAGCATTAATATTTTGCGTTGCAGGTTGAGTAGTTGTAGTAGGCTTTTGAGTATATTTTTCTATAATCTTTTTAGATTTTGGTGTTAAAGCCTTTTGAACTAACTTTTTACCTGCATCAACCGCGGCACTCTTTCCAACCTCTAACGCTTTCTTTGCTCCTTCCTTAGCTACACTTTTACCAACATCAACTGCTGAAGATGCAAATTGTTTAGCTGCGCTGCTTGTAAAGAGTTTTGTAAGAAAATTAGTTAAAGTATCAAATACTCCTGCTCCACCATAAGCATAACTTCTTTTAAATCCTCTCTTTTGTGATGTTATCATTTATAGTTTAGACATTAATTTTTTATAAGCTTTTGTATTTAAAACACGTTGTCTTTTTAATTCATCACAAATACCTACCAACTCATTTCTTACACCTGTATGACCGGCTCCTTTACTTGCCATTAAGAGATCAAATCTTTCTAGTAGCGCATTAGGATCTGATGGGATAATGGTAATTCCACTTCCTAAACTAGAAAAATTATAAGGATGATATTTTTCTTCATTTCCTTTTATTGGAGATCTAATTAATGGTAAATTTTGAGGTGGAAAAATTTGTTCCCTTTCTTTTAATTCATTTAATGATATTTTTTTTCTAATATCATCTTTATTATTCCAAATAAAATTAAGAAATTTTTTCCACTTATTCGTTCTTTTGCTTTTGGAAATATTAATGTTTGGGTTATTATCTTTATAAAGATTATTAGTTAATAACATTATCTTCGTGTAATTTTCTATATCCTTTTCAGTAAATATATCTTTTGGATCTTTAGCCACAATTAACTCCCACAAACCTGGGGTGCTTTCAAATTCATAATCATCAATGTAAAAATTATCACTTAAAATATCAACTTTTTTATCACCAATAAATAATTTTTCATCTTTTTCATAAAAACCATATATTAAATCAACTTCTTCTTTATTTCTAAATCTTCTTAACTGAGTTAGTTCAAATGGATTAACATTTATTTTTGATATATGTTCATCAAAACCTTTTAAATCTAATAAATTAAAATAATTATCAAGTTCTATTTCTTCTTCATTACTAAATTTATATCCTTCAAAAACAAGCAAAGTAGGAAATTCATCAAGTTTAGTTGATAATCTGTTAATCCTATTATTGCTTACTCCTCTAGTCTCCTTTATTATTTCTTTTTGTGATTCTAAAACAGGTCTAAAAAACCTAGAAAGTTGTTGTTGATATTTAAGTCTGCCTTCTTTCTCTGCAAGCTGATTATCATGAATTCTTTTTTTCAGTTCAAGATATTCTTTTATTGTTTGCTCCCTTTTTAAAGGGTCTCGTATCTTCAAAAATGACATTTTTTTAAAAAGTAAATTATTTTTTTAATTTGTATTGTCTATCTCACATGCACAAGAACACTTAAACTTGGGTGGTTTTAGTTTTAATTTGAATGCCTTTCTACAAGTCTCCTGAATTCCTCCCTTGCTTCTATTCGCCCCTTCTCTATTAAACTCTCTGATTCCTCTAGCTTGCTTTTTTTCTTAGACTTACTTCTAATTTCTTCCTTCATTTGTTTGTATTTTTCCAATTCTTCCATAATTAAAGTAAATTCTGAATGATCTATTTTGTTGTCTGTTATTGCTTTTGATATATGTGTAAGTAGTGTGTTTAGCTTCGAATCAGCCAACATTTTTATCTGAAGATGTTTTTCTGATTTTGTTCTGGTTCTTCTAACCACAAACTTACCCACCAATGCGGCTAACCCAACAACTAAAGCACAACCTTCTAGAACCATAGTTGCAGGTATCGCTACTACAGTTGATAGTAAAGCGATTCCCCCTGCTCCGGCGCCTAGTGCTATAACGGTTAGTCCAGCTTCTACATTGTCCACATTCTTACTAATCTTTAAATACTTTTTACTTAGTTGCTCTCTTTCCTTAACTTCATTTTCTAGAAAAGTCTGAATTTCTGATATCTTTTGTAACCTGAATGATTGACCATTGTCTCTTGAGGTTATTACTGGCTCTAATGATGGTGCATTTGGTATATTTCGTTCTTCTGGTAGCTCTGGATAAATCTTTTCTTTTAGTTCCATTTTATTATCAACAACTATTTTTTTAAATTGAGTAATAAAGACGACACAAAAATGTGTTTTCTTGTATTTTTTTTATTTTATTAGAGTTGTTTGTAATTGTGGTAACCATGTCATCCACCTCTTCTAATGTAACTTCATTTGTAATAGTTATTTGATTAAGTTTTAAAGCATAAGATAGAGAAACTAAAACAAAGCCTTTACTCATATTGAAACCAATACCTAAGGCTATCGTCTTCGTTTCTCCTCCTTCTAATACTAATGGTTGTTGGGTAAAAATATCCCATGTAACAGGATTAACTTTTTTAGCTGGATACTTAACTTCTACAGGTTTCCAAAAAATAGTTTTTGGTTGAACTATTTTATGTTTTCCATTTCCAAATTTATGTACGTTCATATTTTTTTAATTTACAATATTGCACCTAATATAGGAATATTAGCAAATGGACTATTAGGTCCTAAAAGAAGACCTTTTCCATCATAAATTTTACCACCTTGTTTTAAATACAATCCATCACCAACGGAACCTAATCTGTTACCTTTGTATGGTTTAAGATATAAACCTTCACCATCTGTTTCTACTTGACAGACGCAACCACCTTTCTTAAGGTAAAGCCCGTTACCCATTGCTTTTTGAACTCCTGAAGATGCCAAACCAGATAGTGCACCAATTCCTATAGCAGGTAAAACGGTTCTTGCTAATGTAGGTAGAACTGATGAAGCTAATCCTGCTATTAGAGGTAAAAATCCACCTTCTACTTTCATATTTTGCTTAAGTTGTTTAGTTGACATTTTAAACGTTGCCCCCTTACCAGCTTTATAAGCTTTTGTAAGTTTATTTACTTGTGGTTTAGTTAATGCTATTACATCATTACCATGAATATCCTCATGCTTTAAACGAATACCTGCGGGAACCTTGTTTCTAAAAGAATGTAAAATTTTTTCTTTTTGTCCGTCTGATATATTTATTTTTGCATTAATATAGTTTGCCATTTTTTATATCTATCTTGCTTCTCTTATATGAAATCTAATTGTTAAATTTTCCCCTCTAAGATTGAGTAATGTTCCATCTTGGTCTGTAATTGATACACTTAAATTATGTATTTCATTTAATGTTAATGGAAGGTAAACAAGGTTTACCGGATTTTCTATAATTTTATATCCTGGTGATACATTTGGAAAAAAACTATAAATTGTATTTTTTTGTGAACCGTTAACATAACTACCTGAAATTAAATCCATATTAACTAGTAAGCTATTAATACTAAGAATATTTACTACAGTTTCTGATTCATGAAATCCTTGTGTATATTTAGAACGGGTGAACCCTAATATTTTAGCAATAGAATGTTGTTGGTTAAAATCAACCTGATATCCTTTTTCTAAAACAAGAATAGACTTTAAAGTATTAGTATTTGCTGAGATGCTAATATAATATTCTTCATTAACAGCATCATAATGACCCTTTTTTCTCATTTCTTGTTGAATTACATCATTAATATCAACTAAATCATAACTTCCTTCAGGTATTTTTATTTTTACCCATGTTGCACCATTATCTGGTGAATAAACAAAAATGTTATTGCTTGCATCAATATTAGGAAATGAATAATAAGTTTCAAGATTAACCAATGCTATTTCATATTCTTTATCTTGGTCTAATTTAAGTGGAGGAGTAAATCTTGTTGTAAACTCTGTTTTGTTATCGCTTACGATAATTTGAAATGATGTTTTATGGTTAGTGTTTTTTACTATTTTTTCAAGTAATTCTACTTCCATTTTATAAATTTGTAAAATATATTTTAATGAAAAAATATATTTTTTAATTATAATCTTTGTAATTTCGTGGTATGTAAAAGTTATCAAAACCACATCTATATTTTCCATCGTTAGGGTTCTTAGTTAAATCTAACACTACAAAACCATGAGGTATTTCCCAACACTTTTTACAAAAATTAATAAACTCTGTTTTTGTCATATCATCTCCTACATGATCACTATAAATATGATTAAGATTTTTTAAGTCTTGTCTAAACAAACATATTAAGTTAGCATTTTCTCTAATAGTTTGACGGGGTAGTCTAAAATAATTTTGTGCCAGATAAAAACAATCAGCATTACTATGTCTACCCCTTACATAATAGTTTTCACACTTGTTTTGTCTTTCTAAAAGTAAGTCATCAAATATCATTAAGTTTTTATTTGATGCATTTAAATCTCTTGGATCAGGTACATCACTAGCATATTCAAAAAATTCACAATCGATATCAGATTTTTCCTTAATTGTTTTTGCCCATTCTTCAACTAATGCAGTAGGTGAAATATCTCGGTTTTGAACTTCATCTTTAAGTGAGAACAACCTTAATATGTTTTCTTTTGGTATTTTTTCTTCAAAAGCTTTTTTAAGTATACGATATTCTGGTTGAAACAAACTTTTACCAAAAACGTATAAGTTACCATAATCTAACCAATCAGGTCTTAACAAAAGGTTAAGTAAAAGTGTAGTTTTACCACATCCTGATTTGCCTACTATTAAACCTCTGATACTCCTTGGTAAAAGAGGATGGTTAAATCTTTTTGCTAAAGTTTCATTCCAAGATAAATTAACAATATCCATATTTTAATTTAAAAATTTTATTTTAATATAAAAAAAATGTATTGCGTTAAATGTAAAGAGAAAACTGATACTACTGATATACAGTATACGGTAAGTAAAAATGGTAAAAATATGGCACGAGGAAAATGTGTTGAATGTGGAACAACAAAAACACAGTTTATTAAACAACAAGAAGGTGGTTCGTTGTTAAACAAAGCAATCAATAACTTGCCTGTTGAAATGCACTTACCTGGTCATAATTTTACTGGCCCTGGTACCAAGTTAAAGAAAAGATTAAATCCTGACTTAACACCAAAAGATTGGTCAAAGCCTGTTAATCGCGTTGATAAAGCAGCATATCATCATGATATCTGTTATCTTAAGCATAATGATACTAAAACACGGAATGATGTGTGTGATGCTAATATGCTTAAAGAGTTAAACGGTATCTATAATCCAACTATTAAGGAAAGAATGGAAAGAGGATTGGTTTCCTCATTGATAGGAACCAAGAAAAGATTTGGTATGGGTGTCAGTAAAAAAAAAAATATTCACTAGCAGAAGAATTACATAAACCTGTAAAAAGAAAATTTAAGAAAAGGAGAGTTAGAGTAGGGGGTGTCGATAGGATATGGGCAGCAGATTTAGTAGATATGCAAGCATTTTCTAAACTAAATCGTGGAGTAAAATTTCTTCTTGCTGTCATTGACATCTTTTCAAAATATGGATGGTTGGTCCCCTTAAAGGATAAAACAGGAAAATCTGTTTCTGCTGCACTGAAGAGTATTTTTAAGGAAAGAAAGCCTGAGAAAATGTGGGTAGATCGGGGGAAAGAGTTTTATAACAAAGATGTTAAAGATTTGGTTGAATTGTATTCTACTGAAAATGAAGAAAAATCAAGCGTTGTTGAGAGATGGATTAGAACAATGAAAGAAAAAATGTGGAAGTATTTCTCTGCTCACTCAACAAATGTATATATTGATGTATTACAAAATCTTGTTAAGGAATACAACAACACGAGGCATTCTTCTATTAAGATGACACCAATTGAAGCAAGTAAGAAGAAGAATAAAAATAAAGTTTGGACAACATTGTATCCTGATTATGACCAAGTAAGGGAGGATATCAAACCAAAGTTTTCTGTTGGAGACAAAGTAAGGATAAGTAAAAAGAAAAAGACTTTTGAAAAAGGTTATACAACGAGATGGACTGAAGAGGTTTTTACGGTTATCGGAGTAAAACATACGACGCCTATAACGTATAAGATTGAAGATTTAAATGGTGAAGAAATAAAAGGTTCTTTTTATGAACCGGAACTACAAAAAACGAGCCAAGAGGTGTATAGAATAGAAAGGATTATTAAAAAAGGTAAAAAGAAATCTCTTGTAAAGTGGAAAGGTTATTCTGATGAGTTTAATTCGTGGGTTGACAACGATGCTATTGTAAATATTTAACTATATAAAAATGGAAAATATTTTAATTGATAATATAACTTTACCAAATAAACCTTTAAGCAATTTTGAGCTTGAGGATGCCGTAAAAAAATTAAAAATAAAAAATTTTAGAGGAATATTTTTAAGAGATGCCCTACCTAAAAAAGTAAGAAATAAAGAATGTGGTATATTAAATCTTGATGCTACTGGTGGATCTGGTACTCATTGGGTTGCTTGGTTTAAAGATGGAAAGAAAAAAATTTATTTTGATAGTTATGGTATTCAACCACCTCTCGAAATTATAGATTATTTAAAAAGTCCATTACAATACAATACGGATCAATTACAACAAGCAGGTGAAGTATTTTGTGGACATTTATGTTTATACATTCTTAAAGAGTTGTGCTTGGGTAATAAATTTCAAGATATTTTAAATAAACTTTTTTAGCAATATTAAAAACTATGCCTGTTGATAAATTTGGAAGAATGGATGATGATAAAACAAGTGGTGATGGTGGTGTGTCACTTGCTTACATTACTAACAACTTTTTACGTAAAGATGGAACAACCACTGTTACCGGTTCCATAAATATGGATGGTAACACATTAACAAGGGTTAGTAATCCAGTAAATCCTCAGGATGTTGCTACTAAGAGTTATGTTGATGGTAGTAGCTCAGGGTTGTTAGATGAAAACGGGGGGTATCATATAGAGGGGTATCTAAACATGGGTTTTAATAAAATAAAAAACTTAGATGAACCTGAAGAGCCCAGTGAAGCTGCTACAAAAAGATATGTAGATGGTATTAATGCAATACGAAAACAACAAGATGGTACCTGGTCTGCTGTTGCAGATATAAGCATGAAGGGGTATCATTTAATGGATCTTATAGATCCTGCATCCCCGATGGATGCTGCTACAAAAAGATATGTAGATTATGCTAATCGCGCATTTATTCATGATGGTGATTCATATACATCAAGTAGTGACATTTCTATGGGTGGATGGAGGATTAATGATGTTGCTTCACCTATAAGTAATCAACAAGTTGCAAATAAGTTTTATGTAGATAGCATTGTTAATACGGCCACCGCAGGAAAAAGAGCTTTAAGACAAAACCAAGCTGGGGTTTTCTTAGCAACTGGTAAAATAGATATGAACACTCACCCACTTACCGGCTTACCAAATCCAATAAACCGTGATTCTGCTGTCAATAAAAATTATGTTGATAATGGGGGTGCCATTGTAAAAAATCCTGATGGAAGCTTTACGGCCTCCGCGGATATAGATATGCAAGGCTTTACTATAAAAAATGCGGTGGCTCCCGTAGAAGAAAGAGATATAGCAACAAAATCCTACGTAGATGAAAAAATAGGCATTAAACCAAAACCTATAATTACCGTGTGGGCAGAGGAAAAGGGAGAACTTAAGAAAAACAGCTTTCAGTTTTCATTTGGTAATGGTTTATCCGGTCCATCTCATGCATTGGGGGGTTATTGTTTATCCGCGTCAGGAAGAATATTACGCGGCACATTAGTTTCTTTACCAAAAGATGATGATGATAGTATACTTGAAATAACCATATCATCTGCTGAAACTGGAAAAAATATTATTAAAAAACGTGATGAGTTATGTACTTGTACAGAGTTTAATCCTCCTATTGAGGTCAACCAATGTGATGTTATAAATTTTAAAACTGTGTCAAAAAATCCAAAGGTAACTAATTCTTATGTAGCTATATTGATAGAATTGGATATGTAAAATATATAACCCAGAAAAAGGGTTAAATATTTATAAAAACTTAAAGTTTATACTATATTCTTCAATGTCATTAATACAACTTTCAAGGAAACTATGTTCATGTGGACAATCTATAAATCTTTGTTTAAAGAGAGATAGCAAATTGGTTAAATCTTTACTGTTAAATTGATGTTTAACGCGTATGTTGTTACCACCAGCATAAAATGTTATGTTTAGGTTACCCTCGTTAGGTTGTTCATAAAACATTTTACTGCAGTAATAGTAGATATCACTAAACCATCTTGGATCTTTATAAGGCATTAGTCCGGTTTCATTTGTGTAAATGATTTTGTTTGTGTTTATAGGATGAATATTTGATTTATCCTTAAGTAGGTCATTTAGCTTTTGCTTAAAATCTGGCTCTAGTTCTAGCATTTTATTTTATGAAAATTTTTGTTTAGTTAATCTATTTCTGCTATTTCATCCTCCACCACAGCTTTCAACTGATTTTTATCTGGTTTTCCAATGTATCTTACTAATCCGGTATGACAACTTGTTGTAAATAGTGTTATACCAAAAAATACACCTAATTTTTAAAAATTAGTTACTATTTCCCTTCTTCGTTTTAAATGATGTCTATTAGTTCTATCTTCTTCCTCATTATTAAATAAAGTAGCTTTCTTTTTCATTAAAATAGTTATATCTTTTATATACTCATCAATAAAATTTATCATTTCATCTTTTTTGCTTTTCCCTTTAAATTTCTTTTTTTTTATCAATAATATTACAAATATTACTAAGTTCTTTTATACCACAATTTTCATTAACTCGACTTATAAGTTTTTCAATAAATTCATCCAAATACTCCATTATTTCTAGAATGCTTTTATCAATTATAGAGCCAAAAACAAAATTACCTTTAATTAAATAATCTTTATCTGTATATAGACTAGCAAATTTATTCATGTTTTAAATATCGCTGGTTCTTTAACTAACCATGTTTGCTAAAACTTTTAAGAGTAAATTCAATTTTTTATTTCTATCAAAGGAATAAAAAATTAAAAATTTTTTTTAAATTTTTTTAGTTAATCAATTCTATCTTTTTAAATCGTTTTCTAGTTCTTCTCTTTCAGATATTAGATGATCTAGATAGAAACATTCGTCTGCAAATTCACAATTTTTATCAAACCATTCTTGCATTACTCCACCATATATACTATGGGTTAGGTAGTAAGTATAACAATTTATTTTTTTATAAAACTTTTCTAGTTCTCTATATTCTTTTTCCAGATTTACCACGTATTTGAACTCTTCTTCCTCTACGGAAAATGTTACACATGCTCTGTTTGTTATTTCTTTAAATAACTCATATTTATGATCAATATCCTTATATGCTCTTAATTGAAATTCGTCTATTGCCTGTTTGTTTTTTACAGTTTTACTTGCTTCTATTTCTTCATTTATTTTTTCCATATTTCTCTTTTAATATGGGTTATATATCATCTTAAGATGAAATATATACCATGGATTATCATTTAAGTCCTATTTTAACATGTTTTTTTCTTAGTCTTTTTTGACAAACACATCAGCTACTTCCTTTATTATTTGTTTTTTAAAAAAATCACAATCCTTATCTAAAGATGAATGTTTATCATTTAAAGCATGTATAACTTCATCTTCTATATCCTCAAACACTTTGTCTAATGTTTCCTCCATCTGTTCTCTTATCTCATCAACATCTGTATCTAAAGCTATGTCGTTTTTTAAATCATCTAACCTAAACTGAAGATCCTCCTCTTTCACAGCATCAAAGTAGCGGGTAAGATTTCTTATTGCTTTTTTTATTATATCCTCTACTCTACTTTCAAACAAACCGTTGATGGTGCTTGCCTCTTCATAAAACAAGTCATCAAACTCTTCTTGTGATCGTATGACAACACCATTGTTATCATTATTATCACTTATGTTTTCATTATTATTTTCAGTAAAACTTGCCATTTTACCTACTTTTACTTAAAAATTTTTAATCTTAAATTCAATTTTTTATTTCTATCAAAAGGAATAAAAAATATTTTTTTTTTTTTTTTTTATTAAAAATCCCAACCCACCCCACTAACCAATGTAAACCCGCTAGCCATTGCATGACGCGTTTGGTTGATGGGGGGTTGTCTTGAGCAACTCATTGACTCATTGACTCGGTAACTCAGTAACTCATTGACTCATTGACTCGGTATCTCAGTAATCTGAAGCAATGATGCGTGATGATGAAATTTTTTAAAAATAAAATTTTTTTTAAAATTAAATTTTTTTTAAAATTAAATTTTTCATCTAGTAGGAGTGGGGGGTTGAGGGGGGATAATAATTGAATTGGAGGTAAAAGGATTAAGATAGAGGTTAGTTTGATTTAATTATGATTGCTTAACCTATTGGTTTGTTGGTTTATGATTTCATGAGCATGTGATTTAGAGAGAGGGCGTGTTACATGAAATTTTTGGTGAGAGTTAAGATAGAACATGAAATAAGCTTTTTTTGTTGCATAAGGGGGGAATGGGGGGTGAGGGGGGGTGGCCCAGCTAGAGCCTTTTATATACTACTAAAACTGAAGTTCGACAAATAATCATCAGAATATCTCCAGTATTTAATCTAATTCTTGAGTATTGCTTACAAAAAAATCCTAATTGAATTTCATTGAGGAAAAAAGTCATACCCGTACATGAAATAAATTTTTCATAAAGAGGTTCCTGTTAAAAAAAGCACACACACACAATATGAAAAAAAAGAAGGATGTATTTCCGAAAATTCAGCCTAATCAAACACATTGTGAGCTGATAATTGATAATATGCTTTATTGTCAATTATTCTGTATCACCTGCATGGGCTGATTGGCTATGGTTCTAAAGTCACTTAACCCTTTACCAAATGACAAAATTTTGGACATGTCCAAATTGATAGCAATTGCAGACAACATATTCATTGTGGCTTAAACGATAGGATTTGTACTGAAAGAGGTAGAAAACATTGTGGAACAAGAGGGCCATGATGGCCCTGTATCGCTCCACTGGCTTATAAATATAAACCATAAATACTAAACATTTCAATTCTGAGCCAAATGGTTTCAAAATGAAGACTTACAAAGTTTTCTCTGTAAAAGCCCATGTGAAAGTTGGGACCCGCAGGGTAAAGCCATTTTTGATCCCAGAGCTATAATTATTTGAACCCTGGTAGAGGTCCACAAGATAAAGCCACATGCCAAAATAATACAAGTCTATGCTGTATGGTTATAAATAAGGTGATTTTCAATTTTTGTCCATATGAAGCCTCTGTAAAACATAAGAACCCTAATGCAAGGCTAATTTCAAAAAAAAAAAAAAAAAAAAAAAAAAAAAAAAAAATTCAAAACAGGAAGATTTCTTAAGTTGTCACTATGTAAACCCATGCAAAACTTGTGACCCCTGCGGTGGGGCCAATTTTGACCCCAGGGCTAAAATTCTGGTCCGCTTGGTAAAGGCCCACTAGATATAGCTACATGCAAAATTTGGTAGCTCTAGGCCTTATAGCTAGGTACAGGAAGATTTTTAAAGTTTACTCTATATAAGCCTATGTAAAAACTTGTGACCCCTGGCGCAGAGCCAATTTTGACCCCAGGGCTATAATTTGAAGAAACTTGATAGAGGTCTACTACATAAAGCTACATGCCAAATTTGGTAGCCCTATGCCTTATGGTTTCAGACAAGAAGATTTTTAAAGATTTCCAATATTTTTCAGTTTTGTTGCCATGGCAACCAGAGTTTTTGAAGGAATCAAATTCTTTCAAGAAATTCTGAAGAGGACCATGGCAGGATCATTTCTGTGAAGTTTCATGAAAATTGGATGGGTAGTTTCAGAGAAGAAGATGTTTGAAATAAAAGTTAACGGACGGACGGACGCACAGACGGATGCACGGACGGACGCACGCACGACGGACACCAGGCCATGACATAAGCCCGCTGGCCTTGAGCCAGTGGAGCTAAAAAGGAGAAAATACTGGTACAAGCATTTTCTCCCTATCCCACAATGTTTTCAAAAGCCTTCCTTTTCAGGGTCGTTAAACTCGGGATTGTGTGGTAAAGGGTTTAATAACTTCTTTAATTGTCAACCAAACCATTTAGGTAATCCCCTTTATTGTTCCACGGGTGTTTGTACTGAATTTAGTCATTAGTTCTGTTAAAAAATTAATAGGAGATTATTGTATATAATAAAGATAAACAATTCACGAGTAATACTATTCAAAGCTGTTGTAGATAATGATATGACTGTGGCTTATATGGAAATAAAAAATCACCTCATTTTCACGGTACAAAAGGTGGGCAGGGAGAGAGCCCCGTTAAATGTATTTCCCTCTTTTCAGAAACGTTTTCAATTTTTCTAGAAAACATTGTTGGAAACTTTACGTTTACGAGGGGTGAAAAAAATGTTGAATAGGTTGCAATTAAATCAACCTTTTCAGTCCATGTTTTCAACATGGAATTGTCTAGAAAATGTCTACTTGTACAAAATGTAGGGATCTGATTCAATTATAACCTTCCCAGGGATCGAACCTAAGAACACAATCAGGATCGAGTGGCCGGAATCGAACCAAAGAACAAGGCCACCCCTAACACAGGAATCGGACTCAAACACCATGAAACATAAATTCAACTACATGTATGTACTTGGAAAGAATGAAACTTCTGTTTAAAAGAGTATTAATTACCCATACCTAGTGATACAGGAAATCACCCATGTACCAAGTGATACAAGAAAGAGAGAAGTTGAGAGAGAGAGAGAGAGGGAGAGAGAGAGAGAGATCTTCAGACGAAAAACAATTACCAAATATCATAAATACCCATACAAAATGATTGAGACAGACAGAATGAAGGGGAGAGAGATCGAAATCTATGGACGAAAAATCAAATTCAATAAAACATAAAAATTAGTTTCCCTTGCCGAGTGATTCAACAGACAGACAGACAGACAGAGAAAGAGAGATCTACGGACGGCAACATTAATACATTAAAAAAAAAAATTCTTAATTGGGGTGAGAGAGAGAGGAAAAAAAATAGAGAGAGGGAAAGATGCAGACTCATTATGACCACATAAAAATACATTTTATGATCGAATGACTCCTTGCACATTTTACAAACATATAAACTGTATAATTGGCCATTTTACGAACGAATAAACTGTATAATTGGATTTAAATCAAATTCAAACAAAAATAAAATTCTAACAGGTGAAAGCTTCATGTAACAGCCGCGAAAGGTGTTAAAAACAACCTGTTAGCGTGAATTCGTCCCCAGGGGACGATTTTTCCAGAGAAATCGTCTCCAAGCAGTTTGGGGAGGATTTCTCCAGGGGACGATTTCTCCAGCATTCATTATACAAGTTGGCTTCTTTAAAAAAGAAGCCAGGAGAGGTCAGCATCCATGTTTTCAAATAGCTTATTGCTTTTAATTTCAATATATTTTGGTACATGTAAACAAATAAGTAAGGCATTATAGGATTGCCGCTGTGTAAAAAGGAGAAACCTCTTATGCATTACATGACAGACACGTGACCTTCTTCCCACGTTTTCAAGTGATCTTTTCCCGCGTTGTTCTCTTTTTTTAACGAAATTCTTTTTTGTGTGTGTAGCTTTATTTTTTTAATGAAAAATTACAACTACTGGAAAGGTTATTTGCAATCAAATCAACAAAACAGATCCTTTTTGAAATCTGTCGAATAAAAAAAAAAAACACATCTATTTCCTATTTCAGTTTTTTGATTTTGGTTTATTTATAAAACCATGACGAAACAGACTGTGTATCAGAACAATTTCGCAAAAAAGCATGGAGTTAGACAGCAATTTCTGAGGCAGTCTGCCTTTTAAACTCACCACTGTTGGACAGGTCTGATGACCTCTCCAATTAACTCTTAATGAAGGTTTAACGAATTGGAGTTGTTGAAGTTGTATCTCCCGTTAACTCTCAGATAGTTGATACGAAGATCGATAACAGGCTGCCAGTTTATGATGTCTATATTATGCGGGACTTATTCATTCATTCTATATGTATCTGTACGAAATACATACAGTCATCAGCCAGACACACGTTCTCTTTTAGATCTTTAGTAAGTTACTATCACAAGACACTCAAAACCTAATTGCTGTAGACTTCTCAAGACAAATCCAAACACTCAAAAAACTGTTTTCAGAAGGAGATTAGATCTCGCTAGGTTTTGACCTTTTAATTCTTTACCAAACAACAAAATTTTGGACTGGACCAAAGTGAAAGCATTTGCAGACAAATTAAATGTTGCTCAGATGATGAATTCGGTCTTCGATTGAGTAGAAAACATTGCGGGAAGGAGAAAATGCTGGTTACAAGCATTTTCTCCTTTTCCCACAATGTTTTCAAAATCCTTCTTTCTCAGGGTCCTGAAAACCTGGGATTGTTCAGTAAAGGGTTAATTAATCAACTTCACAAAAGTACAGATCGATACTTCTGTATAGAGTTAGTCAGTACTTAAGAATATAATACAGGAAGTATCTGTAAATATATATGTACATATATCTGTAATAAGAAGTCTTTTTGAGATACATGTATTTGGGTGTGTCACATTTTGTCGAAAAACCACATTCATTGAAAACGATCCCTAGCCCTGACCCTTACCCTGACCCAGACGAATTGCGGCCCAAATCTCCCTCCCAGACAGAGCTTTCCATGACATAAGTCTAGAAATTTAGCAATCGGTATTTTATAAAACATACATGGATTTCGATGAAACACATTAGTAGTATAATAATGGGAATTACAAGACATACCCCCTCTAAAATCTCTAAATTAAGCAAAAATCGGACCACAGCACCACAATTATGGTTAAAACAACACCCTTATAAATTTTATGATGGGCTTATACACAACTAACCCACTTAACTAAACTAACCAGACTTACGCGTGGCTAACCCTCTCAACAAACCCCACCAGACTTATACAACAACCAACTTATACACAACTAACTTATGCAACAGCTAACTTATACAATGGCTAACTTATGCTTGGCTAACCCTTAAACAACAAACAACACATTATTAATTTCATATAACATTAAGCATGCTTATAAAATTATCAAGTTCATATAACTTACGTAAAACCATTAAACTAGCCTTCATAAATAAAATTAGGTAACCTCTATCTTAATCGTTTTAACTTAAATTCAATTTACTAAAAAAATTTAAAAAATTAAAAAAATTTATTTAAGCCAGCATCAACGCATCACGCTAACCCTTACATCAGTTTATTGCTTAACCCTTTTACCTCCCCCATCAACCAACGCATCATGCAGTGGCTAACCGGCTTATGAGTTAGTGGGTGGCTTAAGATATTGATAAAAAATTTAAAAAATTTAAAAAATTAAAAATGTTTTAATATGTGTTTTTTGGTCTTGTCCATTATTACTCATCTTCAGTTATTTCTTTAATCCTATAATGACCCCGAGCTAAAGTATCTCTCTGTTTATCTAAAATAAATCTTTTATTATCATTTGCACTTAAGGCAACCTTGTTTATTTGTTCTGTGTATAACACATGTTTATAACTTCTAATTGTATGCATCTTTCTATATTTTTCTTTCTTTTCTTTATCAAACAAACATCTTCTATAGTCCTTATGACTAATACTATCTTCAATTACATTTTT
Source organism: Tridacna gigas (assembly GCA_945859785.2). Taxonomy (NCBI): domain Eukaryota; kingdom Metazoa; phylum Mollusca; class Bivalvia; order Cardiida; family Cardiidae; genus Tridacna; species Tridacna gigas. The sequence continues at coordinate 53,972,831 of OX244042.2, forward strand.
CTTTATTCCCTTGCATCTTTTATTTTCTTTACGGTTAAACATTCTATAACTATATAATTTTGCTCTTAACCCTACAAACTCATCAATAATTTTACCACCACATTCATCTTTAAACATTCCAATTACTTTTTTATTAATACCTGTTGGTATTCCAGATTCATGAACATTAGGATAATTACTTGTATCAAATCTTTCTTCTATATCATTAGATATATCCTTATAAAAATCTTCTGTCTCAATCTCATACATTAAACTATCTGTATCAGTAGATAAGAGCTTGGCTTTTTTGCCATATTTTACCTTAATATAATTATAATGAAAGTCATACATCAAAGTTTTACTTAAATCAAGAATACACATACCTAAATAAACTGGTTTATCAAAGGTTAAGTGTGTCTTCTTCATATGCACCCCTATTAAGTTTTCATCAAAAACTTTTACATGTCTAAAGTTAGGTTTTGAGGCTAATTTTTCTGCTTTTATTTCATCATTAACTAACTTAAAATCAATCCGGTTTCTAATCTTTTCCATTGTTTTACCAAACACACTATTGTTCATTAACTTAAAGAAGTCTTTTTCAAACTCATTTTTTCCTTTTGCCCTAAGTTTTGTATTTAAATCGATATAAGGTTTTAACCAAGCACTTTCTTCAAATGTTATTCCTCTATGAATATTTGTTATTTTTAAACCTAAGTATTCGTATAATTTTAAATTTTTACTATGAATAACATATTTTTCTTTATCATTTAAGTTTGGAATTAATTTTTCTACTTTTCCTATTTTTAACCTTTCTGGTGCTAAAGGTAATTCATTATGTAAATCATGTAATTCTTTAGGATATTCTAAATCTACTTCTAATATACAAGGGTGTCGTTTCCAATTTTTTAATTCTATATTACTCATCCATTTAAAACTATGTGTAGGAAGAGGTTCAGACATTGCCCAACCATAAAGATTATTAGCATCTAAATAGATAATATACTTTTTTTACTTTTTTTTGCTTAAACTTTTTTCCCATATATTTATTATTTGCTCTTGAATATCTATTACTAATCATTGATACTCCTCCTCTAATACCTTTTTCAAACATTAAGAGCATATCAGGGTCTGATAAAAGTTCAAGATTTACTTCAGTTTTCTTTAATGCTGCATCCCATGCTAAACCTGGTGCTGTGAAATAGTGAGCAGGGTCTAAGTCATAATTTTTATAACAAACACTTCGAAAGTTTTCAAAGATATCAGCTAAAAGTAAAACATCAACTTCATTATATAAATTATGATAATCCTCTAAAGTTTTCATATTAAATTTTTTCCAAATATTTCTCGCGTGTTTATAATCTTTATGAGATATATGTTTATTACTTAAACTTGAATAAAACTTATATTTTGGTGGTAATTTTGTTTCTTTAAACTTTTCTGGTGAATCCATATATTCATAAGGATAAACCCCTTTTTTAATTACTAAATCAAGTTTATCTCCTGAATAATACTTTTTAACATTATTAAAATCATTTTTATCTAAATTTTTAGCAAGTTTATCTAAGCTACTATTCATAAACTTAAAACTATCAAGAAATCTTATTTGGTGATATTTAGTTTTTGTTTTTCCTTTTTTATCAATATAATCTCCAACAGGTATATTTTTATTAATACTGATATACATTTCATCATTATTAGGTATGCAATCAATACTTCCGACAGTTTCAGCAAGATTTTTTATAAATAAGTGACTATCATATTTACTAAAGTTATGGAAAAATACAGGGGTAAATTTTGGTTTACTATATTTAAGATTACATAAATTATGAGCAGCACCTCTATATTTACCAGTATAATGGCAATGGTCTCTAACCTTATAATTTTCATCAGTAAAATCTCCTTCACCACAAATCCAACATACAGTTTCTTTTTTATATCTATCTGTTTCTTCTTTGTTAAATATTATTTCTTTTTTTGGTATATTAGCAATCTTCTTAATATCTTCTGTTAACATTTCTACAAATTTTTGTTGTGAATTTTCTCCTGTATATTTTACTAATTTTGACTTAAATACCTCTTCATCAAATGATTTAATATAATAACAAAAACTTGATGGTTTATGTTTTTGTGTTTTTATTGTATAACTTTCTTTATTATTTTTTGGATTATTTTCAACTAATGGTATGATAAAACTTTCAAAATCAACATAAACAACAAATGAAACTTTTTCTGTTTTATGAAAGTGTTCAAACTTTAACATTTTTCCTTTATCAGGCAGTTCTGTACAAACAGGTTCATGTTCTTTACAGTATTCCATATGTTTATCCAAGGATTTTTGACACCAAAAAGAATTTAAACATCTTAAACAAAAAAACCTTTTACCATGGTGCTTTGATGTTTGAGAGGATAACAAACGACTAAAGCTTTTAACTAAACAGAAATGTTTTACACCATCTTTTTCTATTAAAAGTAGGACAATATCCTTTTCTCTTTTATACACAAAATTACTAATTCTAAGAGGATAATTTTTTTTGTTTTTATAACCAAGAACAGAAATAGACATTGTTGGATTTTGTTTTTCAAATTTATCAATATCTTTAAAACTAACAGGATATTCTATTCCTTTCATATTTAATTCTTTTATTTGCTCTTTTAATTTAGAGTCAACCCTTTCTGGATGTTCCTTTTTTGGATGGATATCCCTTATAATACAATAGGAAAAGCATTTATTATCCTTATTTTTAATATTAATGATAGCGTTTTTAAGGGCTAATTCTCTTGGCAATGGAATGTATGACCTTGCTCTCAAAGGATTATATGTTACGGTGTGTAATTGTAAATCTATCACCCTATAAAACCTCCATCCACTTTCTGAAATTCTTAAAGCTCTTTCAAGTTCCTCTAAAACCTCTTCCATCATAGTATCATATAAATCATTTGCATCAGTTCCCCTTAAATTAAGAACAAATGAACCAGAATGAAAATTAGCATTTTTTGTTTTTAAACCTTCTTCTGTATCTTTTACTAAAGTACATTGAAAAACTAATTTTACTTTTCTACCTTGGTTATTAATTAAAGTATTTACTATTTTATCACGCGTAAGTTCTAAAAAATCACGTGGTCCATAATTACCAATGCCTTCTATTTTATACCGTTTATAAAATCCTCTTAAAGCAGATTCTCCTTCTATAATTACAACTTTATCTTTTTTACTATATAATTTTTTGATTTTATTTTTAAGCGCATTAAGTTCTGGTGATATCCTAACTGGTATCTCTCTAACATTTTCTAAGCTCCTTAACAAATCATTAACTGAAGTAGTTGGTGGAGTAGTTGGTCTTTGTCTTGATGTAGAGGGGGTGGGTGGAGCAATTGTTGGTTGTAATATTGGTGCATCAATAGTTCCCAGGTCTCTATCTAATATAGAAGGTCCAGTATTAATTAAAAGAGTAATTAATTCATCACGCCTTAGCCTTGAGTATCTTCTTAATCCCCTTTCCCTTGCTAGATTTCTTAATCCAGCTACATTGTATCTATCAAATTGACGTTCCATATTTTTTTAATATAAAAATATTTCCTTAAGTCAAATTTTTAAAATTTTATTATTTTTTAAAAAATAATAAAATTAAAGAATGTCAATTCTATATTTACCATTCCATACTCTACCATTCCAATTTTCAATCGTTTGTGGGCATCGGTCAATAAATTTACTTGCCTTGTAAATTGATGGAAATTCAATCACCTCTTCTGTTTCAACATCCTTTAAGAAAACTTTTTTTGGATTACTAGCAATATCCTTTAATCTATCATAATTAGGAATTTTTTTTAAATATTTTTTTTCTTCCTCTTCAGGATATAGTCCATGCTCTTTTAAAACATCAATATACTTTTTCTTATTCCAATAGGAATAAAACTTAATATTGTTATCTGTTAATATCTTTTTAAAATCAGCAACCTTTTTCATTTTTATTTAAGTAAAAATTTACTTAATACACTAAACTCATTTTATTCCCATCACTCTGAAAGTTAATTAACCTATCACTAAGTAAAACCGCATATGCTTCTGTATCTGCTGGAACAGCTGCACTGAATGTTGCTTTAACGTGGATATCAGTAACAGAATACTTAAGCCTTTCACTTTGTTTTGATAAATCAAACACAAACAAAGGAAAAATAGATTTAAATTCATAAGGATTAATACTAGGGTTTGATACTAATTCATCCATGTTAAAAAACTTTTTTCTAAATGAAGCAGCTTCACTATATATTCTACTAATTTGATTAACAGTAAAATTTATATCATGGTCATATAGTGGATATTTTTTTGAACCTAACATTACATAAATATTTTTAATATTTATGCTGTCAAATACAGCTGCGTTTTGTGTTTGGTTATTACTTTTATTAGTTTGAAAACCAACAATTAAAAAACGCGGCACCTCAGGACATGATTTAGATGATAACCTCCAAGTAAAACTTGTTGCTTGTGGAACAGCAATACTATCGCTTTGTATCATTCTATACCCAACTGGGAATTTTTCTTTTTTTTCAATAAATTTAAAAAGTTCCAGCTTATTACCATCTTCCGGTGTTATATGCGGCATAAACCAAGATATCTTCAGTAAATTAACTCTACCAGCATCGGTACCAGCAGCTCTAAAAATTGCGTCATTATCATTATTTCTTGTTAAGGTTAAAGTTTGTTTCATACCATATAAAATTTTGTTATAATCTTCACAAAAACCAAATATATGTTTTAAGGGTATCCTAAAACTAAATGTTCCAACTGGATTTGAACTAAAAATATACTGTTTTCTTATTGAAAAACCAGCATTATTAACACTATCTGCGGTGAGATTGCTAACTTTATACCACAGTTGGTTTTGCCCCTGTGATTTAGAAAAGTGATCTGGGTATTTTAACAGACCTAGCATTGTCGTAGTCTGACCAGGATTATTAATTGGTAACCTCATTAGCTGCACCATAAACTGTACCATCATTGTTTACTAATTCACCTATAATTTGTAAATAAGACTCAGAAGGATGATAAAAAATATCTTGAGTTTCAATATTAATCCTTATATCTCCTCCTGAGTTGTTTAGTTCGCTTCCTGTAATAGGTAAATATTCATAATACTCATATTCATCAATACTATCATCTTTTAAAATCGGTGTTTTAATATTTAAAATATACATTTTATTATATACAATTATAATTTTTAAGTCAAAATTATAATTGTTTTAATATTCTACCCATAGTTGAGGGAATGATTTGTTTTCATCATTTACATACACACCTTTAAGTTTAATATTTTTAAGTTTTTCTATTGAATGGTATTTTTTCATTTTAGGGTATATTTTATTTCCATAAAGAATGGTTACCTTAGGCATACCATTTTTTTCTAAATATTGATTTACATCTTCTTCAAATTCCTTAATGATATCAGCCTTTTCAGGTGTCAATTCTAAAACAGCTTTATCATAGTCATATTTTGTATTACTACTATCTAATACTTCACAATCATCATTAAGTTTTAGATTTCCATAAAGGATATTAACCCTTTTTGTGTTGTATTTTTCATAATGTGTTAAATTAAATTTTAGGTTTGACATTCTTTTTTTATTTAATGTTTTTATTTTACTTAACTTGAATTAATTTTTTCATAATACTTTAATTCCAGAACCACTATTTAATTTCTTAACTAAATCTTGTATAGCAATGGCACCACCATCCATTAACTTGCTAATATCTTGCATTGCAGGTTGTGTTGTTGTAGTAGGCTTTTGAGTATATTTTTCTATAATCTTTTTAGATTTTGGTGTTAAAGCCTTTTGAACTAACTTTTTACCTGCATCAATCGCGGCACTCTTTCCAACCTCTAACGCTTTCTTTGCTCCTTCCTTGGCTACACTCTTACCAACATCAACTGCTGAAGATGCAATTTGTTTAGCTGCACTGCTTGTAAATAGTCTTGTAAGAAAATTAGCTAAAGTATCAAATATTCCTGCTCCTCCATAAGCATAATTTCTTTTAAATCCTCTCTTTTGTGATGTAATCATTTTATAATATGGACATTAAATTTTTATAACTCTTTGAATTTAATACACGCTGCCTTTTTAATTCATCACAAATACTTACAAGCTCATTTCTTACACCTGTATTACCAGCTTTTTTACTTGCCATCAAAAGGTCAAGTCTTTCTAATAGTGCATTAGGGTCAGATGGGATAATGGTAATTCCTTCTCCAGTTATTTCTCTTTCTAACCAAAATTTTTTAAGATTTTTTTTCCATTTGAATGCTTTACTGCTTTTTGGTAAATGACTATCTTTGTTATTATTTTTATGAAGGGTGCCAGATTTTAACATTATCTCCTTGTAATTATCAAAATCATCGTCATCATATTTATCTCTGTCCGGTTTTTTAGCTATAATTAACTCCCACAGACCAGGTGTACCTTCATAGGTTTTATTTGCAACTAAAATATCATCTCCTAAAATTTCAATTTCCTCTTTGCCGATATAAAATTTACCTTTTTCGTCATATATCCCACACGTTGTATCAGCTTCATCCTTATTAGTAAATCTTCTTAGTTGCTTAGATGCAAGTGGTCCAATAAGTAAAAATGGGTCTTCTTCTTCTTCCATCTGTTCCTTAAACCAAAATATTTCTTCACGTTCTTCATCAGTTAATCCTGGTTCTTCATAACCTTCTATAGAAGGAAAGGCTGGAAATGTAATAGCTTTAGGTAAGTCTTTGATACCCTCTTTAATAGGTTTAAGTCCTTCTGTAATTTCCTTTGTTGTAGCTTTTTGTGTTTCTGTAATAGGTCTAAAAAACTTTGAAAGGTCTGTTTGTAATTCAATGTCTCCTCTTTTTTCTGCAAGCTGACTATCACGAATTCTTTTCTTTGTTGCAAGATATTCTTTTACTATTTGGTCCCTTTTCACAGGGTCTTTAATCTTTAAAAACGACATTTTTTAAAGTAAAAAATATTTTAATTAGTATTATCTATCTCACATGTACAAGAACATTTAAACTTAGGCGGTTTTAGTTTTATTCTTAATGGCTTCCATTGTTTCTTTCTACTAGTCTCCTGAATTCCTCCCGAGCTTCTATTCTCCCCTTCTCGATTAAACTCTCCTGTTCCTCTAGCTTGCTTTTTTTCTTTGACTTACTCCTAATTTCTTCCTTCATTGTCTTGTATTTTTTCAATTCATCCATAATTAAAGTAAATTCTGAATGATTTATTTCATTGTCTGTTATTGCCTTTGATATATGTGTAAATAGTGTATTTAGCTTCGAATCTGCTAACATTTTAATCTGAAGATGTTTTTCTGATTTTGTTCTGGTTCTTCTAACAAGAAACTTACCAACTAATGCCACTAACCCAATACCTAAAGCACAACCTTCTAAAGCTAACGTTGCAGGTATCGCTACAACAGTTGAAAGCAAAGCAATTCCTCCTGCTCCTGCACCTATTGCTATAGCAGTTAAACCTGCTTCAACGTTATCTACAACTTTACTAATATTTAAATACTTTTTACTTAAATGTTCCCTTACCTTAATTTCATCTTCTAAAAATGTCTGAATTTCTGAAATCTTTTGTAGTCTAAAGGATTGGCCACTGTCCCCTGCTGATATTGTTGGTGCATTTGGTATATTTCGTGCTACTGGTAATACTGGATAAATCTTTTCTTTTAGCTCCATTTTATTAATTACAACTATTTTTTTAAATAGAATAGTAAAGACGGCATAAAAATTCATTCTCCTCTATTCTTTTTAACTTACCAGAGTTGTTAGTAATTGTGGTAACCACATTATCATTATCCTCAAGAATAACTTCATTTGTTAAACTAAATTCTTTAATTTTTAAAGCATAAGATAGAGAAAGTAAAACGACACCCCTACTCATCATAAAACCAAAATTTAAAACGATTGTTTTGGTTTCTTGGGGTTTTAACACTATATGCTGTTGGGTATGAATATCCCAAGTAACAGGATTAACTTTTTTAGCTGGATACTTAACTTCTACAGGCTTCAAAAAAATAGTTTTTGGTTGGGCTATTTTAGGTTTGTTGTTTCCAAATTTATGCACATTCATATTTTTAATTTATAATATTGCACCCAATATAGGAATATTTGCAAATGGACTATTAGGTCCTAAAAGAAGACCTTTACCATCATAAATTTTTGACCCTTGTTTTAAATACAACCCATTACCAACAGAAGCTAATCCTTTACCTTTAGCTGGAGTAAGATATAAACCTTCACCATCAGTTTCTACTTGACATACACAACCACCTTTTTTAAGGTAAAGACCGTTACCCATTGCCTTTTGAACACCTGAAGAGGCTAACCCAGATAAAGCACCAACTCCTAAAGCTGGTAAAACGGTTCTTGCTAATGCAGGTAATGCTGCTGATGCTAATCCTGCTAACATTCCAAGAAAACCACCTTCTACTTTCATGTTATGTTTAAGTTGTTTAGTTGACATTCTAAACGTTGCTCCCTTTCCACCTTTATAAGCTTTTGTAAGTTTATTTACTTGTGATTTGGTTAATGCTATTACATCACTATCATGCAAATCTTCATGTTTTAAACGAATACTTGCTGGACTTTTGTTTTTAAAAGCATGTAAAATTTTTTCCTGTTGCCCTTCTGATATATTTATTTTAGTGTTAATGTAGTTTGTCATTTTATATTTAACGTGATTCTCTTATATGAAACCTAATAGTTAAATTTTCGCCTCTAAGATTTAGTAATGTTCCATTTTGGTCTGTAATTGACACATTTAAATCATGTATTTTATTTAATGTTATGGGAAGATAAACTAAATTTACTGGGTTTTCTATTATTTTATACCCTGGTGATACATTAGGGAAAAAACTATAAATTGTATTTCTTTGTGAGCCGTTAACATAACTACCTGCAATTAAGTCAATGTTAACAAGTAAGCTATTAATACTAAGAATATTTACTACATTTTCAGATTCATGAAATCCTTGCGTATATTTTGCACGAGTAAATCCTAGTACTTTTGCTAAAGAATTCTGTTGATTAAAATCTACCTGATAACCATTTTCTAAAAAAAGAACAGACTTTAAAGTATTAGTGTTTGCTGAGATGTTAATATAATATTCTTCATTAACTTCATCATAATGTCTTTTTTTTCTCATTTCTTGTTGAATAAAATCATTAATATCAACTAAATCATAACTTCCTTCAGGTATTTTTATTTTTACCCATGTTGTCCCATTGTCTGGTGAATAAACAAAAATATTGTTATTTTGGTCAATATTTGGAAATGAATAGTAAGTTTCAAGATTAACTAAAGCTATTTCATATTCTTTATCCTTTTCTAATTGAAGTGGTGGGTTAAATCTTGTTCTAAACTCTGTTTTATTGTTGCTTACGATAATTTGAAATGAAGTTTTGTGGTCAGTATTTTTTACTATCTTTTCAAGTAATTCTTCCATTTTTATATTACTAAAAAGGTTGTTATATGTGTAAAATATATCTTTTTGCTTAAGATATTTTTTTTTAAAAAAATTTTAATTAATTCTTTTTTTTTTCTATGAGAAAATTATTTTGCTTGTAAAATTCATTACGTCTTTGTCCATTAAATTTTAATTTTTTGTAACGTCTAAGCACAGTGTGAAATGTCATAGTTTTTTCTATTATTTTATTTACTTTAGGTAACATTTCTTGTATATGTTTTCTATGCCTTTTATTAGTTCTATCTTCCTCTTCAGTTTCAAAAATCTTAGCTTGTTGATTTATGTAAGTATTTAATTCTAAAACATAATTTTTTATAAAAGAAATGTATTTTGCTTCTTCACCAAGAGTATTGTTTTTTTTCTTAAAAAGCTCAAACTCTTTTTTAAGATTTAATCCATCAATTTTTTTTTTAAAAGTTGCTACTGTACAACCTTCAAGATTTTTAGGTAATTCTTTTTCTACTGTATTTTTAATTAATACTAAAATCTCTTTTACCTTAAAACCATTTAAATTATTACTTAATCCATATATACTACTAAAGCTTGCCATTCTACAATATAGTATTTTTTTCTTTTGAATTTTTTTCAATTTAAAAAAAAAATTTTTTAAATTTTTTTAATAATAGTTGTGATAGTTTTGCGGTATGTAAAAGTTATCAAATCCATTCCTATACTTACCATTGTTTTTATTGTTGGTTAAATCTATGATGACAAAACCATGAGGCCTTTCCCAACAATTTTTACAAAAATTAACAAACTCGGTTTTTGTCATATCATCTCCTACATGGTCGCTAAAAATATGATTAAGATTTTTTAAGTCCTGCCTAAACAAACAAATAAAATTTGCATTCTCTCTAATAGTTTGAAGTGGTAGTCTAAAATAATTTTGAGATAGATAAAAACAATCTGCGTTACTATGTCTACCTCTTACATAATAGCTTTCACATTTGTTTTGTCTTTCTAAAAGTAAATCATCAAAAATCATTAAATTTTTGTTTTGACCATTTAAATCTCTTGGGTCAGGTACATCACTAGCATATTCAAAAAATTCACAATTGATATCAGATTTTTCTTTAATTGTTTTGCTCCATTCTTCAACTAATGCAGTAGGTGAAACGTCACGGTTTTGAACTTCATTTTTAAGTGAAAACAACCTTAGTATGTATTCTTTTGGTATTTTTTCTTCAAAGGCTTTTTTAAGTATATGATATTCTGGTTGAAACAAACTTTTACCAAAAACGCATAAGTTGTCATAATCTAACCAATCTGGTCTTAACAAAAGGTTAAGTAAAAGTGTAGTTTTACCGCATCCTGATTTACCTACTATTAAACCTCTGATACTTCTTGGTAAAAGGGGGTGGTTAAATCTTTTTGCTAACGCTTCATTCCATGATAAATTAACAATGTCCATTTTATATTAAAAATTTTATTTTAATATAAAAAATGTATTGTGTTAAATGTAAAAAGAAAACTGATACTACTGATATAGAATGTGTGGTAAGTAAAAATGGTAAAAATATGATGCGAGGAAAATGTGTTAATTGTGGTACAAGAAAAACACAATTTATTAAACAACAAGAAGGTGGTTCGTTGCTAAACAAAGCAATCAATAACTTGCCTGTCGAAATGCATTTACCTGGTCATAACTTTACTGGTCCTGGTACTAAGTTAAAGAAAAGATTAAATCCTGATTTAACACCTAAAGAATGGTCAAAGCCTGTAAATCGTGTTGACAAGGCAGCATATCATTATGATATCTGTTATCTTAAGCATAATGATACAGCAACAAGAAATTCTGTTTGTGATGCTAATATGCTTAAAGAGTTAAAAGGTATTTATAATCCTACTATTAAGGAAAGAATGGAAAGAGGATTGATTTCTTCATTGATAGGAACTAAGAAAAGTTTTGGAATGGGAATTAAAAAAAAAAAAAAAAAAATCGGAAAATATAATATTAGCAGAAGAATTACATAAACCTGTAAAAAGAAAATTTAAGAAAAGGAGAGTTAGAGTAAATGGTATTGATAGGATATGGGCTGTAGATTTAGTAGATATGCAAGCATTTTCTAAACTTAATCGTGGTGTAAAATATCTTCTTGCTGTCATTGACATCTTTTCAAAATATGGTTGGCTGATACCATTAAAAGATAAAACAGGAAAATCTGTTTCTGTTGCATTAAAGAGTATTTTTAAGGAAAGAAAACCTGAAAAAATGTGGGTGGATAAAGGTAAAGAGTTTTATAACAAAGATGTTAAAGACTTGATTGAATTGTATTCTACTGAAAACGAGGAAAAATCAAGCGTTGTTGAAAGATGGATTAGAACAATGAAAGAAAAAATGTGGAAGTATTTCTCTGCTCACTCAACAAATGTTTATATTAACGTGTTACCAAATCTTGTTAAAGAATATAATAACACAAGGCATTCTTCTATTAAGATGACGCCAACTGAAGCAAGTAAAAAGAAGAATGAAAATAAAGTTTGGAGAACATTGTATCCTGATTATAATCAAGTAAGGGAGGATATAGAACCAAAGTTTTCGGTTGGAGACAAAGTAAGGATAAGTAAAAAGAAAAAGACTTTTGAAAAAGGTTATACCACAAGATGGACTGAAGAGGTTTTTACAGTTTCAGAAGTAAAACATACATCACCTGTAACATATAAAATTGAAGATTTAAATGGTGAAGAAATAAAAGGTAGCTTTTATGAACCTGAACTACAAAAAACGAGTCAAGAGGTGTATAGGATAGAAAAGGTTATTAAAAAGAGAAAAAAGAAATCTCTTGTAAAGTGGAAAGGTTATTCTGATGAGTTTAATTCATGGGTCGATAATAGTGCTATTGTAAATATTTAAATATATAAAAAATGTATGATATTTTAATTGATAATATAACTTTACCAAATAAACCTTTAAGCAATTTCGAACTTGAGAATGCTGCAAAAAAATTAAAAATAAAAAATTTTAGAGGAATATTTTTAAGAGATGCTCTGCCTAAAAAAGTAAAAAATAAAGAATGTGGTATATTAAATCTTGATGACTTAGGTGGGCCTGGTACTCATTGGGTTGCATGGTATAAAAATGGTAAAACTAAAATTTATTTTGATAGTTATGGTATTCAACCACCTCTTGAAATTATAAATTATTTAAAAAGTTCATTACAATACAATACTGACCAATTACAACAAGCAGGGGAAGTATTTTGTTGGCATTTATGTTTGTACATTCTTAAAGAGTTGGGTTTAGGTAATAAATTTCAAAATGTTTTAAATAAACTTTTTTAGTAATATTAAAAACGATGCCTGTTGATAAATTTGGAAGAATGGATGAAGATAAAACAACTGGTGATGGTGTGTCACTCGCTTACATAAGTAATAATTTTTTACGTAAAGATGGAACAACCCCCGTTGTCGGTTCTATAAATATGAATGGTAACACATTAATAAGGGTTAGTAATCCAGTAAATCCACAGGATGTTGCCACTAAGAGTTATGTTGATGGTAGTAGCTCAGGGTTGTTAGATGAAAACGGTGGATACCATATGACAGGGTATTTAAACATGGGTTTTAATAATATAAAAAACTTAGGTGACCCTACAGCACCGAGTGAAGCTGCTACCAAAAAATATGTGGATGATGCAAATCGAGCTTTTGTTTATGGAGCTGATGGTTATACAGCAGGTGGTGACATTTCTATGGGTGGATGGAGGATTAACAATGTTGGTTCACCTATAGTTAACCAACAAGTTGCGAATAAGTTTTACGTGGATACCGCTGTTGAGACAATAACCGCAGGTAATAACGCTTTGACAAAAAACCATGCTGGGGCTTTTTTAGCAGCTGGTAACATAGTTATGAACGGTAACACAATTACTGGCTTACCAAATCCAACAGACCGTGATGCTGCTGTTAATAAAAATTATGTTGATAATGGTGGAGCTATCGTAAAAAATCCTGATGGAAGCTTTACAGCTGTAGGTAATGTTGATTTACAAGGGTTTACTATAAAAAATGCTGGGACACCTGTAGAAGAAAGAGATTTAGCAACAAAATCCTACGTGGATAAAAAAGTATCACTTCCTTCTCTTATAGGTCCTAAACCCATTATAAGCGTGTGTGCCGAGGAACAAGGTGCATTAGCAAATGGTAATTATGAGTTTGCTTTTGGTAATGGAAGATCTGGAGAAAGCCATGGGTTAGGAGGTTATTGTATGCCTGCTCCTGGTAGAATTTTAAGAGGAACTTTAATGGTTGTTAAGGGAACAGGTATTCTAAAAGAAGAGGCAAAAGTTAATATAGTCGTAAATGGAGTCGAACAGGTAGACTACTCCATAGTAAAAAGGAAAGGAGAAGGTTGTTGTTGTATAGTTTTTCCACAACCTTTAGTAATAGACCAATGTGATGTTATAAACTTTATAACAAGGACAACTAACCCTAATGCTAAAAATGCATATTTAACAATACTGATAGAGTTGGACTTGTAAAAATATTTAACCTGGTAAAAAGGTTAAATATTTAAAAAAGTTTATAATTTACATTTTATATAACTAGCAGTATTACACATTGGGCATTTGTTTGAATTTTTATTTAAATCATCACAATTTGCACATATGCATATATGGTCACATTTGCAAAAAAGTATATTAGGTTTTTCTGCGACACAAATAACACATTTTTCTTCATAAAAAGTTTTTTTTTGGTTTTAAGTTGTATGATTGTTGTAGTTCTTCATCTTCATTAACATCTTCATATAAATCTTCATCAGCAAAATAATCATAACCTGTAAAATATTGAAGTTTGCCTAATTCTTCAATTAGCAAATGATTAAATCTTGGGAAAATATTATTAAGAAAATGTCTGTTGTTTTCAAAGTGAATAAAAAATTGACCAGGTTCTGGATAACAATCCCTAAATCTTTTACCTTCTAACGTTTCAAAATAAAATAAATCATCCTGAATTTTCTGTAAAAAATTTGTTTCATTTTTAGAAAAATCTATATCTAAAATAAATAAACTTACGTAATCAGTATATGCTCCTGGATGATTTTCACATGCATGCATAAACCACCTTTCTCCTGGATGCTCATATTTCATTCGGGAATATTCATAATATAATGGAGCATTGCTATATTTGTGAACATAAGGAGGATTTTTACATTTGTAGTATTTCGGAAAATATACTTGTGTTTTATCTTCATAAGCACGATGGTATTTATTTTGTCTTTTTACAATGTTTTCTTCTAATTCTCTTTTAAAATCTTCTGAAATCATATTTAATACACTCATTTTACTATAATAGTGTTATAATTTAATTTAATAAAATTCAATTTTTTATTTTTTATAAATTTTTAAAAAAAAAATTTTTTTTATTTGTTGTAATAAAAGAACAAATAAAAATAAATTTTTTTAAAAATTTTTCGTTTAATATTATTTTCTGTTTTACACAATGGACAATGAGATGATGTTAAAACATCATCACATGATTCACATACACAAATATGCCCGCAATCAACGTAATGAATATTTGGTTTATTCTCATAACATATGGCACATTCACCTGGTATAAATATTTTATCATTGTTAATATTCTTTGGCTCATCTTCTTCAAAGTCTCCATTTTCAAATTTAAGATGTAAAATAAAATTTGTATCTTTTGTTTTTGATAATAAAAGTAAGAAAGTTAAACGTGGAACTGTATAACCGTTATCACAAGGTTTTATATAAAATAAAATTTCTATTGGTTCACCAAGGCTAATAGGTTTGGTTGTATAACTAATACCAACATCAAAATCATTTCCATTTTTAATTTTTTCTTTGCTTAAAAAATATGATATAGCAGCATGTATTCTGTTGAAATGTCTGGTATTATTTAATGAACAAATAAAAGCTATATTAACAATTTTCTCATTAGGGATATGCGAATCATTCAAAAATTGATAAGCTCTATCGTTTAAACATCTATTTAATGTTTTAATTTCTTTTTTAGTAAGTTTGTTTAATGCACTCATCTTTATGATACTATAGTAATAATTTAATAAAAAAAATTCAATTTTTATCAATATCATAAAATACTTACTTTTTACTTAAAAAAAATAAATCATTAAAAATTTATTATTTATTATCCAATCTGGTCCTTTATAACTCATCGATTGATAATTAAATTTTCTACTGATTAAACTTAAAAAATTAATTAAATTGTTGTTAAAATCAAACTCTAAAGTAAATAATCTATGATTTTCTATTAAATTACTTTCTGTTATTACCTTAACAAAAGCACACATAAGCCATTCTTCTCCTAGATGTTCCTGTTTCATTCTACTATACTCATAGTAAAATGGAATAAAACTATTGTTAGCAAATGATATAAAACCTCTATCCCATCTAAAATATATTTTACAACTATCATCACAATCTTTCATATGAAAATTTTTCTTTCTTAAAATATTTTGTTCTAATTCTATCTTAAAATCTTTTGATAAGTTATTTAATACACTCATTTTTTATATAGTGTTATTATAATTTAACAAAAAATTTTTAAATTTATTAATCAATAGAAAGTTCTTTTTTTACTCGGTTAATATATTCATCTACTAAACAATCTAATTCTTCCTTACTATAGATTTGTCTGTTCTTATACTCTTTAATAAAATTATCTATTTCCTTTTTAAGTTTACTTTGTACTTCACTAACAATATCATCAAACTCTTCCTCTAGTTTATTTACAGCATTTTCTTGCAATTCTTCCTGAGCGGCTCTCATTTCATCTTCACTTTCAAAAGGCACAAAGTTATTCTCTGACGTGTAGTTATCTTTGTTCTCCATTTTTATACATATATCTATAACTTTCCAAACAAAATTTCAAATTTTTATTTTTTAAATTTTTTTTTAAAAATCTTTTATCAATATCTTAAGCCACCCACTAACTCATAAGCCGGTTAGCCACTGCATGATGCGTTGGTTGATGGGGGAGGTAAAAAGGTTAAGCGATAAACTGATGTAAGGGTTAGCGTGATGCGTTGATGCTGGCTTAAATAAATTTTTTAAATTTTTTAAAATTTTTTAGTAAATTGAATTTAAGTTAAAACGATTAAGATAGAGGTTACCTAATTTTATTTATGAAGGCTAGTTTAATGGTTTTACGTAAGTTATATGAACTTGATAATTTTATAAGCATGCTTAATGTTATATGAAATTAATAATGTGTTGTTTGTTGTTTAAGGGTTAGCCAAGCATAAGTTAGCCATTGTATAAGTTAGCTGTTGCATAAGTTAGTTGTGTATAAGTTGGTTGTTGTATAAGTCTGGTGGGGTTTGTTGAGAGGGTTAGCCACGCGTAAGTCTGGTTAGTTTAGTTAAGTGGGTTAGTTGTGTATAAGCCCATCATAAAATTTATAAGGGTGTTGTTTTAACCATAATTGTGGTGCTGTGGTCCGATTTTTGCTTAATTTAGAGATTTTAGAGGGGGTATGTCTTGTAATTCCCATTATTATACTACTCACATTTTCGACGGAATGTCATGCACCACATGTATTTTGACCCTGAGGAAAAAGATTTTTAGAAAATTCTGATAACCAGTATTTTTCCTTGTCCTACAATTTTTATCCTTTTTGAAACAAAATAAGTTATCTGAGCAAGATTAACCCTTTCCCAAACAACAAATTTTGGACTGGTCCAAATTGTAAGAGTTTGCAGACCACAATTTT
The DNA here is from genome assembly GCA_945859785.2 of Tridacna gigas. Taxonomy (NCBI): domain Eukaryota; kingdom Metazoa; phylum Mollusca; class Bivalvia; order Cardiida; family Cardiidae; genus Tridacna; species Tridacna gigas. The sequence continues at coordinate 53,990,007 of OX244042.2, forward strand.
AGATTTGATGACAATGGCAGAAAGTTATCAAAAAGGGTAGAAAACACTGTGGGAAAAGGAGAAATTGCTCGTCATGAGCAATTTCTCCTTTTCCCAAAGTGTTTTCAAAAGACTTGTACTGCAGACACGTGAAAACCAGGGCTTGTTTGGGAAAGGGTTAAATTTTTTTTTCGTATGCTAAAGCTTCCAATTTGGACAAGTCTAAAATTGTGTCATATGATAATGATTGATTAGTAGATTAAAAAGATAAAAGGTAGTTTTAGTAACAAACAAGTTTCCTCAATTAGGCTTACCAAGTAAATCAGTGGAGTTTTAGGTTACAAGGTAATAATTATCAGTGTAACATGCAACAACCTGATCACCCATCCAGGCTCTAACCTAATGCACGCTCCATAACTATCACGGAGAGAAAAACACCAAACCGCATCGCTGTAAAAGTTAGCTCAACAGCGAGGGGGTTTGAAGCGCTTATATATCTAACCTCTCTCCGTGACACCAGTATGCAGTGTTATTCAAACCTTGATGTTTTTTTAAAAACCAATACCTGGCTTCAAACTTTTTCATCATTTAACTCTATAATTCCTGAGCGATAATCAAAGCGCATTGAAGGCAGTGGGTTTTGATTCTAGCCCTGAGTACATGCTAATAACTGGGTTTATTGATTGTATGGTGTTTAACGCCGTTTTCAACATTATTTCAGTTATATCGCGGTGGCCAGTGCACCTATCCATGCTAATAAATGGGTATGATCCAGGATTTTTTAAAACTTAAACAAAGACCCATGGTAAGTTTCTAATACAGAATTCATTTGAAGTGCAACATAAGCATGGCATCATTACTTTTGATGATTTTCATTTTCCCTTCAATAATCCCTGCAAGCATCAGGGAGCAAAACGATAATCAGGTTTGTATTCACCAACTGCTCCTAAGAACATTCTTAGTCTTATTCTGGAGAATTTTCTATATTTGAAAGTAACACAACTTCTGATTGGCTAAACCAGATGGTTGCGTTACTTTCAAATTTAGAAAATTCTGGAGAATAACACTGCGATCTTTCTTAAGAATGGTTGATGAATATACCAACCCAGAATTCAATGGTATTTTCGCATATTTTTCAGCTCAAACAATGGTGGCAGTTACAAGATACTGAAAAGTAATGTGTGGTAGGCTTTAAATTATGTTGCAAGATGTTGTCTTTGCTAAAAGTAAGGAAAAACAAGGAATGTGTTGTGTGTAACCAACAACAATTAAACATGGTAGCCTCATTAGCACATGCGTTCATACAAGTTTAACATCCTTGCAGATTTTGACACAATACTATGATACTTTTCCTCAATGGTTTCAAGACTTTTAATTAAAAGTACTTTGGTTTACTTACAATGTTTCCACTTGAGAAGTCTGGATTGGTCTTCAACTAACGTTTACATACTTACATAACGCTTTCATTCTCTCCATACTGATTGCAACAATTTTGATCCTTTGGAACTTTAACTCTTTACCACACAACAAAGTTTCAGACTCATCCGAACTGAAAGCATTCCCAGACAACAAGTTGACTGTAGCTAAAATAATTAAAAAAATTGTCTCTGACATGGTAGAAACATTGTGGAAAAAGGAGAAAATGCTGGTAACCAGCATTTTATCCTTTTCTCACAATGTTTTCTACTCTATCCAAGACAGAAAAAATCGTTTGGGCTATATTTAATTTGTCGTCTGCAACTGCTTTCAATTTGGACAAGTTTAAAAATTTGTTGTTTGGTACAGGGTTAATGGATAAGACTAGTGCTTACCAACACAGAGACCCTAAAATCGAGCCTGTACCAAGTCACTTTTTTTTTTAAAATCCAAAAATAAACGAGATTGACAAAGTCTCAGACTATGCAAGTGTCTCAGATCATTCTGAAAGGTAAGTACAAATGAATCTAAATATTGATGAAATTACAGTATAGTGTTAACGCTTAACCCGTTACCACACAAAATTTTAGACTAGTCCAATTCAAAAGCATTTGCAGACGACAGATTAAATGTGACTTAAAAATTGAAATGTGTTATGGAATGGCTAAAAAACATTGTGGGAAAAGGAGAAAATGCTGGTTACCAGCATTTTCTCCTTTTCCCACAATGTTTTCAAAAGGCTACCATTTTAGGGTTGTTAAAAGTCCGGACTGAGTTAACTCTTTACCAAATGACAAAATTTTGGACTTGACCAAATTGAAAGCATTTGCAGACAACAAATTAAATGTTGCTCAAGTGATGATTTCTGTCTCTGATAATGTTGAAAACTGGTTACCAGCATTTTCTCCTTTTCCCACAATGTTTTCTAATGGCTTCTTTCTCAGGGTTGTTAAAACTCAGGATTGTTTAGCACAGGGTTAACCCTTGATTACACAATCCTGAGTCTTAAGGATCCTGAGATGGAGGCCTTTTCCAAAATATCCGAAAAGAAGGAAATGCTGGTAGCCAGCATTTTTTTCCGTTTTCCCAAACTTTTGTCTCAGTTTTAAAAGCAAATCCCACTGTTTAGGCCAAATTTAATTTATCGTCAGCCATTGCTTTTAAATTGCTATATACCGGGAATTAAACATATGAAATTTTGTCATGCAGTAAAAAGTTAAATCGTTTTTCCATAGCATTTATAATAGTTAGGCTAAAATAAATTGTATATTGATGAACTACGTATTCTGTATACATATGAACCATGCTTTGTGAGAAGGGGGCTTAATGCATTTGCAAAAACTACAGAAAACCTGCACAGGCTGACCTGAGTTGAAACATTCAGCTATTGGTCAATTTTCTGGATGTCAAAGGACCATTCTACCTCCGTCAGTTGTTAGACGAAACGGATTTTATGTAGCCATAATCATGTAATGACTTGCCTGATATCATGCATCACAGAGCATTTAGCCCCCCTTTATCAGAGCATGGATCAATGTAATACTAACAGTCCTCATACATGTTCTGTGTTGTTGTTTTGTGCATATATAAGTGACACAATCTCACCATTAACCCTTCACCAGACAACAAAATTTCAGCCTTGTCCAAATTAAAAGCATTTGCAGACAATAATAATTCAATGTGGCTCAAATGGTGCAATTTTTTCTTGATACGGTGGGAAAAAATAGTGGGAAAAGGAGAAAATGCTGGTTATCAGCATTTTCTCCTATTCCCACAATGCTTTCCAAAGGCTTCCTTCCTTGGGTCTTTAAAAGGCAGCATTGTGTGGTGAAAGGGTTAAACTATACACTCAAAAAACATGATTTTACTTTATGTTTTGTCTGTTGCTGTTCTTCAACTCTGTTACTCCTCTACAGCTAAGGCCCCAAAAATTTGCTGAAATATTCCTACAGAATTATACTCTTTACCCCACACAAGCCTGACTTTTAAAGAAGCCTTTTTAAAACATTGTGGGAAAAGGAGAAAATGCTGGTTACCAGCATATCTCCTATTCCCACAATGTTTTCTACTCTTCCCATACCAAATTTCAATTTCTGAGTAACATTTGTTTGTTCGTCTGCTAAAGCTTTCAATTTGTACTAGTCTAAAATTTTGTCATTTGCTAAAGGGGTTAAAGTATTAAAAGCACGAAATTAACCCTTTCCCAAATGACAAATTTTGGACTGGACCAAATTGAAAGAGTTTGCAGACCACAATTTTAAATTTGATGAAAATGGCAGAAAGGTCTCAAAAAGGGTAGAAAACACTGTGGGAAAAGGAGAAATTGCTTGTTAAGAGCAATTTCTCCTTTTCCCACAGTGTTTTCAAAAGACTTGTACTGCAGACACGTGAAAACCAGGGCTTGTTTGGGAAAGGGTTAAGGTTCGAAAGTTGTGATTACTCCTTGGTTTTTGGAAATAAATAAAATTCTAAGAAAAAAATATAAAAGAAGTCATAAATTTGTTTCATTTTAATGCATTTGATTAAAACATCAGTTTTCATGCCAACCAAAAGGTCTATGCCCAAACCATTGGATCAACTTGATTCCTAGATGTTGGCAAACATTGTAAATTGAGTAGAAATTATATTATGTTTAATAATGTAAAAATAAAAAATATTGTACCATTAATGGTTACATTTCCTAACTACGGTAGACATGATTTATTTGACGTTAACCCTTTCCCAAACGACAAATGATTTATTTGACGTTAACCCTTTCCCAAACGACAAATTGAAAGAGTTCGCAGACGACAATTTTAGATTTGATGAAAATGGCAGAAAGGTCTCAAAACGGGTAGAAAACACTGTGGGAAAAGGAGAAATTGCTCGTTATGAGCAATTTCTCCTTTTCCCACAGTTTTCAAAAGACTTGTACTGCAGACACATGAAAACCAGGGCTTGTTTGGGAAAGGGTTAATCACTCTCGACATTTTTTTAATCGAGACGACAGTCTTCAAAGTCTGAATCATTTCATGGTCTAAGGGAGAAAACTCAAACAGCCCTAATCATTAGTAATAAAGAGTAATCTCCCTGTATACACCCCCGACTCCCGCCATACCAATCATAGCCCTCGAAAAGAGAGTTGATGATACTTTTGAGGAATGTTCTAGTAAATATTGACAGGAATTTGGCAAGGATTTCCAACTTGAGATAAACTCATTTGGTTTATGAATTGAAGTGAGTACTGCTTCGACTATACTCGCAGCTTGAGGCAAATTTCGGACGAAATTTGATACATTATTTCGGCCATATCTTCACTGAGAGTGGCTGGGTATATCAGACGGCGCTCTAGATATTTCTATTCCCAGACTATGTCTGCGAAATTTCTGGTAGCCTATTTTAGCCTACTTACATCTACTCGGCACATTTGAGAATATATCTCAAAAAACCAACATAACACCATCTAACGACACATGTCTTTTTAAACCTATGTAGACCCATAGTTACCTCAGTGGCCCTTTAATTCAATTATATTAACATTTCATTTCCTAAGTAAAATTGGTACTCAAGATATAATCTTACCTTGATAGAGCGGACCGTTATTTCCCACTTAAAATTTTGGCGGTTTTATGTTAGTAACAACTAAGGGAGATTACCCTCTGGTTACGAAATAGTATCTTAGAGCTGCTCTTTCTTCTGTCTGTTATAATATTAAAATGTATAGATAATTATGATCCTGTCGTGACAACATATTAGTGCTCATTATCTTTGGACAGAAAGAAGATGTTTCTATACCCATCGTCCCTGCAGACCCTACTTTTTATTCATTTGATGTTTTATGTCGCCCATTACTATAAGGGAGGCAACTCCTTCACAGAACTTGGATGAAAAAATATGACTTTTCTCCCTTGGACCATAATTGTTTTTTTGACGTCGTTCAACGTCAAACTGTAAAGTATCTTTGTATGACACTGAGTGAGGGGCGTTGTGATGTACGAGTTATTTCCCTAAGCCAAAAGCAAATCACTTGGTACAGTCAAAGAGTAAAAGACTATACGGTGAGAATGACCAAGGGTCAATGTGTAGTCAATTAGATTTCTCGCATGCAAGTCTCACACTTTAACATTTTAGCTATTCAACCTTTTTCAAGCTGGTCAAGGTCGTTATTAATGACAATGTCACATTTAATGGGGAAAGGCATAATAACTGAATTGAACAGAACAGAACACATTCTGTTCTGTTAACTCTTTACTAAACAACAAAATTTTAGACTAGTCCAAATTGAAAGCATATGCAGACAACAAAATAATTGTGACTCAAAAATAGAAATTTATTCTGGAAAGGGAAGAAAACATTGTGGGAAAAGGAAAAAATGCTGGTTACCAGCATTTTCTCCTTTTCCCACAATGTTTTCAAAAGGCTGTTTGTTCAAGGTCATTAAAACTCATGATTGTGTGGTAAAGAGTTAACTGTTTCATTGGAAAGGAAATGCAATTAGGAAATCAAGGAATTAAGACCAATCAACAAATGAATTAGCTAATCAATCATGCATACATTATAATGTCCAAACATTGTGTTTCCAACAAATTACCCTTGACAAGAACATGTATATATCTACCAGAAATAAATCTGAAATAATTAAACTATCTGTTTCAACAAAGTAACCTGAGTCATGCCCCAGCAAATGCACGTTAAATGCATTGCAAAGCATGTCATCAAATAAAAATTAAGAATCCATAAAATCCATTTTCTCTCACAATGGGCTGAATCCTGAAGTAGAATTAGATCTAATGGTCCTCGGATATGCAGAAAATTAACCAATACCAAAACAAGTTGGCTTCTTTAAAAAAGAAGCTAGGATAGGTCGGCATCAATGTTTTCAAATAGTTTATTGGCTTTTGATTTCAATATATTTTGGTAGATGTAAACAAACAAGTTAGGCATTAAATGAATGAGAAAAAACATTTTTTTTTTTTCAATCTTGCTGGTGTAAAGGCACAAAACAGTACATGTTCCACATTGTTATAATATTCTAGGAATTGGAGGCCATATGCTATTAACATGCTTAGAAATGCATATTTTTTTCAAAATAAAAGGACACAAAACCGAAGATGATCATCCAATTTAGCTCATTTTCAAAAGGAACAACCCTCTAATGAATGTTTGTAATGTGCGCTCAGATAAGCCAAATTTTGTTTTTGGAAAGGAGAAATCGTTCAATTAAAATTTGATACAATATGCTAATTCCACTGTAGAGGCAAGAATCTTGTAAACCTGATAACAACAAATAAAGGTGGCCTATACATAATACTAGTACCAGACATGTTAAAAATAAATGTAACATTTTTTAATCTTTTAACAAACAACAATTTTTTGACTGTCCCAAACAGAAAAAGCATGCAGATGACAATTTAAACTTTGATAATTAATGTGGAAGATGGTGCTTTGATGTGATGGAAACCATTGTGACAAAAGGAGAAACTGCAGTGACTAACAGCTTCTCCTCTTTCCACAATATTTTGAAAAGTTGTATGCTGCAGACATGTAAAATGAAGAGGTTGTTTGTCTAAACGTTAAAAATTTAAGAAAGTAGATAAATGAGCCATGCTCTGAGAAAAGGGCGCTTAATGCATCTGCAAAAAGTATCGATCCATGTCAGCCTGCACAATCCGCCCAAAATCAAAGGACCACGGACTCTTTTGAGGTGTGCGGTACGTAGGGCGAAGAGGCCTGACTTTCTTTCGCGCTCATAAGTTGATTTTCACAGGATTCTCGCAATCCCGCATAATAGAAGCAGCTCTGTGTGTTATTTCATCAAATCTATAACATAAATCCATAGAATTTTTGAATAAATGCAGAAAAATGCTAGAATCTAGCCAGTCTTGAAAAATACAACTTGAAAACATACTGATCAACCTACATGTATTTCTATTTGTGGGGTACGAGTTCTCCAGAGAACTCGTGCTCTCGAGATTAGGGTACGAGTTCTCCAGGGTACGAATTCTCCAGATAGTATCAAGTCACGTGATCTTTTCCCGCGGTGTTCTTTCTCTTTTTTTTTTTTCTCTCTGCTTAGATTTATTTGTTTAATGAAAAATTGCAATTATTGGAGAGATCATTTACTATCAATATAGTATAATAAATCTTTTTGGAAATCCGTCATATAAAAGAAAACGTTTATTTCCAATTTCAGTTTTTTGATTTCGGTTTGTTTATAAAACCATGACGAAATAGACTGTGTATCAGAACAATTTCGCAAAAACAAATGGATTTAGACAGGGATTTCTGTGGCAGTCTGCCTTTTAAACTCACCACTGTTGGAGAGGTCTGATGACCTCTCCAGTTATTGTTGGAAAAGCTAGAAATTATTGTTGAAATAGCTAACTTTTCATACAATGTCCAATGGATTTTTTTCCTCTGGGTCGTTAAAATTCGGGATTATGTGGTAAAGGGTGAAAAAGAAGTTGAAATAGCTAACTTTTCATACAATGTCCAATGGATTTTTTTCCTCTGGGTCGTTAAAATTCGGGATTATGTGGTAAAGGGTGAAAAAGAATGTTGAAAATTTAACAGGAAAATAAATCTATAAATCGTTTTCAGTCAAAAAACAACCCTTTACAGGACCACAAGAGAAAACAATTGAAAAATTTAACCCTTTTCAAAACAGCAAATTTTGGACTCTGTGAATTTAAAAGCATCAGTCTGCAGACAACAATTTCAAACTTGACACAACTGAGCTGATGCTCTCTGATTGGTTAGGAAACATTGTGGGAAAAGGAGAAATGCTGGTAACCAGCATTTTCTCCTTTTCCCACAATGTTTTAAAAAGCCTTCTTCCAAAGGGTTATCAGCATTTTCTCCTTTTCCCACAATGTTTTAAAAAAGCCCTCTTTCCCAGGGTCAAGAAAACCCAAGATTGTTTGCTACAGGGATAGACATGTATAACATAAAGTTCTGTGGAGTGCTACCTGTCTTCTCACAATCATTTAACGTTTCCTGCTGGTTACCAGCATTTTCACCCATTACCTGCAATGTTTTCAAAAACCTTCATTCACAGAGTTGTTAAAATCAGGATTTTGTGGTAAAGGTTAAGGCACATGTAAACAGTTTGTTTCGAATTGGCCATGGTCAAAATTAGAAATAATTGAGAAAGGTTGGTTTTGAATGCAATTTTGATAAGAAGAGTACTCATTACACCCATGAATTGTGTAAGATTATTGAAAAAAAGCATTTAGTTTGTCTTCAAAACAGGAGGTCATGACTTTCCTTCTTTGTTCCATTAGTTTTGACCCCAAATGCGAAAGTGAGGCTTCATGGAATTAGTGGCTAGCTTTAGCCGCAAAAATAATGGTGGACTGATACCGTGAAAGATTGCGAAAAATCCGCCTGGTAACGTGCTATTTTTGATTCTACCCCCAAATTATGTATTGTTTTGAGTTTCAATTTAGCTAAGCATTTTCAGGCTAGCCTCAGGGGTTTGGATTTTGTGAATTTTGGAAAATAGGCTAAAATGGCTTATTTTGGCAGTTTTTTTCCGACCATGCCACTTGCCTGTATAGGTCAGTAATTTCACTATTTCACAAGTTGAACATGATTTCTTGATAAAATCTTAAGAATTAGGATTATGCTGTTGCATTTAATTGCTCTTTATCATTTCAGGCTGATACTTCAGACCTCTTATTGAAGGAATTGTGTTTGGTGTGTGCTTGGTCGACAGAAGGTTAGCCAAGAACTGTGATCAGGAGCCTTAAGGTAATTTAGCATTTTATGAAGTCTGTATTTTGTGAGTAAATTGCATTCAGTCTAGTAATTCCATCAATTTCTAGTCTGGAAATAGTACTTAAGCTGATCCTAAGCCTGAAAATTTTGGCTGAAATTGATTTAAAAAAGGGAGGTAACTCAAAATGCCGAAAAAGGCGAATTTGGCGCTTGGAGTCATGCTGCCATATTTTGCTATTTTTGGACTTTTTCAGTGATTTTTTGCATGGAACGGGTTTGATTTAGGCAGTTCTGGTAAATTTAAACCATTTCTGATATTACAGCAACAAATCCACATACCTATATGGCCAGTGCATTCTTTAAGTCTCCCTTTGTGTCCGGAAAGTGTTGCCAAGTTCCGAAATGCTTTATCCGACAAGTCTGTGGCCTGCAATGAATGTGTAGTTTGGACCGGCCCAACCGATTTATATGGCTATGGTGTATCCTGAGTCTCGGTTGATGGTAAGCGGTTGAAACAGCTGGTTCATTGACTTGCATACTTTATTGAGAAAAGTCCAATCCAGCTTTGGAGTGACATACATGTGTCACAACAGATTATGCACTAGTGTTGCTCAGTTGTCATTATGAAAACAAATCCAGCAGCAATTCACATGAAGTTTGTCATCTTAATGGAGAATATACTGGTCACAGGTTTCTAGGACTGCATCTTTGTTAAATATCACTTAGCTTCAAATCATGGTACTGGTTGGTTTTGTTGGTTTCATCATGATAGTTCTTGTTCAATTGGGGGGGGGGGGGAGAATGGGGGGGGGGCTGTTATGGAGAATGTTAATTTTCTGTTATGAAGAAAGGCCGTAATTATGCTCCTGGGCCGATAAAGAGGCTGCATTTCCAACACTGTACAGGGAATCGGCAAATAGGGATCGATTTGATTTTTTTTTCCGCAAAAAGTATCTCCTCTGTTTAAACTCATACGAAGCGCTTCGCTTGGAATCGTACCTCCTGCAGCGGTCTTTTAGTTTCAGTTGCCTATAAAATTGAGAATTCCTGCGCACACTGATGCCAGCAGCTTGCGCCAATTGTATCGTAGACTGACATGGTCCAAGTGCAGTTGAATGTACAGCTGAATGGCAAAGGGCTGGAAAATTCCGGCTCCAACAAATGGACTTTGGAGCAAGTCGAAATACTGTGGAGTGCAGGCTCTCACACATGTTTGTATTATAAAGTTTGCCAGTACTCTTCAGGCCATCTTTATCAAACAATTTATTTATTTCATTTTGGACTAAATGTAAATCTTTATTAGTCAGTTCCAAGTGTACACCATATGGCAGCATGCTTGTATTATATGTGGAAAGGTGGCTTTTACATACCAATGACTTCTGTCGGCATTGTCGGTGGTCAGCCGATAAACAGTTTGTAATGTTAAGGATTGCGGCTGTGCCACTTTCAATAAACAGCTGATCACTTCTTTTTAGTGCCCGTGCATTTTTTAGCTCCATTCTTACGCGCGTTCTTATACAGCTGGCCAACTTTTGAATATATCCTTGTTTATTGTATGCTTTTGGAATGCTATACAATGGAAGAGCTCTGACATGTCGTTCCAGTGTCCTTAATCTGTGAACAAAACATTTGTAGTGGGAAATTCTTGAACCACTCTGGGAATTATAGTCCCTCATTGCTTTAGCAAGCTGTGTACTGGCATCAGTGGTGATGGAACGAAGCGTTACGAGTCCGGCCCTTTCCACATTGTTTAACATACCGTGTAGAAGTGAGCGCTCACTAGCTGCAATCGACTTGTCGGGGCTATATGTCTTTTTGCACTTTGCTTGTGTGTGGTCACAGCCTCTAATTCTGCAATGTTTATTGGCCACAGCTGCTGCAATTGGTAATTTTCTGGTAGTGGTATGTTCTATAATGGCGGCAAAACTCTGTTCGGCCTTTTCACTGCCACCTTGAGGCCTTCTCGAGTACGAAACATCATATTGTGCATCAACCGCAGGTTCATTTGGTATCAGCGAAGTCACATGTCGCAAATATTCTTGATTTTTTTCCATTTGCCGCTCATTTAAGTCGACCATTTTATCACATAATGAGCTGAATTTTCTCTGAAGCAATGTTCTGCTAGGAGCTTTGATATTTAGGCATGTCAGATCTGTGGTAATGTCTGCCAGGCCCATTTTTGTCTTGACTGCAGGCAATACAGCCAATTCGTTGAGTTCACCGGCCGGTGGTCCGGAAGCTTTTTTCACAGTGTCTGATAATTGCAGTGGCTGTAGACTGAATCGACACACACTGCACTTCACAGACACAGATACACAGAGGCCTGTGCGGTCAACAATAACAACATTAACCCTAGGGTTTTTGCAGGAATTCCCATGCACAAGATTGATCAGTTCTCTTAATTTTCCCATGTTCATAATCACATTCTCCGATAAATCCAGATTTTCATTGTAGAATGGCTCTTTCTCATGCCGCGGTCTAAGCTTGAAAGGAAGATAACAAGAAGAAGACATTGACTCGAGATCTCGAGCCTCCTGACTTGTTAGGCGCGTGATTGGTGCGCCTCGTGTTGTCGGAATGGCATCTGATGTAGTTTTCACACTCGTATCAGAATGTGCCCAATGACCCTTTTTAAACTGGGTAGCTCTCTTTTTCAAAGATTTGTTGCAACTAATCCAAGATTTCCTGTATTTTCCAGGCATTTTGGTAGTAAAGACAGAGATTTCACTATAACTTATGAAAAAACCTTCCTCTCTTGACAAAGTCAACTCAGAAAGTGGGAGATTGTGCATATTTCTTGGTTTTCTTGATAGGACAAGAGATAAACTGACCAATTAGGCTCTCAAAAATGTGGATTTATCAGAAATAGTATCAGATTTCACAAACACATTTACTTCACCACACTAGGAATATTAGCAATTGGCTCATTGTATTAAAAACTTTCAGTTCTGACTTTGAACATTTGGATTACCTCCCTTTGATTGGATAGAATTTGAATGCTAAGGGGAAATTTCTGTAAAAAAATGAGGAAAGGGTTCAGTTTAAGTGTTCTATTTGATTCTCACATGTATTTCAAGTAGCTGATACCTTAAACTTGTTGCAGCAGTTTCTAAAAATTCTAATTATTAGAATTTTCTATGTAATAGACAGGCAATTTGGCATGGTCGGTTTAGAAAAAAGTGACATTTTGAACAGAAATGGAACCCAAGACAGGGAAAAACTAGTACTTTTGCTACTGAACAAATACCTGAGGTAAGGTTTAAGTCCAGAAAGGGAATAGAAACTAGCCTGAGTTTGTAAAGGTGAAGTTCAAGTGACTCTCCTTGGACTTGTCTTTGAGCTTGAATTGCCAGGAAAATGGGGCAAAATAGGCTTATTTGGATAAGGGTTAAAAATGCATATATAATGAGTTCTGTACAAATGAGACTCATTCAAGTGGTTAAGATCAGTTAGTATCAAGGCATGTTACTTGTTTAAAGTGTTTTTTGGCATGTGTGAACAATTTCATCATTGCCTTAAGGCACATGTAAACAGTTTGTTTCGAATTGGCCATGGTCAAAATTAGAAATAATTGAGAAAGGTTGGTTTTGAATGCAATTTTGATAAGAAGAGTACTCATTACACCCATGAATTGTGTAAGATTATTGAAAAAAAGCATTTAGTTTGTCTTCAAAACAGGAGGTCATGACTTTCCTTCTTTGTTCCATTAGTTTTGACCCCAAATGTGAAAGTGAGGCTTCATGGAATTAGTGGCTAGCTTTAGCCGCAAAAATAATGGTGGACTGATACCGTGAAAGATTGCGAAAAATCCGCCTGGTAACGTGCTATTTTTGATTCTACCCCCAAATTATGTATTGTTTTGAGTTTCAATTTAGCTAAGCATTTTCAGGCTAGCCTCAGGGGTTTGGATTTTGTGAATTTTGGAAAATAGGCTAAAATGGCTTATTTTGGCAGTTTTTTTCCGACCATGCCACTTGCCTGTATAGGTCAGTAGTTTCACTATTTCACAAGTTGAACATGATTTCTTGATAAAATCTTAAGAATTAGGATTATGCTGTTGCATTTAATTGCTCTTTATCATTTCAGGCTGATACTTCAGACCTCTTATTGAAGGAATTGTGTTTGGTGTGTGCTTGGTCGACAGAAGGTTAGCCAAGAACTGTGATCAGGAGCCTTAAGGTAATTTAGCATTTTATGAAGTCTGTATTTTGTGAGTAAATTGCATTCAGTCTAGTAATTCCATCAATTTCTAGTCTGGAAATAGTACTTAAGCTGATCCTAAGCCTGAAAATTTTGGCTGAAATTGATTTAAAAAAGGGAGGTAACTCAAAATGCCGAAAAAGGCGAATTTGGCGCTTGGAGTCATGCTGCCATATTTTGCTATTTTTGGACTTTTTCAGTGATTTTTTGCATGGAACGGGTTTGATTTAGGCAGTTCTGGTAAATTTAAACCATTTCTGATATTACAGCAACAAATCCACATACCTATATGGCCAGTGCATTCTTTAAGTCTCCCTTTGTGTCCGGAAAGTGTTGCCAAGTTCCGAAATGCTTTATCCGATAAGTCTGTGGCCTGCAATGAATGTGTAGTTTGGACCGGCCCAACCGATTTATATGGCTACGGTGTATCCTGAGTCTCGGTTGATGGTAAGCGGTTGAAACAGCTGGTTCATTGACTTGCATACTTTATTGAGAAAAGTCCAATCCAGCTTTGGAGTGACATACATGTGTCACAACAGATTATGCACTAGTGTTGCTCAGTTGTCATTATGAAAACAAATCCAGCAGCAATTCACATGAAGTTTGTCATCTTAATGGAGAATATACTGGTCACAGGTTTCTAGGACTGCATCTTTGTTAAATATCACTTAGCTTCAAATCATGGTACTGGTTGGTTTTGTTGGTTTCATCATGATAGTTCTTGTTCAATGGGGGGGGGAGAATGGGGGGGGGGCTGTTATGGAGAATGTTAATTTTCTGTTATGAAGAAAGGCCGTAATTATGCTCCTGGGCCGATAAAGAGGCTGCATTTCCAACACTGTACAGGGAATCGGCAAATAGGGATCGATTTGATTTTTTTTTCCGCAAAAAGTATCTCCTCTGTTTAAACTCATACGAAGCGCTTCGCTTGGAATCGTACCTCCTGCAGCGGTCTTTTAGTTTCAGTTGCCTATAAAATTGAGAATTCCTGCGCACACTGATGCCAGCAGCTTGCGCCAATTGTATCGTAGACTGACATGGTCCAAGTGCAGTTGAATGTACAGCTGAATGGCAAAGGGCTGGAAAATTCCGGCTCCAACAAATGGACTTTGGAGGAAGTCGAAATACTGTGGAGTGCAGGCTCTCACACATGTTTGTATTATAAAGTTTGCCAGTACTCTTCAGGCCATCTTTATCAAACAATTTATTTATTTCATTTTGGACTAAATGTAAATCTTTATTAGTCAGTTCCAAGTGTACACCATATGGCAGCATGCTTGTATTATATGTGGAAAGGTGGCTTTTACATACCAATGACTTCTGTCGGCATTGTCGGTGGTCAGCCGATAAACAGTTTGTAATGTTAAGGATTGCGGCTGTGCCACTTTCAATAAACAGCTGATCACTTCTTTTTAGTGCCCGTGCATTTTTTAGCTCCATTCTTACGCGCGTTCTTATACAGCTGGCCAACTTTTGAATATATCCTTGTTTATTGTATGCTTTTGGAATGCTATACAATGGAAGAGCTCTGACATGTCGTTCCAGTGTCCTTAATCTGTGAACAAAACATTTGTAGTGGGAAATTCTTGAACCACTCTGGGAATTATAGTCCCTCATTGCTTTAGCAAGCTGTGTACTGGCATCAGTGGTGATGGAACGAAGCGTTACGAGTCCGGCCCTTTCCACATTGTTTAACATACCGTGTAGAAGTGAGCGCTCACTAGCTGCAATCGACTTGTCGGGGCTATATGTCTTTTTGCACTTTGCTTGTGTGTGGTCACAGCCTCTAATTCTGCAATGTTTATTGGCCACAGCTGCTGCAATTGGTAATTTTCTGGTAGTGGTATGTTCTATAATGGCGGCAAAACTCTGTTCGGCCTTTTCACTGCCACCTTGAGGCCTTCTCGAGTACGAAACATCATATTGTGCATCAACCGCAGGTTCATTTGGTATCAGCGAAGTCACATGTCGCAAATATTCTTGATTTTTTTCCATTTGCCGCTCATTTAAGTCGACCATTTTATCACATAATGAGCTGAATTTTCTCTGAAGCAATGTTCTGCTAGGAGCTTTGATATTTAGGCATGTCAGATCTGTGGTAATGTCTGCCAGGCCCATTTTTGTCTTGACTGCAGGCAATACAGCCAATTCGTTGAGTTCACCGGCCGGTGGTCCGGAAGCTTTTTTCACAGTGTCTGATAATTGCAGTGGCTGTAGACTGAATCGACACACACTGCACTTCACAGACACAGATACACAGAGGCCTGTGCGGTCAACAATAACAACATTAACCCTAGGGTTTTTGCAGGAATTCCCATGCACAAGATTGATCAGTTCTCTTAATTTTCCCATGTTCATAATCACATTCTCCGATAAATCCAGATTTTCATTGTAGAATGGCTCTTTCTCATGCCGCGGTCTAAGCTTGAAAGGAAGATAACAAGAAGAAGACATTGACTCGAGATCTCGAGCCTCCTGACTTGTTAGGCGCGTGATTGGTGCGCCTCGTGTTGTCGGAATGGCATCTGATGTAGTTTTCACACTCGTATCAGAATGTGCCCAATGACCCTTTTTAAACTGGGTAGCTCTCTTTTTCAAAGATTTGTTGCAACTAATCCAAGATTTCCTGTATTTTCCAGGCATTTTGGTAGTAAAGACAGAGATTTCACTATAACTTATGAAAAAACCTTCCTCTCTTGACAAAGTCAACTCAGAAAGTGGGAGATTGTGCATATTTCTTGGTTTTCTTGATAGGACAAGAGATAAACTGACCAATTAGGCTCTCAAAAATGTGGATTTATCAGAAATAGTATCAGATTTCACAAACACATTTACTTCACCACACTAGGAATATTAGCAATTGGCTCATTGTATTAAAAACTTTCAGTTCTGACTTTGAACATTTGGATTACCTCCCTTTGATTGGATAGAATTTGAATGCTAAGGGGAAATTTCTGTAAAAAAATGAGGAAAGGGTTCAGTTTAAGTGTTCTATTTGATTCTCACATGTATTTCAAGTAGCTGATACCTTAAACTTGTTGCAGCAGTTTCTAAAAATTCTAATTATTAGAATTTTCTATGTAATAGACAGGCAATTTGGCATGGTCGGTTTAGAAAAAAGTGACATTTTGAACAGAAATGGAACCCAAGACAGGGAAAAACTAGTACTTTTGCTACTGAACAAATACCTGAGGTAAGGTTTAAGTCCAGAAAGGGAATAGAAACTAGCCTGAGTTTGTAAAGGTGAAGTTCAAGTGACTCTCCTTGGACTTGTCTTTGAGCTTGAATTGCCAGGAAAATGGGGCAAAATAGGCTTATTTGGATAAGGGTTAAAAATGCATATATAATGAGTTCTGTACAAATGAGACTCATTCAAGTGGTTAAGATCAGTTAGTATCAAGGCATGTTACTTGTTTAAAGTGTTTTTTGGCATGTGTGAACAATTTCATCATTGCCTTAAGGCACATGTAAACAGTTTGTTTCGAATTGGCCATGGTCAAAATTAGAAATAATTGAGAAAGGTTGGTTTTGAATGCAATTTTGATAAGAAGAGTACTCATTACACCCATGAATTGTGTAAGATTATTGAAAAAAAGCATTTAGTTTGTCTTCAAAACAGGAGGTCATGACTTTCCTTCTTTGTTCCATTAGTTTTGACCCCAAATGTGAAAGTGAGGCTTCATGGAATTAGTGGCTAGCTTTAGCCGCAAAAATAATGGTGGACTGATACCGTGAAAGATTGCGAAAAATCCGCCTGGTAACGTGCTATTTTTGATTCTACCCCCAAATTATGTATTGTTTTGAGTTTCAATTTAGCTAAGCATTTTCAGGCTAGCCTCAGGGGTTTGGATTTTGTGAATTTTGGAAAATAGGCTAAAATGGCTTATTTTGGCAGTTTTTTTCCGACCATGCCACTTGCCTGTATAGGTCAGTAGTTTCACTATTTCACAAGTTGAACATGATTTCTTGATAAAATCTTAAGAATTAGGATTATGCTGTTGCATTTAATTGCTCTTTATCATTTCAGGCTGATACTTCAGACCTCTTATTGAAGGAATTGTGTTTGGTGTGTGCTTGGTCGACAGAAGGTTAGCCAAGAACTGTGATCAGGAGCCTTAAGGTAATTTAGCATTTTATGAAGTCTGTATTTTGTGAGTAAATTGCATTCAGTCTAGTAATTCCATCAATTTCTAGTCTGGAAATAGTACTTAAGCTGATCCTAAGCCTGAAAATTTTGGCTGAAATTGATTTAAAAAAGGGAGGTAACTCAAAATGCCGAAAAAGGCGAATTTGGCGCTTGGAGTCATGCTGCCATATTTTGCTATTTTTGGACTTTTTCAGTGATTTTTTGCATGGAACGGGTTTGATTTAAGCAGTTCTGGTAAATTTAAACCATTTCTGATATTACAGCAACAAATCCACATACCTATATGGCCAGTGCATTCTTTAAGTCTCCCTTTGTGTCCGGAAAGTGTTGCCAAGTTCCGAAATGCTTTATCCGATAAGTCTGTGGCCTGCAATGAATGTGTAGTTTGGACCGGCCCAACCGATTTATATGGCTACGGTGTATCCTGAGTCTCGGTTGATGGTAAGCGGTTGAAACAGCTGGTTCATTGACTTGCATACTTTATTGAGAAAAGTCCAATCCAGCTTTGGAGTGACATACATGTGTCACAACAGATTATGCACTAGTGTTGCTCAGTTGTCATTATGAAAACAAATCCAGCAGCAATTCACATGAAGTTTGTCATCTTAATGGAGAATATACTGGTCACAGGTTTCTAGGACTGCATCTTTGTTAAATATCACTTAGCTTCAAATCATGGTACTGGTTGGTTTTGTTGGTTTCATCATGATAGTTCTTGTTCAATGGGGGGGGGGGGGAGAATGGGGGGGGAGCTGTTATGGAGAATGTTAATTTTCTGTTATGAAGAAAGGCCGTAATTATGCTCCTGGGCCGATAAAGAGGCTGCATTTCCAACACTGTACAGGGAATCGGCAAATAGGGATCGATTTGATTTTTTTTTCCGCAAAAAGTATCTCCTCTGTTTAAACTCATACGAAGCGCTTCGCTTGGAATCGTACCTCCTGCAGCGGTCTTTTAGTTTCAGTTGCCTATAAAATTGAGAATTCCTGCGCACACTGATGCCAGCAGCTTGCGCCAATTGTATCGTAGACTGACATGGTCCAAGTGCAGTTGAATGTACAGCTGAATGGCAAAGGGCTGGAAAATTCCGGCTCCAACAAATGGACTTTGGAGGAAGTCGAAATACTGTGGAGTGCAGGCTCTCACACATGTTTGTATTATAAAGTTTGCCAGTACTCTTCAGGCCATCTTTATCAAACAATTTATTTATTTCATTTTGGACTAAATGTAAATCTTTATTAGTCAGTTCCAAGTGTACACCATATGGCAGCATGCTTGTATTATATGTGGAAAGGTGGCTTTTACATACCAATGACTTCTGTCGGCATTGTCGGTGGTCAGCCGATAAACAGTTTGTAATGTTAAGGATTGCGGCTGTGCCACTTTCAATAAACAGCTGATCACTTCTTTTTAGTGCCCGTGCATTTTTTAGCTCCATTCTTACGCGCGTTCTTATACAGCTGGCCAACTTTTGAATATATCCTTGTTTATTGTATGCTTTTGGAATGCTATACAATGGAAGAGCTCTGACATGTCGTTCCAGTGTCCTTAATCTGTGAACAAAACATTTGTAGTGGGAAATTCTTGAACCACTCTGGGAATTATAGTCCCTCATTGCTTTAGCAAGCTGTGTACTGGCATCAGTGGTGATGGAACGAAGCGTTACGAGTCCGGCCCTTTCCACATTGTTTAACATACCGTGTAGAAGTGAGCGCTCACTAGCTGCAATCGACTTGTCGGGGCTATATGTCTTTTTGCACTTTGCTTGTGTGTGGTCACAGCCTCTAATTCTGCAATGTTTATTGGCCACAGCTGCTGCAATTGGTAATTTTCTGGTAGTGGTATGTTCTATAATGGCGGCAAAACTCTGTTCGGCCTTTTCACTGCCACCTTGAGGCCTTCTCGAGTACGAAACATCATATTGTGCATCAACCGCAGGTTCATTTGGTATCAGCGAAGTCACATGTCGCAAATATTCTTGATTTTTTTCCATTTGCCGCTCATTTAAGTCGACCATTTTATCACATAATGAGCTGAATTTTCTCTGAAGCAATGTTCTGCTAGGAGCTTTGATATTTAGGCATGTCAGATCTGTGGTAATGTCTGCCAGGCCCATTTTTGTCTTGACTGCAGGCAATACAGCCAATTCGTTGAGTTCACCGGCCGGTGGTCCGGAAGCTTTTTTCACAGTGTCTGATAATTGCAGTGGCTGTAGACTGAATCGACACACACTGCACTTCACAGACACAGATACACAGAGGCCTGTGCGGTCAACAATAACAACATTAACCCTAGGGTTTTTGCAGGAATTCCCATGCACAAGATTGATCAGTTCTCTTAATTTTCCCATGTTCATAATCACATTCTCCGATAAATCCAGATTTTCATTGTAGAATGGCTCTTTCTCATGCCGCGGTCTAAGCTTGAAAGGAAGATAACAAGAAGAAGACATTGACTCGAGATCTCGAGCCTCCTGACTTGTTAGGCGCGTGATTGGTGCGCCTCGTGTTGTCGGAATGGCATCTGATGTAGTTTTCACACTCGTATCAGAATGTGCCCAATGACCCTTTTTAAACTGGGTAGCTCTCTTTTTCAAAGATTTGTTGCAACTAATCCAAGATTTCCTGTATTTTCCAGGCATTTTGGTAGTAAAGACAGAGATTTCACTATAACTTATGAAAAAACCTTCCTCTCTTGACAAAGTCAACTCAGAAAGTGGGAGATTGTGCATATTTCTTGGTTTTCTTGATAGGACAAGAGATAAACTGACCAATTAGGCTCTCAAAAATGTGGATTTATCAGAAATAGTATCAGATTTCACAAACACATTTACTTCACCACACTAGGAATATTAGCAATTGGCTCATTGTATTAAAAACTTTCAGTTCTGACTTTGAACATTTGGATTACCTCCCTTTGATTGGATAGAATTTGAATGCTAAGGGGAAATTTCTGTAAAAAAATGAGGAAAGGGTTCAGTTTAAGTGTTCTATTTGATTCTCACATGTATTTCAAGTAGCTGATACCTTAAACTTGTTGCAGCAGTTTCTAAAAATTCTAATTATTAGAATTTTCTATGTAATAGACAGGCAATTTGGCATGGTCGGTTTAGAAAAAAGTGACATTTTGAACAGAAATGGAACCCAAGACAGGGAAAAACTAGTACTTTTGCTACTGAACAAATACCTGAGGTAAGGTTTAAGTCCAGAAAGGGAATAGAAACTAGCCTGAGTTTGTAAAGGTGAAGTTCAAGTGACTCTCCTTGGACTTGTCTTTGAGCTTGAATTGCCAGGAAAATGGGGCAAAATAGGCTTATTTGGATAAGGGTTAAAAATGCATATATAATGAGTTCTGTACAAATGAGACTCATTCAAGTGGTTAAGATCAGTTAGTATCAAGGCATGTTACTTGTTTAAAGTGTTTTTTGGCATGTGTGAACAATTTCATCATTGCCTTAAGGCACATGTAAACAGTTTGTTTCGAATTGGCCATGGTCAAAATTAGAAATAATTGAGAAAGGTTGGTTTTGAATGCAATTTTGATAAGAAGAGTACTCATTACACCCATGAATTGTGTAAGATTATTGAAAAAAAGCATTTAGTTTGTCTTCAAAACAGGAGGTCATGACTTTCCTTCTTTGTTCCATTAGTTTTGACCCCAAATGCGAAAGTGAGGCTTCATGGAATTAGTGGCTAGCTTTAGCCGCAAAAATAATGGTGTACTGATACCGTGAAAGATTGCGAAAAATCCGCCTGGTAACGTGCTATTTTTGATTCTACCCCCAAATTATGTATTGTTTTGAGTTTCAATTTAGCTAAGCATTTTCAGGCTAGCCTCAGGGGTTTGGATTTTGTGAATTTTGGAAAATAGGCTAAAATGGCTTATTTTGGCAGTTTTTTTCCGACCATGCCACTTGCCTGTATAGGTCAGTAGTTTCACTATTTCACAAGTTGAACATGATTTCTTGATAAAATCTTAAGAATTAGGATTATGCTGTTGCATTTAATTGCTCTTTATCATTTCAGGCTGATACTTCAGACCTCTTATTGAAGGAATTGTGTTTGGTGTGTGCTTGGTCGACAGAAGGTTAGCCAAGAACTGTGATCAGGAGCCTTAAGGTAATTTAGCATTTTATGAAGTCTGTATTTTGTGAGTAAATTGCATTCAGTCTAGTAATTCCATCAATTTCTAGTCTGGAAATAGTACTTAAGCTGATCCTAAGCCTGAAAATTTTGGCTGAAATTGATTTAAAAAAGGGAGGTAACTCAAAATGCCGAAAAAGGCGAATTTGGCGCTTGGAGTCATGCTGCCATATTTTGCTATTTTTGGACTTTTTCAGTGATTTTTTGCATGGAACGGGTTTGATTTAGGCAGTTCTGGTAAATTTAAACCATTTCTGATATTACAGCAACAAATCCACATACCTATATGGCCAGTGCATTCTTTAAGTCTCCCTTTGTGTCCGGAAAGTGTTGCCAAGTTCCGAAATGCTTTATCCGATAAGTCTGTGGCCTGCAATGAATGTGTAGTTTGGACCGGCCCAACCGATTTATATGGCTATGGTGTATCCTGAGTCTCGGTTGATGGTAAGCGGTTGAAACAGCTGGTTCATTGACTTGCATACTTTATTGAGAAAAGTCCAATCCAGCTTTGGAGTGACATACATGTGTCACAACAGATTATGCACTAGTGTTGCTCAGTTGTCATTATGAAAACAAATCCAGCAGCAATTCACATGAAGTTTGTCATCTTAATGGAGAATATACTGGTCACAGGTTTCTAGGACTGCATCTTTGTTAAATATCACTTAGCTTCAAATCATGGTACTGGTTGGTTTTGTTGGTTTCATCATGATAGTTCTTGTTCAATGGGGGGGGGAGAATGGGGGGGGCTGTTATGGAGAATGTTAATTTTCTGTTATGAAGAAAGGCCGTAATTATGCTCCTGGGCCGATAAAGAGGCTGCATTTCCAACACTGTACAGGGAATCGGCAAATAGGGATCGATTTGATTTTTTTTTCCGCAAAAAGTATCTCCTCTGTTTAAACTCATACGAAGCGCTTCGCTTGGAATCGTACCTCCTGCAGCGGTCTTTTAGTTTCAGTTGCCTATAAAATTGAGAATTCCTGCGCACACTGATGCCAGCAGCTTGCGCCAATTGTATCGTAGACTGACATGGTCCAAGTGCAGTTGAATGTACAGCTGAATGGCAAAGGGCTGGAAAATTCCGGCTCCAACAAATGGACTTTGGAGCAAGTCGAAATACTGTGGAGTGCAGGCTCTCACACATGTTTGTATTATAAAGTTTGCCAGTACTCTTCAGGCCATCTTTATCAAACAATTTATTTATTTCATTTTGGACTAAATGTAAATCTTTATTAGTCAGTTCCAAGTGTACACCATATGGCAGCATGCTTGTATTATATGTGGAAAGGTGGCTTTTACATACCAATGACTTCTGTCGGCATTGTCGGTGGTCAGCCGATAAACAGTTTGTAATGTTAAGGATTGCGGCTGTGCCACTTTCAATAAACAGCTGATCACTTCTTTTTAGTGCCCGTGCATTTTTTAGCTCCATTCTTACGCGCGTTCTTATACAGCTGGCCAACTTTTGAATATATCCTTGTTTATTGTATGCTTTTGGAATGCTATACAATGGAAGAGCTCTGACATGTCGTTCCAGTGTCCTTAATCTGTGAACAAAACATTTGTAGTGGGAAATTCTTTAACCACTCTGGGAATTATAGTCCCTCATTGCTTTAGCAAGCTGTGTACTGGCATCAGTGGTGATGGAACGAAGCGTTACGAGTCCGGCCCTTTTCACATTGTTTAACATACCGTGTAGAAGTGAGCGCTCACTAGCTGCAATCGACTTGTCGGGGCTATATGTCTTTTTGCACTTTGCTTGTGTGTGGTCACAGCCTCTAATTCTGCAATGTTTATTGGCCACAGCTGCTGCAATTGGTAATTTTCTGGTAGTGGTATGTTCTATAATGGCGGCAAAACTCTGTTCGGCCTTTTCACTGCCACCTTGAGGCCTTCTCGAGTACGAAACATCATATTGTGCATCAACCGCAGGTTCATTTGGTATCAGCGAAGTCACATGTCGCAAATATTCTTGATTTTTTTCCATTTGCCGCTCATTTAAGTCGACCATTTTATCACATAATGAGCTGAATTTTCTCTGAAGCAATGTTCTGCTAGGAGCTTTGATATTTAGACATGTCAGAACTGTGGTAATGTCTGCCAGGCCCATTTTTGTCTTGACTGCAGGCAATACAGCCAATTCGTTGTGTTCACCGGCCGGTGGTCCGGAAGCTTTTTTCACAGTGTCTGATAATTGCAGTGGCTGTAGACTGAATCGACACACACTGCACTTCACAGACACAGATACACAGAGGCCTGTGCGGTCAACAATAACAACATTAACCCTAGGGTTTTTGCAGGAATTCCCATGCACAAGATTGATCAGTTCTCTTAATTTTCCCATGTTCATGATCACATTCTCCGATAAATCCAGATTTTCATTGTAGAATGGCTCTTTCTCATGCCGCGGTCTAAGCTTGAAAGGAAGATAACAAGAAGAAGACATTGACTCGAGATCTCGAGCCTCCTGACTTGTTAGGCGCGTGATTGGTGCGCCTCGTGTTGTCAGAATTGCATCTGATGTAGTTTTCACACTCGTATCAGAATGTGCCCAATGACCCTTTTTAAACTGGGTAGCTCTCTTTTTCAAAGATTTGTTGCAACTAATCCAAGATTTCCTGTATTTTCCAGGCATTTTGGTAGTAAAGACAGAGATTTCACTATAACTTATGAAAAAACCTTCCTCTCTTGACAAAGTCAACTCAGAAAGTGTGAGATTGTGCATATTTCTTGGTTTTCTTGATAGGACAAGAGATAAACTGACCAATTAGGCTCTCAAAAATGTGGATTTATCAGAAATAGTATCAGATTTCACAAACACATTTACTTCACCACACTAGGAATATTAGCAATTGGCTCATTGTATTAAAAACTTTCAGTTCTGACTTTGAACATTTGGATTACCTCCCTTTGATTGGATAGAATTTGAATGCTAAGGGGAAATTTCTGTAAAAAAATGAGGAAAGGGTTCAGTTTAAGTGTTCTATTTGATTCTCACATGTATTTCAAGTAGCTGATACCTTAAACTTGTTGCAGCAGTTTCTAAAAATTCTAATTATTAGAATTTTCTATGTAATAGACAGGCAATTTGGCATGGTCGGTTTAGAAAAAAGTGACATTTTGAACAGAAATGGAACCCAAGACAGGGAAAAACTAGTACTTTTGCTACTGAACAAATACCTGAGGTAAGGTTTAAGTCCAGAAAGGGAATAGAAACTAGCCTGAGTTTGTAAAGGTGAAGTTCAAGTGACTCTCCTTGGACTTGTCTTTGAGCTTGAATTGCCAGGAAAATGGGGCAAAATAGGCTTATTTGGATAAGGGTTAAAAATGCATATATAATGAGTTCTGTACAAATGAGACTCATTCAAGTGGTTAAGATCAGTTAGTATCAAGGCATGTTACTTGTTTAAAGTGTTTTTTGGCATGTGTGAACAATTTCATCATTGCCTTAAGGCACATGTAAACAGTTTGTTTCGAATTGGCCATGGTCAAAATTAGAAATAATTGAGAAAGGTTGGTTTTGAATGCAATTTTGATAAGAAGAGTACTCATTACACCCATGAATTGTGTAAGATTATTGAAAAAAAGCATTTAGTTTGTCTTCAAAACAGGAGGTCATGACTTTCCTTCTTTGTTCCATTAGTTTTGACCCCAAATGCGAAAGTGAGGCTTCATGGAATTAGTGGCTAGCTTTAGCCGCAAAAATAATGGTGGACTGATACCGTGAAAGATTGCGAAAAATCCGCCTGGTAACGTGCTATTTTTGATTCTACCCCCAAATTATGTATTGTTTTGAGTTTCAATTTAGCTAAGCATTTTCAGGCTAATCTCAGGGGTTTGGATTTTGTGAATTTTGGAAAATAGGCTAAAATGGCTTATTTTGGCAGTTTTTTTCCGACCATGCCACTTGCCTGTATAGGTCAGTAGTTTCACTATTTCACAAGTTGAACATGATTTCTTGATAAAATCTTAAGAATTAGGATTATGCTGTTGCATTTAATTGCTCTTTATCATTTCAGGCTGATACTTCAGACCTCTTATTGAAGGAATTGTGTTTGGTGTGTGCTTGGTCGACAGAAGGTTAGCCAAGAACTGTGATCAGGAGCCTTAAGGTAATGTAGCATTTTATGAAGTCTGTATTTTGTGAGTAAATTGCATTCAGTCTAGTAATTCCATCAATTTCTAGTCTGGAAATAGTACTTAAGCTGATCCTAAGCCTGAAAATTTTGGCTGAAATTGATTTAAAAAAGGGAGGTAACTCAAAATGCCGAAAAAGGCGAATTTGGCGCTTGGAGTCATGCTGCCATATTTTGCTATTTTTGGACTTTTTCAGTGATTTTTTGCATGGAACGGGTTTGATTTAGGCAGTTCTGGTAAATTTAAACCATTTCTGATATTACAGCAACAAATCCACATACCTATATGGCCAGTGCATTCTTTAAGTCTCCCTTTGTGTCCGGAAAGTGTTGCCAAGTTCCGAAATGCTTTATCCGATAAGTCTGTGGCCTGCAATGAATGTGTAGTTTGGACCGGCCCAACCGATTTATATGGCTATGGTGTATCCTGAGTCTCGGTTGATGGTAAGCGGTTGAAACAGCTGGTTCATTGACTTGCATACTTTATTGAGAAAAGTCCAATCCAGCTTTGGAGTGACATACATGTGTCACAACAGATTATGCACTAGTGTTGCTCAGTTGTCATTATGAAAACAAATCCAGCAGCAATTCACATGAAGTTTGTCATCTTAATGGAGAATATACTGGTCACAGGTTTCTAGGACTGCATCTTTGTTAAATATCACTTAGCTTCAAATCATGGTACTGGTTGGTTTTGTTGGTTTCATCATGATAGTTCTTGTTCAATGGGGGGGGGGGGAGAATGGGGGGGGCTGTTATGGAGAATGTTAATTTTCTGTTATGAAGAAAGGCCGTAATTATGCTCCTGGGCCGATAAAGAGGCTGCATTTCCAACACTGTACAGGGAATCGGCAAATAGGGATCGATTTGATTTTTTTTTCCGCAAAAAGTATCTCCTCTGTTTAAACTCATACGAAGCGCTTCGCTTGGAATCGTACCTCCTGCAGCGGTCTTTTAGTTTCAGTTGCCTATAAAATTGAGAATTCCTGCGCACACTGATGCCAGCAGCTTGCGCCAATTGTATCGTAGACTGACATGGTCCAAGTGCAGTTGAATGTACAGCTGAATGGCAAAGGGCTGGAAAATTCCGGCTCCAACAAATGGACTTTGGAGCAAGTCGAAATACTGTGGAGTGCAGGCTCTCACACATGTTTGTATTATAAAGTTTGCCAGTACTCTTCAGGCCATCTTTATCAAACAATTTATTTATTTCATTTTGGACTAAATGTAAATCTTTATTAGTCAGTTCCAAGTGTACACCATATGGCAGCATGCTTGTATTATATGTGGAAAGGTGGCTTTTACATACCAATGACTTCTGTCGGCATTGTCGGTGGTCACCCGATAAACAGTTTGTAATGTTAAGGATTGCGGCTGTGCCACTTTCAATAAACAGCTGATCACTTCTTTTTAGTGCCCGTGCATTTTTTAGCTCCATTCTTACGCGCGTTCTTATACAGCTGGCCAACTTTTGAATATATCCTTGTTTATTGTATGCTTTTGGAATGCTATACAATGGAAGAGCTCTGACATGTCGTTCCAGTGTCCTTAATCTGTGAACAAAACATTTGTAGTGGGAAATTCTTGAACCACTCTGGGAATTATAGTCCCTCATTGCTTTAGCAAGCTGTGTACTGGCATCAGTGGTGATGGAACGAAGCGTTACGAGTCCGGCCCTTTTCACATTGTTTAACATACCGTGTAGAAGTGAGCGCTCACTAGCTGCAATTGACTTGTCGGGGCTATATGTCTTTTTGCACTTTGCTTGTGTGTGGTCACAGCCTCTAATTCTGCAATGTTTATTGGCCACAGCTGCTGCAATTGGTAATTTTCTGGTAGTGGTATGTTCTATAATGGCGGCAAAACTCTGTTCGGCCTTTTCACTGCCACCTTGAGGCCTTCTCGAGTACGAAACATCATATTGTGCATCAACCGCAGGTTCATTTGGTATCAGCGAAGTCACATGTCGCAAATATTCTTGATTTTTTTCCATTTGCCGCTCATTTAAGTCGACCATTTTATCACATAATGAGCTGAATTTTCTCTGAAGCAATGTTCTGCTAGGAGCTTTGATATTTAGACATGTCAGAACTGTGGTAATGTCTGCCAGGCCCATTTTTGTCTTGACTGCAGGCAATACAGCCAATTCGTTGAGTTCACCGGCCGGTGGTCCGGAAGCTTTTTTCACAGTGTCTGATAATTGCAGTGGCTGTAGACTGAATCGACACACACTGCACTTCACAGACACAGATACACAGAGGCCTGTGCGGTCAACAATAACAACATTAACCCTAGGGTTTTTGCAGGAATTCCCATGCACAAGATTGATCAGTTCTCTTAATTTTCCCATGTTCATGATCACATTCTCCGATAAATCCAGATTTTCATTGTAGAATGGCTCTTTCTCATGCCGCGGTCTAAGCTTGAAAGGAAGATAACAAGAAGAAGACATTGACTCGAGATCTCGAGCCTCCTGACTTGTTAGGCGCGTGATTGGTGCGCCTCGTGTTGTCGGAATGGCATCTGATGTAGTTTTCACACTCGTATCAGAATGTGCCCAATGACCCTTTTTAAACTGGGTAGCTCTCTTTTTCAAAGATTTGTTGCAACTAATCCAAGATTTCCTGTATTTTCCAGGCATTTTGGTAGTAAAGACAGAGATTTCACTATAACTTATGAAAAAACCTTCCTCTCTTGACAAAGTCAACTCAGAAAGTGGGAGATTGTGCATATTTCTTGGTTTTCTTGATAGGACAAGAGATAAACTGACCAATTAGGCTCTCAAAAATGTGGATTTATCAGAAATAGTATCAGATTTCACAAACACATTTACTTCACCACACTAGGAATATTAGCAATTGGCTCATTGTATTAAAAACTTTCAGTTCTGACTTTGAACATTTGGATTACCTCCCTTTGATTGGATAGAATTTGAATGCTAAGGGGAAATTTCTGTAAAAAAATGAGGAAAGGGTTCAGTTTAAGTGTTCTATTTGATTCTCACATGTATTTTAAGTAGCTGATACCTTAAACTTGTTGCAGCAGTTTCTAAAAATTCTAATTATTAGAATTTTCTATGTAATAGACAGGCAATTTGGCATGGTCAGTTTAGAAAAAAGTGACATTTTGAACAGAAATGGAACCCAAGACAGGGAAAAACTAGTACTTTTGCTACTGAACAAATACCTGAGGTAAGGTTTAAGTCCAGAAAGGGAATAGAAACTAGCCTGAGTTTGTAAAGGTGAAGTTCAAGTGACTCTCCTTGGACTTGTCTTTGAGCTTGAATTGCCAGGAAAATGGGGCAAAATAGGCTTATTTGGATAAGGGTTAAAAATGCATATATAATGAGTTCTGTAAAAAGGAGACTCATTCAAGTGGTTAAGATCAGTTAGTATCAAGGCATGTTACTTGTTTAAAGTGTTTTTTGGCATGTGTGAACAATTTCATCATTGCCTTAAGGCACATGTAAACAGTTTGTTTCGAATTGGCCATGGTCAAAATTAGAAATAATTGAGAAAGGTTGGTTTTGAATGCAATTTTGATAAGAAGAGTACTCATTACACCCATGAATTGTGTAAGATTATTGAAAAAAAGCATTTAGTTTGTCTTCAAAACAGGAGGTCATGACTTTCCTTCTTTGTTCCATTAGTTTTGACCCCAAATGCGAAAGTGAGGCTTCATGGAATTAGTGGCTAGCTTTAGCCGCAAAAATAATGGTGGACTGATACCGTGAAAGATTGCGAAAAATCCGCCTGGTAACGTGCTATTTTTGATTCTACCCTCAAATTATGTATTGTTTTGAGTTTCAATTTAGCTAAGCATTTACAGGCTAGCCTCAGGGGTTTGGATTTTGTGAATTTTGGAAAATAGGCTAAAATGGCTTATTTTGGCAGTTTTTTTCCGACCATGCCACTTGCCTGTATAGGTCAGTAATTTCACTATTTCACAAGTTGAACATGATTTCTTGATAAAATCTTAAGAATTAGGATTATGCTGTTGCATTTAATTGCTCTTTATCATTTCAGGCTGATACTTCAGACCTCTTATTGAAGGAATTGTGTTTGGTGTGTGCTTGGTCGACAGAAGGTTAGCCAAGAACTGTGATCAGGAGCCTTAAGGTAATGTAGCATTTTATGAAGTCTGTATTTTGTGAGTAAATTGCATTCAGTCTAGTAATTCCATCAATTTCTAGTCTGGAAATAGTACTTAAGCTGATCCTAAGCCTGAAAATTTTGGCTGAAATTGATTTAAAAAAGGGAGGTAACTCAAAATGCCGAAAAAGGCGAATTTGGCGCTTGGAGTCATGCTGCCATATTTTGCTATTTTTGGACTTTTTCAGTGATTTTTTGCATGGAACGGGTTTGATTTAGGCAGTTCTGGTAAATTTAAACCATTTCTGATATTACAGCAACAAATCCACATACCTATATGGCCAGTGCATTCTTTAAGTCTCCCTTTGTGTCCGGAAAGTGTTGCCAAGTTCCGAAATGCTTTATCCGACAAGTCTGTGGCCTGCAATGAATGTGTAGTTTGGACCGGCCCAACCGATTTATATGGCTATGGTGTATCCTGAGTCTCGGTTGATGGTAAGCGGTTGAAACAGCTGGTTCATTGACTTGCATACTTTATTGAGAAAAGTCCAATCCAGCTTTGGAGTGACATACATGTGTCACAACAGATTATGTACTAGTGTTGCTCAGTTGTCATTATGAAAACAAATCCAGCAGCAATTCACATGAAGTTTGTCATCTTAATGGAGAATATACTGGTCACAGGTTTCTAGGACTGCATCTTTGTTAAATATCACTTAGCTTCAAATCATGGTACTGGTTGGTTTTGTTGGTTTCATCATGATAGTTCTTGTTCAATGCGGGGGGGAGAATGGGGGGGGGGCTGTTATGGAGAATGTTAATTTTCTGTTATGAAGAAAGGCCGTAATTATGCTCCTGGGCCGATAAAGAGGCTGCATTTCCAACACTGTACAGGGAATCGGCAAATAGGGATCGATTTGATTTTTTTTTCCGCAAAAAGTATCTCCTCTGTTTAAACTCATACGAAGCGCTTCGCTTGGAATCGTACCTCCTGCAGCGGTCTTTTAGTTTCAGTTGCCTATAAAATTGAGAATTCCTGCGCACACTGATGCCAGCAGCTTGCGCCAATTGTATCGTAGACTGACATGGTCCAAGTGCAGTTGAATGTACAGCTGAATGGCAAAGGGCTGGAAAATTCCGGCTCCAACAAATGGACTTTGGAGCAAGTCGAAATACTGTGGAGTGCAGGCTCTCACACATGTTTGTATTATAAAGTTTGCCAGTACTCTTCAGGCCATCTTTATCAAACAATTTATTTATTTCATTTTGGACTAAATGTAAATCTTTATTAGTCAGTTCCAAGTGTACACCATATGGCAGCATGCTTGTATTATATGTGGAAAGGTGGCTTTTACATACCAATGACTTCTGTCGGCATTGTCGGTGGTCACCCGATAAACAGTTTGTAATGTTAAGGATTGCGGCTGTGCCACTTTCAATAAACAGCTGATCACTTCTTTTTAGTGCCCGTGCATTTTTTAGCTCCATTCTTACGCGCGTTCTTATACAGCTGGCCAACTTTTGAATATATCCTTGTTTATTGTATGCTTTTGGAATGCTATACAATGGAAGAGCTCTGACATGTCGTTCCAGTGTCCTTAATCTGTGAACAAAACATTTGTAGTGGGAAATTCTTGAACCACTCTGGGAATTATAGTCCCTCATTGCTTTAGCAAGCTGTGTACTGGCATCAGTGGTGATGGAACGAAGCGTTACGAGTCCGGCCCTTTCCACATTGTTTAACATACCGTGTAGAAGTGAGCGCTCACTAGCTGCAATCGACTTGTCGGGGCTATATGTCTTTTTGCACTTTGCTTGTGTGTGGTCACAGCCTCTAATTCTGCAATGTTTATTGGCCACAGCTGCTGCAATTGGTAATTTTCTGGTAGTGGTATGTTCTATAATGGCGGCAAAACTCTGTTCGGCCTTTTCACTGCCACCTTGAGGCCTTCTCGAGTACGAAACATCATATTGTGCATCAACCGCAGGTTCATTTGGTATCAGCGAAGTCACATGTCGCAAATATTCTTGATTTTTTTCCATTTGCCGCTCATTTAAGTCGACCATTTTATCACATAATGAGCTGAATTTTCTCTGAAGCAATGTTCTGCTAGGAGCTTTGATATTTAGACATGTCAGAACTGTGGTAATGTCTGCCAGGCCCATTTTTGTCTTGACTGCAGGCAATACAGCCAATTCGTTGAGTTCACCGGCCGGTGGTCCGGAAGCTTTTTTCACAGTGTCTGATAATTGCAGTGGCTGTAGACTGAATCGACACACACTGCACTTCACAGACACAGATACACAGAGGCCTGTGCGGTCAACAATAACAACATTAACCCTAGGGTTTTTGCAGGAATTCCCATGCACAAGATTGATCAGTTCTCTTAATTTTCCCATGTTCATAATCACATTCTCTGATAAATCCAGATTTTCATTGTAGAATGGCTCTTTCTCATGCCGCGGTCTAAGCTTGAAAGGAAGATAACAAGAAGAAGACATTGACTCGAGATCTCGAGCCTCCTGACTTGTTAGGCGCGTGATTGGTGCGCCTCGTGTTGTCGGAATGGCATCTGATGTAGTTTTCACACTCGTATCAGAATGTGCCCAATGACCCTTTTTAAACTGGGTAGCTCTCTTTTTCAAAGATTTGTTGCAACTAATCCAAGATTTCCTGTATTTTCCAGGCATTTTGGTAGTAAAGACAGAGATTTCACTATAACTTATGAAAAAACCTTCCTCTCTTGACAAAGTCAACTCAGAAAGTGGGAGATTGTGCATATTTCTTGGTTTTCTTGATAGGACAAGAGATAAACTGACCAATTAGGCTCTCAAAAATGTGGATTTATCAGAAATAGTATCAGATTTCACAAACACATTTACTTCACCACACTAGGAATATTAGCAATTGGCTCATTGTATTAAAAACTTTCAGTTCTGACTTTGAACATTTGGATTACCTCCCTTTGATTGGATAGAATTTGAATGCTAAGGGGAAATTTCTGTAAAAAAATGAGGAAAGGGTTCAGTTTAAGTGTTCTATTTGATTCTCACATGTATTTCAAGTAGCTGATACCTTAAACTTGTTGCAGCAGTTTCTAAAAATTCCAATTATTAGAATTTTCTATGTAATAGACAGGCAATTTGGCATGGTCGGTTTAGAAAAAAGTGACATTTTGAACAGAAATGGAACCCAAGACAGGGAAAAACTGGTACTTTTGCTACTGAACAAATACCTGAGGTAAGGTTTAAGTCCAGAAAGGGAATAGAAACTAGCCTGAGTTTGTAAAGGTGAAGTTCAAGTGACTCTCCTTGGACTTGTCTTTGAGCTTGAATTGCCAGGAAAATGGGGCAAAATAGGCTTATTTGGATAAGGGTTAAAAATGCATATATAATGAGTTCTGTACAAATGAGACTCATTCAAGTGGTTAAGATCAGTTAGTATCAAGGCATGTTACTTGTTTAAAGTGTTTTTTGGCATGTGTGAACAATTTCATCATTGCCTTAAGGCACATGTAAACAGTTTGTTTCGAATTGGCCATGGTCAAAATTAGAAATAATTGAGAAAGGTTGGTTTTGAATGCAATTTTGATAAGAAGAGTACTCATTACACCCATGAATTGTGTAAGATTATTGAAAAAAAGCATTTAGTTTGTCTTCAAAACAGGAGGTCATGACTTTCCTTCTTTGTTCCATTAGTTTTGACCCCAAATGCGAAAGTGAGGCTTCATGGAATTAGTGGCTAGCTTTAGCCGCAAAAATAATGGTGGACTGATACCGTGAAAGATTGCGAAAAATCCGCCTGGTAACGTGCTATTTTTGATTCTACCCCCAAATTATGTATTGTTTTGAGTTTCAATTTAGCTAAGCATTTTCAGGCTAGCCTCAGGGGTTTGGATTTTGTGAATTTTGGAAAATAGGCTAAAATGGCTTATTTTGGCAGTTTTTTTCCGACCATGCCACTTGCCTGTATAGGTCAGTAGTTTCACTATTTCACAAGTTGAACATGATTTCTTGATAAAATCTTAAGAATTAGGATTATGCTGTTGCATTTAATTGCTCTTTATCATTTCAGGCTGATACTTCAGACCTCTTATTGAAGGAATTGTGTTTGGTGTGTGCTTGGTCGACAGAAGGTTAGCCAAGAACTGTGATCAGGAGCCTTAAGGTAATTTAGCATTTTATGAAGTCTGTATTTTGTGAGTAAATTGCATTCAGTCTAGTAATTCCATCAATTTCTAGTCTGGAAATAGTACTTAAGCTGATCCTAAGCCTGAAAATTTTGGCTGAAATTGATTTATAAAAGGGAGGTAACTCAAAATGCCGAAAATGGCGAATTTGGCGCTTGGAGTCATGCTGCCATATTTTGCTATTTTTGGACTTTTTCAGTGATTTTTTGCATGGAACGGGTTTGATTTAGGCAGTTCTGGTAAATTTAAACCATTTCTGATATTACAGCAACAAATCCACATACCTATATGGCCAGTGCATTCTTTAAGTCTCCCTTTGTGTCCGGAAAGTGTTGCCAAGTTCCGAAATGCTTTATCCGATAAGTCTGTGGCCTGCAATGAATGTGTAGTTTGGACCGGCCCAACCGATTTATATGGCTATGGTGTATCCTGAGTCTCGGTTGATGGTAAGCGGTTGAAACAGCTGGTTCATTGACTTGCATACTTTATTGAGAAAAGTCCAATCCAGCTTTGGAGTGACATACATGTGTCACAACAGATTATGCACTAGTGTTGCTCAGTTGTCATTATGAAAACAAATCCAGCAGCAATTCACATGAAGTTTGTCATCTTAATGGAGAATATACTGGTCACAGGTTTCTAGGACTGCATCTTTGTTAAATATCACTTAGCTTCAAATCATGGTACTGGTTGGTTTTGTTGGTTTCATCATGATAGTTCTTGTTCAATGCGGGGGGGAGAATGGGGGGGGGCTGTTATGGAGAATGTTAATTTTCTGTTATGAAGAAAGGCCGTAATTATGCTCCTGGGCCGATAAAGAGGCTGCATTTCCAACACTGTACAGGGAATCGGCAAATAGGGATCGATTTGATTTTTTTTTCCGCAAAAAGTATCTCCTCTGTTTAAACTCATACGAAGCGCTTCGCTTGGAATCCTACCTCCTGCAGCGGTCTTTTAGTTTCAGTTGCCTATAAAATTGAGAATTCCTGCGCACACTGATGCCAGCAGCTTGCGCCAATTGTATCGTAGACTGACATGGTCCAAGTGCAGTTGAATGTACAGCTGAATGGCAAAGGGCTGGAAAATTCCGGCTCCAACAAATGGACTTTGGAGCAAGTCGAAATACTGTGGAGTGCAGGCTCTCACACATGTTTGTATTATAAAGTTTGCCAGTACTCTTCAGGCCATCTTTATCAAACAATTTATTTATTTCATTTTGGACTAAATGTAAATCTTTATTAGTCAGTTCCAAGTGTACACCATATGGCAGCATGCTTGTATTATATGTGGAAAGGTGGCTTTTACATACCAATGACTTCTGTCGGCATTGTCGGTGGTCACCCGATAAACAGTTTGTAATGTTAAGGATTGCGGCTGTGCCACTTTCAATAAACAGCTGATCACTACTTTTTAGTGCCCGTGCATTTTTTAGCTCCATTCTTACGCGCGTTCTTATACAGCTGGCCAACTTTTGAATATATCCTTGTTTATTGTATGCTTTTGGAATGCTATACAATGGAAGAGCTCTGACATGTCGTTCCAGTGTCCTTAATCTGTGAACAAAACATTTGTAGTGGGAAATTCTTGAACCACTCTGGGAATTATAGTCCCTCATTGCTTTAGCAAGCTGTGTACTGGCATCAGTGGTGATGGAACGAAGCGTTACGAGTCCGGCCCTTTCCACATTGTTTAACATACCGTGTAGAAGTGAGCGCTCACTAGCTGCAATCGACTTGTCGGGGCTATATGTCTTTTTGCACTTTGCTTGTGTGTGGTCACAGCCTCTAATTCTGCAATGTTTATTGGCCACAGCTGCTGCAATTGGTAATTTTCTGGTAGTGGTATGTTCTATAATGGCGGCAAAACTCTGTTCGGCCTTTTCACTGCCACCTTGAGGCCTTCTCGAGTACGAAACATCATATTGTGCATCAACCGCAGGTTCATTTGGTATCAGCGAAGTCACATGTCGCAAATATTCTTGATTTTTTTCCATTTGCCGCTCATTTAAGTCGACCATTTTATCACATAATGAGCTGAATTTTCTCTGAAGCAATGTTCTGCTAGGAGCTTTGATATTTAGACATGTCAGAACTGTGGTAATGTCTGCCAGGCCCATTTTTGTCTTGACTGCAGGCAATACAGCCAATTCGTTGAGTTCACCGGCCGGTGGTCCGGAAGCTTTTTTCACAGTGTCTGATAATTGCAGTGGCTGTAGACTGAATCGACACACACTGCACTTCACAGACACAGATACACAGAGGCCTGTGCGGTCAACAATAACAACATTAACCCTAGGGTTTTTGCAGGAATTCCCATGCACAAGATTGATCAGTTCTCTTAATTTTCCCATGTTCATAATCACATTCTCTGATAAATCCAGATTTTCATTGTAGAATGGCTCTTTCTCATGCCGCGGTCTAAGCTTGAAAGGAAGATAACAAGAAGAAGACATTGACTCGAGATCTCGAGCCTCCTGACTTGTTAGGCGCGTGATTGGTGCGCCTCGTGTTGTCGGAATGGCATCTGATGTAGTTTTCACACTCGTATCAGAATGTGCCCAATGACCCTTTTTAAACTGGGTAGCTCTCTTTTTCAAAGATTTGTTGCAACTAATCCAAGATTTCCTGTATTTTCCAGGCATTTTGGTAGTAAATACAGAGATTTCACTATAACTTATGAAAAAACCTTCCTCTCTTGACAAAGTCAACTCAGAAAGTGGGAGATTGTGCATATTTCTTGGTTTTCTTGATAGGACAAGAGATAAACTGACCAATTAGGCTCTCAAAAATGTGGATTTATCAGAAATAGTATCAGATTTCACAAACACATTTACTTCACCACACTAGGAATATTAGCAATTGGCTCATTGTATTAAAAACTTTCAGTTCTGACTTTGAACATTTGGATTACCTCCCTTTGATTGGATAGAATTTGAATGCTAAGGGGAAATTTCTGTAAAAAAATGAGGAAAGGGTTCAGTTTAAGTGTTCTATTTGATTCTCACATGTATTTCAAGTAGCTGATACCTTAAACTTGTTGCAGCAGTTTCTAAAAATTCCAATTATTAGAATTTTCTATGTAATAGACAGGCAATTTGGCATGGTCGGTTTAGAAAAAAGTGACATTTTGAACAGAAATGGAACCCAAGACAGGGAAAAACTAGTACTTTTGCTACTGAACAAATACCTGAGGTAAGGTTTAAGTCCAGAAAGGGAATAGAAACTAGCCTGAGTTTGTAAAGGTGAAGTTCAAGTGACTCTCCTTGGACTTGTCTTTGAGCTTGAATTGCCAGGAAAATGGGGCAAAATAGGCTTATTTGGATAAGGGTTAAAAATGCATATATAATGAGTTCTGTACAAATGAGACTCATTCAAGTGGTTAAGATCAGTTAGTATCAAGGCATGTTACTTGTTTAAAGTGTTTTTTGGCATGTGTGAACAATTTCATCATTGCCTTAAGGCACATGTAAACAGTTTGTTTCGAATTGGCCATGGTCAAAATTAGAAATAATTGAGAAAGGTTGGTTTTGAATGCAATTTTGATAAGAAGAGTACTCATTACACCCATGAATTGTGTAAGATTATTGAAAAAAAGCATTTAGTTTGTCTTCAAAACAGGAGGTCATGACTTTCCTTCTTTGTTCCATTAGTTTTGACCCCAAATGCGAAAGTGAGGCTTCATGGAATTAGTGGCTAGCTTTAGCCGCAAAAATAATGGTGGACTGATACCGTGAAAGATTGCGAAAAATCCGCCTGGTAACGTGCTATTTTTGATTCTACCCCCAAATTATGTATTGTTTTGAGTTTCAATTTAGCTAAGCATTTTCAGGCTAGCCTCAGGGGTTTGGATTTTGTGAATTTTGGAAAATAGGCTAAAATGGCTTATTTTGGCAGTTTTTTTCCGACCATGCCACTTGCCTGTATAGGTCAGTAGTTTCACTATTTCACAAGTTGAACATGATTTCTTGATAAAATCTTAAGAATTAGGATTATGCTGTTGCATTTAATTGCTCTTTATCATTTCAGGCTGATACTTCAGACCTCTTATTGAAGGAATTGTGTTTGGTGTGTGCTTGGTCGACAGAAGGTTAGCCAAGAACTGTGATCAGGAGCCTTAAGGTAATTTAGCATTTTATGAAGTCTGTATTTTGTGAGTAAATTGCATTCAGTCTAGTAATTCCATCAATTTCTAGTCTGGAAATAGTACTTAAGCTGATCCTAAGCCTGAAAATTTTGGCTGAAATTGATTTATAAAAGGGAGGTAACTCAAAATGCCGAAAAAGGCGAATTTGGCGCTTGGAGTCATGCTGCCATATTTTGCTA
Source organism: Tridacna gigas (assembly GCA_945859785.2). Taxonomy (NCBI): domain Eukaryota; kingdom Metazoa; phylum Mollusca; class Bivalvia; order Cardiida; family Cardiidae; genus Tridacna; species Tridacna gigas. The sequence continues at coordinate 54,028,331 of OX244042.2, forward strand.
TTTTTGGACTTTTTCAGTGATTTTTTGCATGGAACGGGTTTGATTTAGGCAGTTCTGGTAAATTTAAACCATTTCTGATATTACAGCAACAAATCCACATACCTATATGGCCAGTGCATTCTTTAAGTCTCCCTTTGTGTCCGGAAAGTGTTGCCAAGTTCCGAAATGCTTTATCCGACAAGTCTGTGGCCTGCAATGAATGTGTAGTTTGGACCGGCCCAACCGATTTATATGGCTATGGTGTATCCTGAGTCTCGGTTGATGGTAAGCGGTTGAAACAGCTGGTTCATTGACTTGCATACTTTATTGAGAAAAGTCCAATCCAGCTTTGGAGTGACATACATGTGTCACAACAGATTATGCACTAGTGTTGCTCAGTTGTCATTATGAAAACAAATCCAGCAGCAATTCACATGAAGTTTGTCATCTTAATGGAGAATATACTGGTCACAGGTTTCTAGGACTGCATCTTTGTTAAATATCACTTAGCTTCAAATCATGGTACTGGTTGGTTTTGTTGGTTTCATCATGATAGTTCTTGTTCAATGCGGGGGGGAGAATGGGGGGGGGGCTGTTATGGAGAATGTTAATTTTCTGTTATGAAGAAAGGCCGTAATTATGCTCCTGGGCCGATAAAGAGGCTGCATTTCCAACACTGTACAGGGAATCGGCAAATAGGGATCGATTTGATTTTTTTTTCCGCAAAAAGTATCTCCTCTGTTTAAACTCATACGAAGCGCTTCGCTTGGAATCCTACCTCCTGCAGCGGTCTTTTAGTTTCAGTTGCCTATAAAATTGAGAATTCCTGCGCACACTGATGCCAGCAGCTTGCGCCAATTGTATCGTAGACTGACATGGTCCAAGTGCAGTTGAATGTACAGCTGAATGGCAAAGGGCTGGAAAATTCCGGCTCCAACAAATGGACTTTGGAGCAAGTCGAAATACTGTGGAGTGCAGGCTCTCACACATGTTTGTATTATAAAGTTTGCCAGTACTCTTCAGGCCATCTTTATCAAACAATTTATTTATTTCATTTTGGACTAAATGTAAATCTTTATTAGTCAGTTCCAAGTGTACACCATATGGCAGCATGCTTGTATTATATGTGGAAAGGTGGCTTTTACATACCAATGACTTCTGTCGGCATTGTCGGTGGTCACCCGATAAACAGTTTGTAATGTTAAGGATTGCGGCTGTGCCACTTTCAATAAACAGCTGATCACTACTTTTTAGTGCCCGTGCATTTTTTAGCTCCATTCTTACGCGCGTTCTTATACAGCTGGCCAACTTTTGAATATATCCTTGTTTATTGTATGCTTTTGGAATGCTATACAATGGAAGAGCTCTGACATGTCGTTCCAGTGTCCTTAATCTGTGAACAAAACATTTGTAGTGGGAAATTCTTGAACCACTCTGGGAATTATAGTCCCTCATTGCTTTAGCAAGCTGTGTACTGGCATCAGTGGTGATGGAACGAAGCGTTACGAGTCCGGCCCTTTCCACATTGTTTAACATACCGTGTAGAAGTGAGCGCTCATTAGCTGCAATCGACTTGTCGGGGCTATATGTCTTTTTGCACTTTGCTTGTGTGTGGTCACAGCCTCTAATTCTGCAATGTTTATTGGCCACAGCTGCTGCAATTGGTAATTTTCTGGTAGTGGTATGTTCTATAATGGCGGCAAAACTCTGTTCGGCCTTTTCACTGCCACCTTGAGGCCTTCTCGAGTACGAAACATCATATTGTGCATCAACCGCAGGTTCATTTGGTATCAGCGAAGTCACATGTCGCAAATATTCTTGATTTTTTTCCATTTGCCGCTCATTTAAGTCGACCATTTTATCACATAATGAGCTGAATTTTCTCTGAAGCAATGTTCTGCTAGGAGCTTTGATATTTAGACATGTCAGAACTGTGGTAATGTCTGCCAGGCCCATTTTTGTCTTGACTGCAGGCAATACAGCCAATTCGTTGAGTTCACCGGCCGGTGGTCCGGAAGCTTTTTTCACAGTGTCTGATAATTGCAGTGGCTGTAGACTGAATCGACACACACTGCACTTCACAGACACAGATACACAGAGGCCTGTGCGGTCAACAATAACAACATTAACCCTAGGGTTTTTGCAGGAATTCCCATGCACAAGATTGATCAGTTCTCTTAATTTTCCCATGTTCATAATCACATTCTCTGATAAATCCAGATTTTCATTGTAGAATGGCTCTTTCTCATGCCGCGGTCTAAGCTTGAAAGGAAGATAACAAGAAGAAGACATTGACTCGAGATCTCGAGCCTCCTGACTTGTTAGGCGCGTGATTGGTGCGCCTCGTGTTGTCGGAATGGCATCTGATGTAGTTTTCACACTCGTATCAGAATGTGCCCAATGACCCTTTTTAAACTGGGTAGCTCTCTTTTTCAAAGATTTGTTGCAACTAATCCAAGATTTCCTGTATTTTCCAGGCATTTTGGTAGTAAACACAGAGATTTCACTATAACTTATGAAAAAACCTTCCTCTCTTGACAAAGTCAACTCAGAAAGTGGGAGATTGTGCATATTTCTTGGTTTTCTTGATAGGACAAGAGATAAACTGACCAATTAGGCTCTCAAAAATGTGGATTTATCAGAAATAGTATCAGATTTCACAAACACATTTACTTCACCACACTAGGAATATTAGCAATTGGCTCATTGTATTAAAAACTTTCAGTTCTGACTTTGAACATTTGGATTACCTCCCTTTGATTGGATAGAATTTGAATGCTAAGGGGAAATTTCTGTAAAAAAATGAGGAAAGGGTTCAGTTTAAGTGTTCTATTTGATTCTCACATGTATTTTAAGTAGCTGATACCTTAAACTTGTTGCAGCAGTTTCTAAAAATTCTAATTATTAGAATTTTCTATGTAATAGACAGGCAATTTGGCATGGTCGGTTTAGAAAAAAGTGACATTTTGAACAGAAATGGAACCCAAGACAGGGAAAAACTAGTACTTTTGCTACTGAACAAATACCTGAGGTAAGGTTTAAGTCCAGAAAGGGAATAGAAACTAGCCTGAGTTTGTAAAGGTGAAGTTCAAGTGACTCTCCTTGGACTTGTCTTTGAGCTTGAATTGCCAGGAAAATGGGGCAAAATAGGCTTATTTGGATAAGGGTTAAAAATGCATATATAATGAGTTCTGTACAAATGAGACTCATTCAAGTGGTTAAGATCAGTTAGTATCAAGGCATGTTACTTGTTTAAAGTGTTTTTTGGCATGTGTGAACAATTTCATCATTGCCTTAAGGCACATGTAAACAGTTTGTTTCGAATTGGCCATGGTCAAAATTAGAAATAATTGAGAAAGGTTGGTTTTGAATGCAATTTTGATAAGAAGAGTACTCATTACACCCATGAATTGTGTAAGATTATTGAAAAAAAGCATTTAGTTTGTCTTCAAAACAGGAGGTCATGACTTTCCTTCTTTGTTCCATTAGTTTTGACCCCAAATGCGAAAGTGAGGCTTCATGGAATTAGTGGCTAGCTTTAGCCGCAAAAATAATGGTGGACTGATACCGTGAAAGATTGCGAAAAATCCGCCTGGTAACGTGCTATTTTTGATTCTACCCCCAAATTATGTATTGTTTTGAGTTTCAATTTAGCTAAGCATTTTCAGGCTAGCCTCAGGGGTTTGGATTTTGTGAATTTTGGAAAATAGGCTAAAATGGCTTATTTTGGCAGTTTTTTTCCGACCATGCCACTTGCCTGTATAGGTCAGTAGTTTCACTATTTCACAAGTTGAACATGATTTCTTGATAAAATCTTAAGAATTAGGATTATGCTGTTGCATTTAATTGCTCTTTATCATTTCAGGCTGATACTTCAGACCTCTTATTGAAGGAATTGTGTTTGGTGTGTGCTTGGTCGACAGAAGGTTAGCCAAGAACTGTGATCAGGAGCCTTAAGGTAATTTAGCATTTTATGAAGTCTGTATTTTGTGAGTAAATTGCATTCAGTCTAGTAATTCCATCAATTTCTAGTCTGGAAATAGTACTTAAGCTGATCCTAAGCCTGAAAATTTTGGCTGAAATTGATTTATAAAAGGGAGGTAACTCAAAATGCCGAAAATGGCGAATTTGGCGCTTGGAGTCATGCTGCCATATTTTGCTATTTTTGGACTTTTTCAGTGATTTTTTGCATGGAACGGGTTTGATTTAGGCAGTTCTGGTAAATTTAAACCATTTCTGATATTACAGCAACAAATCCACATACCTATATGGCCAGTGCATTCTTTAAGTCTCCCTTTGTGTCCGGAAAGTGTTGCCAAGTTCCGAAATGCTTTATCCGATAAGTCTGTGGCCTGCAATGAATGTGTAGTTTGGACCGGCCCAACCGATTTATATGGCTATGGTGTATCCTGAGTCTCGGTTGATGGTAAGCGGTTGAAACAGCTGGTTCATTGACTTGCATACTTTATTGAGAAAAGTCCAATCCAGCTTTGGAGTGACATACATGTGTCACAACAGATTATGCACTAGTGTTGCTCAGTTGTCATTATGAAAACAAATCCAGCAGCAATTCACATGAAGTTTGTCATCTTAATGGAGAATATACTGGTCACAGGTTTCTAGGACTGCATCTTTGTTAAATATCACTTAGCTTCAAATCATGGTACTGGTTGGTTTTGTTGGTTTCATCATGATAGTTCTTGTTCAATGCGGGGGGGAGAATGGGGGGGGGCTGTTATGGAGAATGTTAATTTTCTGTTATGAAGAAAGGCCGTAATTATGCTCCTGGGCCGATAAAGAGGCTGCATTTCCAACACTGTACAGGGAATCGGCAAATAGGGATCGATTTGATTTTTTTTTCCGCAAAAAGTATCTCCTCTGTTTAAACTCATACGAAGCGCTTCGCTTGGAATCCTACCTCCTGCAGCGGTCTTTTAGTTTCAGTTGCCTATAAAATTGAGAATTCCTGCGCACACTGATGCCAGCAGCTTGCGCCAATTGTATCGTAGACTGACATGGTCCAAGTGCAGTTGAATGTACAGCTGAATGGCAAAGGGCTGGAAAATTCCGGCTCCAACAAATGGACTTTGGAGCAAGTCGAAATACTGTGGAGTGCAGGCTCTCACACATGTTTGTATTATAAAGTTTGCCAGTACTCTTCAGGCCATCTTTATCAAACAATTTATTTATTTCATTTTGGACTAAATGTAAATCTTTATTAGTCAGTTCCAAGTGTACACCATATGGCAGCATGCTTGTATTATATGTGGAAAGGTGGCTTTTACATACCAATGACTTCTGTCGGCATTGTCGGTGGTCACCCGATAAACAGTTTGTAATGTTAAGGATTGCGGCTGTGCCACTTTCAATAAACAGCTGATCACTACTTTTTAGTGCCCGTGCATTTTTTAGCTCCATTCTTACGCGCGTTCTTATACAGCTGGCCAACTTTTGAATATATCCTTGTTTATTGTATGCTTTTGGAATGCTATACAATGGAAGAGCTCTGACATGTCGTTCCAGTGTCCTTAATCTGTGAACAAAACATTTGTAGTGGGAAATTCTTGAACCACTCTGGGAATTATAGTCCCTCATTGCTTTAGCAAGCTGTGTACTGGCATCAGTGGTGATGGAACGAAGCGTTACGAGTCCGGCCCTTTCCACATTGTTTAACATACCGTGTAGAAGTGAGCGCTCACTAGCTGCAATCGACTTGTCGGGGCTATATGTCTTTTTGCACTTTGCTTGTGTGTGGTCACAGCCTCTAATTCTGCAATGTTTATTGGCCACAGCTGCTGCAATTGGTAATTTTCTGGTAGTGGTATGTTCTATAATGGCGGCAAAACTCTGTTCGGCCTTTTCACTGCCACCTTGAGGCCTTCTCGAGTACGAAACATCATATTGTGCATCAACCGCAGGTTCATTTGGTATCAGCGAAGTCACATGTCGCAAATATTCTTGATTTTTTTCCATTTGCCGCTCATTTAAGTCGACCATTTTATCACATAATGAGCTGAATTTTCTCTGAAGCAATGTTCTGCTAGGAGCTTTGATATTTAGACATGTCAGAACTGTGGTAATGTCTGCCAGGCCCATTTTTGTCTTGACTGCAGGCAATACAGCCAATTCGTTGAGTTCACCGGCCGGTGGTCCGGAAGCTTTTTTCACAGTGTCTGATAATTGCAGTGGCTGTAGACTGAATCGACACACACTGCACTTCACAGACACAGATACACAGAGGCCTGTGCGGTCAACAATAACAACATTAACCCTAGGGTTTTTGCAGGAATTCCCATGCACAAGATTGATCAGTTCTCTTAATTTTCCCATGTTCATAATCACATTCTCTGATAAATCCAGATTTTCATTGTAGAATGGCTCTTTCTCATGCCGCGGTCTAAGCTTGAAAGGAAGATAACAAGAAGAAGACATTGACTCGAGATCTCGAGCCTCCTGACTTGTTAGGCGCGTGATTGGTGCGCCTCGTGTTGTCGGAATGGCATCTGATGTAGTTTTCACACTCGTATCAGAATGTGCCCAATGACCCTTTTTAAACTGGGTAGCTCTCTTTTTCAAAGATTTGTTGCAACTAATCCAAGATTTCCTGTATTTTCCAGGCATTTTGGTAGTAAATACAGAGATTTCACTATAACTTATGAAAAAACCTTCCTCTCTTGACAAAGTCAACTCAGAAAGTGGGAGATTGTGCATATTTCTTGGTTTTCTTGATAGGACAAGAGATAAACTGACCAATTAGGCTCTCAAAAATGTGGATTTATCAGAAATAGTATCAGATTTCACAAACACATTTACTTCACCACACTAGGAATATTAGCAATTGGCTCATTGTATTAAAAACTTTCAGTTCTGACTTTGAACATTTGGATTACCTCCCTTTGATTGGATAGAATTTGAATGCTAAGGGGAAATTTCTGTAAAAAAATGAGGAAAGGGTTCAGTTTAAGTGTTCTATTTGATTCTCACATGTATTTCAAGTAGCTGATACCTTAAACTTGTTGCAGCAGTTTCTAAAAATTCCAATTATTAGAATTTTCTATGTAATAGACAGGCAATTTGGCATGGTCGGTTTAGAAAAAAGTGACATTTTGAACAGAAATGGAACCCAAGACAGGGAAAAACTAGTACTTTTGCTACTGAACAAATACCTGAGGTAAGGTTTAAGTCCAGAAAGGGAATAGAAACTAGCCTGAGTTTGTAAAGGTGAAGTTCAAGTGACTCTCCTTGGACTTGTCTTTGAGCTTGAATTGCCAGGAAAATGGGGCAAAATAGGCTTATTTGGATAAGGGTTAAAAATGCATATATAATGAGTTCTGTACAAATGAGACTCATTCAAGTGGTTAAGATCAGTTAGTATCAAGGCATGTTACTTGTTTAAAGTGTTTTTTGGCATGTGTGAACAATTTCATCATTGCCTTAAGGCACATGTAAACAGTTTGTTTCGAATTGGCCATGGTCAAAATTAGAAATAATTGAGAAAGGTTGGTTTTGAATGCAATTTTGATAAGAAGAGTACTCATTACACCCATGAATTGTGTAAGATTATTGAAAAAAAGCATTTAGTTTGTCTTCAAAACAGGAGGTCATGACTTTCCTTCTTTGTTCCATTAGTTTTGACCCCAAATGCGAAAGTGAGGCTTCATGGAATTAGTGGCTAGCTTTAGCCGCAAAAATAATGGTGGACTGATACCGTGAAAGATTGCGAAAAATCCGCCTGGTAACGTGCTATTTTTGATTCTACCCCCAAATTATGTATTGTTTTGAGTTTCAATTTAGCTAAGCATTTTCAGGCTAGCCTCAGGGGTTTGGATTTTGTGAATTTTGGAAAATAGGCTAAAATGGCTTATTTTGGCAGTTTTTTTCCGACCATGCCACTTGCCTGTATAGGTCAGTAGTTTCACTATTTCACAAGTTGAACATGATTTCTTGATAAAATCTTAAGAATTAGGATTATGCTGTTGCATTTAATTGCTCTTTATCATTTCAGGCTGATACTTCAGACCTCTTATTGAAGGAATTGTGTTTGGTGTGTGCTTGGTCGACAGAAGGTTAGCCAAGAACTGTGATCAGGAGCCTTAAGGTAATTTAGCATTTTATGAAGTCTGTATTTTGTGAGTAAATTGCATTCAGTCTAGTAATTCCATCAATTTCTAGTCTGGAAATAGTACTTAAGCTGATCCTAAGCCTGAAAATTTTGGCTGAAATTGATTTATAAAAGGGAGGTAACTCAAAATGCCGAAAAAGGCGAATTTGGCGCTTGGAGTCATGCTGCCATATTTTGCTATTTTTGGACTTTTTCAGTGATTTTTTGCATGGAACGGGTTTGATTTAGGCAGTTCTGGTAAATTTAAACCATTTCTGATATTACAGCAACAAATCCACATACCTATATGGCCAGTGCATTCTTTAAGTCTCCCTTTGTGTCCGGAAAGTGTTGCCAAGTTCCGAAATGCTTTATCCGACAAGTCTGTGGCCTGCAATGAATGTGTAGTTTGGACCGGCCCAACCGATTTATATGGCTATGGTGTATCCTGAGTCTCGGTTGATGGTAAGCGGTTGAAACAGCTGGTTCATTGACTTGCATACTTTATTGAGAAAAGTCCAATCCAGCTTTGGAGTGACATACATGTGTCACAACAGATTATGCACTAGTGTTGCTCAGTTGTCATTATGAAAACAAATCCAGCAGCAATTCACATGAAGTTTGTCATCTTAATGGAGAATATACTGGTCACAGGTTTCTAGGACTGCATCTTTGTTAAATATCACTTAGCTTCAAATCATGGTACTGGTTGGTTTTGTTGGTTTCATCATGATAGTTCTTGTTCAATGCGGGGGGGAGAATGGGGGGGGGGCTGTTATGGAGAATGTTAATTTTCTGTTATGAAGAAAGGCCGTAATTATGCTCCTGGGCCGATAAAGAGGCTGCATTTCCAACACTGTACAGGGAATCGGCAAATAGGGATCGATTTGATTTTTTTTTCCGCAAAAAGTATCTCCTCTGTTTAAACTCATACGAAGCGCTTCGCTTGGAATCCTACCTCCTGCAGCGGTCTTTTAGTTTCAGTTGCCTATAAAATTGAGAATTCCTGCGCACACTGATGCCAGCAGCTTGCGCCAATTGTATCGTAGACTGACATGGTCCAAGTGCAGTTGAATGTACAGCTGAATGGCAAAGGGCTGGAAAATTCCGGCTCCAACAAATGGACTTTGGAGCAAGTCGAAATACTGTGGAGTGCAGGCTCTCACACATGTTTGTATTATAAAGTTTGCCAGTACTCTTCAGGCCATCTTTATCAAACAATTTATTTATTTCATTTTGGACTAAATGTAAATCTTTATTAGTCAGTTCCAAGTGTACACCATATGGCAGCATGCTTGTATTATATGTGGAAAGGTGGCTTTTACATACCAATGACTTCTGTCGGCATTGTCGGTGGTCACCCGATAAACAGTTTGTAATGTTAAGGATTGCGGCTGTGCCACTTTCAATAAACAGCTGATCACTACTTTTTAGTGCCCGTGCATTTTTTAGCTCCATTCTTACGCGCGTTCTTATACAGCTGGCCAACTTTTGAATATATCCTTGTTTATTGTATGCTTTTGGAATGCTATACAATGGAAGAGCTCTGACATGTCGTTCCAGTGTCCTTAATCTGTGAACAAAACATTTGTAGTGGGAAATTCTTGAACCACTCTGGGAATTATAGTCCCTCATTGCTTTAGCAAGCTGTGTACTGGCATCAGTGGTGATGGAACGAAGCGTTACGAGTCCGGCCCTTTCCACATTGTTTAACATACCGTGTAGAAGTGAGCGCTCATTAGCTGCAATCGACTTGTCGGGGCTATATGTCTTTTTGCACTTTGCTTGTGTGTGGTCACAGCCTCTAATTCTGCAATGTTTATTGGCCACAGCTGCTGCAATTGGTAATTTTCTGGTAGTGGTATGTTCTATAATGGCGGCAAAACTCTGTTCGGCCTTTTCACTGCCACCTTGAGGCCTTCTCGAGTACGAAACATCATATTGTGCATCAACCGCAGGTTCATTTGGTATCAGCGAAGTCACATGTCGCAAATATTCTTGATTTTTTTCCATTTGCCGCTCATTTAAGTCGACCATTTTATCACATAATGAGCTGAATTTTCTCTGAAGCAATGTTCTGCTAGGAGCTTTGATATTTAGACATGTCAGAACTGTGGTAATGTCTGCCAGGCCCATTTTTGTCTTGACTGCAGGCAATACAGCCAATTCGTTGAGTTCACCGGCCGGTGGTCCGGAAGCTTTTTTCACAGTGTCTGATAATTGCAGTGGCTGTAGACTGAATCGACACACACTGCACTTCACAGACACAGATACACAGAGGCCTGTGCGGTCAACAATAACAACATTAACCCTAGGGTTTTTGCAGGAATTCCCATGCACAAGATTGATCAGTTCTCTTAATTTTCCCATGTTCATAATCACATTCTCTGATAAATCCAGATTTTCATTGTAGAATGGCTCTTTCTCATGCCGCGGTCTAAGCTTGAAAGGAAGATAACAAGAAGAAGACATTGACTCGAGATCTCGAGCCTCCTGACTTGTTAGGCGCGTGATTGGTGCGCCTCGTGTTGTCGGAATGGCATCTGATGTAGTTTTCACACTCGTATCAGAATGTGCCCAATGACCCTTTTTAAACTGGGTAGCTCTCTTTTTCAAAGATTTGTTGCAACTAATCCAAGATTTCCTGTATTTTCCAGGCATTTTGGTAGTAAACACAGAGATTTCACTATAACTTATGAAAAAACCTTCCTCTCTTGACAAAGTCAACTCAGAAAGTGGGAGATTGTGCATATTTCTTGGTTTTCTTGATAGGACAAGAGATAAACTGACCAATTAGGCTCTCAAAAATGTGGATTTATCAGAAATAGTATCAGATTTCACAAACACATTTACTTCACCACACTAGGAATATTAGCAATTGGCTCATTGTATTAAAAACTTTCAGTTCTGACTTTGAACATTTGGATTACCTCCCTTTGATTGGATAGAATTTGAATGCTAAGGGGAAATTTCTGTAAAAAAATGAGGAAAGGGTTCAGTTTAAGTGTTCTATTTGATTCTCACATGTATTTTAAGTAGCTGATACCTTAAACTTGTTGCAGCAGTTTCTAAAAATTCTAATTATTAGAATTTTCTATGTAATAGACAGGCAATTTGGCATGGTCGGTTTAGAAAAAAGTGACATTTTGAACAGAAATGGAACCCAAGACAGGGAAAAACTAGTACTTTTGCTACTGAACAAATACCTGAGGTAAGGTTTAAGTCCAGAAAGGGAATAGAAACTAGCCTGAGTTTGTAAAGGTGAAGTTCAAGTGACTCTCCTTGGACTTGTCTTTGAGCTTGAATTGCCAGGAAAATGGGGCAAAATAGGCTTATTTGGATAAGGGTTAAAAATGCATATATAATGAGTTCTGTACAAATGAGACTCATTCAAGTGGTTAAGATCAGTTAGTATCAAGGCATGTTACTTGTTTAAAGTGTTTTTTGGCATGTGTGAACAATTTCATCATTGCCTTAAGGCACATGTAAACAGTTTGTTTCGAATTGGCCATGGTCAAAATTAGAAATAATTGAGAAAGGTTGGTTTTGAATGCAATTTTGATAAGAAGAGTACTCATTACACCCATGAATTGTGTAAGATTATTGAAAAAAAGCATTTAGTTTGTCTTCAAAACAGGAGGTCATGACTTTCCTTCTTTGTTCCATTAGTTTTGACCCCAAATGCGAAAGTGAGGCTTCATGGAATTAGTGGCTAGCTTTAGCCGCAAAAATAATGGTGGACTGATACCGTGAAAGATTGCGAAAAATCCGCCTGGTAACGTGCTATTTTTGATTCTACCCCCAAATTATGTATTGTTTTGAGTTTCAATTTAGCTAAGCATTTTCAGGCTAGCCTCAGGGGTTTGGATTTTGTGAATTTTGGAAAATAGGCTAAAATGGCTTATTTTGGCAGTTTTTTTCCGACCATGCCACTTGCCTGTATAGGTCAGTAGTTTCACTATTTCACAAGTTGAACATGATTTCTTGATAAAATCTTAAGAATTAGGATTATGCTGTTGCATTTAATTGCTCTTTATCATTTCAGGCTGATACTTCAGACCTCTTATTGAAGGAATTGTGTTTGGTGTGTGCTTGGTCGACAGAAGGTTAGCCAAGAACTGTGATCAGGAGCCTTAAGGTAATTTAGCATTTTATGAAGTCTGTATTTTGTGAGTAAATTGCATTCAGTCTAGTAATTCCATCAATTTCTAGTCTGGAAATAGTACTTAAGCTGATCCTAAGCCTGAAAATTTTGGCTGAAATTGATTTATAAAAGGGAGGTAACTCAAAATGCCGAAAAAGGCGAATTTGGCGCTTGGAGTCATGCTGCCATATTTTGCTATTTTTGGACTTTTTCAGTGATTTTTTGCATGGAACGGGTTTGATTTAGGCAGTTCTGGTAAATTTAAACCATTTCTGATATTACAGCAACAAATCCACATACCTATATGGCCAGTGCATTCTTTAAGTCTCCCTTTGTGTCCGGAAAGTGTTGCCAAGTTCCGAAATGCTTTATCCGACAAGTCTGTGGCCTGCAATGAATGTGTAGTTTGGACTGGCCCAACCGATTTATATGGCTATGGTGTATCCTGAGTCTCGGTTGATGGTAAGCGGTTGAAACAGCTGGTTCATTGACTTGCATACTTTATTGAGAAAAGTCCAATCCAGCTTTGGAGTGACATACATGTGTCACAACAGATTATGCACTAGTGTTGCTCAGTTGTCATTATGAAAACAAATCCAGCAGCAATTCACATGAAGTTTGTCATCTTAATGGAGAATATACTGGTCACAGGTTTCTAGGACTGCATCTTTGTTAAATATCACTTAGCTTCAAATCATGGTACTGGTTGGTTTTGTTGGTTTCATCATGATAGTTCTTGTTCAATGCGGGGGGGAGAATGGGGGGGGGCTGTTATGGAGAATGTTAATTTTCTGTTATGAAGAAAGGCCGTAATTATGCTCCTGGGCCGATAAAGAGGCTGCATTTCCAACACTGTACAGGGAATCGGCAAATAGGGATCGATTTGATTTTTTTTTCCGCAAAAAGTATCTCCTCTGTTTAAACTCATACGAAGCGCTTCGCTTGGAATCCTACCTCCTGCAGCGGTCTTTTAGTTTCAGTTGCCTATAAAATTGAGAATTCCTGCGCACACTGATGCCAGCAGCTTGCGCCAATTGTATCGTAGACTGACATGGTCCAAGTGCAGTTGAATGTACAGCTGAATGGCAAAGGGCTGGAAAATTCCGGCTCCAACAAATGGACTTTGGAGCAAGTCGAAATACTGTGGAGTGCAGGCTCTCACACATGTTTGTATTATAAAGTTTGCCAGTACTCTTCAGGCCATCTTTATCAAACAATTTATTTATTTCATTTTGGACTAAATGTAAATCTTTATTAGTCAGTTCCAAGTGTACACCATATGGCAGCATGCTTGTATTATATGTGGAAAGGTGGCTTTTACATACCAATGACTTCTGTCGGCATTGTCGGTGGTCACCCGATAAACAGTTTGTAATGTTAAGGATTGCGGCTGTGCCACTTTCAATAAACAGCTGATCACTACTTTTTAGTGCCCGTGCATTTTTTAGCTCCATTCTTACGCGCGTTCTTATACAGCTGGCCAACTTTTGAATATATCCTTGTTTATTGTATGCTTTTGGAATGCTATACAATGGAAGAGCTCTGACATGTCGTTCCAGTGTCCTTAATCTGTGAACAAAACATTTGTAGTGGGAAATTCTTGAACCACTCTGGGAATTATAGTCCCTCATTGCTTTAGCAAGCTGTGTACTGGCATCAGTGGTGATGGAACGAAGCGTTACGAGTCCGGCCCTTTCCACATTGTTTAACATACCGTGTAGAAGTGAGCGCTCACTAGCTGCAATCGACTTGTCGGGGCTATATGTCTTTTTGCACTTTGCTTGTGTGTGGTCACAGCCTCTAATTCTGCAATGTTTATTGGCCACAGCTGCTGCAATTGGTAATTTTCTGGTAGTGGTATGTTCTATAATGGCGGCAAAACTCTGTTCGGCCTTTTCACTGCCACCTTGAGGCCTTCTCGAGTACGAAACATCATATTGTGCATCAACCGCAGGTTCATTTGGTATCAGCGAAGTCACATGTCGCAAATATTCTTGATTTTTTTCCATTTGCCGCTCATTTAAGTCGACCATTTTATCACATAATGAGCTGAATTTTCTCTGAAGCAATGTTCTGCTAGGAGCTTTGATATTTAGACATGTCAGAACTGTGGTAATGTCTGCCAGGCCCATTTTTGTCTTGACTGCAGGCAATACAGCCAATTCGTTGAGTTCACCGGCCGGTGGTCCGGAAGCTTTTTTCACAGTGTCTGATAATTGCAGTGGCTGTAGACTGAATCGACACACACTGCACTTCACAGACACAGATACACAGAGGCCTGTGCGGTCAACAATAACAACATTAACCCTAGGGTTTTTGCAGGAATTCCCATGCACAAGATTGATCAGTTCTCTTAATTTTCCCATGTTCATAATCACATTCTCTGATAAATCCAGATTTTCATTGTAGAATGGCTCTTTCTCATGCCGCGGTCTAAGCTTGAAAGGAAGATAACAAGAAGAAGACATTGACTCGAGATCTCGAGCCTCCTGACTTGTTAGGCGCGTGATTGGTGCGCCTCGTGTTGTCGGAATGGCATCTGATGTAGTTTTCACACTCGTATCAGAATGTGCCCAATGACCCTTTTTAAACTGGGTAGCTCTCTTTTTCAAAGATTTGTTGCAACTAATCCAAGATTTCCTGTATTTTCCAGGCATTTTGGTAGTAAATACAGAGATTTCACTATAACTTATGAAAAAACCTTCCTCTCTTGACAAAGTCAACTCAGAAAGTGGGAGATTGTGCATATTTCTTGGTTTTCTTGATAGGACAAGAGATAAACTGACCAATTAGGCTCTCAAAAATGTGGATTTATCAGAAATAGTATCAGATTTCACAAACACATTTACTTCACCACACTAGGAATATTAGCAATTGGCTCATTGTATTAAAAACTTTCAGTTCTGACTTTGAACATTTGGATTACCTCCCTTTGATTGGATAGAATTTGAATGCTAAGGGGAAATTTCTGTAAAAAAATGAGGAAAGGGTTCAGTTTAAGTGTTCTATTTGATTCTCACATGTATTTCAAGTAGCTGATACCTTAAACTTGTTGCAGCAGTTTCTAAAAATTCCAATTATT
Source organism: Tridacna gigas (assembly GCA_945859785.2). NCBI lineage: Eukaryota > Metazoa > Mollusca > Bivalvia > Cardiida > Cardiidae > Tridacna > Tridacna gigas. The sequence continues at coordinate 54,043,637 of OX244042.2, forward strand.
AGAATTTTCTATGTAATAGACAGGCAATTTGGCATGGTCGGTTTAGAAAAAAGTGACATTTTGAACAGAAATGGAACCCAAGACAGGGAAAAACTAGTACTTTTGCTACTGAACAAATACCTGAGGTAAGGTTTAAGTCCAGAAAGGGAATAGAAACTAGCCTGAGTTTGTAAAGGTGAAGTTCAAGTGACTCTCCTTGGACTTGTCTTTGAGCTTGAATTGCCAGGAAAATGGGGCAAAATAGGCTTATTTGGATAAGGGTTAAAAATGCATATATAATGAGTTCTGTACAAATGAGACTCATTCAAGTGGTTAAGATCAGTTAGTATCAAGGCATGTTACTTGTTTAAAGTGTTTTTTGGCATGTGTGAACAATTTCATCATTGCCTTAAGGCACATGTAAACAGTTTGTTTCGAATTGGCCATGGTCAAAATTAGAAATAATTGAGAAAGGTTGGTTTTGAATGCAATTTTGATAAGAAGAGTACTCATTACACCCATGAATTGTGTAAGATTATTGAAAAAAAGCATTTAGTTTGTCTTCAAAACAGGAGGTCATGACTTTCCTTCTTTGTTCCATTAGTTTTGACCCCAAATGCGAAAGTGAGGCTTCATGGAATTAGTGGCTAGCTTTAGCCGCAAAAATAATGGTGGACTGATACCGTGAAAGATTGCGAAAAATCCGCCTGGTAACGTGCTATTTTTGATTCTACCCCCAAATTATGTATTGTTTTGAGTTTCAATTTAGCTAAGCATTTTCAGGCTAGCCTCAGGGGTTTGGATTTTGTGAATTTTGGAAAATAGGCTAAAATGGCTTATTTTGGCAGTTTTTTTCCGACCATGCCACTTGCCTGTATAGGTCAGTAGTTTCACTATTTCACAAGTTGAACATGATTTCTTGATAAAATCTTAAGAATTAGGATTATGCTGTTGCATTTAATTGCTCTTTATCATTTCAGGCTGATACTTCAGACCTCTTATTGAAGGAATTGTGTTTGGTGTGTGCTTGGTCGACAGAAGGTTAGCCAAGAACTGTGATCAGGAGCCTTAAGGTAATTTAGCATTTTATGAAGTCTGTATTTTGTGAGTAAATTGCATTCAGTCTAGTAATTCCATCAATTTCTAGTCTGGAAATAGTACTTAAGCTGATCCTAAGCCTGAAAATTTTGGCTGAAATTGATTTATAAAAGGGAGGTAACTCAAAATGCCGAAAAAGGCGAATTTGGCGCTTGGAGTCATGCTGCCATATTTTGCTATTTTTGGACTTTTTCAGTGATTTTTTGCATGGAACGGGTTTGATTTAGGCAGTTCTGGTAAATTTAAACCATTTCTGATATTACAGCAACAAATCCACATACCTATATGGCCAGTGCATTCTTTAAGTCTCCCTTTGTGTCCGGAAAGTGTTGCCAAGTTCCGAAATGCTTTATCCGACAAGTCTGTGGCCTGCAATGAATGTGTAGTTTGGACCGGCCCAACCGATTTATATGGCTATGGTGTATCCTGAGTCTCGGTTGATGGTAAGCGGTTGAAACAGCTGGTTCATTGACTTGCATACTTTATTGAGAAAAGTCCAATCCAGCTTTGGAGTGACATACATGTGTCACAACAGATTATGCACTAGTGTTGCTCAGTTGTCATTATGAAAACAAATCCAGCAGCAATTCACATGAAGTTTGTCATCTTAATGGAGAATATACTGGTCACAGGTTTCTAGGACTGCATCTTTGTTAAATATCACTTAGCTTCAAATCATGGTACTGGTTGGTTTTGTTGGTTTCATCATGATAGTTCTTGTTCAATGGGGGCGGGGGAGAATGGGGGGGGGGGCTGTTATGGAGAATGTTAATTTTCTGTTATGAAGAAAGGCCGTAATTATGCTCCTGGGCCGATAAAGAGGCTGCATTTCCAACACTGTACAGGGAATCGGCAAATAGGGATCGATTTGATTTTTTTTTCCGCAAAAAGTATCTCCTCTGTTTAAACTCATACGAAGCGCTTCGCTTGGAATCGTACCTCCTGCAGCGGTCTTTTAGTTTCAGTTGCCTATAAAATTGAGAATTCCTGCGCACACTGATGCCAGCAGCTTGCGCCAATTGTATCGTAGACTGACATGGTCCAAGTGCAGTTGAATGTACAGCTGAATGGCAAAGGGCTGGAAAATTCCGGCTCCAACAAATGGACTTTGGAGCAAGTCGAAATACTGTGGAGTGCAGGCTCTCACACATGTTTGTATTATAAAGTTTGCCAGTACTCTTCAGGCCATCTTTATCAAACAATTTATTTATTTCATTTTGGACTAAATGTAAATCTTTATTAGTCAGTTCCAAGTGTACACCATATGGCAGCATGCTTGTATTATATGTGGAAAGGTGGCTTTTACATACCAATGACTTCTGTCGGCATTGTCGGTGGTCACCCGATAAACAGTTTGTAATGTTAAGGATTGCGGCTGTGCCACTTTCAATAAACAGCTGATCACTTCTTTTTAGTGCCCGTGCATTTTTTAGCTCCATTCTTACGCGCGTTCTTATACAGCTGGCCAACTTTTGAATATATCCTTGTTTATTGTATGCTTTTGGAATGCTATACAATGGAAGAGCTCTGACATGTCGTTCCAGTGTCCTTAATCTGTGAACAAAACATTTGTAGTGGGAAATTCTTGAACCACTCTGGGAATTATAGTCCCTCATTGCTTTAGCAAGCTGTGTACTGGCATCAGTGGTGATGGAACGAAGCGTTACGAGTCCGGCCCTTTCCACATTGTTTAACATACCGTGTAGAAGTGAGCGCTCACTAGCTGCAATCGACTTGTCGGGGCTATATGTCTTTTTGCACTTTGCTTGTGTGTGGTCACAGCCTCTAATTCTGCAATGTTTATTGGCCACAGCTGCTGCAATTGGTAATTTTCTGGTAGTGGTATGTTCTATAATGGCGGCAAAACTCTGTTCGGCCTTTTCACTGCCACCTTGAGGCCTTCTCGAGTACGAAACATCATATTGTGCATCAACCGCAGGTTCATTTGGTATCAGCGAAGTCACATGTCGCAAATATTCTTGATTTTTTTCCATTTGCCGTTCATTTAAGTCGACCATTTTATCACATAATGAGCTGAATTTTCTCTGAAGCAATGTTCTGCTAGGAGCTTTGATATTTAGACATGTCAGATCTGTGGTAATGTCTGCCAGGCCCATTTTTGTCTTGACTGCAGGCAATACAGTCAATTCGTTGAGTTCACCGGCCGGTGGTCCGGAAGCTTTTTTCACAGTGTCTGATAATTGCAGTGGCTGTAGACTGAATCGACACACACTGCACTTCACAGACACAGATACACAGAGGCCTGTGCGGTCAACAATAACAACATTAACCCTAGGGTTTTTGCAGGAATTCCCATGCACAAGATTGATCAGTTCTCTTAATTTTCCCATGTTCATAATCACATTCTCCGATAAATCCAGATTTTCATTGTAGAATGGCTCTTTCTCATGCCGCGGTCTAAGCTTGAAAGGAAGATAACAAGAAGAAGACATTGACTCGAGATCTCGAGCCTCCTGACTTGTTAGGCGCGTGATTGGTGCGCCTCGTGTTGTCGGAATGGCATCTGATGTAGTTTTCACACTCGTATCAGAATGTGCCCAATGACCCTTTTTAAACTGGGTAGCTCTCTTTTTCAAAGATTTGTTGCAACTAATCCAAGATTTCCTGTATTTTCCAGGCATTTTGGTAGTAAACACAGAGATTTCACTATAACTTATGAAAAAACCTTCCTCTCTTGACAAAGTCAACTCAGAAAGTGGGAGATTGTGCATATTTCTTGGTTTTCTTGATAGGACAAGAGATAAACTGACCAATTAGGCTCTCAAAAATGTGGATTTATCAGAAATAGTATCAGATTTCACAAACACATTTACTTCACCACACTAGGAATATTAGCAATTGGCTCATTGTATTAAAAACTTTCAGTTCTGACTTTGAACATTTGGATTACCTCCCTTTGATTGGATAGAATTTGAATGCTAAGGGGAAATTTCTGTAAAGAAATGAGGAAAGGGTTCAGTTTAAGTGTTCTATTTGATTCTCACATGTATTTCAAGTAGCTGATACCTTAAACTTGTTGCAGCAGTTTCTAAAAATTCTAATTATTAGAATTTTCTATGTAATAGACAGGCAATTTGGCATGGTCGGTTTAGAAAAAAGTGACATTTTGAACAGAAATGGAACCCAAGACAGGGAAAAACTAGTACTTTTGCTACTGAACAAATACCTGAGGTAAGGTTTAAGTCCAGAAAGGGAATAGAAACTAGCCTGAGTTTGTAAAGGTGAAGTTCAAGTGACTCTCCTTGGACTTGTCTTTGAGCTTGAATTGCCAGGAAAATGGGGCAAAATAGGCTTATTTGGATAAGGGTTAAAAATGCATATATAATGAGTTCTGTACAAATGAGACTCATTCAAGTGGTTAAGATCAGTTAGTATCAAGGCATGTTACTTGTTTAAAGTGTTTTTTGGCATGTGTGAACAATTTCATCATTGCCTTAAGGCACATGTAAACAGTTTGTTTCGAATTGGCCATGGTCAAAATTAGAAATAATTGAGAAAGGTTGGTTTTGAATGCAATTTTGATAAGAAGAGTACTCATTACACCCATGAATTGTGTAAGATTATTGAAAAAAAGCATTTAGTTTGTCTTCAAAACAGGAGGTCATGACTTTCCTTCTTTGTTCCATTAGTTTTGACCCCAAATGCGAAAGTGAGGCTTCATGGAATTAGTGGCTAGCTTTAGCCGCAAAAATAATGGTGGACTGATACCGTGAAAGATTGCGAAAAATCCGCCTGGTAACGTGCTATTTTTGATTCTACCCCCAAATTATGTATTGTTTTGAGTTTCAATTTAGCTAAGCATTTTCAGGCTAGCCTCAGGGGTTTGGATTTTGTGAATTTTGGAAAATAGGCTAAAATGGCTTATTTTGGCAGTTTTTTTCCGACCATGCCACTTGCCTGTATAGGTCAGTAATTTCACTATTTCACAAGTTGAACATGATTTCTTGATAAAATCTTAAGAATTAGGATTATGCTGTTGCATTTAATTGCTCTTTATCATTTCAGGCTGATACTTCAGACCTCTTATTGAAGGAATTGTGTTTGGTGTGTGCTTGGTCGACAGAAGGTTAGCCAAGAACTGTGATCAGGAGCCTTAAGGTAATTTAGCATTTTATGAAGTCTGTATTTTGTGAGTAAATTGCATTCAGTCTAGTAATTCCATCAATTTCTAGTCTGGAAATAGTACTTAAGCTGATCCTAAGCCTGAAAATTTTGGCTGAAATTGATTTATAAAAGGGAGGTAACTCAAAATGCCGAAAAAGGCGAATTTGGCGCTTGGAGTCATGCTGCCATATTTTGCTATTTTTGGACTTTTTCAGTGATTTTTTGCATGGAACGGGTTTGATTTAGGCAGTTCTGGTAAATTTAAACCATTTCTGATATTACAGCAACAAATCCACATACCTATATGGCCAGTGCATTCTTTAAGTCTCCCTTTGTGTCCGGAAAGTGTTGCCAAGTTCCGAAATGCTTTATCCGACAAGTCTGTGGCCTGCAATGAATGTGTAGTTTGGACCGGCCCAACCGATTTATATGGCTATGGTGTATCCTGAGTCTCGGTTGATGGTAAGCGGTTGAAACAGCTGGTTCATTGACTTGCATACTTTATTGAGAAAAGTCCAATCCAGCTTTGGAGTGACATACATGTGTCACAACAGATTATGCACTAGTGTTGCTCAGTTGTCATTATGAAAACAAATCCAGCAGCAATTCACATGAAGTTTGTCATCTTAATGGAGAATATACTGGTCACAGGTTTCTAGGACTGCATCTTTGTTAAATATCACTTAGCTTCAAATCATGGTACTGGTTGGTTTTGTTGGTTTCATCATGATAGTTCTTGTTCAATGGGGGGAGAATGGGGGGGGGGCTGTTATGGAGAATGTTAATTTTCTGTTATGAAGAAAGGCCGTAATTATGCTCCTGGGCCGATAAAGAGGCTGCATTTCCAACACTGTACAGGGAATCGGCAAATAGGGATCGATTTGATTTTTTTTTCCGCAAAAAGTATCTCCTCTGTTTAAACTCATACGAAGCGCTTCGCTTGGAATCGTACCTCCTGCAGCGGTCTTTTAGTTTCAGTTGCCTATAAAATTGAGAATTCCTGCGCACACTGATGCCAGCAGCTTGTGCCAATTGTATCGTAGACTGACATGGTCCAAGTGCAGTTGAATGTACAGCTGAATGGCAAAGGGCTGGAAAATTCCGGCTCCAACAAATGGACTTTGGAGCAAGTCGAAATACTGTGGAGTGCAGGCTCTCACACATGTTTGTATTATAAAGTTTGCCAGTACTCTTCAGGCCATCTTTATCAAACAATTTATTTATTTCATTTTGGACTAAATGTAAATCTTTATTAGTCAGTTCCAAGTGTACACCATATGGCAGCATGCTTGTATTATATGTGGAAAGGTGGCTTTTACATACCAATGACTTCTGTCGGCATTGTCGGTGGTCACCCGATAAACAGTTTGTAATGTTAAGGATTGCGGCTGTGCCACTTTCAATAAACAGCTGATCACTTCTTTTTAGTGCCCGTGCATTTTTTAGCTCCATTCTTACGCGCGTTCTTATACAGCTGGCCAACTTTTGAATATATCCTTGTTTATTGTATGCTTTTGGAATGCTATACAATGGAAGAGCTCTGACATGTCGTTCCAGTGTCCTTAATCTGTGAACAAAACATTTGTAGTGGGAAATTCTTGAACCACTCTGGGAATTATAGTCCCTCATTGCTTTAGCAAGCTGTGTACTGGCATCAGTGGTGATGGAACGAAGCGTTACGAGTCCGGCCCTTTCCACATTGTTTAACATACCGTGTAGAAGTGAGCGCTCACTAGCTGCAATCGACTTGTCGGGGCTATATGTCTTTTTGCACTTTGCTTGTGTGTGGTCACAGCCTCTAATTCTGCAATGTTTATTGGCCACAGCTGCTGCAATTGGTAATTTTCTGGTAGTGGTATGTTCTATAATGGCGGCAAAACTCTGTTCGGCCTTTTCACTGCCACCTTGAGGCCTTCTCGAGTACGAAACATCATATTGTGCATCAACCGCAGGTTCATTTGGTATCAGCGAAGTCACATGTCGCAAATATTCTTGATTTTTTTCCATTTGCCGTTCATTTAAGTCGACCATTTTATCACATAATGAGCTGAATTTTCTCTGAAGCAATGTTCTGCTAGGAGCTTTGATATTTAGACATGTCAGATCTGTGGTAATGTCTGCCAGGCCCATTTTTGTCTTGACTGCAGGCAATACAGCCAATTCGTTGAGTTCACCGGCCGGAGGTCCGGAAGCTTTTTTCACAGTGTCTGATAATTGCAGTGGCTGTAGACTGAATCGACACACACTGCACTTCACAGACACAGATACACAGAGGCCTGTGCGGTCAACAATAACAACATTAACCCTAGGGTTTTTGCAGGAATTCCCATGCACAAGATTGATCAGTTCTCTTAATTTTCCCATGTTCATAATCACATTCTCCGATAAATCCAGATTTTCATTGTAGAATGGCTCTTTCTCATGCCGCGGTCTAAGCTTGAAAGGAAGATAACAAGAAGAAGACATTGACTCGAGATCTCGAGCCTCCTGACTTGTTAGGCGCGTGATTGGTGCGCCTCGTGTTGTCGGAATGGCATCTGATGTAGTTTTCACACTCGTATCAGAATGTGCCCAATGACCCTTTTTAAACTGGGTAGCTCTCTTTTTCAAAGATTTGTTGCAACTAATCCAAGATTTCCTGTATTTTCCAGGCATTTTGGTAGTAAACACAGAGATTTCACTATAACTTATGAAAAAACCTTCCTCTCTTGACAAAGTCAACTCAGAAAGTGGGAGATTGTGCATATTTCTTGGTTTTCTTGATAGGACAAGAGATAAACTGACCAATTAGGCTCTCAAAAATGTGGATTTATCAGAAATAGTATCAGATTTCACAAACACATTTACTTCACCACACTAGGAATATTAGCAATTGGCTCATTGTATTAAAAACTTTCAGTTCTGACTTTGAACATTTGGATTACCTCCCTTTGATTGGATAGAATTTGAATGCTAAGGGGAAATTTCTGTAAAGAAATGAGGAAAGGGTTCAGTTTAAGTGTTCTATTTGATTCTCACATGTATTTCAAGTAGCTGATACCTTAAACTTGTTGCAGCAGTTTCTAAAAATTCTAATTATTAAAATTTTCTATGTAATAGACAGGCAATTTGGCATGGTCGGTTTAGAAAAAAGTGACATTTTGAACAGAAATGGAACCCAAGACAGGGAAAAACTAGTACTTTTGCTACTGAACAAATACCTGAGGTAAGGTTTAAGTCCAGAAAGGGAATAGAAACTAGCCTGAGTTTGTAAAGGTGAAGTTCAAGTGACTCTCCTTGGACTTGTCTTTGAGCTTGAATTGCCAGGAAAATGGGGCAAAATAGGCTTATTTGGATAAGGGTTAAAAATGCATATATAATGAGTTCTGTACAAATGAGACTCATTCAAGTGGTTAAGATCAGTTAGTATCAAGGCATGTTACTTGTTTAAAGTGTTTTTTGGCATGTGTGAACAATTTCATCATTGCCTTAAGGCACATGTAAACAGTTTGTTTCGAATTGGCCATGGTCAAAATTAGAAATAATTGAGAAAGGTTGGTTTTGAATGCAATTTTGATAAGAAGAGTACTCATTACACCCATGAATTGTGTAAGATTATTGAAAAAAAGCATTTAGTTTGTCTTCAAAACAGGTCATGACTTTCCTTCTTTGTTCCATTAGTTTTGACCCCAAATGCGAAAGTGAGGCTTCATGGAATTAGTGGCTAGCTTTAGCCGCAAAAATAATGGTGGACTGATACCGTGAAAGATTGCGAAAAATCCGCCTGGTAACGTGCTATTTTTGATTCTACCCCCAAATTATGTATTGTTTTGAGTTTCAATTTAGCTAAGCATTTTCAGGCTAGCCTCAGGGGTTTGGATTTTGTGAATTTTGGAAAATAGGCTAAAATGGCTTATTTTGGCAGTTTTTTTCCGACCATGCCACTTGCCTGTATAGGTCAGTAATTTCACTATTTCACAAGTTGAACATGATTTCTTGATAAAATCTTAAGAATTAGGATTATGCTGTTGCATTTAATTGCTCTTTATCATTTCAGGCTGATACTTCAGACCTCTTATTGAAGGAATTGTGTTTGGTGTGTGCTTGGTCGACAGAAGGTTAGCCAAGAACTGTGATCAGGAGCCTTAAGGTAATTTAGCATTTTATGAAGTCTGTATTTTGTGAGTAAATTGCATTCAGTCTAGTAATTCCATCAATTTCTAGTCTGGAAATAGTACTTAAGCTGATCCTAAGCCTGAAAATTTTGGCTGAAATTGATTTAAAAAAGGGAGGTAACTCAAAATGCCGAAAAAGGCGAATTTGGCGCTTGGAGTCATGCTGCCATATTTTGCTATTTTTGGACTTTTTCAGTGATTTTTTGCATGGAACGGGTTTGATTTAGGCAGTTCTGGTAAATTTAAACCATTTCTGATATTACAGCAACAAATCCACATACCTATATGGCCAGTGCATTCTTTAAGTCTCCCTTTGTGTCCGGAAAGTGTTGCCAAGTTCCGAAATGCTTTATCCGACAAGTCTGTGGCCTGCAATGAATGTGTAGTTTGGACCGGCCCAACCGATTTATATGGCTATGGTGTATCCTGAGTCTCGGTTGATGGTAAGCGGTTGAAACAGCTGGTTCATTGACTTGCATACTTTATTGAGAAAAGTCCAATCCAGCTTTGGAGTGACATACATGTGTCACAACAGATTATGCACTAGTGTTGCTCAGTTGTCATTATGAAAACAAATCCAGCAGCAATTCACATGAAGTTTGTCATCTTAATGGAGAATATACTGGTCACAGGTTTCTAGGACTGCATCTTTGTTAAATATCACTTAGCTTCAAATCATGGTACTGGTTGGTTTTGTTGGTTTCATCATGATAGTTCTTGTTCAATGGGGGGAGAATGGGGGGGGGGGGCTGTTATGGAGAATGTTAATTTTCTGTTATGAAGAAAGGCCGTAATTATGCTCCTGGGCCGATAAAGAGGCTGCATTTCCAACACTGTACAGGGAATCGGCAAATAGGGATCGATTTGATTTTTTTTTCCGCAAAAAGTATCTCCTCTGTTTAAACTCATACGAAGCGCTTCGCTTGGAATCGTACCTCCTGCAGCGGTCTTTTAGTTTCAGTTGCCTATAAAATTGAGAATTCCTGCGCACACTGATGCCAGCAGCTTGTGCCAATTGTATCGTAGACTGACATGGTCCAAGTGCAGTTGAATGTACAGCTGAATGGCAAAGGGCTGGAAAATTCCGGCTCCAACAAATGGACTTTGGAGCAAGTCGAAATACTGTGGAGTGCAGGCTCTCACACATGTTTGTATTATAAAGTTTGCCAGTACTCTTCAGGCCATCTTTATCAAACAATTTATTTATTTCATTTTGGACTAAATGTAAATCTTTATTAGTCAGTTCCAAGTGTACACCATATGGCAGCATGCTTGTATTATATGTGGAAAGGTGGCTTTTACATACCAATGACTTCTGTCGGCATTGTCGGTGGTCACCCGATAAACAGTTTGTAATGTTAAGGATTGCGGCTGTGCCACTTTCAATAAACAGCTGATCACTTCTTTTTAGTGCCCGTGCATTTTTTAGCTCCATTCTTACGCGCGTTCTTATACAGCTGGCCAACTTTTGAATATATCCTTGTTTATTGTATGCTTTTGGAATGCTATACAATGGAAGAGCTCTGACATGTCGTTCCAGTGTCCTTAATCTGTGAACAAAACATTTGTAGTGGGAAATTCTTGAACCACTCTGGGAATTATAGTCCCTCATTGCTTTAGCAAGCTGTGTACTGGCATCAGTGGTGATGGAACGAAGCGTTACGAGTCCGGCCCTTTCCACATTGTTTAACATACCGTGTAGAAGTGAGCGCTCACTAGCTGCAATCGACTTGTCGGGGCTATATGTCTTTTTGCACTTTGCTTGTGTGTGGTCACAGCCTCTAATTCTGCAATGTTTATTGGCCACAGCTGCTGCAATTGGTAATTTTCTGGTAGTGGTATGTTCTATAATGGCGGCAAAACTCTGTTCGGCCTTTTCACTGCCACCTTGAGGCCTTCTCGAGTACGAAACATCATATTGTGCATCAACCGCAGGTTCATTTGGTATCAGCGAAGTCACATGTCGCAAATATTCTTGATTTTTTTCCATTTGCCGTTCATTTAAGTCGACCATTTTATCACATAATGAGCTGAATTTTCTCTGAAGCAATGTTCTGCTAGGAGCTTTGATATTTAGACATGTCAGATCTGTGGTAATGTCTGCCAGGCCCATTTTTGTCTTGACTGCAGGCAATACAGCCAATTCGTTGAGTTCACCGGCCGGAGGTCCGGAAGCTTTTTTCACAGTGTCTGATAATTGCAGTGGCTGTAGACTGAATCGACACACACTGCACTTCACAGACACAGATACACAGAGGCCTGTGCGGTCAACAATAACAACATTAACCCTAGGGTTTTTGCAGGAATTCCCATGCACAAGATTGATCAGTTCTCTTAATTTTCCCATGTTCATAATCACATTCTCCGATAAATCCAGATTTTCATTGTAGAATGGCTCTTTCTCATGCCGCGGTCTAAGCTTGAAAGGAAGATAACAAGAAGAAGACATTGACTCGAGATCTCGAGCCTCCTGACTTGTTAGGCGCGTGATTGGTGCGCCTCGTGTTGTCGGAATGGCATCTGATGTAGTTTTCACACTCGTATCAGAATGTGCCCAATGACCCTTTTTAAACTGGGTAGCTCTCTTTTTCAAAGATTTGTTGCAACTAATCCAAGATTTCCTGTATTTTCCAGGCATTTTGGTAGTAAACACAGAGATTTCACTATAACTTATGAAAAAACCTTCCTCTCTTGACAAAGTCAACTCAGAAAGTGGGAGATTGTGCATATTTCTTGGTTTTCTTGATAGGACAAGAGATAAACTGACCAATTAGGCTCTCAAAAATGTGGATTTATCAGAAATAGTATCAGATTTCACAAACACATTTACTTCACCACACTAGGAATATTAGCAATTGGCTCATTGTATTAAAAACTTTCAGTTCTGACTTTGAACATTTGGATTACCTCCCTTTGATTGGATAGAATTTGAATGCTAAGGGGAAATTTCTGTAAAGAAATGAGGAAAGGGTTCAGTTTAAGTGTTCTATTTGATTCTCACATGTATTTCAAGTAGCTGATACCTTAAACTTGTTGCAGCAGTTTCTAAAAATTCTAATTATTAAAATTTTCTATGTAATAGACAGGCAATTTGGCATGGTCGGTTTAGAAAAAAGTGACATTTTGAACAGAAATGGAACCCAAGACAGGGAAAAACTAGTACTTTTGCTACTGAACAAATACCTGAGGTAAGGTTTAAGTCCAGAAAGGGAATAGAAACTAGCCTGAGTTTGTAAAGGTGAAGTTCAAGTGACTCTCCTTGGACTTGTCTTTGAGCTTGAATTGCCAGGAAAATGGGACAAAATAGGCTTATTTGGATAAGGGTTAAAAATGCATATATAATGGGTTCTGTACAAATGAGACTCATTCAAGTGGTTAAGATCAGTTAGTATCAAGGCATGTTACTTGTTTAAAGTGTTTTTTGGCATGTGTGAACAATTTCATCATTGCCTTAAGGCACATGTAAACAGTTTGTTTCGAATTGGCCATGGTCAAAATTAGAAATAATTGAGAAAGGTTGGTTTTGAATGCAATTTTGATAAGAAGAGTACTCATTACACCCATGAATTGTGTAAGATTATTGAAAAAAAGCATTTAGTTTGTCTTCAAAACAGGTCATGACTTTCCTTCTTTGTTCCATTAGTTTTGACCCCAAATGCGAAAGTGAGGCTTCATGGAATTAGTGGCTAGCTTTAGCCGCAAAAATAATGGTGGACTGATACCGTGAAAGATTGCGAAAAATCCGCCTGGTAACGTGCTATTTTTGATTCTACCCCCAAATTATGTATTGTTTTGAGTTTCAATTTAGCTAAGCATTTTCAGGCTAGCCTCAGGGGTTTGGATTTTGTGAATTTTGGAAAATAGGCTAAAATGGCTTATTTTGGCAGTTTTTTTCCGACCATGCCACTTGCCTGTATAGGTCAGTAATTTCACTATTTCACAAGTTGAACATGATTTCTTGATAAAATCTTAAGAATTAGGATTATGCTGTTGCATTTAATTGCTCTTTATCATTTCAGGCTGATACTTCAGACCTCTTATTGAAGGAATTGTGTTTGGTGTGTGCTTGGTCGACAGAAGGTTAGCCAAGAACTGTGATCAGGAGCCTTAAGGTAATTTAGCATTTTATGAAGTCTGTATTTTGTGAGTAAATTGCATTCAGTCTAGTAATTCCATCAATTTCTAGTCTGGAAATAGTACTTAAGCTGATCCTAAGCCTGAAAATTTTGGCTGAAATTGATTTAAAAAAGGGAGGTAACTCAAAATGCCGAAAAAGGCGAATTTGGCGCTTGGAGTCATGCTGCCATATTTTGCTATTTTTGGACTTTTTCAGTGATTTTTTGCATGGAACGGGTTTGATTTAGGCAGTTCTGGTAAATTTAAACCATTTCTGATATTACAGCAACAAATCCACATACCTATATGGCCAGTGCATTCTTTAAGTCTCCCTTTGTGTCCGGAAAGTGTTGCCAAGTTCCGAAATGCTTTATCCGACAAGTCTGTGGCCTGCAATGAATGTGTAGTTTGGACCGGCCCAACCGATTTATATGGCTATGGTGTATCCTGAGTCTCGGTTGATGGTAAGCGGTTGAAACAGCTGGTTCATTGACTTGCATACTTTATTGAGAAAAGTCCAATCCAGCTTTGGAGTGACATACATGTGTCACAACAGATTATGCACTAGTGTTGCTCAGTTGTCATTATGAAAACAAATCCAGCAGCAATTCACATGAAGTTTGTCATCTTAATGGAGAATATACTGGTCACAGGTTTCTAGGACTGCATCTTTGTTAAATATCACTTAGCTTCAAATCATGGTACTGGTTGGTTTTGTTGGTTTCATCATGATAGTTCTTGTTCAATGGGGGCGGGGGAGAATGGGGGGGGGGCTGTTATGGAGAATGTTAATTTTCTGTTATGAAGAAAGGCCGTAATTATGCTCCTGGGCCGATAAAGAGGCTGCATTTCCAACACTGTACAGGGAATCGGCAAATAGGGATCGATTTGATTTTTTTTTCCGCAAAAAGTATCTCCTCTGTTTAAACTCATACGAAGCGCTTCGCTTGGAATCGTACCTCCTGCAGCGGTCTTTTAGTTTCAGTTGCCTATAAAATTGAGAATTCCTGCGCACACTGATGCCAGCAGCTTGCGCCAATTGTATCGTAGACTGACATGGTCCAAGTGCAGTTGAATGTACAGCTGAATGGCAAAGGGCTGGAAAATTCCGGCTCCAACAAATGGACTTTGGAGCAAGTCGAAATACTGTGGAGTGCAGGCTCTCACACATGTTTGTATTATAAAGTTTGCCAGTACTCTTCAGGCCATCTTTATCAAACAATTTATTTATTTCATTTTGGACTAAATGTAAATCTTTATTAGTCAGTTCCAAGTGTACACCATATGGCAGCATGCTTGTATTATATGTGGAAAGGTGGCTTTTACATACCAATGACTTCTGTCGGCATTGTCGGTGGTCACCCGATAAACAGTTTGTAATGTTAAGGATTGCGGCTGTGCCACTTTCAATAAACAGCTGATCACTTCTTTTTAGTGCCCGTGCATTTTTTAGCTCCATTCTTACGCGCGTTCTTATACAGCTGGCCAACTTTTGAATATATCCTTGTTTATTGTATGCTTTTGGAATGCTATACAATGGAAGAGCTCTGACATGTCGTTCCAGTGTCCTTAATCTGTGAACAAAACATTTGTAGTGGGAAATTCTTGAACCACTCTGGGAATTATAGTCCCTCATTGCTTTAGCAAGCTGTGTACTGGCATCAGTGGTGATGGAACGAAGCGTTACGAGTCCGGCCCTTTCCACATTGTTTAACATACCGTGTAGAAGTGAGCGCTCACTAGCTGCAATCGACTTGTCGGGGCTATATGTCTTTTTGCACTTTGCTTGTGTGTGGTCACAGCCTCTAATTCTGCAATGTTTATTGGCCACAGCTGCTGCAATTGGTAATTTTCTGGTAGTGGTATGTTCTATAATGGCGGCAAAACTCTGTTCGGCCTTTTCACTGCCACCTTGAGGCCTTCTCGAGTACGAAACATCATATTGTGCATCAACCGCAGGTTCATTTGGTATCAGCGAAGTCACATGTCGCAAATATTCTTGATTTTTTTCCATTTGCCGTTCATTTAAGTCGACCATTTTATCACATAATGAGCTGAATTTTCTCTGAAGCAATGTTCTGCTAGGAGCTTTGATATTTAGACATGTCAGATCTGTGGTAATGTCTGCCAGGCCCATTTTTGTCTTGACTGCAGGCAATACAGTCAATTCGTTGAGTTCACCGGCCGGTGGTCCGGAAGCTTTTTTCACAGTGTCTGATAATTGCAGTGGCTGTAGACTGAATCGACACACACTGCACTTCACAGACACAGATACACAGAGGCCTGTGCGGTCAACAATAACAACATTAACCCTAGGGTTTTTGCAGGAATTCCCATGCACAAGATTGATCAGTTCTCTTAATTTTCCCATGTTCATAATCACATTCTCCGATAAATCCAGATTTTCATTGTAGAATGGCTCTTTCTCATGCCGCGGTCTAAGCTTGAAAGGAAGATAACAAGAAGAAGACATTGACTCGAGATCTCGAGCCTCCTGACTTGTTAGGCGCGTGATTGGTGCGCCTCGTGTTGTCGGAATGGCATCTGATGTAGTTTTCACACTCGTATCAGAATGTGCCCAATGACCCTTTTTAAACTGGGTAGCTCTCTTTTTCAAAGATTTGTTGCAACTAATCCAAGATTTCCTGTATTTTCCAGGCATTTTGGTAGTAAACACAGAGATTTCACTATAACTTATGAAAAAACCTTCCTCTCTTGACAAAGTCAACTCAGAAAGTGGGAGATTGTGCATATTTCTTGGTTTTCTTGATAGGACAAGAGATAAACTGACCAATTAGGCTCTCAAAAATGTGGATTTATCAGAAATAGTATCAGATTTCACAAACACATTTACTTCACCACACTAGGAATATTAGCAATTGGCTCATTGTATTAAAAACTTTCAGTTCTGACTTTGAACATTTGGATTACCTCCCTTTGATTGGATAGAATTTGAATGCTAAGGGGAAATTTCTGTAAAAAAAATGAGGAAAGGGTTCAGTTTAAGTGTTCTATTTGATTCTCACATGTATTTTAAGTAGCTGATACCTTAAACTTGTTGCAGCAGTTTCTAAAAATTCTAATTATTAGAATTTTCTATGTAATAGACAGGCAATTTGGCATGGTCGGTTTAGAAAAAAGTGACATTTTGAACAGAAATGGAACCCAAGACAGGGAAAAACTAGTACTTTTGCTACTGAACAAATACCTGAGGTAAGGTTTAAGTCCAGAAAGGGAATAGAAACTAGCCTGAGTTTGTAAAGGTGAAGTTCAAGTGACTCTCCTTGGACTTGTCTTTGAGCTTGAATTGCCAGGAAAATGGGGCAAAATAGGCTTATTTGGATAAGGGTTAAAAATGCATATATAATGAGTTCTGTACAAATGAGACTCATTCAAGTGGTTAAGATCAGTTAGTATCAAGGCATGTTACTTGTTTAAAGTGTTTTTTGGCATGTGTGAACAATTTCATCATTGCCTTAAGGCACATGTAAACAGTTTGTTTCGAATTGGCCATGGTCAAAATTAGAAATAATTGAGAAAGGTTGGTTTTGAATGCAATTTTGATAAGAAGAGTACTCATTACACCCATGAATTGTGTAAGATTATTGAAAAAAAGCATTTAGTTTGTCTTCAAAACAGGAGGTCATGACTTTCCTTCTTTGTTCCATTAGTTTTGACCCCAAATGCGAAAGTGAGGCTTCATGGAATTAGTGGCTAGCTTTAGCCGCAAAAATAATGGTGGACTGATACCGTGAAAGATTGCGAAAAATCCGCCTGGTAACGTGCTATTTTTGATTCTACCCCCAAATTATGTATTGTTTTGAGTTTCAATTTAGCTAAGCATTTTCAGGCTAGCCTCAGGGGTTTGGATTTTGTGAATTTTGGAAAATAGGCTAAAATGGCTTATTTTGGCAGTTTTTTTCCGACCATGCCACTTGCCTGTATAGGTCAGTAATTTCACTATTTCACAAGTTGAACATGATTTCTTGATAAAATCTTAAGAATTAGGATTATGCTGTTGCATTTAATTGCTCTTTATCATTTCAGGCTGATACTTCAGACCTCTTATTGAAGGAATTGTGTTTGGTGTGTGCTTGGTCGACAGAAGGTTAGCCAAGAACTGTGATCAGGAGCCTTAAGGTAATTTAGCATTTTATGAAGTCTGTATTTTGTGAGTAAATTGCATTCAGTCTAGTAATTCCATCAATTTCTAGTCTGGAAATAGTACTTAAGCTGATCCTAAGCCTGAAAATTTTGGCTGAAATTGATTTATAAAAGGGAGGTAACTCAAAATGCCGAAAAAGGCGAATTTGGCGCTTGGAGTCATGCTGCCATATTTTGCTATTTTTGGACTTTTTCAGTGATTTTTTGCATGGAACGGGTTTGATTTAGGCAGTTCTGGTAAATTTAAACCATTTCTGATATTACAGCAACAAATCCACATACCTATATGGCCAGTGCATTCTTTAAGTCTCCCTTTGT
The DNA here is from genome assembly GCA_945859785.2 of Tridacna gigas. Lineage (NCBI taxonomy): Eukaryota > Metazoa > Mollusca > Bivalvia > Cardiida > Cardiidae > Tridacna > Tridacna gigas. The sequence continues at coordinate 54,061,591 of OX244042.2, forward strand.
GTCCGGAAAGTGTTGCCAAGTTCCGAAATGCTTTATCCGACAAGTCTGTGGCCTGCAATGAATGTGTAGTTTGGACCGGCCCAACCGATTTATATGGCTATGGTGTATCCTGAGTCTCGGTTGATGGTAAGCGGTTGAAACAGCTGGTTCATTGACTTGCATACTTTATTGAGAAAAGTCCAATCCAGCTTTGGAGTGACATACATGTGTCACAACAGATTATGCACTAGTGTTGCTCAGTTGTCATTATGAAAACAAATCCAGCAGCAATTCACATGAAGTTTGTCATCTTAATGGAGAATATACTGGTCACAGGTTTCTAGGACTGCATCTTTGTTAAATATCACTTAGCTTCAAATCATGGTACTGGTTGGTTTTGTTGGTTTCATCATGATAGTTCTTGTTCAATGGGGGGAGAATGGGGGGGGGGCTGTTATGGAGAATGTTAATTTTCTGTTATGAAGAAAGGCCGTAATTATGCTCCTGGGCCGATAAAGAGGCTGCATTTCCAACACTGTACAGGGAATCGGCAAATAGGGATCGATTTGATTTTTTTTTCCGCAAAAAGTATCTCCTCTGTTTAAACTCATACGAAGCGCTTCGCTTGGAATCGTACCTCCTGCAGCGGTCCTTTAGTTTCAGTTGCCTATAAAATTGAGAATTCCTGCGCACACTGATGCCAGCAGCTTGTGCCAATTGTATCGTAGACTGACATGGTCCAAGTGCAGTTGAATGTACAGCTGAATGGCAAAGGGCTGGAAAATTCCGGCTCCAACAAATGGACTTTGGAGCAAGTCGAAATACTGTGGAGTGCAGGCTCTCACACATGTTGTATTATAAAGTTTGCCAGTACTCTTCAGGCCATCTTTATCAAACAATTTATTTATTTCATTTTGGACTAAATGTAAATCTTTATTAGTCAGTTCCAAGTGTACACCATATGGCAGCATGCTTGTATTATATGTGGAAAGGTGGCTTTTACATACCAATGACTTCTGTCGGCATTGTCGGTGGTCACCCGATAAACAGTTTGTAATGTTAAGGATTGCGGCTGTGCCACTTTCAATAAACAGCTGATCACTTCTTTTTAGTGCCCGTGCATTTTTTAGCTCCATTCTTACGCGCGTTCTTATACAGCTGGCCAACTTTTGAATATATCCTTGTTTATTGTATGCTTTTGGAATGCTATACAATGGAAGAGCTCTGACATGTCGTTCCAGTGTCCTTAATCTGTGAACAAAACATTTGTAGTGGGAAATTCTTGAACCACTCTGGGAATTATAGTCCCTCATTGCTTTAGCAAGCTGTGTACTGGCATCAGTGGTGATGGAACGAAGCGTTACGAGTCCGGCCCTTTCCACATTGTTTAACATACCGTGTAGAAGTGAGCGCTCACTAGCTGCAATCGACTTGTCGGGGCTATATGTCTTTTTGCACTTTGCTTGTGTGTGGTCACAGCCTCTAATTCTGCAATGTTTATTGGCCACAGCTGCTGCAATTGGTAATTTTCTGGTAGTGGTATGTTCTATAATGGCGGCAAAACTCTGTTCGGCCTTTTCACTGCCACCTTGAGGCCTTCTCGAGTACGAAACATCATATTGTGCATCAACCGCAGGTTCATTTGGTATCAGCGAAGTCACATGTCGCAAATATTCTTGATTTTTTTCCATTTGCCGTTCATTTAAGTCGACCATTTTATCACATAATGAGCTGAATTTTCTCTGAAGCAATGTTCTGCTAGGAGCTTTGATATTTAGACATGTCAGATCTGTGGTAATGTCTGCCAGGCCCATTTTTGTCTTGACTGCAGGCAATACAGCCAATTCGTTGAGTTCACCGGCCGGTGGTCCGGAAGCTTTTTTCACAGTGTCTGATAATTGCAGTGGCTGTAGACTGAATCGACACACACTGCACTTCACAGACACAGATACACAGAGGCCTGTGCGGTCAACAATAACAACATTAACCCTAGGGTTTTTGCAGGAATTCCCATGCACAAGATTGATCAGTTCTCTTAATTTTCCCATGTTCATAATCACATTCTCCGATAAATCCAGATTTTCATTGTAGAATGGCTCTTTCTCATGCCGCGGTCTAAGCTTGAAAGGAAGATAACAAGAAGAAGACATTGACTCGAGATCTCGAGCCTCCTGACTTGTTAGGCGCGTGATTGGTGCGCCTCGTGTTGTCGGAATGGCATCTGATGTAGTTTTCACACTCGTATCAGAATGTGCCCAATGACCCTTTTTAAACTGGGTAGCTCTCTTTTTCAAAGATTTGTTGCAACTAATCCAAGATTTCCTGTATTTTCCAGGCATTTTGGTAGTAAACACAGAGATTTCACTATAACTTATGAAAAAACCTTCCTCTCTTGACAAAGTCAACTCAGAAAGTGGGAGATTGTGCATATTTCTTGGTTTTCTTGATAGGACAAGAGATAAACTGACCAATTAGGCTCTCAAAAATGTGGATTTATCAGAAATAGTATCAGATTTCACAAACACATTTACTTCACCACACTAGGAATATTAGCAATTGGCTCATTGTATTAAAAACTTTCAGTTCTGACTTTGAACATTTGGATTACCTCCCTTTGATTGGATAGAATTTGAATGCTAAGGGGAAATTTCTGTAAAGAAATGAGGAAAGGGTTCAGTTTAAGTGTTCTATTTGATTCTCACATGTATTTCAAGTAGCTGATACCTTAAACTTGTTGCAGCAGTTTCTAAAAATTCTAATTATTAAAATTTTCTATGTAATAGACAGGCAATTTGGCATGGTCGGTTTAGAAAAAAGTGACATTTTGAACAGAAATGGAACCCAAGACAGGGAAAAACTAGTACTTTTGCTACTGAACAAATACCTGAGGTAAGGTTTAAGTCCAGAAAGGGAATAAAAACTAGCCTGAGTTTGTAAAGGTGAAGTTCAAGTGACTCTCCTTGGACTTGTCTTTGAGCTTGAATTGCCAGGAAAATGGGGCAAAATAGGCTTATTTGGATAAGGGTTAAAAATGCATATATAATGAGTTCTGTACAAATGAGACTCATTCAAGTGGTTAAGATCAGTTAGTATCAAGGCATGTTACTTGTTTAAAGTGTTTTTTGGCATGTGTGAACAATTTCATCATTGCCTTAAGGCACATGTAAACAGTTTGTTTCGAATTGGCCATGGTCAAAATTAGAAATAATTGAGAAAGGTTGGTTTTGAATGCAATTTTGATAAGAAGAGTACTCATTACACCCATGAATTGTGTAAGATTATTGAAAAAAAGCATTTAGTTTGTCTTCAAAACAGGTCATGACTTTCCTTCTTTGTTCCATTAGTTTTGACCCCAAATGCGAAAGTGAGGCTTCATGGAATTAGTGGCTAGCTTTAGCCGCAAAAATAATGGTGGACTGATACCGTGAAAGATTGCGAAAAATCCGCCTGGTAACGTGCTATTTTTGATTCTACCCCCAAATTATGTATTGTTTTGAGTTTCAATTTAGCTAAGCATTTTCAGGCTAGCCTCAGGGGTTTGGATTTTGTGAATTTTGGAAAATAGGCTAAAATGGCTTATTTTGGCAGTTTTTTTCCGACCATGCCACTTGCCTGTATAGGTCAGTAATTTCACTATTTCACAAGTTGAACATGATTTCTTGATAAAATCTTAAGAATTAGGATTATGCTGTTGCATTTAATTGCTCTTTATCATTTCAGGCTGATACTTCAGACCTCTTATTGAAGGAATTGTGTTTGGTGTGTGCTTGGTCGACAGAAGGTTAGCCAAGAACTGTGATCAGGAGCCTTAAGGTAATTTAGCATTTTATGAAGTCTGTATTTTGTGAGTAAATTGCATTCAGTCTAGTAATTCCATCAATTTCTAGTCTGGAAATAGTACTTAAGCTGATCCTAAGCCTGAAAATTTTGGCTGAAATTGATTTATAAAAGGGAGGTAACTCAAAATGCCGAAAAAGGCGAATTTGGCGCTTGGAGTCATGCTGCCATATTTTGCTATTTTTGGACTTTTTCAGTGATTTTTTGCATGGAACGGGTTTGATTTAGGCAGTTCTGGTAAATTTAAACCATTTCTGATATTACAGCAACAAATCCACATACCTATATGGCCAGTGCATTCTTTAAGTCTCCCTTTGTGTCCGGAAAGTGTTGCCAAGTTCCGAAATGCTTTATCCGACAAGTCTGTGGCCTGCAATGAATGTGTAGTTTGGACCGGCCCAACCGATTTATATGGCTATGGTGTATCCTGAGTCTCGGTTGATGGTAAGCGGTTGAAACAGCTGGTTCATTGACTTGCATACTTTATTGAGAAAAGTCCAATCCAGCTTTGGAGTGACATACATGTGTCACAACAGATTATGCACTAGTGTTGCTCAGTTGTCATTATGAAAACAAATCCAGCAGCAATTCACATGAAGTTTGTCATCTTAATGGAGAATATACTGGTCACAGGTTTCTAGGACTGCATCTTTGTCAAATATCACTTAGCTTCAAATCATGGCACTGGTTGGTTTTGTTGGTTTCATCATGATAGTTCTTGTTCAATGGGGGGGGGGAGAATGGGGGGGGGCTGTTATGGAGAATGTTAATTTTCTGTTATGAAGAAGGGCCGTAATTATGCTCCTGGGCCAATAAAGAGGCTGCATTTCCAACACTGTACAGGGAATCGGCAAATAGGGATCGATTTGATTTTTTTTTTCCGCAAAAAGTATCTCCTCTGTTTAAACTCATACGAAGCGCTTCGCTTGGAATCGTACCTCATGCAGCGGTCTTTTAGTTTCAGTTGCCTATAAAATTGAGAATTCCTGCGCACACTGATGCCAGCAGCTTGCGCCAATTGTATCGTAGACTGACATGGTCCAAGTGCAGTTGAATGTACAGCTGAATGGCAAAGGGCTGGAAAATTCCGGCTCCAACAAATGGACTTTGGAGCAAGTCGAAATACTGTGGAGTGCAGGCTCTCACACATGTTTGTATTATAAAGTTTGCCAGTACTCTTCAGGCCATCTTTATCAAACAATTTATTTATTTCATTTTGGACTAAATGTAAATCTTTATTAGTCAGTTCCAAGTGTACACCATATGGCAGCATGCTTGTATTATATGTGGAAAGGTGGCTTTTACATACCAATGACTTCTGTCGGCATTGTCGGTGGTCAGCCGATAAACAGTTTGTAATGTTAAGGATTGCGGCTGTGCCACTTTCAATAAACAGCTGATCACTTCTTTTTAGTGCCCGTGCATTTTTTAGCTCCATTCTTACGCGCGTTCTTATACAGCTGGCCAACTTTTGAATATATCCTTGTTTATTGTATGCTTTTGGAATGCTATACAATGGAAGAGCTCTGACATATCGTTCCAGTGTCCTTAATCTGTGAACAAAACATTTGTAGTGGGAAATTCTTGAACCACTCTGGGAATTATAGTCCCTCATTGCTTTAGCAAGCTGTGTACTGGCATCAGTGGTGATGGAACGAAGCGTTACGAGTCCGGCCCTTTCCACATTGTTTAACATACCGTGTAGAAGTGAGCGCTCACTAGCTGCAATCGACTTGTCGGGGCTATATGTCTTTTTGCACTTTGCTTGTGTGTGGTCACAGCCTCTAATTCTGCAATGTTTATTGGCCACAGCTGCTGCAATTGGTAATTTTCTGGTAGTGGTATGTTCTATAATGGCGGCAAAACTCTGTTCGGCCTTTTCACTGCCACCTTGAGGCCTTCTCGAGTACGAAACATCATATTGTGCATCAACCGCTGGTTCATTTGGTATCAGCGAAGTCACATGTCGCAAATATTCTTGATTTTTTTCCATTTGCCGCTCATTTAAGTCGACCATTTTATCACATAATGAGCTGAATTTTCTCTGAAGCAATGTTCTGCTAGGAGCTTTGATATTTAGACATGTCAGAACTGTGGTAATGTCTGCCAGGCCCATTTTTGTCTTGACTGCAGGCAATACAGCCAAGTCGTTGAGTTCACCGGCCGGTGGTCCGGAAGCTTTTTTCACAGTGTCTGATAATTGCAGTGGCTGTAGACTGAATCGACACACACTGCACTTCACAGACACAGATACACAGAGGCCTGTGCGGTCAACAATAACAACATTAACCCTAGGGTTTTTGCAGGAATTCCCATGCACAAGATTGATCAGTTCTCTTAATTTTCCCATGTTCATAATCACATTCTCCGATAAATCCAGATTTTCATTGTAGAATGGCTCTTTCTCATGCCGCGGTCTAAGCTTGAAAGGAAGATAACAAGAAGAAGACATTGACTCGAGATCTCGAGCCTCCTGACTTGTTAGGCGCGTGATTGGTGCGCCTCGTGTTGTCGGAATGGCATCTGATGTAGTTTTCACACTCGTATCAGAATGTGCCCAATGACCCTTTTTAAACTGGGTAGCTCTCTTTTTCAAAGATTTGTTGCAACTAATCCAAGATTTCCTGTATTTTCCAGGCATTTTGGTAGTAAACACAGAGATTTCACTATAACTTATGAAAAAACCTTCCTCTCTTGACAAAGTCAACTCAGAAAGTGGGAGATTGTGCATATTTCTTGGTTTTCTTGATAGGACAAGAGATAAACTGACCAGTTAGGCTCTCAAAAATGTGGATTTATCAGAAATAGTATCAGATTTCACAAACACATTTACTTCACCACACTAGGAATATTAGCAATTGGCTCATTGTATTAAAAACTTTCAGTTCTGACTTTGAACATTTGGATTACCTCCCTTTGATTGGATAGAATTTGAATGCTAAGGGGAAATTTCTGTAAAAAAAATGAGGAAAGGGTTCAGTTTAAGTGTTCTATTTGATTCTCACATGTATTTTAAGTAGCTGATACCTTAAACTTGTTGCAGCAGTTTCTAAAAATTCTAATTATTAGAATTTTCTATGTAATAGACAGGCAATTTGGCATGGTCGGTTTAGAAAAAAGTGACATTTTGAACAGAAATGGAACCCAAGACAGGGAAAAACTAGTACTTTTGCTACTGAACAAATACCTGAGGTAAGGTTTAAGTCCAGAAAGGGAATAGAAACTAGCCTGAGTTTGTAAAGGTGAAGTTCAAGTGACTCTCCTTGGACTTGTCTTTGAGCTTGAATTGCCAGGAAAATGGGGCAAAATAGGCTTATTTGGATAAGGGTTAAAAATGCATATATAATGAGTTCTGTACAAATGAGACTCATTCAAGTGGTTAAGATCAGTTAGTATCAAGGCATGTTACTTGTTTAAAGTGTTTTTTGGCATGTGTGAACAATTTCATCATTGCCTTAAGGCACATGTAAACAGTTTGTTTCGAATTGGCCATGGTCAAAATTAGAAATAATTGAGAAAGGTTGGTTTTGAATGCAATTTTGATAAGAAGAGTACTCATTACACCCATGAATTGTGTAAGATTATTGAAAAAAAGCATTTAGTTTGTCTTCAAAACAGGAGGTCATGACTTTCCTTCTTTGTTCCATTAGTTTTGACCCCAAATGCGAAAGTGAGGCTTCATGGAATTAGTGGCTAGCTTTAGCCGCAAAAATAATGGTGGACTGATACCGTGAAAGATTGCGAAAAATCCGCCTGGTAACGTGCTATTTTTGATTCTACCCCCAAATTATGTATTGTTTTGAGTTTCAATTTAGCTAAGCATTTTCAGGCTAGCCTCAGGGGTTTGGATTTTGTGAATTTTGGAAAATAGGCTAAAATGGCTTATTTTGGCAGTTTTTTTCCGACCATGCCACTTGCCTGTATAGGTCAGTAATTTCACTATTTCACAAGTTGAACATGATTTCTTGATAAAATCTTAAGAATTAGGATTATGCTGTTGCATTTAATTGCTCTTTATCATTTCAGGCTGATACTTCAGACCTCTTATTGAAGGAATTGTGTTTGGTGTGTGCTTGGTCGACAGAAGGTTAGCCAAGAACTGTGATCAGGAGCCTTAAGGTAATTTAGCATTTTATGAAGTCTGTATTTTGTGAGTAAATTGCATTCAGTCTAGTAATTCCATCAATTTCTAGTCTGGAAATAGTACTTAAGCTGATCCTAAGCCTGAAAATTTTGGCTGAAATTGATTTATAAAAGGGAGGTAACTCAAAATGCCGAAAAAGGCGAATTTGGCGCTTGGAGTCATGCTGCCATATTTTGCTATTTTTGGACTTTTTCAGTGATTTTTTGCATGGAACGGGTTTGATTTAGGCAGTTCTGGTAAATTTAAACCATTTCTGATATTACAGCAACAAATCCACATACCTATATGGCCAGTGCATTCTTTAAGTCTCCCTTTGTGTCCGGAAAGTGTTGCCAAGTTCCGAAATGCTTTATCCGACAAGTCTGTGGCCTGCAATGAATGTGTAGTTTGGACCGGCCCAACCGATTTATATGGCTATGGTGTATCCTGAGTCTCGGTTGATGGTAAGCGGTTGAAACAGCTGGTTCATTGACTTGCATACTTTATTGAGAAAAGTCCAATCCAGCTTTGGAGTGACATACATGTGTCACAACAGATTATGCACTAGTGTTGCTCAGTTGTCATTATGAAAACAAATCCAGCAGCAATTCACATGAAGTTTGTCATCTTAATGGAGAATATACTGGTCACAGGTTTCTAGGACTGCATCTTTGTTAAATATCACTTAGCTTCAAATCATGGTACTGGTTGGTTTTGTTGGTTTCATCATGATAGTTCTTGTTCAATGGGGGGAGAATGGGGGGGGGGCTGTTATGGAGAATGTTAATTTTCTGTTATGAAGAAAGGCCGTAATTATGCTCCTGGGCCGATAAAGAGGCTGCATTTCCAACACTGTACAGGGAATCGGCAAATAGGGATCGATTTGATTTTTTTTTCCGCAAAAAGTATCTCCTCTGTTTAAACTCATACGAAGCGCTTCGCTTGGAATCGTACCTCCTGCAGCGGTCTTTTAGTTTCAGTTGCCTAGAAAATTGAGAATTCCTGCGCACACTGATGCCAGCAGCTTGTGCCAATTGTATCGTAGACTGACATGGTCCAAGTGCAGTTGAATGTACAGCTGAATGGCAAAGGGCTGGAAAATTCCGGCTCCAACAAATGGACTTTGGAGCAAGTCGAAATACTGTGGAGTGCAGGCTCTCACACATGTTGTATTATAAAGTTTGCCAGTACTCTTCAGGCCATCTTTATCAAACAATTTATTTATTTCATTTTGGACTAAATGTAAATCTTTATTAGTCAGTTCCAAGTGTACACCATATGGCAGCATGCTTGTATTATATGTGGAAAGGTGGCTTTTACATACCAATGACTTCTGTCGGCATTGTCGGTGGTCACCCGATAAACAGTTTGTAATGTTAAGGATTGCGGCTGTGCCACTTTCAATAAACAGCTGATCACTTCTTTTTAGTGCCCGTGCATTTTTTAGCTCCATTCTTACGCGCGTTCTTATACAGCTGGCCAACTTTTGAATATATCCTTGTTTATTGTATGCTTTTGGAATGCTATACAATGGAAGAGCTCTGACATGTCGTTCCAGTGTCCTTAATCTGTGAACAAAACATTTGTAGTGGGAAATTCTTGAACCACTCTGGGAATTATAGTCCCTCATTGCTTTAGCAAGCTGTGTACTGGCATCAGTGGTGATGGAACGAAGCGTTACGAGTCCGGCCCTTTCCACATTGTTTAACATACCGTGTAGAAGTGAGCGCTCACTAGCTGCAATCGACTTGTCGGGGCTATATGTCTTTTTGCACTTTGCTTGTGTGTGGTCACAGCCTCTAATTCTGCAATGTTTATTGGCCACAGCTGCTGCAATTGGTAATTTTCTGGTAGTGGTATGTTCTATAATGGCGGCAAAACTCTGTTCGGCCTTTTCACTGCCACCTTGAGGCCTTCTCGAGTACGAAACATCATATTGTGCATCAACCGCAGGTTCATTTGGTATCAGCGAAGTCACATGTCGCAAATATTCTTGATTTTTTTCCATTTGCCGTTCATTTAAGTCGACCATTTTATCACATAATGAGCTGAATTTTCTCTGAAGCAATGTTCTGCTAGGAGCTTTGATATTTAGACATGTCAGATCTGTGGTAATGTCTGCCAGGCCCATTTTTGTCTTGACTGCAGGCAATACAGCCAATTCGTTGAGTTCACCGGCCGGTGGTCCGGAAGCTTTTTTCACAGTGTCTGATAATTGCAGTGGCTGTAGACTGAATCGACACACACTGCACTTCACAGACACAGATACACAGAGGCCTGTGCGGTCAACAATAACAACATTAACCCTAGGGTTTTTGCAGGAATTCCCATGCACAAGATTGATCAGTTCTCTTAATTTTCCCATGTTCATAATCACATTCTCCGATAAATCCAGATTTTCATTGTAGAATGGCTCTTTCTCATGCCGCGGTCTAAGCTTGAAAGGAAGATAACAAGAAGAAGACATTGACTCGAGATCTCGAGCCTCCTGACTTGTTAGGCGCGTGATTGGTGCGCCTCGTGTTGTCGGAATGGCATCTGATGTAGTTTTCACACTCGTATCAGAATGTGCCCAATGACCCTTTTTAAACTGGGTAGCTCTCTTTTTCAAAGATTTGTTGCAACTAATCCAAGATTTCCTGTATTTTCCAGGCATTTTGGTAGTAAACACAGAGATTTCACTATAACTTATGAAAAAACCTTCCTCTCTTGACAAAGTCAACTCAGAAAGTGGGAGATTGTGCATATTTCTTGGTTTTCTTGATAGGACAAGAGATAAACTGACCAATTAGGCTCTCAAAAATGTGGATTTATCAGAAATAGTATCAGATTTCACAAACACATTTACTTCACCACACTAGGAATATTAGCAATTGGCTCATTGTATTAAAAACTTTCAGTTCTGACTTTGAACATTTGGATTACCTCCCTTTGATTGGATAGAATTTGAATGCTAAGGGGAAATTTCTGTAAAGAAATGAGGAAAGGGTTCAGTTTAAGTGTTCTATTTGATTCTCACATGTATTTCAAGTAGCTGATACCTTAAACTTGTTGCAGCAGTTTCTAAAAATTCTAATTATTAAAATTTTCTATGTAATAGACAGGCAATTTGGCATGGTCGGTTTAGAAAAAAGTGACATTTTGAACAGAAATGGAACCCAAGACAGGGAAAAACTAGTACTTTTGCTACTGAACAAATACCTGAGGTAAGGTTTAAGTCCAGAAAGGGAATAAAAACTAGCCTGAGTTTGTAAAGGTGAAGTTCAAGTGACTCTCCTTGGACTTGTCTTTGAGCTTGAATTGCCAGGAAAATGGGGCAAAATAGGCTTATTTGGATAAGGGTTAAAAATGCATATATAATGAGTTCTGTACAAATGAGACTCATTCAAGTGGTTAAGATCAGTTAGTATCAAGGCATGTTACTTGTTTAAAGTGTTTTTTGGCATGTGTGAACAATTTCATCATTGCCTTAAGGCACATGTAAACAGTTTGTTTCGAATTGGCCATGGTCAAAATTAGAAATAATTGAGAAAGGTTGGTTTTGAATGCAATTTTGATAAGAAGAGTACTCATTACACCCATGAATTGTGTAAGATTATTGAAAAAAAGCATTTAGTTTGTCTTCAAAACAGGAGGTCATGACTTTCCTTCTTTGTTCCATTAGTTTTGACCCCAAATGCGAAAGTGAGGCTTCATGGAATTAGTGGCTAGCTTTAGCCGCAAAAATAATGGTGGACTGATACCGTGAAAGATTGCGAAAAATCCGCCTGGTAACGTGCTATTTTTGATTCTACCCCCAAATTATGTATTGTTTTGAGTTTCAATTTAGCTAAGCATTTTCAGGCTAGCCTCAGGGGTTTGGATTTTGTGAATTTTGGAAAATAGGCTAAAATGGCTTATTTTGGCAGTTTTTTTCCGACCATGCCACTTGCCTGTATAGGTCAGTAATTTCACTATTTCACAAGTTGAACATGATTTCTTGATAAAATCTTAAGAATTAGGATTATGCTGTTGCATTTAATTGCTCTTTATCATTTCAGGCTGATACTTCAGACCTCTTATTGAAGGAATTGTGTTTGGTGTGTGCTTGGTCGACAGAAGGTTAGCCAAGAACTGTGATCAGGAGCCTTAAGGTAATTTAGCATTTTATGAAGTCTGTATTTTGTGAGTAAATTGCATTCAGTCTAGTAATTCCATCAATTTCTAGTCTGGAAATAGTACTTAAGCTGATCCTAAGCCTGAAAATTTTGGCTGAAATTGATTTATAAAAGGGAGGTAACTCAAAATGCCGAAAAAGGCGAATTTGGCGCTTGGAGTCATGCTGCCATATTTTGCTATTTTTGGACTTTTTCAGTGATTTTTTGCATGGAACGGGTTTGATTTAGGCAGTTCTGGTAAATTTAAACCATTTCTGATATTACAGCAACAAATCCACATACCTATATGGCCAGTGCATTCTTTAAGTCTCCCTTTGTGTCCGGAAAGTGTTGCCAAGTTCCGAAATGCTTTATCCGACAAGTCTGTGGCCTGCAATGAATGTGTAGTTTGGACCGGCCCAACCGATTTATATGGCTATGGTGTATCCTGAGTCTCGGTTGATGGTAAGCGGTTGAAACAGCTGGTTCATTGACTTGCATACTTTATTGAGAAAAGTCCAATCCAGCTTTGGAGTGACATACATGTGTCACAACAGATTATGCACTAGTGTTGCTCAGTTGTCATTATGAAAACAAATCCAGCAGCAATTCACATGAAGTTTGTCATCTTAATGGAGAATATACTGGTCACAGGTTTCTAGGACTGCATCTTTGTCAAATATCACTTAGCTTCAAATCATGGCACTGGTTGGTTTTGTTGGTTTCATCATGATAGTTCTTGTTCAATGGGGGGGGGGGGAGAATGGGGGGGGCTGTTATGGAGAATGTTAATTTTCTGTTATGAAGAAGGGCCGTAATTATGCTCCTGGGCCAATAAAGAGGCTGCATTTCCAACACTGTACAGGGAATCGGCAAATAGGGATCGATTTGATTTTTTTTTTCCGCAAAAAGTATCTCCTCTGTTTAAACTCATACGAAGCGCTTCGCTTGGAATCGTACCTCATGCAGCGGTCTTTTAGTTTCAGTTGCCTATAAAATTGAGAATTCCTGCGCACACTGATGCCAGCAGCTTGCGCCAATTGTATCGTAGACTGACATGGTCCAAGTGCAGTTGAATGTACAGCTGAATGGCAAAGGGCTGGAAAATTCCGGCTCCAACAAATGGACTTTGGAGCAAGTCGAAATACTGTGGAGTGCAGGCTCTCACACATGTTTGTATTATAAAGTTTGCCAGTACTCTTCAGGCCATCTTTATCAAACAATTTATTTATTTCATTTTGGACTAAATGTAAATCTTTATTAGTCAGTTCCAAGTGTACACCATATGGCAGCATGCTTGTATTATATGTGGAAAGGTGGCTTTTACATACCAATGACTTCTGTCGGCATTGTCGGTGGTCACCCGATAAACAGTTTGTAATGTTAAGGATTGCGGCTGTGCCACTTTCAATAAACAGCTGATCACTTCTTTTTAGTGCCCGTGCATTTTTTAGCTCCATTCTTACGCGCGTTCTTATACAGCTGGCCAACTTTTGAATATATCCTTGTTTATTGTATGCTTTTGGAATGCTATACAATGGAAGAGCTCTGACATATCGTTCCAGTGTCCTTAATCTGTGAACAAAACATTTGTAGTGGGAAATTCTTGAACCACTCTGGGAATTATAGTCCCTCATTGCTTTAGCAAGCTGTGTACTGGCATCAGTGGTGATGGAACGAAGCGTTACGAGTCCGGCCCTTTCCACATTGTTTAACATACCGTGTAGAAGTGAGCGCTCACTAGCTGCAATCGACTTGTCGGGGCTATATGTCTTTTTGCACTTTGCTTGTGTGTGGTCACAGCCTCTAATTCTGCAATGTTTATTGGCCACAGCTGCTGCAATTGGTAATTTTCTGGTAGTGGTATGTTCTATAATGGCGGCAAAACTCTGTTCGGCCTTTTCACTGCCACCTTGAGGCCTTCTCGAGTACGAAACATCATATTGTGCATCAACCGCAGGTTCATTTGGTATCAGCGAAGTCACATGTCGCAAATATTCTTGATTTTTTTCCATTTGCCGCTCATTTAAGTCGACCATTTTATCACATAATGAGCTGAATTTTCTCTGAAGCAATGTTCTGCTAGGAGCTTTGATATTTAGACATGTCAGAACTGTGGTAATGTCTGCCAGGCCCATTTTTGTCTTGACTGCAGGCAATACAGCCAAGTCGTTGAGTTCACCGGCCGGTGGTCCGGAAGCTTTTTTCACAGTGTCTGATAATTGCAGTGGCTGTAGACTGAATCGACACACACTGCACTTCACAGACACAGATACACAGAGGCCTGTGCGGTCAACAATAACAACATTAACCCTAGGGTTTTTGCAGGAATTCCCATGCACAAGATTGATCAGTTCTCTTAATTTTCCCATGTTCATAATCACATTCTCCGATAAATCCAGATTTTCATTGTAGAATGGCTCTTTCTCATGCCGCGGTCTAAGCTTGAAAGGAAGATAACAAGAAGAAGACATTGACTCGAGATCTCGAGCCTCCTGACTTGTTAGGCGCGTGATTGGTGCGCCTCGTGTTGTCGGAATGGCATCTGATGTAGTTTTCACACTCGTATCAGAATGTGCCCAATGACCCTTTTTAAACTGGGTAGCTCTCTTTTTCAAAGATTTGTTGCAACTAATCCAAGATTTCCTGTATTTTCCAGGCATTTTGGTAGTAAACACAGAGATTTCACTATAACTTATGAAAAAACCTTCCTCTCTTGACAAAGTCAACTCAGAAAGTGGGAGATTGTGCATATTTCTTGGTTTTCTTGATAGGACAAGAGATAAACTGACCAGTTAGGCTCTCAAAAATGTGGATTTATCAGAAATAGTATCAGATTTCACAAACACATTTACTTCACCACACTAGGAATATTAGCAATTGGCTCATTGTATTAAAAACTTTCAGTTCTGACTTTGAACATTTGGATTACCTCCCTTTGATTGGATAGAATTTGAATGCTAAGGGGAAATTTCTGTAAAAAAAATGAGGAAAGGGTTCAGTTTAAGTGTTCTATTTGATTCTCACATGTATTTTAAGTAGCTGATACCTTAAACTTGTTGCAGCAGTTTCTAAAAATTCTAATTATTAGAATTTTCTATGTAATAGACAGGCAATTTGGCATGGTCGGTTTAGAAAAAAGTGACATTTTGAACAGAAATGGAACCCAAGACAGGGAAAAACTAGTACTTTTGCTACTGAACAAATACCTGAGGTAAGGTTTAAGTCCAGAAAGGGAATAGAAACTAGCCTGAGTTTGTAAAGGTGAAGTTCAAGTGACTCTCCTTGGACTTGTCTTTGAGCTTGAATTGCCAGGAAAATGGGGCAAAATAGGCTTATTTGGATAAGGGTTAAAAATGCATATATAATGAGTTCTGTACAAATGAGACTCATTCAAGTGGTTAAGATCAGTTAGTATCAAGGCATGTTACTTGTTTAAAGTGTTTTTTGGCATGTGTGAACAATTTCATCATTGCCTTAAGGCACATGTAAACAGTTTGTTTCGAATTGGCCATGGTCAAAATTAGAAATAATTGAGAAAGGTTGGTTTTGAATGCAATTTTGATAAGAAGAGTACTCATTACACCCATGAATTGTGTAAGATTATTGAAAAAAAGCATTTAGTTTGTCTTCAAAACAGGAGGTCATGACTTTCCTTCTTTGTTCCATTAGTTTTGACCCCAAATGCGAAAGTGAGGCTTCATGGAATTAGTGGCTAGCTTTAGCCGCAAAAATAATGGTGGACTGATACCGTGAAAGATTGCGAAAAATCCGCCTGGTAACGTGCTATTTTTGATTCTACCCCCAAATTATGTATTGTTTTGAGTTTCAATTTAGCTAAGCATTTTCAGGCTAGCCTCAGGGGTTTGGATTTTGTGAATTTTGGAAAATAGGCTAAAATGGCTTATTTTGGCAGTTTTTTTCCGACCATGCCACTTGCCTGTATAGGTCAGTAATTTCACTATTTCACAAGTTGAACATGATTTCTTGATAAAATCTTAAGAATTAGGATTATGCTGTTGCATTTAATTGCTCTTTATCATTTCAGGCTGATACTTCAGACCTCTTATTGAAGGAATTGTGTTTGGTGTGTGCTTGGTCGACAGAAGGTTAGCCAAGAACTGTGATCAGGAGCCTTAAGGTAATTTAGCATTTTATGAAGTCTGTATTTTGTGAGTAAATTGCATTCAGTCTAGTAATTCCATCAATTTCTAGTCTGGAAATAGTACTTAAGCTGATCCTAAGCCTGAAAATTTTGGCTGAAATTGATTTAAAAAAGGGAGGTAACTCAAAATGCCGAAAAAGGCGAATTTGGCGCTTGGAGTCATGCTGCCATATTTTGCTATTTTTGGACTTTTTCAGTGATTTTTTGCATGGAACGGGTTTGATTTAGGCAGTTCTGGTAAATTTAAACCATTTCTGATATTACAGCAACAAATCCACATACCTATATGGCCAGTGCATTCTTTAAGTCTCCCTTTGTGTCCGGAAAGTGTTGCCAAGTTCCGAAATGCTTTATCCGACAAGTCTGTGGCCTGCAATGAATGTGTAGTTTGGACCGGCCCAACCGATTTATATGGCTATGGTGTATCCTGAGTCTCGGTTGATGGTAAGCGGTTGAAACAGCTGGTTCATTGACTTGCATACTTTATTGAGAAAAGTCCAATCCAGCTTTGGAGTGACATACATGTGTCACAACAGATTATGCACTAGTGTTGCTCAGTTGTCATTATGAAAACAAATCCAGCAGCAATTCACATGAAGTTTGTCATCTTAATGGAGAATATACTGGTCACAGGTTTCTAGGACTGCATCTTTGTTAAATATCACTTAGCTTCAAATCATGGTACTGGTTGGTTTTGTTGGTTTCATCATGATAGTTCTTGTTCAATGGGGGGGGGGAGAATGGGGGGGGGCTGTTATGGAGAATGTTAATTTTCTGTTATGAAGAAAGGCCGTAATTATGCTCCTGGGCCAATAAAGAGGCTGCATTTCCAACACTGTACAGGGAATCGGCAAATAGGGATCGATTTGATTTTTTTTTTCCGCAAAAAGTATCTCCTCTGTTTAAACTCATACGAAGCGCTTCGCTTGGAATCGTACCTCCTGCAGCGGTCTTTTAGTTTCAGTTGCCTATAAAATTGAGAATTCCTGCGCACACTGATGCCAGCAGCTTGCGCCAATTGTATCGTAGACTGACATGGTCCAAGTGCAGTTGAATGTACAGCTGAATGGCAAAGGGCTGGAAAATTCCGGCTCCAACAAATGGACTTTGGAGCAAGTCGAAATACTGTGGAGTGCAGGCTCTCACACATGTTTGTATTATAAAGTTTGCCAGTACTCTTCAGGCCATCTTTATCAAACAATTTATTTATTTCATTTTGGACTAAATGTAAATCTTTATTAGTCAGTTCCAAGTGTACACCATATGGCAGCATGCTTGTATTATATGTGGAAAGGTGGCTTTTACATACCAATGACTTCTGTCGGCATTGTCGGTGGTCAGCCGATAAACAGTTTGTAATGTTAAGGATTGCGGCTGTGCCACTTTCAATAAACAGCTGATCACTTCTTTTTAGTGCCCGTGCATTTTTTAGCTCCATTCTTACGCGCGTTCTTATACAGCTGGCCAACTTTTGAATATATCCTTGTTTATTGTATGCTTTTGGAATGCTATACAATGGAAGAGCTCTGACATATCGTTCCAGTGTCCTTAATCTGTGAACAAAACATTTGTAGTGGGAAATTCTTGAACCACTCTGGGAATTATAGTCCCTCATTGCTTTAGCAAGCTGTGTACTGGCATCAGTGGTGATGGAACGAAGCGTTACGAGTCCGGCCCTTTCCACATTGTTTAACATACCGTGTAGAAGTGAGCGCTCACTAGCTGCAATCGACTTGTCGGGGCTATATGTCTTTTTGCACTTTGCTTGTGTGTGGTCACAGCCTCTAATTCTGCAATGTTTATTGGCCACAGCTGCTGCAATTGGTAATTTTCTGGTAGTGGTATGTTCTATAATGGCGGCAAAACTCTGTTCGGCCTTTTCACTGCCACCTTGAGGCCTTCTCGAGTACGAAACATCATATTGTGCATCAACCGCAGGTTCATTTGGTATCAGCGAAGTCACATGTCGCAAATATTCTTGATTTTTTTCCATTTGCCGCTCATTTAAGTCGACCATTTTATCACATAATGAGCTGAATTTTCTCTGAAGCAATGTTCTGCTAGGAGCTTTGATATTTAGACATGTCAGAACTGTGGTAATGTCTGCCAGGCCCATTTTTGTCTTGACTGCAGGCAATACAGCCAAGTCGTTGAGTTCACCGGCCGGTGGTCCGGAAGCTTTTTTCACAGTGTCTGATAATTGCAGTGGCTGTAGACTGAATCGACACACACTGCACTTCACAGACACAGATACACAGAGGCCTGTGCGGTCAACAATAACAACATTAACCCTAGGGTTTTTGCAGGAATTCCCATGCACAAGATTGATCAGTTCTCTTAATTTTCCCATGTTCATAATCACATTCTCCGATAAATCCAGATTTTCATTGTAGAATGGCTCTTTCTCATGCCGCGGTCTAAGCTTGAAAGGAAGATAACAAGAAGAAGACATTGACTCGAGATCTCGAGCCTCCTGACTTGTTAGGCGCGTGATTGGTGCGCCTCGTGTTGTCGGAATGGCATCTGATGTAGTTTTCACACTCGTATCAGAATGTGCCCAATGACCCTTTTTAAACTGGGTAGCTCTCTTTTTCAAAGATTTGTTGCAACTAATCCAAGATTTCCTGTATTTTCCAGGCATTTTGGTAGTAAACACAGAGATTTCACTATAACTTATGAAAAAACCTTCCTCTCTTGACAAAGTCAACTCAGAAAGTGGGAGATTGTGCATATTTCTTGGTTTTCTTGATAGGACAAGAGATAAACTGACCAGTTAGGCTCTCAAAAATGTGGATTTATCAGAAATAGTATCAGATTTCACAAACACATTTACTTCACCACACTAGGAATATTAGCAATTGGCTCATTGTATTAAAAACTTTCAGTTCTGACTTTGAACATTTGGATTACCTCCCTTTGATTGGATAGAATTTGAATGCTAAGGGGAAATTTCTGTAAAAAAAATGAGGAAAGGGTTCAGTTTAAGTGTTCTATTTGATTCTCACATGTATTTTAAGTAGCTGATACCTTAAACTTGTTGCAGCAGTTTCTAAAAATTCTAATTATTAGAATTTTCTATGTAATAGACAGGCAATTTGGCATGGTCGGTTTAGAAAAAAGTGACATTTTGAACAGAAATGGAACCCAAGACAGGGAAAAACTAGTACTTTTGCTACTGAACAAATACCTGAGGTAAGGTTTAAGTCCAGAAAGGGAATAGAAACTAGCCTGAGTTTGTAAAGGTGAAGTTCAAGTGACTCTCCTTGGACTTGTCTTTGAGCTTGAATTGCCAGGAAAATGGGGCAAAATAGGCTTATTTGGATAAGGGTTAAAAATGCATATATAATGAGTTCTGTACAAATGAGACTCATTCAAGTGGTTAAGATCAGTTAGTATCAAGGCATGTTACTTGTTTAAAGTGTTTTTTGGCATGTGTGAACAATTTCATCATTGCCTTAAGGCACATGTAAACAGTTTGTTTCGAATTGGCCATGGTCAAAATTAGAAATAATTGAGAAAGGTTGGTTTTGAATGCAATTTTGATAAGAAGAGTACTCATTACACCCATGAATTGTGTAAGATTATTGAAAAAAAGCATTTAGTTTGTCTTCAAAACAGGAGGTCATGACTTTCCTTCTTTGTTCCATTAGTTTTGACCCCAAATGCGAAAGTGAGGCTTCATGGAATTAGTGGCTAGCTTTAGCCGCAAAAATAATGGTGGACTGATACCGTGAAAGATTGCGAAAAATCCGCCTGGTAACGTGCTATTTTTGATTCTACCCCCAAATTATGTATTGTTTTGAGTTTCAATTTAGCTAAGCATTTTCAGGCTAGCCTCAGGGGTTTGGATTTTGTGAATTTTGGAAAATAGGCTAAAATGGCTTATTTTGGCAGTTTTTTTCCGACCATGCCACTTGCCTGTATAGGTCAGTAATTTCACTATTTCACAAGTTGAACATGATTTCTTGATAAAATCTTAAGAATTAGGATTATGCTGTTGCATTTAATTGCTCTTTATCATTTCAGGCTGATACTTCAGACCTCTTATTGAAGGAATTGTGTTTGGTGTGTGCTTGGTCGACAGAAGGTTAGCCAAGAACTGTGATCAGGAGCCTTAAGGTAATTTAGCATTTTATGAAGTCTGTATTTTGTGAGTAAATTGCATTCAGTCTAGTAATTCCATCAATTTCTAGTCTGGAAATAGTACTTAAGCTGATCCTAAGCCTGAAAATTTTGGCTGAAATTGATTTAAAAAAGGGAGGTAACTCAAAATGCCGAAAAAGGCGAATTTGGCGCTTGGAGTCATGCTGCCATATTTTGCTATTTTTGGACTTTTTCAGTGATTTTTTGCATGGAACGGGTTTGATTTAGGCAGTTCTGGTAAATTTAAACCATTTCTGATATTACAGCAACAAATCCACATACCTATATGGCCAGTGCATTCTTTAAGTCTCCCTTTGTGTCCGGAAAGTGTTGCCAAGTTCCGAAATGCTTTATCCGACAAGTCTGTGGCCTGCAATGAATGTGTAGTTTGGACCGGCCCAACCGATTTATATGGCTATGGTGTATCCTGAGTCTCGGTTGATGGTAAGCGGTTGAAACAGCTGGTTCATTGACTTGCATACTTTATTGAGAAAAGTCCAATCCAGCTTTGGAGTGACATACATGTGTCACAACAGATTATGCACTAGTGTTGCTCAGTTGTCATTATGAAAACAAATCCAGCAGCAATTCACATGAAGTTTGTCATCTTAATGGAGAATATACTGGTCACAGGTTTCTAGGACTGCATCTTTGTTAAATATCACTTAGCTTCAAATCATGGTACTGGTTGGTTTTGTTGGTTTCATCATGATAGTTCTTGTTCAATGGGGGGGGGGGGGAGAATGGGGGGGGCTGTTATGGAGAATGTTAATTTTCTGTTATGAAGAAAGGCCGTAATTATGCTCCTGGGCCAATAAAGAGGCTGCATTTCCAACACTGTACAGGGAATCGGCAAATAGGGATCGATTTGATTTTTTTTTTCCGCAAAAAGTATCTCCTCTGTTTAAACTCATACGAAGCGCTTCGCTTGGAATCGTACCTCCTGCAGCGGTCTTTTAGTTTCAGTTGCCTATAAAATTGAGAATTCCTGCGCACACTGATGCCAGCAGCTTGCGCCAATTGTATCGTAGACTGACATGGTCCAAGTGCAGTTGAATGTACAGCTGAATGGCAAAGGGCTGGAAAATTCCGGCTCCAACAAATGGACTTTGGAGCAAGTCGAAATACTGTGGAGTGCAGGCTCTCACACATGTTTGTATTATAAAGTTTGCCAGTACTCTTCAGGCCATCTTTATCAAACAATTTATTTATTTCATTTTGGACTAAATGTAAATCTTTATTAGTCAGTTCCAAGTGTACACCATATGGCAGCATGCTTGTATTATATGTGGAAAGGTGGCTTTTACATACCAATGACTTCTGTCGGCATTGTCGGTGGTCAGCCGATAAACAGTTTGTAATGTTAAGGATTGCGGCTGTGCCACTTTCAATAAACAGCTGATCACTTCTTTTTAGTGCCCGTGCATTTTTTAGCTCCATTCTTACGCGCGTTCTTATACAGCTGGCCAACTTTTGAATATATCCTTGTTTATTGTATGCTTTTGGAATGCTATACAATGGAAGAGCTCTGACATATCGTTCCAGTGTCCTTAATCTGTGAACAAAACATTTGTAGTGGGAAATTCTTGAACCACTCTGGGAATTATAGTCCCTCATTGCTTTAGCAAGCTGTGTACTGGCATCAGTGGTGATGGAACGAAGCGTTACGAGTCCGGCCCTTTCCACATTGTTTAACATACCGTGTAGAAGTGAGCGCTCGACTTGTCGGGGCTATATGTCTTTTTGCACTTTGCTTGTGTGTGGTCACAGCCTCTAATTCTGCAATGTTTATTGGCCACAGCTGCTGCAATTGGTAATTTTCTGGTAGTGGTATGTTCTATAATGGCGGCAAAACTCTGTTCGGCCTTTTCACTGCCACCTTGAGGCCTTCTCGAGTACGAAACATCATATTGTGCATCAACCGCAGGTTCATTTGGTATCAGCGAAGTCACATGTCGCAAATATTCTTGATTTTTTTCCATTTGCCGCTCATTTAAGTCGACCATTTTATCACATAATGAGCTGAATTTTCTCTGAAGCAATGTTCTGCTAGGAGCTTTGATATTTAGACATGTCAGAACTGTGGTAATGTCTGCCAGGCCCATTTTTGTCTTGACTGCAGGCAATACAGCCAATTCGTTGAGTTCACCGGCCGGTGGTCCGGAAGCTTTTTTCACAGTGTCTGATAATTGCAGTGGCTGTAGACTGAATCGACACACACTGCACTTCACAGACACAGATACACAGAGGCCTGTGCGGTCAACAATAACAACATTAACCCTAGGGTTTTTGCAGGAATTCCCATGCACAAGATTGATCAGTTCTCTTAATTTTCCCATGTTCATAATCACATTCTCCGATAAATCCAGATTTTCATTGTAGAATGGCTCTTTCTCATGCCGCGGTCTAAGCTTGAAAGGAAGATAACAAGAAGAAGACATTGACTCGAGATCTCGAGCCTCCTGACTTGTTAGGCGCGTGATTGGTGCGCCTCGTGTTGTCGGAATGGCATCTGATGTAGTTTTCACACTCGTATCAGAATGTGCCCAATGACCCTTTTTAAACTGGGTAGCTCTCTTTTTCAAAGATTTGTTGCAACTAATCCAAGATTTCCTGTATTTTCCAGGCATTTTGGTAGTAAACACAGAGATTTCACTATAACTTATGAAAAAACCTTCCTCTCTTGACAAAGTCAACTCAGAAAGTGGGAGATTGTGCATATTTCTTGGTTTTCTTGATAGGACAAGAGATAAACTGACCAATTAGGCTCTCAAAAATGTGGATTTATCAGAAATAGTATCAGATTTCACAAACACATTTACTTCACCACACTAGGAATATTAGCAATTGGCTCATTGTATTAAAAACTTTCAGTTCTGACTTTGAACATTTGGATTACCTCCCTTTGATTGGATAGAATTTGAATGCTAAGGGGAAATTTCTGTAAAAAAAATGAGGAAAGGGTTCAGTTTAAGTGTTCTATTTGATTCTCACATGTATTTTAAGTAGCTGATACCTTAAACTTGTTGCAGCAGTTTCTAAAAATTCTAATTATTAGAATTTTCTATGTAATAGACAGGCAATTTGGCATGGTCGGTTTAGAAAAAAGTGACATTTTGAACAGAAATGGAACCCAAGACAGGGAAAAACTAGTACTTTTGCTACTGAACAAATACCTGAGGTAAGGTTTAAGTCCAGAAAGGGAATAGAAACTAGCCTGAGTTTGTAAAGGTGAAGTTCAAGTGACTCTCCTTGGACTTGTCTTTGAGCTTGAATTGCCAGGAAAATGGGGCAAAATAGGCTTATTTGGATAAGGGTTAAAAATGCATATATAATGAGTTCTGTACAAATGAGACTCATTCAAGTGGTTAAGATCAGTTAGTATCAAGGCATGTTACTTGTTTAAAGTGTTTTTTGGCATGTGTGAACAATTTCATCATTGCCTTAAGGCACATGTAAACAGTTTGTTTCGAATTGGCCATGGTCAAAATTAGAAATAATTGAGAAAGGTTGGTTTTGAATGCAATTTTGATAAGAAGAGTACTCATTACACCCATGAATTGTGTAAGATTATTGAAAAAAAGCATTTAGTTTGTCTTCAAAACAGGAGGTCATGACTTTCCTTCTTTGTTCCATTAGTTTTGACCCCAAATGCGAAAGTGAGGCTTCATGGAATTAGTGGCTAGCTTTAGCCGCAAAAATAATGGTGGACTGATACCGTGAAAGATTGCGAAAAATCCGCCTGGTAACGTGCTATTTTTGATTCTACCCCCAAATTATGTATTGTTTTGAGTTTCAATTTAGCTAAGCATTTTCAGGCTAGCCTCAGGGGTTTGGATTTTGTGAATTTTGGAAAATAGGCTAAAATGGCTTATTTTGGCAGTTTTTTTCCGACCATGCCACTTGCCTGTATAGGTCAGTAATTTCACTATTTCACAAGTTGAACATGATTTCTTGATAAAATCTTAAGAATTAGGATTATGCTGTTGCATTTAATTGCTCTTTATCATTTCAGGCTGATACTTCAGACCTCTTATTGAAGGAATTGTGTTTGGTGTGTGCTTGGTCGACAGAAGGTTAGCCAAGAACTGTGATCAGGAGCCTTAAGGTAATTTAGCATTTTATGAAGTCTGTATTTTGTGAGTAAATTGCATTCAGTCTAGTAATTCCATCAATTTCTAGTCTGGAAATAGTACTTAAGCTGATCCTAAGCCTGAAAATTTTGGCTGAAATTGATTTAAAAAAGGGAGGTAACTCAAAATGCCGAAAAAGGCGAATTTGGCGCTTGGAGTCATGCTGCCATATTTTGCTATTTTTGGACTTTTTCAGTGATTTTTTGCATGGAACGGGTTTGATTTATGCAGTTCTGGTAAATTTAAACCATTTCTGATATTACAGCAACAAATCCACATACCTATATGGCCAGTGCATTCTTTAAGTCTCCCTTTGTGTCCGGAAAGTGTTGCCAAGTTCCGAAATGCTTTATCCGACAAGTCTGTGGCCTGCAATGAATGTGTAGTTTGGACCGGCCCAACCGATTTATATGGCTATGGTGTATCCTGAGTCTCGGTTGATGGTAAGCGGTTGAAACAGCTGGTTCATTGACTTGCATACTTTATTGAGAAAAGTCCAATCCAGCTTTGGAGTGACATACATGTGTCACAACAGATTATGCACTAGTGTTGCTCAGTTGTCATTATGAAAACAAATCCAGCAGCAATTCACATGAAGTTTGTCATCTTAATGGAGAATATACTGGTCACAGGTTTCTAGGACTGCATCTTTGTTAAATATCACTTAGCTTCAAACCATGGTACTGGTTGGTTTTGTTGGTTTCATCATGATAGTTCTTGTTCAATGGGGGGGGGGGGAGAATGGGGGGGCTGTTATGGAGAATGTTAATTTTCTGTTATGAAGAAAGGCCGTAATTATGCTCCTGGGCCAATAAAGAGGCTGCATTTCCAACACTGTACAGGGAATCGGCAAATAGGGATCGATTTGATTTTTTTTTTCCGCAAAAAGTATCTCCTCTGTTTAAACTCATACGAAGCGCTTCGCTTGGAATCGTACCTCCTGCAGCGGTCTTTTAGTTTCAGTTGCCTATAAAATTGAGAATTCCTGCGCACACTGATGCCAGCAGCTTGCGCCAATTGTATCGTAGACTGACATGGTCCAAGTGCAGTTGAATGTACAGCTGAATGGCAAAGGGCTGGAAAATTCCGGCTCCAACAAATGGACTTTGGAGCAAGTCGAAATACTGTGGAGTGCAGGCTCTCACACATGTTTGTATTATAAAGTTTGCCAGTACTCTTCAGGCCATCTTTATCAAACAATTTATTTATTTCATTTTGGACTAAATGTAAATCTTTATTAGTCAGTTCCAAGTGTACACCATATGGCAGCATGCTTGTATTATATGTGGAAAGGTGGCTTTTACATACCAATGACTTCTGTCGGCATTGTCGGTGGTCAGCCGATAAACAGTTTGTAATGTTAAGGATTGCGGCTGTGCCACTTTCAATAAACAGCTGATCACTTCTTTTCAGTGCCCGTGCATTTTTTAGCTCCATTCTTACGCGCGTTCTTATACAGCTGGCCAACTTTTGAATATATCCTTGTTTATTGTATGCTTTTGGAATGCTATACAATGGAAGAGCTCTGACATATCGTTCCAGTGTCCTTAATCTGTGAACAAAACATTTGTAGTGGGAAATTCTTGAACCACTCTGGGAATTATAGTCCCTCATTGCTTTAGCAAGCTGTGTACTGGCATCAGTGGTGATGGAACGAAGCGTTACGAGTCCGGCCCTTTCCACATTGTTTAACATACCGTGTAGAAGTGAGCGCTCGACTTGTCGGGGCTATATGTCTTTTTGCACTTTGCTTGTGTGTGGTCACAGCCTCTAATTCTGCAATGTTTATTGGCCACAGCTGCTGCAATTGGTAATTTTCTGGTAGTGGTATGTTCTATAATGGCGGCAAAACTCTGTTCGGCCTTTTCACTGCCACCTTGAGGCCTTCTCGAGTACGAAACATCATATTGTGCATCAACCGCAGGTTCATTTGGTATCAGCGAAGTCACATGTCGCAAATATTCTTGATTTTTTTCCATTTGCCGCTCATTTAAGTCGACCATTTTATCACATAATGAGCTGAATTTTCTCTGAAGCAATGTTCTGCTAGGAGCTTTGATATTTAGACATGTCAGAACTGTGGTAATGTCTGCCAGGCCCATTTTTGTCTTGACTGCAGGCAATACAGCCAATTCGTTGAGTTCACCGGCCGGTGGTCCGGAAGCTTTTTTCACAGTGTCTGATAATTGCAGTGGCTGTAGACTGAATCGACACACACTGCACTTCACAGACACAGATACACAGAGGCCTGTGCGGTCAACAATAACAACATTAACCCTAGGGTTTTTGCAGGAATTCCCATGCACAAGATTGATCAGTTCTCTTAATTTTCCCATGTTCATAATCACATTCTCCGATAAATCCAGATTTTCATTGTAGAATGGCTCTTTCTCATGCCGCGGTCTAAGCTTGAAAGGAAGATAACAAGAAGAAGACATTGACTCGAGATCTCGAGCCTCCTGACTTGTTAGGCGCGTGATTGGTGCGCCTCGTGTTGTCGGAATGGCATCTGATGTAGTTTTCACACTCGTATCAGAATGTGCCCAATGACCCTTTTTAAACTGGGTAGCTCTCTTTTTCAAAGATTTGTTGCAACTAATCCAAGATTTCCTGTATTTTCCAGGCATTTTGGTAGTAAACACAGAGATTTCACTATAACTTATGAAAAAACCTTCCTCTCTTGACAAAGTCAACTCAGAAAGTGGGAGATTGTGCATATTTCTTGGTTTTCTTGATAGGACAAGAGATAAACTGACCAATTAGGCTCTCAAAAATGTGGATTTATCAGAAATAGTATCAGATTTCACAAACACATTTACTTCACCACACTAGGAATATTAGCAATTGGCTCATTGTATTAAAAACTTTCAGTTCTGACTTTGAACATTTGGATTACCTCCCTTTGATTGGATAGAATTTGAATGCTAAGGGGAAATTTCTGTAAAAAAAATGAGGAAAGGGTTCAGTTTAAGTGTTCTATTTGATTCTCACATGTATTTTAAGTAGCTGATACCTTAAACTTGTTGCAGCAGTTTCTAAAAATTCTAATTATTAGAATTTTCTATGTAATAGACAGGCAATTTGGCATGGTCGGTTTAGAAAAAAGTGACATTTTGAACAGAAATGGAACCCAAGACAGGGAAAAACTAGTACTTTTGCTACTGAACAAATACCTGAGGTAAGGTTTAAGTCCAGAAAGGGAATAGAAACTAGCCTGAGTTTGTAAAGGTGAAGTTCAAGTGACTCTCCTTGGACTTGTCTTTGAGCTTGAATTGCCAGGAAAATGGGGCAAAATAGGCTTATTTGGATAAGGGTTAAAAATGCATATATAATGAGTTCTGTACAAATGAGACTCATTCAAGTGGTTAAGATCAGTTAGTATCAAGGCATGTTACTTGTTTAAAGTGTTTTTTGGCATGTGTGAACAATTTCATCATTGCCTTAAGGCACATGTAAACAGTTTGTTTCGAATTGGCCATGGTCAAAATTAGAAATAATTGAGAAAGGTTGGTTTTGAATGCAATTTTGATAAGAAGAGTACTCATTACACCCATGAATTGTGTAAGATTATTGAAAAAAAGCATTTAGTTTGTCTTCAAAACAGGAGGTCATGACTTTCCTTCTTTGTTCCATTAGTTTTGACCCCAAATGCGAAAGTGAGGCTTCATGGAATTAGTGGCTAGCTTTAGCCGCAAAAATAATGGTGGACTGATACCGTGAAAGATTGCGAAAAATCCGCCTGGTAACGTGCTATTTTTGATTCTACCCCCAAATTATGTATTGTTTTGAGTTTCAATTTAGCTAAGCATTTTCAGGCTAGCCTCAGGGGTTTGGATTTTGTGAATTTTGGAAAATAGGCTAAAATGGCTTATTTTGGCAGTTTTTTTCCGACCATGCCACTTGCCTGTATAGGTCAGTAATTTCACTATTTCACAAGTTGAACGTGATTTCTTGATAAAATCTTAAGAATTAGGATTATGCTGTTGCATTTAATTGCTCTTTATCATTTCAGGCTGATACTTCAGACCTCTTATTGAAGGAATTGTGTTTGGTGTGTGCTTGGTCGACAGAAGGTTAGCCAAGAACTGTGATCAGGAGCCTTAAGGTAATTTAGCATTTTATGAAGTCTGTATTTTGTGAGTAAATTGCATTCAGTCTAGTAATTCCATCAATTTCTAGTCTGGAAATAGTACTTAAGCTGATCCTAAGCCTGAAAATTTTGGCTGAAATTGATTTAAAAAAGGGAGGTAACTCAAAATGCCGAAAAAGGCGAATTTGGCGCTTGGAGTCATGCTGCCATATTTTGCTATTTTTGGACTTTTTCAGTGATTTTTTGCATGGAACGGGTTTGATTTAGGCAGTTCTGGTAAATTTAAACCATTTCTGATATTACAGCAACAAATCCACATACCTATATGGCCAGTGCATTCTTTAAGTCTCCCTTTGTGTCCGGAAAGTGTTGCCAAGTTCCGAAATGCTTTATCCGACAAGTCTGTGGCCTGCAATGAATGTGTAGTTTGGACCGGCCCAACCGATTTATATGGCTATGGTGTATCCTGAGTCTCGGTTGATGGTAAGCGGTTGAAACAGCTGGTTCATTGACTTGCATACTTTATTGAGAAAAGTCCAATCCAGCTTTGGAGTGACATACATGTGTCACAACAGATTATGCACTAGTGTTGCTCAGTTGTCATTATGAAAACAAATCCAGCAGCAATTCACATGAAGTTTGTCATCTTAATGGAGAATATACTGGTCACAGGTTTCTAGGACTGCATCTTTGTTAAATATCACTTAGCTTCAAATCATGGTACTGGTTGGTTTTGTTGGTTTCATCATGATAGTTCTTGTTCAATGGGGGGGGGAGAATGGGGGGGCTGTTATGGAGAATGTTAATTTTCTGTTATGAAGAAAGGCCGTAATTATGCTCCTGGGCCAATAAAGAGGCTGCATTTCCAACACTGTACAGGGAATCGGCAAATAGGGATCGATTTGATTTTTTTTTCCGCAAAAAGTATCTCCTCTGTTTAAACTCATACGAAGCGCTTCGCTTGGAATCGTACCTCCTGCAGCGGTCTTTTAGTTTCAGTTGCCTATAAAATTGAGAATTCCTGCGCACACTGATGCCAGCAGCTTGCGCCAATTGTATCGTAGACTGACATGGTCCAAGTGCAGTTGAATGTACAGCTGAATGGCAAAGGGCTGGAAAATTCCGGCTCCAACAAATGGACTTTGGAGCAAGTCGAAATACTGTGGAGTGCAGGCTCTCACACATGTTTGTATTATAAAGTTTGCCAGTACTCTTCAGGCCATCTTTATCAAACAATTTATTTATTTCATTTTGGACTAAATGTAAATCTTTATTAGTCAGTTCCAAGTGTACACCATATGGCAGCATGCTTGTATTATATGTGGAAAGGTGGCTTTTACATACCAATGACTTCTGTCGGCATTGTCGGTGGTCAGCCGATAAACAGTTTGTAATGTTAAGGATTGCGGCTGTGCCACTTTCAATAAACAGCTGATCACTTCTTTTTAGTGCCCGTGCATTTTTTAGCTCCATTCTTACGCGCGTTCTTATACAGCTGGCCAACTTTTGAATATATCCTTGTTTATTGTATGCTTTTGGAATGCTATACAATGGAAGAGCTCTGACATATCGTTCCAGTGTCCTTAATCTGTGAACAAAACATTTGTAGTGGGAAATTCTTGAACCACTCTGGGAATTATAGTCCCTCATTGCTTTAGCAAGCTGTGTACTGGCATCAGTGGTGATGGAACGAAGCGTTACGAGTCCGGCCCTTTCCACATTGTTTAACATACCGTGTAGAAGTGAGCGCTCGACTTGTCGGGGCTATATGTCTTTTTGCACTTTGCTTGTGTGTGGTCACAGCCTCTAATTCTGCAATGTTTATTGGCCACAGCTGCTGCAATTGGTAATTTTCTGGTAGTGGTATGTTCTATAATGGCGGCAAAACTCTGTTCGGCCTTTTCACTGCCACCTTGAGGCCTTCTCGAGTACGAAACATCATATTGTGCATCAACCGCAGGTTCATTTGGTATCAGCGAAGTCACATGTCGCAAATATTCTTGATTTTTTTCCATTTGCCGCTCATTTAAGTCGACCATTTTATCACATAATGAGCTGAATTTTCTCTGAAGCAATGTTCTGCTAGGAGCTTTGATATTTAGACATGTCAGAACTGTGGTAATGTCTGCCAGGCCCATTTTTGTCTTGACTGCAGGCAATACAGCCAATTCGTTGAGTTCACCGGCCGGTGGTCCGGAAGCTTTTTTCACAGTGTCTGATAATTGCAGTGGCTGTAGACTGAATCGACACACACTGCACTTCACAGACACAGATACACAGAGGCCTGTGCGGTCAACAATAACAACATTAACCCTAGGGTTTTTGCAGGAATTCCCATGCACAAGATTGATCAGTTCTCTTAATTTTCCCATGTTCATAATCACATTCTCCGATAAATCCAGATTTTCATTGTAGAATGGCTCTTTCTCATGCCGCGGTCTAAGCTTGAAAGGAAGATAACAAGAAGAAGACATTGACTCGAGATCTCGAGCCTCCTGACTTGTTAGGCGCGTGATTGGTGCGCCTCGTGTTGTCGGAATGGCATCTGATGTAGTTTTCACACTCGTATCAGAATGTGCCCAATGACCCTTTTTAAACTGGGTAGCTCTCTTTTTCAAAGATTTGTTGCAACTAATCCAAGATTTCCTGTATTTTCCAGGCATTTTGGTAATAAACACAGAGATTTCACTATAACTTATGAAAAAACCTTCCTCTCTTGACAAAGTCAACTCAGAAAGTGGGAGATTGTGCATATTTCTTGGTTTTCTTGATAGGACAAGAGATAAACTGACCAATTAGGCTCTCAAAAATGTGGATTTATCAGAAATAGTATCAGATTTCACAAACACATTTACTTCACCACACTAGGAATATTAGCAATTGGCTCATTGTATTAAAAACTTTCAGTTCTGACTTTGAACATTTGGATTACCTCCCTTTGATTGGATAGAATTTGAATGCTAAGGGGAAATTTCTGTAAAAAAAATGAGGAAAGGGTTCAGTTTAAGTGTTCTATTTGATTCTCACATGTATTTTAAGTAGCTGATACCTTAAACTTGTTGCAGCAGTTTCTAAAAATTCTAATTATTAGAATTTTCTATGTAATAGACAGGCAATTTGGCATGGTCGGTTTAGAAAAAAGTGACATTTTGAACAGAAATGGAACCCAAGACAGGGAAAAACTAGTACTTTTGCTACTGAACAAATACCTGAGGTAAGGTTTAAGTCCAGAAAGGGAATAGAAACTAGCCTGAGTTTGTAAAGGTGAAGTTCAAGTGACTCTCCTTGGACTTGTCTTTGAGCTTGAATTGCCAGGAAAATGGGGCAAAATAGGCTTATTTGGATAAGGGTTAAAAATGCATATATAATGAGTTCTGTACAAATGAGACTCATTCAAGTGGTTAAGATCAGTTAGTATCAAGGCATGTTACTTGTTTAAAGTGTTTTTTGGCATGTGTGAACAATTTCATCATTGCCTTAAGGCACATGTAAACAGTTTGTTTCGAATTGGCCATGGTCAAAATTAGAAATAATTGAGAAAGGTTGGTTTTGAATGCAATTTTGATAAGAAGAGTACTCATTACACCCATGAATTGTGTAAGATTATTGAAAAAAAGCATTTAGTTTGTCTTCAAAACAGGAGGTCATGACTTTCCTTCTTTGTTCCATTAGTTTTGACCCCAAATGCGAAAGTGAGGCTTCATGGAATTAGTGGCTAGCTTTAGCCGCAAAAATAATGGTGGACTGATACCGTGAAAGATTGCGAAAAATCCGCCTGGTAACGTGCTATTTTTGATTCTACCCCCAAATTATGTATTGTTTTGAGTTTCAATTTAGCTAAGCATTTTCAGGCTAGCCTCAGGGGTTTGGATTTTGTGAATTTTGGAAAATAGGCTAAAATGGCTTATTTTGGCAGTTTTTTTCCGACCATGCCACTTGCCTGTATAGGTCAGTAATTTCACTATTTCACAAGTTGAACATGATTTCTTGATAAAATCTTAAGAATTAGGATTATGCTGTTGCATTTAATTGCTCTTTATCATTTCAGGCTGATACTTCAGACCTCTTATTGAAGGAATTGTGTTTGGTGTGTGCTTGGTCGACAGAAGGTTAGCCAAGAACTGTGATCAGGAGCCTTAAGGTAATTTAGCATTTTATGAAGTCTGTATTTTGTGAGTAAATTGCATTCAGTCTAGTAATTCCATCAATTTCTAGTCTGGAAATAGTACTTAAGCTGATCCTAAGCCTGAAAATTTTGGCTGAAATTGATTTAAAAAAGGGAGGTAACTCAAAATGCCGAAAAAGGCGAATTTGGCGCTTGGAGTCATGCTGCCATATTTTGCTATTTTTGGACTTTTTCAGTGATTTTTTGCATGGAACGGGTTTGATTTAGGCAGTTCTGGTAAATTTAAACCATTTCTGATATTACAGCAACAAATCCACATACCTATATGGCCAGTGCATTCTTTAAGTCTCCCTTTGTGTCCGGAAAGTGTTGCCAAGTTCCGAAATGCTTTATCCGACAAGTCTGTGGCCTGCAATGAATGTGTAGTTTGGACCGGCCCAACCGATTTATATGGCTATGGTGTATCCTGAGTCTCGGTTGATGGTAAGCGGTTGAAACAGCTGGTTCATTGACTTGCATACTTTATTGAGAAAAGTCCAATCCAGCTTTGGAGTGACATACATGTGTCACAACAGATTATGCACTAGTGTTGCTCAGTTGTCATTATGAAAACAAATCCAGCAGCAATTCACATGAAGTTTGTCATCTTAATGGAGAATATACTGGTCACAGGTTTCTAGGACTGCATCTTTGTTAAATATCACTTAGCTTCAAATCATGGTACTGGTTGGTTTTGTTGGTTTCATCATGATAGTTCTTGTTCAATGGGGGGGGGAGAATGGGGGGGCTGTTATGGAGAATGTTAATTTTCTGTTATGAAGAAAGGCCGTAATTATGCTCCTGGGCCAATAAAGAGGCTGCATTTCCAACACTGTACAGGGAATCGGCAAATAGGGATCGATTTGATTTTTTTTTTCCGCAAAAAGTATCTCCTCTGTTTAAACTCATACGAAGCGCTTCGCTTGGAATCGTACCTCCTGCAGCGGTCTTTTAGTTTCAGTTGCCTATAAAATTGAGAATTCCTGCGCACACTGATGCCAGCAGCTTGCGCCAATTGTATCGTAGACTGACATGGTCCAAGTGCAGTTGAATGTACAGCTGAATGGCAAAGGGCTGGAAAATTCCGGCTCCAACAAATGGACTTTGGAGCAAGTCGAAATACTGTGGAGTGCAGGCTCTCACACATGTTTGTATTATAAAGTTTGCCAGTACTCTTCAGGCCATCTTTATCAAACAATTTATTTATTTCATTTTGGACTAAATGTAAATCTTTATTAGTCAGTTCCAAGTGTACACCATATGGCAGCATGCTTGTATTATATGTGGAAAGGTGGCTTTTACATACCAATGACTTCTGTCGGCATTGTCGGTGGTCAGCCGATAAACAGTTTGTAATGTTAAGGATTGCGGCTGTGCCACTTTCAATAAACAGCTGATCACTTCTTTTTAGTGCCCGTGCATTTTTTAGCTCCATTCTTACGCGCGTTCTTATACAGCTGGCCAACTTTTGAATATATCCTTGTTTATTGTATGCTTTTGGAATGCTATACAATGGAAGAGCTCTGACATATCGTTCCAGTGTCCTTAATCTGTGAACAAAACATTTGTAGTGGGAAATTCTTGAACCACTCTGGGAATTATAGTCCCTCATTGCTTTAGCAAGCTGTGTACTGGCATCAGTGGTGATGGAACGAAGCGTTACGAGTCCGGCCCTTTCCACATTGTTTAACATACCGTGTAGAAGTGAGCGCTCGACTTGTCGGGGCTATATGTCTTTTTGCACTTTGCTTGTGTGTGGTCACAGCCTCTAATTCTGCAATGTTTATTGGCCACAGCTGCTGCAATTGGTAATTTTCTGGTAGTGGTATGTTCTATAATGGCGGCAAAACTCTGTTCGGCCTTTTCACTGCCACCTTGAGGCCTTCTCGAGTACGAAACATCATATTGTGCATCAACCGCAGGTTCATTTGGTATCAGCGAAGTCACATGTCGCAAATATTCTTGATTTTTTTCCATTTGCCGCTCATTTAAGTCGACCATTTTATCACATAATGAGCTGAATTTTCTCTGAAGCAATGTTCTGCTAGGAGCTTTGATATTTAGACATGTCAGAACTGTGGTAATGTCTGCCAGGCCCATTTTTGTCTTGACTGCAGGCAATACAGCCAATTCGTTGAGTTCACCGGCCGGTGGTCCGGAAGCTTTTTTCACAGTGTCTGATAATTGCAGTGGCTGTAGACTGAATCGACACACACTGCACTTCACAGACACAGATACACAGAGGCCTGTGCGGTCAACAATAACAACATTAACCCTAGGGTTTTTGCAGGAATTCCCATGCACAAGATTGATCAGTTCTCTTAATTTTCCCATGTTCATAATCACATTCTCCGATAAATCCAGATTTTCATTGTAGAATGGCTCTTTCTCATGCCGCGGTCTAAGCTTGAAAGGAAGATAACAAGAAGAAGACATTGACTCGAGATCTCGAGCCTCCTGACTTGTTAGGCGCGTGATTGGTGCGCCTCGTGTTGTCGGAATGGCATCTGATGTAGTTTTCACACTCGTATCAGAATGTGCCCAATGACCCTTTTTAAACTGGGTAGCTCTCTTTTTCAAAGATTTGTTGCAACTAATCCAAGATTTCCTGTATTTTCCAGGCATTTTGGTAGTAAACACAGAGATTTCACTATAACTTATGAAAAAACCTTCCTCTCTTGACAAAGTCAACTCAGAAAGTGGGAGATTGTGCATATTTCTTGGTTTTCTTGATAGGACAAGAGATAAACTGACCAATTAGGCTCTCAAAAATGTGGATTTATCAGAAATAGTATCAGATTTCACAAACACATTTACTTCACCACACTAGGAATATTAGCAATTGGCTCATTGTATTAAAAACTTTCAGTTCTGACTTTGAACATTTGGATTACCTCCCTTTGATTGGATAGAATTTGAATGCTAAGGGGAAATTTCTGTAAAAAAAATGAGGAAAGGGTTCAGTTTAAGTGTTCTATTTGATTCTCACATGTATTTTAAGTAGCTGATACCTTAAACTTGTTGCAGCAGTTTCTAAAAATTCTAATTATTAGAATTTTCTATGTAATAGACAGGCAATTTGGCATGGTCGGTTTAGAAAAAAGTGACATTTTGAACAGAAATGGAACCCAAGACAGGGAAAAACTAGTACTTTTGCTACTGAACAAATACCTGAGGTAAGGTTTAAGTCCAGAAAGGGAATAGAAACTAGCCTGAGTTTGTAAAGGTGAAGTTCAAGTGACTCTCCTTGGACTTGTCTTTGAGCTTGAATTGCCAGGAAAATGGGGCAAAATAGGCTTATTTGGATAAGGGTTAAAAATGCATATATAATGAGTTCTGTACAAATGAGACTCATTCAAGTGGTTAAGATCAGTTAGTATCAAGGCATGTTACTTGTTTAAAGTGTTTTTTGGCATGTGTGAACAATTTCATCATTGCCTTAAGGCACATGTAAACAGTTTGTTTCGAATTGGCCATGGTCAAAATTAGAAATAATTGAGAAAGGTTGGTTTTGAATGCAATTTTGATAAGAAGAGTACTCATTACACCCATGAATTGTGTAAGATTATTGAAAAAAAGCATTTAGTTTGTCTTCAAAACAGGAGGTCATGACTTTCCTTCTTTGTTCCATTAGTTTTGACCCCAAATGCGAAAGTGAGGCTTCATGGAATTAGTGGCTAGCTTTAGCCGCAAAAATAATGGTGGACTGATACCGTGAAAGATTGCGAAAAATCCGCCTGGTAACGTGCTATTTTTGATTCTACCCCCAAATTATGTATTGTTTTGAGTTTCAATTTAGCTAAGCATTTTCAGGCTAGCCTCAGGGGTTTGGATTTTGTGAATTTTGGAAAATAGGCTAAAATGGCTTATTTTGGCAGTTTTTTTCCGACCATGCCACTTGCCTGTATAGGTCAGTAATTTCACTATTTCACAAGTTGAACATGATTTCTTGATAAAATCTTAAGAATTAGGATTATGCTGTTGCATTTAATTGCTCTTTATCATTTCAGGCTGATACTTCAGACCTCTTATTGAAGGAATTGTGTTTGGTGTGTGCTTGGTCGACAGAAGGTTAGCCAAGAACTGTGATCAGGAGCCTTAAGGTAATTTAGCATTTTATGAAGTCTGTATTTTGTGAGTAAATTGCATTCAGTCTAGTAATTCCATCAATTTCTAGTCTGGAAATAGTACTTAAGCTGATCCTAAGCCTGAAAATTTTGGCTGAAATTGATTTAAAAAAGGGAGGTAACTCAAAATGCCGAAAAAGGCGAATTTGGCGCTTGGAGTCATGCTGCCATATTTTGCTATTTTTGGACTTTTTCAGTGATTTTTTGCATGGAACGGGTTTGATTTAGGCAGTTCTGGTAAATTTAAACCATTTCTGATATTACAGCAACAAATCCACATACCTATATGGCCAGTGCATTCTTTAAGTCTCCCTTTGTGTCCGGAAAGTGTTGCCAAGTTCCGAAATGCTTTATCCGACAAGTCTGTGGCCTGCAATGAATGTGTAGTTTGGACCGGCCCAACCGATTTATATGGCTATGGTGTATCCTGAGTCTCGGTTGATGGTAAGCGGTTGAAACAGCTGGTTCATTGACTTGCATACTTTATTGAGAAAAGTCCAATCCAGCTTTGGAGTGACATACATGTGTCACAACAGATTATGCACTAGTGTTGCTCAGTTGTCATTATGAAAACAAATCCAGCAGCAATTCACATGAAGTTTGTCATCTTAATGG
The DNA here is from genome assembly GCA_945859785.2 of Tridacna gigas. Lineage (NCBI taxonomy): Eukaryota > Metazoa > Mollusca > Bivalvia > Cardiida > Cardiidae > Tridacna > Tridacna gigas. The sequence continues at coordinate 54,099,104 of OX244042.2, forward strand.
AGAATATACTGGTCACAGGTTTCTAGGACTGCATCTTTGTTAAATATCACTTAGCTTCAAATCATGGTACTGGTTGGTTTTGTTGGTTTCATCATGATAGTTCTTGTTCAATGGGGGGGGGGGGGGGAGAATGGGGGGGCTGTTATGGAGAATGTTAATTTTCTGTTATGAAGAAAGGCCGTAATTATGCTCCTGGGCCAATAAAGAGGCTGCATTTCCAACACTGTACAGGGAATCGGCAAATAGGGATCGATTTGATTTTTTTTTTCCGCAAAAAGTATCTCCTCTGTTTAAACTCATACGAAGCGCTTCGCTTGGAATCGTACCTCCTGCAGCGGTCTTTTAGTTTCAGTTGCCTATAAAATTGAGAATTCCTGCGCACACTGATGCCAGCAGCTTGCGCCAATTGTATCGTAGACTGACATGGTCCAAGTGCAGTTGAATGTACAGCTGAATGGCAAAGGGCTGGAAAATTCCGGCTCCAACAAATGGACTTTGGAGCAAGTCGAAATACTGTGGAGTGCAGGCTCTCACACATGTTTGTATTATAAAGTTTGCCAGTACTCTTCAGGCCATCTTTATCAAACAATTTATTTATTTCATTTTGGACTAAATGTAAATCTTTATTAGTCAGTTCCAAGTGTACACCATATGGCAGCATGCTTGTATTATATGTGGAAAGGTGGCTTTTACATACCAATGACTTCTGTCGGCATTGTCGGTGGTCAGCCGATAAACAGTTTGTAATGTTAAGGATTGCGGCTGTGCCACTTTCAATAAACAGCTGATCACTTCTTTTTAGTGCCCGTGCATTTTTTAGCTCCATTCTTACGCGCGTTCTTATACAGCTGGCCAACTTTTGAATATATCCTTGTTTATTGTATGCTTTTGGAATGCTATACAATGGAAGAGCTCTGACATATCGTTCCAGTGTCCTTAATCTGTGAACAAAACATTTGTAGTGGGAAATTCTTGAACCACTCTGGGAATTATAGTCCCTCATTGCTTTAGCAAGCTGTGTACTGGCATCAGTGGTGATGGAACGAAGCGTTACGAGTCCGGCCCTTTCCACATTGTTTAACATACCGTGTAGAAGTGAGCGCTCGACTTGTCGGGGCTATATGTCTTTTTGCACTTTGCTTGTGTGTGGTCACAGCCTCTAATTCTGCAATGTTTATTGGCCACAGCTGCTGCAATTGGTAATTTTCTGGTAGTGGTATGTTCTATAATGGCGGCAAAACTCTGTTCGGCCTTTTCACTGCCACCTTGAGGCCTTCTCGAGTACGAAACATCATATTGTGCATCAACCGCAGGTTCATTTGGTATCAGCGAAGTCACATGTCGCAAATATTCTTGATTTTTTTCCATTTGCCGCTCATTTAAGTCGACCATTTTATCACATAATGAGCTGAATTTTCTCTGAAGCAATGTTCTGCTAGGAGCTTTGATATTTAGACATGTCAGAACTGTGGTAATGTCTGCCAGGCCCATTTTTGTCTTGACTGCAGGCAATACAGCCAATTCGTTGAGTTCACCGGCCGGTGGTCCGGAAGCTTTTTTCACAGTGTCTGATAATTGCAGTGGCTGTAGACTGAATCGACACACACTGCACTTCACAGACACAGATACACAGAGGCCTGTGCGGTCAACAATAACAACATTAACCCTAGGGTTTTTGCAGGAATTCCCATGCACAAGATTGATCAGTTCTCTTAATTTTCCCATGTTCATAATCACATTCTCCGATAAATCCAGATTTTCATTGTAGAATGGCTCTTTCTCATGCCGCGGTCTAAGCTTGAAAGGAAGATAACAAGAAGAAGACATTGACTCGAGATCTCGAGCCTCCTGACTTGTTAGGCGCGTGATTGGTGCGCCTCGTGTTGTCGGAATGGCATCTGATGTAGTTTTCACACTCGTATCAGAATGTGCCCAATGACCCTTTTTAAACTGGGTAGCTCTCTTTTTCAAAGATTTGTTGCAACTAATCCAAGATTTCCTGTATTTTCCAGGCATTTTGGTAGTAAACACAGAGATTTCACTATAACTTATGAAAAAACCTTCCTCTCTTGACAAAGTCAACTCAGAAAGTGGGAGATTGTGCATATTTCTTGGTTTTCTTGATAGGACAAGAGATAAACTGACCAATTAGGCTCTCAAAAATGTGGATTTATCAGAAATAGTATCAGATTTCACAAACACATTTACTTCACCACACTAGGAATATTAGCAATTGGCTCATTGTATTAAAAACTTTCAGTTCTGACTTTGAACATTTGGATTACCTCCCTTTGATTGGATAGAATTTGAATGCTAAGGGGAAATTTCTGTAAAAAAAATGAGGAAAGGGTTCAGTTTAAGTGTTCTATTTGATTCTCACATGTATTTTAAGTAGCTGATACCTTAAACTTGTTGCAGCAGTTTCTAAAAATTCTAATTATTAGAATTTTCTATGTAATAGACAGGCAATTTGGCATGGTCGGTTTAGAAAAAAGTGACATTTTGAACAGAAATGGAACCCAAGACAGGGAAAAACTAGTACTTTTGCTACTGAACAAATACCTGAGGTAAGGTTTAAGTCCAGAAAGGGAATAGAAACTAGCCTGAGTTTGTAAAGGTGAAGTTCAAGTGACTCTCCTTGGACTTGTCTTTGAGCTTGAATTGCCAGGAAAATGGGGCAAAATAGGCTTATTTGGATAAGGGTTAAAAATGCATATATAATGAGTTCTGTACAAATGAGACTCATTCAAGTGGTTAAGATCAGTTAGTATCAAGGCATGTTACTTGTTTAAAGTGTTTTTTGGCATGTGTGAACAATTTCATCATTGCCTTAAGGCACATGTAAACAGTTTGTTTCGAATTGGCCATGGTCAAAATTAGAAATAATTGAGAAAGGTTGGTTTTGAATGCAATTTTGATAAGAAGAGTACTCATTACACCCATGAATTGTGTAAGATTATTGAAAAAAAGCATTTAGTTTGTCTTCAAAACAGGAGGTCATGACTTTCCTTCTTTGTTCCATTAGTTTTGACCCCAAATGCGAAAGTGAGGCTTCATGGAATTAGTGGCTAGCTTTAGCCGCAAAAATAATGGTGGACTGATACCGTGAAAGATTGCGAAAAATCCGCCTGGTAACGTGCTATTTTTGATTCTACCCCCAAATTATGTATTGTTTTGAGTTTCAATTTAGCTAAGCATTTTCAGGCTAGCCTCAGGGGTTTGGATTTTGTGAATTTTGGAAAATAGGCTAAAATGGCTTATTTTGGCAGTTTTTTTCCGACCATGCCACTTGCCTGTATAGGTCAGTAATTTCACTATTTCACAAGTTGAACATGATTTCTTGATAAAATCTTAAGAATTAGGATTATGCTGTTGCATTTAATTGCTCTTTATCATTTCAGGCTGATACTTCAGACCTCTTATTGAAGGAATTGTGTTTGGTGTGTGCTTGGTCGACAGAAGGTTAGCTTAGCCAAGAACTGTGATCAGGAGCCTTAAGGTAATTTAGCATTTTATGAAGTCTGTATTTTGTGAGTAAATTGCATTCAGTCTAGTAATTCCATCAATTTCTAGTCTGGAAATAGTACTTAAGCTGATCCTAAGCCTGAAAATTTTGGCTGAAATTGATTTAAAAAAGGGAGGTAACTCAAAATGCCGAAAAAGGCGAATTTGGCGCTTGGAGTCATGCTGCCATATTTTGCTATTTTTGGACTTTTTCAGTGATTTTTTGCATGGAACGGGTTTGATTTAGGCAGTTCTGGTAAATTTAAACCATTTCTGATATTACAGCAACAAATCCACATACCTATATGGCCAGTGCATTCTTTAAGTCTCCCTTTGTGTCCGGAAAGTGTTGCCAAGTTCCGAAATGCTTTATCCGACAAGTCTGTGGCCTGCAATGAATGTGTAGTTTGGACCGGCCCAACCGATTTATATGGCTATGGTGTATCCTGAGTCTCGGTTGATGGTAAGCGGTTGAAACAGCTGGTTCATTGACTTGCATACTTTATTGAGAAAAGTCCAATCCAGCTTTGGAGTGACATACATGTGTCACAACAGATTATGCACTAGTGTTGCTCAGTTGTCATTATGAAAACAAATCCAGCAGCAATTCACATGAAGTTTGTCATCTTAATGGAGAATATACTGGTCACAGGTTTCTAGGACTGCATCTTTGTTAAATATCACTTAGCTTCAAATCATGGTACTGGTTGGTTTTGTTGGTTTCATCATGATAGTTCTTGTTCAATGGGGGGGGAGAATGGGGGGGCTGTTATGGAGAATGTCAATTTTCTGTTATGAAGAAAGGCCGTAATTATGCTCCTGGGCCAATAAAGAGGCTGCATTTCCAACACTGTACAGGGAATCGGCAAATAGGGATCGATTTGATTTTTTTTTTCCGCAAAAAGTATCTCCTCTGTTTAAACTCATACGAAGCGCTTCGCTTGGAATCGTACCTCCTGCAGCGGTCTTTTAGTTTCAGTTGCCTATAAAATTGAGAATTCCTGCGCACACTGATGCCAGCAGCTTGCGCCAATTGTATCGTAGACTGACATGGTCCAAGTGCAGTTGAATGTACAGCTGAATGGCAAAGGGCTGGAAAATTCCGGCTCCAACAAATGGACTTTGGAGCAAGTCGAAATACTGTGGAGTGCAGGCTCTCACACATGTTTGTATTATAAAGTTTGCCAGTACTCTTCAGGCCATCTTTATCAAACAATTTATTTATTTCATTTTGGACTAAATGTAAATCTTTATTAGTCAGTTCCAAGTGTACACCATATGGCAGCATGCTTGTATTATATGTGGAAAGGTGGCTTTTACATACCAATGACTTCTGTCGGCATTGTCGGTGGTCAGCCGATAAACAGTTTGTAATGTTAAGGATTGCGGCTGTGCCACTTTCAATAAACAGCTGATCACTTCTTTTTAGTGCCCGTGCATTTTTTAGCTCCATTCTTACGCGCGTTCTTATACAGCTGGCCAACTTTTGAATATATCCTTGTTTATTGTATGCTTTTGGAATGCTATACAATGGAAGAGCTCTGACATATCGTTCCAGTGTCCTTAATCTGTGAACAAAACATTTGTAGTGGGAAATTCTTGAACCACTCTGGGAATTATAGTCCCTCATTGCTTTAGCAAGCTGTGTACTGGCATCAGTGGTGATGGAACGAAGCGTTACGAGTCCGGCCCTTTCCACATTGTTTAACATACCGTGTAGAAATGAGCGCTCACTAGCTGCAATCGACTTGTCGGGGCTATATGTCTTTTTGCACTTTGCTTGTGTGTGGTCACAGCCTCTAATTCTGCAATGTTTATTGGCCACAGCTGCTGCAATTGGTAATTTTCTGGTAGTGGTATGTTCTATAATGGCGGCAAAACTCTGTTCGGCCTTTTCACTGCCACCTTGAGGCCTTCTCGAGTACGAAACATCATATTGTGCATCAACCGCAGGTTCATTTGGTATCAGCGAAGTCACATGTCGCAAATATTCTTGATTTTTTTCCATTTGCCGCTCATTTAAGTCGACCATTTTATCACATAATGAGCTGAATTTTCTCTGAAGCAATGTTCTGCTAGGAGCTTTGATATTTAGACATGTCAGAACTGTGGTAATGTCTGCCAGGCCCATTTTTGTCTTGACTGCAGGCAATACAGCCAATTCGTTGAGTTCACCGGCCGGTGGTCCGGAAGCTTTTTTCACAGTGTCTGATAATTGCAGTGGCTGTAGACTGAATCGACACACACTGCACTTCACAGACACAGATACACAGAGGCCTGTGCGGTCAACAATAACAACATTAACCCTAGGGTTTTTGCAGGAATACCCATGCACAAGATTGATCAGTTCTCTTAATTTTCCCATGTTCATAATCACATTCTCCGATAAATCCAGATTTTCATTGTAGAATGGCTCTTTCTCATGCCGCGGTCTAAGCTTGAAAGGAAGATAACAAGAAGAAGACATTGACTCGAGATCTCGAGCCTCCTGACTTGTTAGGCGCGTGATTGGTGCGCCTCGTGTTGTCGGAATGGCATCTGATGTAGTTTTCACACTCGTATCAGAATGTGCCCAATGACCCTTTTTAAACTGGGTAGCTCTCTTTTTCAAAGATTTGTTGCAACTAATCCAAGATTTCCTGTATTTTCCAGGCATTTTGGTAGTAAACACAGAGATTTCACTATAACTTATGAAAAAACCTTCCTCTCTTGACAAAGTCAACTCAGAAAGTGGGAGATTGTGCATATTTCTTGGTTTTCTTGATAGGACAAGAGATAAACTGACCAATTAGGCTCTCAAAAATGTGGATTTATCAGAAATAGTATCAGATTTCACAAACACATTTACTTCACCACACTAGGAATATTAGCAATTGGCTCATTGTATTAAAAACTTTCAGTTCTGACTTTGAACATTTGGATTACCTCCCTTTGATTGGATAGAATTTGAATGCTAAGGGGAAATTTCTGTAAAAAAAATGAGGAAAGGGTTCAGTTTAAGTGTTCTATTTGATTCTCACATGTATTTTAAGTAGCTGATACCTTAAACTTGTTGCAGCAGTTTCTAAAAATTCTAATTATTAGAATTTTCTATGTAATAGACAGGCAATTTGGCATGGTCGGTTTAGAAAAAAGTGACATTTTGAACAGAAATGGAACCCAAGACAGGGAAAAACTAGTACTTTTGCTACTGAACAAATACCTGAGGTAAGGTTTAAGTCCAGAAAGGGAATAGAAACTAGCCTGAGTTTGTAAAGGTGAAGTTCAAGTGACTCTCCTTGGACTTGTCTTTGAGCTTGAATTGCCAGGAAAATGGGGCAAAATAGGCTTATTTGGATAAGGGTTAAAAATGCATATATAATGAGTTCTGTACAAATGAGACTCATTCAAGTGGTTAAGATCAGTTAGTATCAAGGCATGTTACTTGTTTAAAGTGTTTTTTGGCATGTGTGAACAATTTCATCATTGCCTTAAGGCACATGTAAACAGTTTGTTTCGAATTGGCCATGGTCAAAATTAGAAATAATTGAGAAAGGTTGGTTTTGAATGCAATTTTGATAAGAAGAGTACTCATTACACCCATGAATTGTGTAAGATTATTGAAAAAAAGCATTTAGTTTGTCTTCAAAACAGGAGGTCATGACTTTCCTTCTTTGTTCCATTAGTTTTGACCCCAAATGCGAAAGTGAGGCTTCATGGAATTAGTGGCTAGCTTTAGCCGCAAAAATAATGGTGGACTGATACCGTGAAAGATTGCGAAAAATCCGCCTGGTAACGTGCTATTTTTGATTCTACCCCCAAATTATGTATTGTTTTGAGTTTCAATTTAGCTAAGCATTTTCAGGCTAGCCTCAGGGGTTTGGATTTTGTGAATTTTGGAAAATAGGCTAAAATGGCTTATTTTGGCAGTTTTTTTCCGACCATGCCACTTGCCTGTATAGGTCAGTAATTTCACTATTTCACAAGTTGAACATGATTTCTTGATAAAATCTTAAGAATTAGGATTATGCTGTTGCATTTAATTGCTCTTTATCATTTCAGGCTGATACTTCAGACCTCTTATTGAAGGAATTGTGTTTGGTGTGTGCTTGGTCGACAGAAGGTTAGCCAAGAACTGTGATCAGGAGCCTTAAGGTAATTTAGCATTTTATGAAGTCTGTATTTTGTGAGTAAATTGCATTCAGTCTAGTAATTCCATCAATTTCTAGTCTGGAAATAGTACTTAAGCTGATCCTAAGCCTGAAAATTTTGGCTGAAATTGATTTAAAAAAGGGAGGTAACTCAAAATGCCGAAAAAGGCGAATTTGGCGCTTGGAGTCATGCTGCCATATTTTGCTATTTTTGGACTTTTTCAGTGATTTTTTGCATGGAACGGGTTTGATTTAGGCAGTTCTGGTAAATTTAAACCATTTCTGATATTACAGCAACAAATCCACATACCTATATGGCCAGTGCATTCTTTAAGTCTCCCTTTGTGTCCGGAAAGTGTTGCCAAGTTCCGAAATGCTTTATCCGACAAGTCTGTGGCCTGCAATGAATGTGTAGTTTGGACCGGCCCAACCGATTTATATGGCTATGGTGTATCCTGAGTCTCGGTTGATGGTAAGCGGTTGAAACAGCTGGTTCATTGACTTGCATACTTTATTGAGAAAAGTCCAATCCAGCTTTGGAGTGACATACATGTGTCACAACAGATTATGCACTAGTGTTGCTCAGTTGTCATTATGAAAACAAATCCAGCAGCAATTCACATGAAGTTTGTCATCTTAATGGAGAATATACTGGTCACAGGTTTCTAGGACTGCATCTTTGTTAAATATCACTTAGCTTCAAATCATGGTACTGGTTGGTTTTGTTGGTTTCATCATGATAGTTCTTGTTCAATGGGGGGGGAGAATGGGGGGGCTGTTATGGAGAATGTCAATTTTCTGTTATGAAGAAAGGCCGTAATTATGCTCCTGGGCCAATAAAGAGGCTGCATTTCCAACACTGTACAGGGAATCGGCAAATAGGGATCGATTTGATTTTTTTTTTCCGCAAAAAGTATCTCCTCTGTTTAAACTCATACGAAGCGCTTCGCTTGGAATCGTACCTCCTGCAGCGGTCTTTTAGTTTCAGTTGCCTATAAAATTGAGAATTCCTGCGCACACTGATGCCAGCAGCTTGCGCCAATTGTATCGTAGACTGACATGGTCCAAGTGCAGTTGAATGTACAGCTGAATGGCAAAGGGCTGGAAAATTCCGGCTCCAACAAATGGACTTTGGAGCAAGTCGAAATACTGTGGAGTGCAGGCTCTCACACATGTTTGTATTATAAAGTTTGCCAGTACTCTTCAGGCCATCTTTATCAAACAATTTATTTATTTCATTTTGGACTAAATGTAAATCTTTATTAGTCAGTTCCAAGTGTACACCATATGGCAGCATGCTTGTATTATATGTGGAAAGGTGGCTTTTACATACCAATGACTTCTGTCGGCATTGTCGGTGGTCAGCCGATAAACAGTTTGTAATGTTAAGGATTGCGGCTGTGCCACTTTCAATAAACAGCTGATCACTTCTTTTTAGTGCCCGTGCATTTTTTAGCTCCATTCTTACGCGCGTTCTTATACAGCTGGCCAACTTTTGAATATATCCTTGTTTATTGTATGCTTTTGGAATGCTATACAATGGAAGAGCTCTGACATATCGTTCCAGTGTCCTTAATCTGTGAACAAAACATTTGTAGTGGGAAATTCTTGAACCACTCTGGGAATTATAGTCCCTCATTGCTTTAGCAAGCTGTGTACTGGCATCAGTGGTGATGGAACGAAGCGTTACGAGTCCGGCCCTTTCCACATTGTTTAACATACCGTGTAGAAATGAGCGCTCACTAGCTGCAATCGACTTGTCGGGGCTATATGTCTTTTTGCACTTTGCTTGTGTGTGGTCACAGCCTCTAATTCTGCAATGTTTATTGGCCACAGCTGCTGCAATTGGTAATTTTCTGGTAGTGGTATGTTCTATAATGGCGGCAAAACTCTGTTCGGCCTTTTCACTGCCACCTTGAGGCCTTCTCGAGTACGAAACATCATATTGTGCATCAACCGCAGGTTCATTTGGTATCAGCGAAGTCACATGTCGCAAATATTCTTGATTTTTTTCCATTTGCCGCTCATTTAAGTCGACCATTTTATCACATAATGAGCTGAATTTTCTCTGAAGCAATGTTCTGCTAGGAGCTTTGATATTTAGACATGTCAGAACTGTGGTAATGTCTGCCAGGCCCATTTTTGTCTTGACTGCAGGCAATACAGCCAATTCGTTGAGTTCACCGGCCGGTGGTCCGGAAGCTTTTTTCACAGTGTCTGATAATTGCAGTGGCTGTAGACTGAATCGACACACACTGCACTTCACAGACACAGATACACAGAGGCCTGTGCGGTCAACAATAACAACATTAACCCTAGGGTTTTTGCAGGAATTCCCATGCACAAGATTGATCAGTTCTCTTAATTTTCCCATGTTCATAATCACATTCTCCGATAAATCCAGATTTTCATTGTAGAATGGCTCTTTCTCATGCCGCGGTCTAAGCTTGAAAGGAAGATAACAAGAAGAAGACATTGACTCGAGATCTCGAGCCTCCTGACTTGTTAGGCGCGTGATTGGTGCGCCTCGTGTTGTCGGAATGGCATCTGATGTAGTTTTCACACTCGTATCAGAATGTGCCCAATGACCCTTTTTAAACTGGGTAGCTCTCTTTTTCAAAGATTTGTTGCAACTAATCCAAGATTTCCTGTATTTTCCAGGCATTTTGGTAGTAAACACAGAGATTTCACTATAACTTATGAAAAAACCTTCCTCTCTTGACAAAGTCAACTCAGAAAGTGGGAGATTGTGCATATTTCTTGGTTTTCTTGATAGGACAAGAGATAAACTGACCAATTAGGCTCTCAAAAATGTGGATTTATCAGAAATAGTATCAGATTTCACAAACACATTTACTTCACCACACTAGGAATATTAGCAATTGGCTCATTGTATTAAAAACTTTCAGTTCTGACTTTGAACATTTGGATTACCTCCCTTTGATTGGATAGAATTTGAATGCTAAGGGGAAATTTCTGTAAAAAAAATGAGGAAAGGGTTCAGTTTAAGTGTTCTATTTGATTCTCACATGTATTTTAAGTAGCTGATACCTTAAACTTGTTGCAGCAGTTTCTAAAAATTCTAATTATTAGAATTTTCTATGTAATAGACAGGCAATTTGGCATGGTCGGTTTAGAAAAAAGTGACATTTTGAACAGAAATGGAACCCAAGACAGGGAAAAACTAGTACTTTTGCTACTGAACAAATACCTGAGGTAAGGTTTAAGTCCAGAAAGGGAATAGAAACTAGCCTGAGTTTGTAAAGGTGAAGTTCAAGTGACTCTCCTTGGACTTGTCTTTGAGCTTGAATTGCCAGGAAAATGGGGCAAAATAGGCTTATTTGGATAAGGGTTAAAAATGCATATATAATGAGTTCTGTACAAATGAGACTCATTCAAGTGGTTAAGATCAGTTAGTATCAAGGCATGTTACTTGTTTAAAGTGTTTTTTGGCATGTGTGAACAATTTCATCATTGCCTTAAGGCACATGTAAACAGTTTGTTTCGAATTGGCCATGGTCAAAATTAGAAATAATTGAGAAAGGTTGGTTTTGAATGCAATTTTGATAAGAAGAGTACTCATTACACCCATGAATTGTGTAAGATTATTGAAAAAAAGCATTTAGTTTGTCTTCAAAACAGGAGGTCATGACTTTCCTTCTTTGTTCCATTAGTTTTGACCCCAAATGCGAAAGTGAGGCTTCATGGAATTAGTGGCTAGCTTTAGCCGCAAAAATAATGGTGGACTGATACCGTGAAAGATTGCGAAAAATCCGCCTGGTAACGTGCTATTTTTGATTCTACCCCCAAATTATGTATTGTTTTGAGTTTCAATTTAGCTAAGCATTTTCAGGCTAGCCTCAGGGGTTTGGATTTTGTGAATTTTGGAAAATAGGCTAAAATGGCTTATTTTGGCAGTTTTTTTCCGACCATGCCACTTGCCTGTATAGGTCAGTAATTTCACTATTTCACAAGTTGAACATGATTTCTTGATAAAATCTTAAGAATTAGGATTATGCTGTTGCATTTAATTGCTCTTTATCATTTCAGGCTGATACTTCAGACCTCTTATTGAAGGAATTGTGTTTGGTGTGTGCTTGGTCGACAGAAAGTAGCCAAGAACTGTGATCAGGAGCCTTAAGGTAATTTAGCATTTTATGAAGTCTGTATTTTGTGAGTAAATTGCATTCAGTCTAGTAATTCCATCAATTTCTAGTCTGGAAATAGTACTTAAGCTGATCCTAAGCCTGAAAATTTTGGCTGAAATTGATTTAAAAAAGGGAGGTAACTCAAAATGCCGAAAAAGGCGAATTTGGCGCTTGGAGTCATGCTGCCATATTTTGCTATTTTTGGACTTTTTCAGTGATTTTTTGCATGGAACGGGTTTGATTTAGGCAGTTCTGGTAAATTTAAACCATTTCTGATATTACAGCAACAAATCCACATACCTATATGGCCAGTGCATTCTTTAAGTCTCCCTTTGTGTCCGGAAAGTGTTGCCAAGTTCCGAAATGCTTTATCCGACAAGTCTGTGGCCTGCAATGAATGTGTAGTTTGGACCGGCCCAACCGATTTATATGGCTATGGTGTATCCTGAGTCTCGGTTGATGGTAAGCGGTTGAAACAGCTGGTTCATTGACTTGCATACTTTATTGAGAAAAGTCCAATCCAGCTTTGGAGTGACATACATGTGTCACAACAGATTATGCACTAGTGTTGCTCAGTTGTCATTATGAAAACAAATCCAGCAGCAATTCACATGAAGTTTGTCATCTTAATGGAGAATATACTGGTCACAGGTTTCTAGGACTGCATCTTTGTTAAATATCACTTAGCTTCAAATCATGGTACTGGTTGGTTTTGTTGGTTTCATCATGATAGTTCTTGTTCAATGGGGGGGGGGAGAATGGGGGGGGGGCTGTTATGGAGAATGTTAATTTTCTGTTATGAAGAAAGGCCGTAATTATGCTCCTGGGCCAATAAAGAGGCTGCATTTCCAACACTGTACAGGGAATCGGCAAATAGGGATCGATTTGATTTTTTTTTTCCGCAAAAAGTATCTCCTCTGTTTAAACTCATACGAAGCGCTTCGCTTGGAATCGTACCTCCTGCAGCGGTCTTTTAGTTTCAGTTGCCTATAAAATTGAGAATTCCTGCGCACACTGATGCCAGCAGCTTGCGCCAATTGTATCGTAGACTGACATGGTCCAAGTGCAGTTGAATGTACAGCTGAATGGCAAAGGGCTGGAAAATTCCGGCTCCAACAAATGGACTTTGGAGCAAGTCGAAATACTGTGGAGTGCAGGCTCTCACACATGTTTGTATTATAAAGTTTGCCAGTACTCTTCAGGCCATCTTTATCAAACAATTTATTTATTTCATTTTGGACTAAATGTAAATCTTTATTAGTCAGTTCCAAGTGTACACCATATGGCAGCATGCTTGTATTATATGTGGAAAGGTGGCTTTTACATACCAATGACTTCTGTCGGCATTGTCGGTGGTCAGCCGATAAACAGTTTGTAATGTTAAGGATTGCGGCTGTGCCACTTTCAATAAACAGCTGATCACTTCTTTTTAGTGCCCGTGCATTTTTTAGCTCCATTCTTACGCGCGTTCTTATACAGCTGGCCAACTTTTGAATATATCCTTGTTTATTGTATGCTTTTGGAATGCTATACAATGGAAGAGCTCTGACATATCGTTCCAGTGTCCTTAATCTGTGAACAAAACATTTGTAGTGGGAAATTCTTGAACCACTCTGGGAATTATAGTCCCTCATTGCTTTAGCAAGCTGTGTACTGGCATCAGTGGTGATGGAACGAAGCGTTACGAGTCCGGCCCTTTCCACATTGTTTAACATACCGTGTAGAAGTGAGCGCTCACTAGCTGCAATCGACTTGTCGGGGCTATATGTCTTTTTGCACTTTGCTTGTGTGTGGTCACAGCCTCTAATTCTGCAATGTTTATTGGCCACAGCTGCTGCAATTGGTAATTTTCTGGTAGTGGTATGTTCTATAATGGCGGCAAAACTCTGTTCGGCCTTTTCACTGCCACCTTGAGGCCTTCTCGAGTACGAAACATCATATTGTGCATCAACCGCAGGTTCATTTGGTATCAGCGAAGTCACATGTCGCAAATATTCTTGATTTTTTTCCATTTGCCGCTCATTTAAGTCGACCATTTTATCACATAATGAGCTGAATTTTCTCTGAAGCAATGTTCTGCTAGGAGCTTTGATATTTAGACATGTCAGAACTGTGGTAATGTCTGCCAGGCCCATTTTTGTCTTGACTGCAGGCAATACAGCCAATTCGTTGAGTTCACCGGCCGGTGGTCCGGAAGCTTTTTTCACAGTGTCTGATAATTGCAGTGGCTGTAGACTGAATCGACACACACTGCACTTCACAGACACAGATACACAGAGGCCTGTGCGGTCAACAATAACAACATTAACCCTAGGGTTTTTGCAGGAATTCCCATGCACAAGATTGATCAGTTCTCTTAATTTTCCCATGTTCATAATCACATTCTCCGATAAATCCAGATTTTCATTGTAGAATGGCTCTTTCTCATGCCGCGGTCTAAGCTTGAAAGGAAGATAACAAGAAGAAGACATTGACTCGAGATCTCGAGCCTCCTGACTTGTTAGGCGCGTGATTGGTGCGCCTCGTGTTGTCGGAATGGCATCTGATGTAGTTTTCACACTCGTATCAGAATGTGCCCAATGACCCTTTTTAAACTGGGTAGCTCTCTTTTTCAAAGATTTGTTGCAACTAATCCAAGATTTCCTGTATTTTCCAGGCATTTTGGTAGTAAACACAGAGATTTCACTATAACTTATGAAAAAACCTTCCTCTCTTGACAAAGTCAACTCAGAAAGTGGGAGATTGTGCATATTTCTTGGTTTTCTTGATAGGACAAGAGATAAACTGACCAATTAGGCTCTCAAAAATGTGGATTTATCAGAAATAGTATCAGATTTCACAAACACATTTACTTCACCACACTAGGAATATTAGCAATTGGCTCATTGTATTAAAAACTTTCAGTTCTGACTTTGAACATTTGGATTACCTCCCTTTGATTGGATAGAATTTGAATGCTAAGGGGAAATTTCTGTAAAAAAAATGAGGAAAGGGTTCAGTTTAAGTGTTCTATTTGATTCTCACATGTATTTTAAGTAGCTGATACCTTAAACTTGTTGCAGCAGTTTCTAAAAATTCTAATTATTAGAATTTTCTATGTAATAGACAGGCAATTTGGCATGGTCGGTTTAGAAAAAAGTGACATTTTGAACAGAAATGGAACCCAAGACAGGGAAAAACTAGTACTTTTGCTACTGAACAAATACCTGAGGTAAGGTTTAAGTCCAGAAAGGGAATAGAAACTAGCCTGAGTTTGTAAAGGTGAAGTTCAAGTGACTCTCCTTGGACTTGTCTTTGAGCTTGAATTGCCAGGAAAATGGGGCAAAATAGGCTTATTTGGATAAGGGTTAAAAATGCATATATAATGAGTTCTGTACAAATGAGACTCATTCAAGTGGTTAAGATCAGTTAGTATCAAGGCATGTTACTTGTTTAAAGTGTTTTTTGGCATGTGTGAACAATTTCATCATTGCCTTAAGGCACATGTAAACAGTTTGTTTCGAATTGGCCATGGTCAAAATTAGAAATAATTGAGAAAGGTTGGTTTTGAATGCAATTTTGATAAGAAGAGTACTCATTACACCCATGAATTGTGTAAGATTATTGAAAAAAAGCATTTAGTTTGTCTTCAAAACAGGAGGTCATGACTTTCCTTCTTTGTTCCATTAGTTTTGACCCCAAATGCGAAAGTGAGGCTTCATGGAATTAGTGGCTAGCTTTAGCCGCAAAAATAATGGTGGACTGATACCGTGAAAGATTGCGAAAAATCCGCCTGGTAACGTGCTATTTTTGATTCTACCCCCAAATTATGTATTGTTTTGAGTTTCAATTTAGCTAAGCATTTTCAGGCTAGCCTCAGGGGTTTGGATTTTGTGAATTTTGGAAAATAGGCTAAAATGGCTTATTTTGGCAGTTTTTTTCCGACCATGCCACTTGCCTGTATAGGTCAGTAATTTCACTATTTCACAAGTTGAACATGATTTCTTGATAAAATCTTAAGAATTAGGATTATGCTGTTGCATTTAATTGCTCTTTATCATTTCAGGCTGATACTTCAGACCTCTTATTGA
Organism: Tridacna gigas; assembly: GCA_945859785.2. Taxonomy (NCBI): domain Eukaryota; kingdom Metazoa; phylum Mollusca; class Bivalvia; order Cardiida; family Cardiidae; genus Tridacna; species Tridacna gigas. The sequence continues at coordinate 54,114,956 of OX244042.2, forward strand.
AGGAATTGTGTTTGGTGTGTGCTTGGTCGACAGAAGGTTAGCCCAGAACTGTGATCAGGAGCCTTAAGGTAATTTAGCATTTTATGAAGTCTGTATTTTGTGAGTAAATTGCATTCAGTCTAGTAATTCCATCAATTTCTAGTCTGGAAATAGTACTTAAGCTGATCCTAAGCCTGAAAATTTTGGCTGAAATTGATTTATAAAAGGGAGGTAACTCAAAATGCCGAAAAAGGCGAATTTGGCGCTTGGAGTCATGCTGCCATATTTTGCTATTTTTGGACTTTTTCAGTGATTTTTTGCATGGAACGGGTTTGATTTAGGCAGTTCTGGTAAATTTAAACCATTTCTGATATTACAGCAACAAATCCACATACCTATATGGCCAGTGCATTCTTTAAGTCTCCCTTTGTGTCCGGAAAGTGTTGCCAAGTTCCGAAATGCTTTATCCGACAAGTCTGTGGCCTGCAATGAATGTGTAGTTTGGACCGGCCCAACCGATTTATATGGCTATGGTGTATCCTGAGTCTCGGTTGATGGTAAGCGGTTGAAACAGCTGGTTCATTGACTTGCATACTTTATTGAGAAAAGTCCAATCCAGCTTTGGAGTGACATACATGTGTCACAACAGATTATGCACTAGTGTTGCTCAGTTGTCATTATGAAAACAAATCCAGCAGCAATTCACATGAAGTTTGTCATCTTAATGGAGAATATACTGGTCACAGGTTTCTAGGACTGCATCTTTGTTAAATATCACTTAGCTTCAAATCATGGTACTGGTTGGTTTTGTTGGTTTCATCATGATAGTTCTTGTTCAATGGGGGGGGGAGAATGGGGGGGGGGCTGTTATGGAGAATGTTAATTTTCTGTTATGAAGAAAGGCCGTAATTATGCTCCTGGGCCAATAAAGAGGCTGCATTTCCAACACTGTACAGGGAATCGGCAAATAGGGATCGATTTGATTTTTTTTTTTCCGCAAAAAGTATCTCCTCTGTTTAAACTCATACGAAGCGCTTCGCTTGGAATCGTACCTCCTGCAGCGGTCTTTTAGTTTCAGTTGCCTATAAAATTGAGAATTCCTGCGCACACTGATGCCAGCAGCTTGCGCCAATTGTATCGTAGACTGACATGGTCCAAGTGCAGTTGAATGTACAGCTGAATGGCAAAGGGCTGGAAAATTCCGGCTCCAACAAATGGACTTTGGAGCAAGTCGAAATACTGTGGAGTGCAGGCTCTCACACATGTTTGTATTATAAAGTTTGCCAGTACTCTTCAGGCCATCTTTATCAAACAATTTATTTATTTCATTTTGGACTAAATGTAAATCTTTATTAGTCAGTTCCAAGTGTACACCATATGGCAGCATGCTTGTATTATATGTGGAAAGGTGGCTTTTACATACCAATGACTTCTGTCGGCATTGTCGGTGGTCAGCCGATAAACAGTTTGTAATGTTAAGGATTGCGGCTGTGCCACTTTCAATAAACAGCTGATCACTTCTTTTTAGTGCCCGTGCATTTTTTAGCTCCATTCTTACGCGCGTTCTTATACAGCTGGCCAACTTTTGAATATATCCTTGTTTATTGTATGCTTTTGGAATGCTATACAATGGAAGAGCTCTGACATATCGTTCCAGTGTCCTTAATCTGTGAACAAAACATTTGTAGTGGGAAATTCTTGAACCACTCTGGGAATTATAGTCCCTCATTGCTTTAGCAAGCTGTGTACTGGCATCAGTGGTGATGGAACGAAGCGTTACGAGTCCGGCCCTTTCCACATTGTTTAACATACCGTGTAGAAGTGAGCGCTCACTAGCTGCAATCGACTTGTCGGGGCTATATGTCTTTTTGCACTTTGCTTGTGTGTGGTCACAGCCTCTAATTCTGCAATGTTTATTGGCCACAGCTGCTGCAATTGGTAATTTTCTGGTAGTGGTATGTTCTATAATGGCGGCAAAACTCTGTTCGGCCTTTTCACTGCCACCTTGAGGCCTTCTCGAGTACGAAACATCATATTGTGCATCAACCGCAGGTTCATTTGGTATCAGCGAAGTCACATGTCACAAATATTCTTGATTTTTTTCCATTTGCCGCTCATTTAAGTCGACCATTTTATCACATAATGAGCTGAATTTTCTCTGAAGCAATGTTCTGCTAGGAGCTTTGATATTTAGACATGTCAGAACTGTGGTAATGTCTGCCAGGCCCATTTTTGTCTTGACTGCAGGCAATACAGCCAATTCGTTGAGTTCACCGGCCGGTGGTCCGGAAGCTTTTTTCACAGTGTCTGATAATTGCAGTGGCTGTAGACTGAATCGACACACACTGCACTTCACAGACACAGATACACAGAGGCCTGTGCGGTCAACAATAACAACATTAACCCTAGGGTTTTTGCAGGAATTCCCATGCACAAGATTGATCAGTTCTCTTAATTTTCCCATGTTCATAATCACATTCTCCGATAAATCCAGATTTTCATTGTAGAATGGCTCTTTCTCATGCCGCGGTCTAAGCTTGAAAGGAAGATAACAAGAAGAAGACATTGACTCGAGATCTCGAGCCTCCTGACTTGTTAGGCGCGTGATTGGTGCGCCTCGTGTTGTCGGAATGGCATCTGATGTAGTTTTCACACTCGTATCAGAATGTGCCCAATGACCCTTTTTAAACTGGGTAGCTCTCTTTTTCAAAGATTTGTTGCAACTAATCCAAGATTTCCTGTATTTTCCAGGCATTTTGGTAGTAAACACAGAGATTTCACTATAACTTATGAAAAAACCTTCCTCTCTTGACAAAGTCAACTCAGAAAGTGGGAGATTGTGCATATTTCTTGGTTTTCTTGATAGGACAAGAGATAAACTGACCAATTAGGCTCTCAAAAATGTGGATTTATCAGAAATAGTATCAGATTTCACAAACACATTTACTTCACCACACTAGGAATATTAGCAATTGGCTCATTGTATTAAAAACTTTCAGTTCTGACTTTGAACATTTGGATTACCTCCCTTTGATTGGATAGAATTTGAATGCTAAGGGGAAATTTCTGTAAAAAAAATGAGGAAAGGGTTCAGTTTAAGTGTTCTATTTGATTCTCACATGTATTTTAAGTAGCTGATACCTTAAACTTGTTGCAGCAGTTTCTAAAAATTCTAATTATTAGAATTTTCTATGTAATAGACAGGCAATTTGGCATGGTCGGTTTAGAAAAAAGTGACATTTTGAACAGAAATGGAACCCAAGACAGGGAAAAACTAGTACTTTTGCTACTGAACAAATACCTGAGGTAAGGTTTAAGTCCAGAAAGGGAATAGAAACTAGCCTGAGTTTGTAAAGGTGAAGTTCAAGTGACTCTCCTTGGACTTGTCTTTGAGCTTGAATTGCCAGGAAAATGGGGCAAAATAGGCTTATTTGGATAAGGGTTAAAAATGCATATATAATGAGTTCTGTACAAATGAGACTCATTCAAGTGGTTAAGATCAGTTAGTATCAAGGCATGTTACTTGTTTAAAGTGTTTTTTGGCATGTGTGAACAATTTCATCATTGCCTTAAGGCACATGTAAACAGTTTGTTTCGAATTGGCCATGGTCAAAATTAGAAATAATTGAGAAAGGTTGGTTTTGAATGCAATTTTGATAAGAAGAGTACTCATTACACCCATGAATTGTGTAAGATTATTGAAAAAAAGCATTTAGTTTGTCTTCAAAACAGGAGGTCATGACTTTCCTTCTTTGTTCCATTAGTTTTGACCCCAAATGCGAAAGTGAGGCTTCATGGAATTAGTGGCTAGCTTTAGCCGCAAAAATAATGGTGGACTGATACCGTGAAAGATTGCGAAAAATCCGCCTGGTAACGTGCTATTTTTGATTCTACCCCCAAATTATGTATTGTTTTGAGTTTCAATTTAGCTAAGCATTTTCAGGCTAGCCTCAGGGGTTTGGATTTTGTGAATTTTGGAAAATAGGCTAAAATGGCTTATTTTGGCAGTTTTTTTCCGACCATGCCACTTGCCTGTATAGGTCAGTAATTTCACTATTTCACAAGTTGAACATGGTTTCTTGATCAAATCTTAAGAATTAGGATTATGCTGTTGCATTTAATTGCTCTTTATCATTTCAGGCTGATACTTCAGACCTCTTATTGAAGGAATTGTGTTTGGTGTGTGCTTGGTCGACAGAAAGTAGCCAAGAACTGTGATCAGGAGCCTTAAGGTAATTTAGCATTTTATGAAGTCTGTATTTTGTGAGTAAATTGCATTCAGTCTAGTAATTCCATCAATTTCTAGTCTGGAAATAGTACTTAAGCTGATCCTAAGCCTGAAAATTTTGGCTGAAATTGATTTAAAAAAGGGAGGTAACTCAAAATGCCGAAAAAGGCGAATTTGGCGCTTGGAGTCATGCTGCCATATTTTGCTATTTTTGGACTTTTTCAGTGATTTTTTGCATGGAACGGGTTTGATTTAGGCAGTTCTGGTAAATTTAAACCATTTCTGATATTACAGCAACAAATCCACATACCTATATGGCCAGTGCATTCTTTAAGTCTCCCTTTGTGTCCGGAAAGTGTTGCCAAGTTCCGAAATGCTTTATCCGACAAGTCTGTGGCCTGCAATGAATGTGTAGTTTGGACCGGCCCAACCGATTTATATGGCTATGGTGTATCCTGAGTCTCGGTTGATGGTAAGCGGTTGAAACAGCTGGTTCATTGACTTGCATACTTTATTGAGAAAAGTCCAATCCAGCTTTGGAGTGACATACATGTGTCACAACAGATTATGCACTAGTGTTGCTCAGTTGTCATTATGAAAACAAATCCAGCAGCAATTCACATGAAGTTTGTCATCTTAATGGAGAATATACTGGTCACAGGTTTCTAGGACTGCATCTTTGTTAAATATCACTTAGCTTCAAATCATGGTACTGGTTGGTTTTGTTGGTTTCATCATGATAGTTCTTGTTCAATGGGGGGGGGGGAGAATGGGGGGGGGGGGCTGTTATGGAGAATGTTAATTTTCTGTTATGAAGAAAGGCCGTAATTATGCTCCTGGGCCAATAAAGAGGCTGCATTTCCAACACTGTACAGGGAATCGGCAAATAGGGATCGATTTGATTTTTTTTTTCCGCAAAAAGTATCTCCTCTGTTTAAACTCATACGAAGCGCTTCGCTTGGAATCGTACCTCCTGCAGCGGTCTTTTAGTTTCAGTTGCCTATAAAATTGAGAATTCCTGCGCACACTGATGCCAGCAGCTTGCGCCAATTGTATCGTAGACTGACATGGTCCAAGTGCAGTTGAATGTACAGCTGAATGGCAAAGGGCTGGAAAATTCCGGCTCCAACAAATGGACTTTGGAGCAAGTCGAAATACTGTGGAGTGCAGGCTCTCACACATGTTTGTATTATAAAGTTTGCCAGTACTCTTCAGGCCATCTTTATCAAACAATTTATTTATTTCATTTTGGACTAAATGTAAATCTTTATTAGTCAGTTCCAAGTGTACACCATATGGCAGCATGCTTGTATTATATGTGGAAAGGTGGCTTTTACATACCAATGACTTCTGTCGGCATTGTCGGTGGTCAGCCGATAAACAGTTTGTAATGTTAAGGATTGCGGCTGTGCCACTTTCAATAAACAGCTGATCACTTCTTTTTAGTGCCCGTGCATTTTTTAGCTCCATTCTTACGCGCGTTCTTATACAGCTGGCCAACTTTTGAATATATCCTTGTTTATTGTATGCTTTTGGAATGCTATACAATGGAAGAGCTCTGACATATCGTTCCAGTGTCCTTAATCTGTGAACAAAACATTTGTAGTGGGAAATTCTTGAACCACTCTGGGAATTATAGTCCCTCATTGCTTTAGCAAGCTGTGTACTGGCATCAGTGGTGATGGAACGAAGCGTTACGAGTCCGGCCCTTTCCACATTGTTTAACATACCGTGTAGAAGTGAGCGCTCACTAGCTGCAATCGACTTGTCGGGGCTATATGTCTTTTTGCACTTTGCTTGTGTGTGGTCACAGCCTCTAATTCTGCAATGTTTATTGGCCACAGCTGCTGCAATTGGTAATTTTCTGGTAGTGGTATGTTCTATAATGGCGGCAAAACTCTGTTCGGCCTTTTCACTGCCACCTTGAGGCCTTCTCGAGTACGAAACATCATATTGTGCATCAACCGCAGGTTCATTTGGTATCAGCGAAGTCACATGTCGCAAATATTCTTGATTTTTTTCCATTTGCCGCTCATTTAAGTCGACCATTTTATCACATAATGAGCTGAATTTTCTCTGAAGCAATGTTCTGCTAGGAGCTTTGATATTTAGACATGTCAGAACTGTGGTAATGTCTGCCAGGCCCATTTTTGTCTTGACTGCAGGCAATACAGCCAATTCGTTGAGTTCACCGGCCGGTGGTCCGGAAGCTTTTTTCACAGTGTCTGATAATTGCAGTGGCTGTAGACTGAATCGACACACACTGCACTTCACAGACACAGATACACAGAGGCCTGTGCGGTCAACAATAACAACATTAACCCTAGGGTTTTTGCAGGAATTCCCATGCACAAGATTGATCAGTTCTCTTAATTTTCCCATGTTCATAATCACATTCTCCGATAAATCCAGATTTTCATTGTAGAATGGCTCTTTCTCATGCCGCGGTCTAAGCTTGAAAGGAAGATAACAAGAAGAAGACATTGACTCGAGATCTCGAGCCTCCTGACTTGTTAGGCGCGTGATTGGTGCGCCTCGTGTTGTCGGAATGGCATCTGATGTAGTTTTCACACTCGTATCAGAATGTGCCCAATGACCCTTTTTAAACTGGGTAGCTCTCTTTTTCAAAGATTTGTTGCAACTAATCCAAGATTTCCTGTATTTTCCAGGCATTTTGGTAGTAAACACAGAGATTTCACTATAACTTATGAAAAAACCTTCCTCTCTTGACAAAGTCAACTCAGAAAGTGGGAGATTGTGCATATTTCTTGGTTTTCTTGATAGGACAAGAGATAAACTGACCAATTAGGCTCTCAAAAATGTGGATTTATCAGAAATAGTATCAGATTTCACAAACACATTTACTTCACCACACTAGGAATATTAGCAATTGGCTCATTGTATTAAAAACTTTCAGTTCTGACTTTGAACATTTGGATTACCTCCCTTTGATTGGATAGAATTTGAATGCTAAGGGGAAATTTCTGTAAAAAAAATGAGGAAAGGGTTCAGTTTAAGTGTTCTATTTGATTCTCACATGTATTTTAAGTAGCTGATACCTTAAACTTGTTGCAGCAGTTTCTAAAAATTCTAATTATTAGAATTTTCTATGTAATAGACAGGCAATTTGGCATGGTCGGTTTAGAAAAAAGTGACATTTTGAACAGAAATGGAACCCAAGACAGGGAAAAACTAGTACTTTTGCTACTGAACAAATACCTGAGGTAAGGTTTAAGTCCAGAAAGGGAATAGAAACTAGCCTGAGTTTGTAAAGGTGAAGTTCAAGTGACTCTCCTTGGACTTGTCTTTGAGCTTGAATTGCCAGGAAAATGGGGCAAAATAGGCTTATTTGGATAAGGGTTAAAAATGCATATATAATGAGTTCTGTACAAATGAGACTCATTCAAGTGGTTAAGATCAGTTAGTATCAAGGCATGTTCCTTGTTTAAAGTGTTTTTTGGCATGTGTGAACAATTTCATCATTGCCTTAAGGCACATGTAAACAGTTTGTTTCGAATTGGCCATGGTCAAAATTAGAAATAATTGAGAAAGGTTGGTTTTGAATGCAATTTTGATAAGAAGAGTACTCATTACACCCATGAATTGTGTAAGATTATTGAAAAAAAGCATTTAGTTTGTCTTCAAAACAGGAGGTCATGACTTTCCTTCTTTGTTCCATTAGTTTTGACCCCAAATGCGAAAGTGAGGCTTCATGGAATTAGTGGCTAGCTTTAGCCGCAAAAATAATGGTGGACTGATACCGTGAAAGATTGCGAAAAATCCGCCTGGTAACGTGCTATTTTTGATTCTACCCCCAAATTATGTATTGTTTTGAGTTTCAATTTAGCTAAGCATTTTCAGGCTAGCCTCAGGGGTTTGGATTTTGTGAATTTTGGAAAATAGGCTAAAATGGCTTATTTTGGCAGTTTTTTTCCGACCATGCCACTTGCCTGTATAGGTCAGTAATTTCACTATTTCACAAGTTGAACATGATTTCTTGATAAAATCTTAAGAATTAGGATTATGCTGTTGCATTTAATTGCTCTTTATCATTTCAGGCTGATACTTCAGACCTCTTATTGAAGGAATTGTGTTTGGTGTGTGCTTGGTCGACAGAAGGTTAGCCCAGAACTGTGATCAGGAGCCTTAAGGTAATTTAGCATTTTATGAAGTCTGTATTTTGTGAGTAAATTGCATTCAGTCTAGTAATTCCATCAATTTCTAGTCTGGAAATAGTACTTAAGCTGATCCTAAGCCTGAAAATTTTGGCTGAAATTGATTTATAAAAGGGAGGTAACTCAAAATGCCGAAAAAGGCGAATTTGGCGCTTGGAGTCATGCTGCCATATTTTGCTATTTTTGGACTTTTTCAGTGATTTTTTGCATGGAACGGGTTTGATTTAGGCAGTTCTGGTAAATTTAAACCATTTCTGATATTACAGCAACAAATCCACATACCTATATGGCCAGTGCATTCTTTAAGTCTCCCTTTGTGTCCGGAAAGTGTTGCCAAGTTCCGAAATGCTTTATCCGACAAGTCTGTGGCCTGCAATGAATGTGTAGTTTGGACCGGCCCAACCGATTTATATGGCTATGGTGTATCCTGAGTCTCGGTTGATGGTAAGCGGTTGAAACAGCTGGTTCATTGACTTGCATACTTTATTGAGAAAAGTCCAATCCAGCTTTGGAGTGACATACATGTGTCACAACAGATTATGCACTAGTGTTGCTCAGTTGTCATTATGAAAACAAATCCAGCAGCAATTCACATGAAGTTTGTCATCTTAATGGAGAATATACTGGTCACAGGTTTCTAGGACTGCATCTTTGTTAAATATCACTTAGCTTCAAATCATGGTACTGGTTGGTTTTGTTGGTTTCATCATGATAGTTCTTGTTCAATGGGGGGGGGGAGAATGGGGGGGGGGGCTGTTATGGAGAATGTTAATTTTCTGTTATGAAGAAAGGCCGTAATTATGCTCCTGGGCCAATAAAGAGGCTGCATTTCCAACACTGTACAGGGAATCGGCAAATAGGGATCGATTTGATTTTTTTTTTTCCGCAAAAAGTATCTCCTCTGTTTAAACTCATACGAAGCGCTTCGCTTGGAATCGTACCTCCTGCAGCGGTCTTTTAGTTTCAGTTGCCTATAAAATTGAGAATTCCTGCGCACACTGATGCCAGCAGCTTGCGCCAATTGTATCGTAGACTGACATGGTCCAAGTGCAGTTGAATGTACAGCTGAATGGCAAAGGGCTGGAAAATTCCGGCTCCAACAAATGGACTTTGGAGCAAGTCGAAATACTGTGGAGTGCAGGCTCTCACACATGTTTGTATTATAAAGTTTGCCAGTACTCTTCAGGCCATCTTTATCAAACAATTTATTTATTTCATTTTGGACTAAATGTAAATCTTTATTAGTCAGTTCCAAGTGTACACCATATGGCAGCATGCTTGTATTATATGTGGAAAGGTGGCTTTTACATACCAATGACTTCTGTCGGCATTGTCGGTGGTCAGCCGATAAACAGTTTGTAATGTTAAGGATTGCGGCTGTGCCACTTTCAATAAACAGCTGATCACTTCTTTTTAGTGCCCGTGCATTTTTTAGCTCCATTCTTACGCGCGTTCTTATACAGCTGGCCAACTTTTGAATATATCCTTGTTTATTGTATGCTTTTGGAATGCTATACAATGGAAGAGCTCTGACATATCGTTCCAGTGTCCTTAATCTGTGAACAAAACATTTGTAGTGGGAAATTCTTGAACCACTCTGGGAATTATAGTCCCTCATTGCTTTAGCAAGCTGTGTACTGGCATCAGTGGTGATGGAACGAAGCGTTACGAGTCCGGCCCTTTCCACATTGTTTAACATACCGTGTAGAAGTGAGCGCTCACTAGCTGCAATCGACTTGTCGGGGCTATATGTCTTTTTGCACTTTGCTTGTGTGTGGTCACAGCCTCTAATTCTGCAATGTTTATTGGCCACAGCTGCTGCAATTGGTAATTTTCTGGTAGTGGTATGTTCTATAATGGCGGCAAAACTCTGTTCGGCCTTTTCACTGCCACCTTGAGGCCTTCTCGAGTACGAAACATCATATTGTGCATCAACCGCAGGTTCATTTGGTATCAGCGAAGTCACATGTCACAAATATTCTTGATTTTTTTCCATTTGCCGCTCATTTAAGTCGACCATTTTATCACATAATGAGCTGAATTTTCTCTGAAGCAATGTTCTGCTAGGAGCTTTGATATTTAGACATGTCAGAACTGTGGTAATGTCTGCCAGGCCCATTTTTGTCTTGACTGCAGGCAATACAGCCAATTCGTTGAGTTCACCGGCCGGTGGTCCGGAAGCTTTTTTCACAGTGTCTGATAATTGCAGTGGCTGTAGACTGAATCGACACACACTGCACTTCACAGACACAGATACACAGAGGCCTGTGCGGTCAACAATAACAACATTAACCCTAGGGTTTTTGCAGGAATTCCCATGCACAAGATTGATCAGTTCTCTTAATTTTCCCATGTTCATAATCACATTCTCCGATAAATCCAGATTTTCATTGTAGAATGGCTCTTTCTCATGCCGCGGTCTAAGCTTGAAAGGAAGATAACAAGAAGAAGACATTGACTCGAGATCTCGAGCCTCCTGACTTGTTAGGCGCGTGATTGGTGCGCCTCGTGTTGTCGGAATGGCATCTGATGTAGTTTTCACACTCGTATCAGAATGTGCCCAATGACCCTTTTTAAACTGGGTAGCTCTCTTTTTCAAAGATTTGTTGCAACTAATCCAAGATTTCCTGTATTTTCCAGGCATTTTGGTAGTAAACACAGAGATTTCACTATAACTTATGAAAAAACCTTCCTCTCTTGACAAAGTCAACTCAGAAAGTGGGAGATTGTGCATATTTCTTGGTTTTCTTGATAGGACAAGAGATAAACTGACCAATTAGGCTCTCAAAAATGTGGATTTATCAGAAATAGTATCAGATTTCACAAACACATTTACTTCACCACACTAGGAATATTAGCAATTGGCTCATTGTATTAAAAACTTTCAGTTCTGACTTTGAACATTTGGATTACCTCCCTTTGATTGGATAGAATTTGAATGCTAAGGGGAAATTTCTGTAAAAAAAATGAGGAAAGGGTTCAGTTTAAGTGTTCTATTTGATTCTCACATGTATTTTAAGTAGCTGATACCTTAAACTTGTTGCAGCAGTTTCTAAAAATTCTAATTATTAGAATTTTCTATGTAATAGACAGGCAATTTGGCATGGTCGGTTTAGAAAAAAGTGACATTTTGAACAGAAATGGAACCCAAGACAGGGAAAAACTAGTACTTTTGCTACTGAACAAATACCTGAGGTAAGGTTTAAGTCCAGAAAGGGAATAGAAACTAGCCTGAGTTTGCAAAGGTGAAGTTCAAGTGACTCTCCTTGGACTTGTCTTTGAGCTTGAATTGCCAGGAAAATGGGGCAAAATAGGCTTATTTGGATAAGGGTTAAAAATGCATATATAATGAGTTCTGTACAAATGAGACTCATTCAAGTGGTTAAGATCAGTTAGTATCAAGGCATGTTACTTGTTTAAAGTGTTTTTTGGCATGTGTGAACAATTTCATCATTGCCTTAAGGCACATGTAAACAGTTTGTTTCGAATTGGCCATGGTCAAAATTAGAAATAATTGAGAAAGGTTGGTTTTGAATGCAATTTTGATAAGAAGAGTACTCATTACACCCATGAATTGTGTAAGATTATTGAAAAAAAGCATTTAGTTTGTCTTCAAAACAGGAGGTCATGACTTTCCTTCTTTGTTCCATTAGTTTTGACCCCAAATGCGAAAGTGAGGCTTCATGGAATTAGTGGCTAGCTTTAGCCGCAAAAATAATGGTGGACTGATACCGTGAAAGATTGCGAAAAATCCGCCTGGTAACGTGCTATTTTTGATTCTACCCCCAAATTATGTATTGTTTTGAGTTTCAATTTAGCTAAGCATTTTCAGGCTAGCCTCAGGGGTTTGGATTTTGTGAATTTTGGAAAATAGGCTAAAATGGCTTATTTTGGCAGTTTTTTTCCGACCATGCCACTTGCCTGTATAGGTCAGTAATTTCACTATTTCACAAGTTGAACATGGTTTCTTGATAAAATCTTAAGAATTAGGATTATGCTGTTGCATTTAATTGCTCTTTATCATTTCAGGCTGATACTTCAGACCTCTTATTGAAGGAATTGTGTTTGGTGTGTGCTTGGTCGACAGAAAGTAGCCAAGAACTGTGATCAGGAGCCTTAAGGTAATTTAGCATTTTATGAAGTCTGTATTTTGTGAGTAAATTGCATTCAGTCTAGTAATTCCATCAATTTCTAGTCTGGAAATAGTACTTAAGCTGATCCTAAGCCTGAAAATTTTGGCTGAAATTGATTTAAAAAAGGGAGGTAACTCAAAATGCCGAAAAAGGCGAATTTGGCGCTTGGAGTCATGCTGCCATATTTTGCTATTTTTGGACTTTTTCAGTGATTTTTTGCATGGAACGGGTTTGATTTAGGCAGTTCTGGTAAATTTAAACCATTTCTGATATTACAGCAACAAATCCACATACCTATATGGCCAGTGCATTCTTTAAGTCTCCCTTTGTGTCCGGAAAGTGTTGCCAAGTTCCGAAATGCTTTATCCGACAAGTCTGTGGCCTGCAATGAATGTGTAGTTTGGACCGGCCCAACCGATTTATATGGCTATGGTGTATCCTGAGTCTCGGTTGATGGTAAGCGGTTGAAACAGCTGGTTCATTGACTTGCATACTTTATTGAGAAAAGTCCAATCCAGCTTTGGAGTGACATACATGTGTCACAACAGATTATGCACTAGTGTTGCTCAGTTGTCATTATGAAAACAAATCCAGCAGCAATTCACATGAAGTTTGTCATCTTAATGGAGAATATACTGGTCACAGGTTTCTAGGACTGCATCTTTGTTAAATATCACTTAGCTTCAAATCATGGTACTGGTTGGTTTTGTTGGTTTCATCATGATAGTTCTTGTTCAATGGGGGGGGGGAGAATGGGGGGGGGGCTGTTATGGAGAATGTTAATTTTCTGTTATGAAGAAAGGCCGTAATTATGCTCCTGGGCCAATAAAGAGGCTGCATTTCCAACACTGTACAGGGAATCGGCAAATAGGGATCGATTTGATTTTTTTTTTTCCGCAAAAAGTATCTCCTCTGTTTAAACTCATACGAAGCGCTTCGCTTGGAATCGTACCTCCTGCAGCGGTCTTTTAGTTTCAGTTGCCTATAAAATTGAGAATTCCTGCGCACACTGATGCCAGCAGCTTGCGCCAATTGTATCGTAGACTGACATGGTCCAAGTGCAGTTGAATGTACAGCTGAATGGCAAAGGGCTGGAAAATTCCGGCTCCAACAAATGGACTTTGGAGCAAGTCGAAATACTGTGGAGTGCAGGCTCTCACACATGTTTGTATTATAAAGTTTGCCAGTACTCTTCAGGCCATCTTTATCAAACAATTTATTTATTTCATTTTGGACTAAATGTAAATCTTTATTAGTCAGTTCCAAGTGTACACCATATGGCAGCATGCTTGTATTATATGTGGAAAGGTGGCTTTTACATACCAATGACTTCTGTCGGCATTGTCGGTGGTCAGCCGATAAACAGTTTGTAATGTTAAGGATTGCGGCTGTGCCACTTTCAATAAACAGCTGATCACTTCTTTTTAGTGCCCGTGCATTTTTTAGCTCCATTCTTACGCGCGTTCTTATACAGCTGGCCAACTTTTGAATATATCCTTGTTTATTGTATGCTTTTGGAATGCTATACAATGGAAGAGCTCTGACATATCGTTCCAGTGTCCTTAATCTGTGAACAAAACATTTGTAGTGGGAAATTCTTGAACCACTCTGGGAATTATAGTCCCTCATTGCTTTAGCAAGCTGTGTACTGGCATCAGTGGTGATGGAACGAAGCGTTACGAGTCCGGCCCTTTCCACATTGTTTAACATACCGTGTAGAAGTGAGCGCTCACTAGCTGCAATCGACTTGTCGGGGCTATATGTCTTTTTGCACTTTGCTTGTGTGTGGTCACAGCCTCTAATTCTGCAATGTTTATTGGCCACAGCTGCTGCAATTGGTAATTTTCTGGTAGTGGTATGTTCTATAATGGCGGCAAAACTCTGTTCGGCCTTTTCACTGCCACCTTGAGGCCTTCTCGAGTACGAAACATCATATTGTGCATCAACCGCAGGTTCATTTGGTATCAGCGAAGTCACATGTCGCAAATATTCTTGATTTTTTTCCATTTGCCGCTCATTTAAGTCGACCATTTTATCACATAATGAGCTGAATTTTCTCTGAAGCAATGTTCTGCTAGGAGCTTTGATATTTAGACATGTCAGAACTGTGGTAATGTCTGCCAGGCCCATTTTTGTCTTGACTGCAGGCAATACAGCCAATTCGTTGAGTTCACCGGCCGGTGGTCCGGAAGCTTTTTTCACAGTGTCTGATAATTGCAGTGGCTGTAGACTGAATCGACACACACTGCACTTCACAGACACAGATACACAGAGGCCTGTGCGGTCAACAATAACAACATTAACCCTAGGGTTTTTGCAGGAATTCCCATGCACAAGATTGATCAGTTCTCTTAATTTTCCCATGTTCATAATCACATTCTCCGATAAATCCAGATTTTCATTGTAGAATGGCTCTTTCTCATGCCGCGGTCTAAGCTTGAAAGGAAGATAACAAGAAGAAGACATTGACTCGAGATCTCGAGCCTCCTGACTTGTTAGGCGCGTGATTGGTGCGCCTCGTGTTGTCGGAATGGCATCTGATGTAGTTTTCACACTCGTATCAGAATGTGCCCAATGACCCTTTTTAAACTGGGTAGCTCTCTTTTTCAAAGATTTGTTGCAACTAATCCAAGATTTCCTGTATTTTCCAGGCATTTTGGTAGTAAACACAGAGATTTCACTATAACTTATGAAAAAACCTTCCTCTCTTGACAAAGTCAACTCAGAAAGTGGGAGATTGTGCATATTTCTTGGTTTTCTTGATAGGACAAGAGATAAACTGACCAATTAGGCTCTCAAAAATGTGGATTTATCAGAAATAGTATCAGATTTCACAAACACATTTACTTCACCACACTAGGAATATTAGCAATTGGCTCATTGTATTAAAAACTTTCAGTTCTGACTTTGAACATTTGGATTACCTCCCTTTGATTGGATAGAATTTGAATGCTAAGGGGAAATTTCTGTAAAAAAAATGAGGAAAGGGTTCAGTTTAAGTGTTCTATTTGATTCTCACATGTATTTTAAGTAGCTGATACCTTAAACTTGTTGCAGCAGTTTCTAAAAATTCTAATTATTAGAATTTTCTATGTAATAGACAGGCAATTTGGCATGGTCGGTTTAGAAAAAAGTGACATTTTGAACAGAAATGGAACCCAAGACAGGGAAAAACTAGTACTTTTGCTACTGAACAAATACCTGAGGTAAGGTTTAAGTCCAGAAAGGGAATAGAAACTAGCCTGAGTTTGTAAAGGTGAAGTTCAAGTGACTCTCCTTGGACTTGTCTTTGAGCTTGAATTGCCAGGAAAATGGGGCAAAATAGGCTTATTTGGATAAGGGTTAAAAATGCATATATAATGAGTTCTGTACAAATGAGACTCATTCAAGTGGTTAAGATCAGTTAGTATCAAGGCATGTTACTTGTTTAAAGTGTTTTTTGGCATGTGTGAACAATTTCATCATTGCCTTAAGGCACATGTAAACAGTTTGTTTCGAATTGGCCATGGTCAAAATTAGAAATAATTGAGAAAGGTTGGTTTTGAATGCAATTTTGATAAGAAGAGTACTCATTACACCCATGAATTGTGTAAGATTATTGAAAAAAAGCATTTAGTTTGTCTTCAAAACAGGAGGTCATGACTTTCCTTCTTTGTTCCATTAGTTTTGACCCCAAATGCGAAAGTGAGGCTTCATGGAATTAGTGGCTAGCTTTAGCCGCAAAAATAATGGTGGACTGATACCGTGAAAGATTGCGAAAAATCCGCCTGGTAACGTGCTATTTTTGATTCTACCCCCAAATTATGTATTGTTTTGAGTTTCAATTTAGCTAAGCATTTTCAGGCTAGCCTCAGGGGTTTGGATTTTGTGAATTTTGGAAAATAGGCTAAAATGGCTTATTTTGGCAGTTTTTTTCCGACCATGCCACTTGCCTGTATAGGTCAGTAATTTCACTATTTCACAAGTTGAACATGATTTCTTGATAAAATCTTAAGAATTAGGATTATGCTGTTGCATTTAATTGCTCTTTATCATTTCAGGCTGATACTTCAGACCTCTTATTGAAGGAATTGTGTTTGGTGTGTGCTTGGTCGACAGAAGGTTAGCCAAGAACTGTGATCAGGAGCCTTAAGGTAATTTAGCATTTTATGAAGTCTGTATTTTGTGAGTAAATTGCATTCAGTCTAGTAATTCCATCAATTTCTAGTCTGGAAATAGTACTTAAGCTGATCCTAAGCCTGAAAATTTTGGCTGAAATTGATTTAAAAAAGGGAGGTAACTCAAAATGCCGAAAAAGGCGAATTTGGCGCTTGGAGTCATGCTGCCATATTTTGCTATTTTTGGACTTTTTCAGTGATTTTTTGCATGGAACGGGTTTGATTTAGGCAGTTCTGGTAAATTTAAACCATTTCTGATATTACAGCAACAAATCCACATACCTATATGGCCAGTGCATTCTTTAAGTCTCCCTTTGTGTCCGGAAAGTGTTGCCAAGTTCCGAAATGCTTTATCCGACAAGTCTGTGGCCTGCAATGAATGTGTAGTTTGGACCGGCCCAACCGATTTATATGGCTATGGTGTATCCTGAGTCTCGGTTGATGGTAAGCGGTTGAAACAGCTGGTTCATTGACTTGCATACTTTATTGAGAAAAGTCCAATCCAGCTTTGGAGTGACATACATGTGTCACAACAGATTATGCACTAGTGTTGCTCAGTTGTCATTATGAAAACAAATCCAGCAGCAATTCACATGAAGTTTGTCATCTTAATGGAGAATATACTGGTCACAGGTTTCTAGGACTGCATCTTTGTTAAATATCACTTAGCTTCAAATCATGGTACTGGTTGGTTTTGTTGGTTTCATCATGATAGTTCTTGTTCAATGGGGGGGGAGAATGGGGGGGCTGTTATGGAGAATGTTAATTTTCTGTTATGAAGAAAGGCCGTAATTATGCTCCTGGGCCAATAAAGAGGCTGCATTTCCAACACTGTACAGGGAATCGGCAAATAGGGATCGATTTGATTTTTTTTTTCCGCAAAAAGTATCTCCTCTGTTTAAACTCATACGAAGCGCTTCGCTTGGAATCGTACCTCCTGCAGCGGTCTTTTAGTTTCAGTTGCCTATAAAATTGAGAATTCCTGCGCACACTGATGCCAGCAACTTGCGCCAATTGTATCGTAGACTGACATGGTCCAAGTGCAGTTGAATGTACAGCTGAATGGCAAAGGGCTGGAAAATTCCGGCTCCAACAAATGGACTTTGGAGCAAGTCGAAATACTGTGGAGTGCAGGCTCTCACACATGTTTGTATTATAAAGTTTGCCAGTACTCTTCAGGCCATCTTTATCAAACAATTTATTTATTTCATTTTGGACTAAATGTAAATCTTTATTAGTCAGTTCCAAGTGTACACCATATGGCAGCATGCTTGTATTATATGTGGAAAGGTGGCTTTTACATACCAATGACTTCTGTCGGCATTGTCGGTGGTCAGCCGATAAACAGTTTGTAATGTTAAGGATTGCGGCTGTGCCACTTTCAATAAACAGCTGATCACTTCTTTTTAGTGCCCGTGCATTTTTTAGCTCCATTCTTACGCGCGTTCTTATACAGCTGGCCAACTTTTGAATATATCCTTGTTTATTGTATGCTTTTGGAATGCTATACAATGGAAGAGCTCTGACATATCGTTCCAGTGTCCTTAATCTGTGAACAAAACATTTGTAGTGGGAAATTCTTGAACCACTCTGGGAATTATAGTCCCTCATTGCTTTAGCAAGCTGTGTACTGGCATCAGTGGTGATGGAACGAAGCGTTACGAGTCCGGCCCTTTCCACATTGTTTAACATACCGTGTAGAAATGAGCGCTCACTAGCTGCAATCGACTTGTCGGGGCTATATGTCTTTTTGCACTTTGCTTGTGTGTGGTCACAGCCTCTAATTCTGCAATGTTTATTGGCCACAGCTGCTGCAATTGGTAATTTTCTGGTAGTGGTATGTTCTATAATGGCGGCAAAACTCTGTTCGGCCTTTTCACTGCCACCTTGAGGCCTTCTCGAGTACGAAACATCATATTGTGCATCAACCGCAGGTTCATTTGGTATCAGCGAAGTCACATGTCGCAAATATTCTTGATTTTTTTCCATTTGCCGCTCATTTAAGTCGACCATTTTATCACATAATGAGCTGAATTTTCTCTGAAGCAATGTTCTGCTAGGAGCTTTGATATTTAGACATGTCAGAACTGTGGTAATGTCTGCCAGGCCCATTTTTGTCTTGACTGCAGGCAATACAGCCAATTCGTTGAGTTCACCGGCCGGTGGTCCGGAAGCTTTTTTCACAGTGTCTGATAATTGCAGTGGCTGTAGACTGAATCGACACACACTGCACTTCACAGACACAGATACACAGAGGCCTGTGCGGTCAACAATAACAACATTAACCCTAGGGTTTTTGCAGGAATTCCCATGCACAAGATTGATCAGTTCTCTTAATTTTCCCATGTTCATAATCACATTCTCCGATAAATCCAGATTTTCATTGTAGAATGGCTCTTTCTCATGCCGCGGTCTAAGCTTGAAAGGAAGATAACAAGAAGAAGACATTGACTCGAGATCTCGAGCCTCCTGACTTGTTAGGCGCGTGATTGGTGCGCCTCGTGTTGTCGGAATGGCATCTGATGTAGTTTTCACACTCGTATCAGAATGTGCCCAATGACCCTTTTTAAACTGGGTAGCTCTCTTTTTCAAAGATTTGTTGCAACTAATCCAAGATTTCCTGTATTTTCCAGGCATTTTGGTAGTAAACACAGAGATTTCACTATAACTTATGAAAAAACCTTCCTCTCTTGACAAAGTCAACTCAGAAAGTGGGAGATTGTGCATATTTCTTGGTTTTCTTGATAGGACAAGAGATAAACTGACCAATTAGGCTCTCAAAAATGTGGATTTATCAGAAATAGTATCAGATTTCACAAACACATTTACTTCACCACACTAGGAATATTAGCAATTGGCTCATTGTATTAAAAACTTTCAGTTCTGACTTTGAACATTTGGATTACCTCCCTTTGATTGGATAGAATTTGAATGCTAAGGGGAAATTTCTGTAAAAAAAATGAGGAAAGGGTTCAGTTTAAGTGTTCTATTTGATTCTCACATGTATTTTAAGTAGCTGATACCTTAAACTTGTTGCAGCAGTTTCTAAAAATTCTAATTATTAGAATTTTCTATGTAATAGACAGGCAATTTGGCATGGTCGGTTTAGAAAAAAGTGACATTTTGAACAGAAATGGAACCCAAGACAGGGAAAAACTAGTACTTTTGCTACTGAACAAATACCTGAGGTAAGGTTTAAGTCCAGAAAGGGAATAGAAACTAGCCTGAGTTTGTAAAGGTGAAGTTCAAGTGACTCTCCTTGGACTTGTCTTTGAGCTTGAATTGCCAGGAAAATGGGGCAAAATAGGCTTATTTGGATAAGGGTTAAAAATGCATATATAATGAGTTCTGTACAAATGAGACTCATTCAAGTGGTTAAGATCAGTTAGTATCAAGGCATGTTACTTGTTTAAAGTGTTTTTTGGCATGTGTGAACAATTTCATCATTGCCTTAAGGCACATGTAAACAGTTTGTTTCGAATTGGCCATGGTCAAAATTAGAAATAATTGAGAAAGGTTGGTTTTGAATGCAATTTTGATAAGAAGAGTACTCATTACACCCATGAATTGTGTAAGATTATTGAAAAAAAGCATTTAGTTTGTCTTCAAAACAGGAGGTCATGACTTTCCTTCTTTGTTCCATTAGTTTTGACCCCAAATGCGAAAGTGAGGCTTCATGGAATTAGTGGCTAGCTTTAGCCGCAAAAATAATGGTGGACTGATACCGTGAAAGATTGCGAAAAATCCGCCTGGTAACGTGCTATTTTTGATTCTACCCCCAAATTATGTATTGTTTTGAGTTTCAATTTAGCTAAGCATTTTCAGGCTAGCCTCAGGGGTTTGGATTTTGTGAATTTTGGAAAATAGGCTAAAATGGCTTATTTTGGCAGTTTTTTTCCGACCATGCCACTTGCCTGTATAGGTCAGTAATTTCACTATTTCACAAGTTGAACATGGTTTCTTGATAAAATCTTAAGAATTAGGATTATGCTGTTGCATTTAATTGCTCTTTATCATTTCAGGCTGATACTTCAGACCTCTTATTGAAGGAATTGTGTTTGGTGTGTGCTTGGTCGACAGAAAGTAGCCAAGAACTGTGATCAGGAGCCTTAAGGTAATTTAGCATTTTATGAAGTCTGTATTTTGTGAGTAAATTGCATTCAGTCTAGTAATTCCATCAATTTCTAGTCTGGAAATAGTACTTAAGCTGATCCTAAGCCTGAAAATTTTGGCTGAAATTGATTTAAAAAAGGGAGGTAACTCAAAATGCCGAAAAAGGCGAATTTGGCGCTTGGAGTCATGCTGCCATATTTTGCTATTTTTGGACTTTTTCAGTGATTTTTTGCATGGAACGGGTTTGATTTAGGCAGTTCTGGTAAATTTAAACCATTTCTGATATTACAGCAACAAATCCACATACCTATATGGCCAGTGCATTCTTTAAGTCTCCCTTTGTGTCCGGAAAGTGTTGCCAAGTTCCGAAATGCTTTATCCGACAAGTCTGTGGCCTGCAATGAATGTGTAGTTTGGACCGGCCCAACCGATTTATATGGCTATGGTGTATCCTGAGTCTCGGTTGATGGTAAGCGGTTGAAACAGCTGGTTCATTGACTTGCATACTTTATTGAGAAAAGTCCAATCCAGCTTTGGAGTGACATACATGTGTCACAACAGATTATGCACTAGTGTTGCTCAGTTGTCATTATGAAAACAAATCCAGCAGCAATTCACATGAAGTTTGTCATCTTAATGGAGAATATACTGGTCACAGGTTTCTAGGACTGCATCTTTGTTAAATATCACTTAGCTTCAAATCATGGTACTGGTTGGTTTTGTTGGTTTCATCATGATAGTTCTTGTTCAATGGGGGGGGGGGAGAATGGGGGGGGGCTGTTATGGAGAATGTTAATTTTCTGTTATGAAGAAAGGCCGTAATTATGCTCCTGGGCCAATAAAGAGGCTGCATTTCCAACACTGTACAGGGAATCGGCAAATAGGGATCGATTTGATTTTTTTTTTCCGCAAAAAGTATCTCCTCTGTTTAAACTCATACGAAGCGCTTCGCTTGGAATCGTACCTCCTGCAGCGGTCTTTTAGTTTCAGTTGCCTATAAAATTGAGAATTCCTGCGCACACTGATGCCAGCAGCTTGCGCCAATTGTATCGTAGACTGACATGGTCCAAGTGCAGTTGAATGTACAGCTGAATGGCAAAGGGCTGGAAAATTCCGGCTCCAACAAATGGACTTTGGAGCAAGTCGAAATACTGTGGAGTGCAGGCTCTCACACATGTTTGTATTATAAAGTTTGCCAGTACTCTTCAGGCCATCTTTATCAAACAATTTATTTATTTCATTTTGGACTAAATGTAAATCTTTATTAGTCAGTTCCAAGTGTACACCATATGGCAGCATGCTTGTATTATATGTGGAAAGGTGGCTTTTACATACCAATGACTTCTGTCGGCATTGTCGGTGGTCAGCCGATAAACAGTTTGTAATGTTAAGGATTGCGGCTGTGCCACTTTCAATAAACAGCTGATCACTTCTTTTTAGTGCCCGTGCATTTTTTAGCTCCATTCTTACGCGCGTTCTTATACAGCTGGCCAACTTTTGAATATATCCTTGTTTATTGTATGCTTTTGGAATGCTATACAATGGAAGAGCTCTGACATATCGTTCCAGTGTCCTTAATCTGTGAACAAAACATTTGTAGTGGGAAATTCTTGAACCACTCTGGGAATTATAGTCCCTCATTGCTTTAGCAAGCTGTGTACTGGCATCAGTGGTGATGGAACGAAGCGTTACGAGTCCGGCCCTTTCCACATTGTTTAACATACCGTGTAGAAGTGAGCGCTCACTAGCTGCAATCGACTTGTCGGGGCTATATGTCTTTTTGCACTTTGCTTGTGTGTGGTCACAGCCTCTAATTCTGCAATGTTTATTGGCCACAGCTGCTGCAATTGGTAATTTTCTGGTAGTGGTATGTTCTATAATGGCGGCAAAACTCTGTTCGGCCTTTTCACTGCCACCTTGAGGCCTTCTCGAGTACGAAACATCATATTGTGCATCAACCGCAGGTTCATTTGGTATCAGCGAAGTCACATGTCGCAAATATTCTTGATTTTTTTCCATTTGCCGCTCATTTAAGTCGACCATTTTATCACATAATGAGCTGAATTTTCTCTGAAGCAATGTTCTGCTAGGAGCTTTGATATTTAGACATGTCAGAACTGTGGTAATGTCTGCCAGGCCCATTTTTGTCTTGACTGCAGGCAATACAGCCAATTCGTTGAGTTCACCGGCCGGTGGTCCGGAAGCTTTTTTCACAGTGTCTGATAATTGCAGTGGCTGTAGACTGAATCGACACACACTGCACTTCACAGACACAGATACACAGAGGCCTGTGCGGTCAACAATAACAACATTAACCCTAGGGTTTTTGCAGGAATTCCCATGCACAAGATTGATCAGTTCTCTTAATTTTCCCATGTTCATAATCACATTCTCCGATAAATCCAGATTTTCATTGTAGAATGGCTCTTTCTCATGCCGCGGTCTAAGCTTGAAAGGAAGATAACAAGAAGAAGACATTGACTCGAGATCTCGAGCCTCCTGACTTGTTAGGCGCGTGATTGGTGCGCCTCGTGTTGTCGGAATGGCATCTGATGTAGTTTTCACACTCGTATCAGAATGTGCCCAATGACCCTTTTTAAACTGGGTAGCTCTCTTTTTCAAAGATTTGTTGCAACTAATCCAAGATTTCCTGTATTTTCCAGGCATTTTGGTAGTAAACACAGAGATTTCACTATAACTTATGAAAAAACCTTCCTCTCTTGACAAAGTCAACTCAGAAAGTGGGAGATTGTGCATATTTCTTGGTTTTCTTGATAGGACAAGAGATAAACTGACCAATTAGGCTCTCAAAAATGTGGATTTATCAGAAATAGTATCAGATTTCACAAACACATTTACTTCACCACACTAGGAATATTAGCAATTGGCTCATTGTATTAAAAACTTTCAGTTCTGACTTTGAACATTTGGATTACCTCCCTTTGATTGGATAGAATTTGAATGCTAAGGGGAAATTTCTGTAAAAAAAATGAGGAAAGGGTTCAGTTTAAGTGTTCTATTTGATTCTCACATGTATTTTAAGTAGCTGATACCTTAAACTTGTTGCAGCAGTTTCTAAAAATTCTAATTATTAGAATTTTCTATGTAATAGACAGGCAATTTGGCATGGTCGGTTTAGAAAAAAGTGACATTTTGAACAGAAATGGAACCCAAGACAGGGAAAAACTAGTACTTTTGCTACTGAACAAATACCTGAGGTAAGGTTTAAGTCCAGAAAGGGAATAGAAACTAGCCTGAGTTTGTAAAGGTGAAGTTCAAGTGACTCTCCTTGGACTTGTCTTTGAGCTTTAATTGCCAGGAAAATGGGGCAAAATAGGCTTATTTGGATAAGGGTTAAAAATGCATATATAATGAGTTCTGTACAAATGAGACTCATTCAAGTGGTTAAGATCAGTTAGTATCAAGGCATGTTACTTGTTTAAAGTGTTTTTTGGCATGTGTGAACAATTTCATCATTGCCTTAAGGCACATGTAAACAGTTTGTTTCGAATTGGCCATGGTCAAAATTAGAAATAATTGAGAAAGGTTGGTTTTGAATGCAATTTTGATAAGAAGAGTACTCATTACACCCATGAATTGTGTAAGATTATTGAAAAAAAGCATTTAGTTTGTCTTCAAAACAGGAGGTCATGACTTTCCTTCTTTGTTCCATTAGTTTTGACCCCAAATGCGAAAGTGAGGCTTCATGGAATTAGTGGCTAGCTTTAGCCGCAAAAATAATGGTGGACTGATACCGTGAAAGATTGCGAAAAATCCGCCTGGTAACGTGCTATTTTTGATTCTACCCCCAAATTATGTATTGTTTTGAGTTTCAATTTAGCTAAGCATTTTCAGGCTAGCCTCAGGGGTTTGGATTTTGTGAATTTTGGAAAATAGGCTAAAATGGCTTATTTTGGCAGTTTTTTTCCGACCATGCCACTTGCCTGTATAGGTCAGTAATTTCACTATTTCACAAGTTGAACATGATTTCTTGATAAAATCTTAAGAATTAGGATTATGCTGTTGCATTTAATTGCTCTTTATCATTTCAGGCTGATACTTCAGACCTCTTATTGAAGGAATTGTGTTTGGTGTGTGCTTGGTCGACAGAAGGTTAGCCCAGAACTGTGATCAGGAGCCTTAAGGTAATTTAGCATTTTATGAAGTCTGTATTTTGTGAGTAAATTGCATTCAGTCTAGTAATTCCATCAATTTCTAGTCTGGAAATAGTACTTAAGCTGATCCTAAGCCTGAAAATTTTGGCTGAAATTGATTTATAAAAGGGAGGTAACTCAAAATGCCGAAAAAGGCGAATTTGGCGCTTGGAGTCATGCTGCCATATTTTGCTATTTTTGGACTTTTTCAGTGATTTTTTGCATGGAACGGGTTTGATTTAGGCAGTTCTGGTAAATTTAAACCATTTCTGATATTACAGCAACAAATCCACATACCTATATGGCCAGTGCATTCTTTAAGTCTCCCTTTGTGTCCGGAAAGTGTTGCCAAGTTCCGAAATGCTTTATCCGACAAGTCTGTGGCCTGCAATGAATGTGTAGTTTGGACCGGCCCAACCGATTTATATGGCTATGGTGTATCCTGAGTCTCGGTTGATGGTAAGCGGTTGAAACAGCTGGTTCATTGACTTGCATACTTTATTGAGAAAAGTCCAATCCAGCTTTGGAGTGACATACATGTGTCACAACAGATTATGCACTAGTGTTGCTCAGTTGTCATTATGAAAACAAATCCAGCAGCAATTCACATGAAGTTTGTCATCTTAATGGAGAATATACTGGTCACAGGTTTCTAGGACTGCATCTTTGTTAAATATCACTTAGCTTCAAATCATGGTACTGGTTGGTTTTGTTGGTTTCATCATGATAGTTCTTGTTCAATGGGGGGGGGGAGAATGGGGGGGGGGCTGTTATGGAGAATGTTAATTTTCTGTTATGAAGAAAGGCCGTAATTATGCTCCTGGGCCAATAAAGAGGCTGCATTTCCAACACTGTACAGGGAATCGGCAAATAGGGATCGATTTGATTTTTTTTTTTCCGCAAAAAGTATCTCCTCTGTTTAAACTCATACGAAGCGCTTCGCTTGGAATCGTACCTCCTGCAGCGGTCTTTTAGTTTCAGTTGCCTATAAAATTGAGAATTCCTGCGCACACTGATGCCAGCAGCTTGCGCCAATTGTATCGTAGACTGACATGGTCCAAGTGCAGTTGAATGTACAGCTGAATGGCAAAGGGCTGGAAAATTCCGGCTCCAACAAATGGACTTTGGAGCAAGTCGAAATACTGTGGAGTGCAGGCTCTCACACATGTTTGTATTATAAAGTTTGCCAGTACTCTTCAGGCCATCTTTATCAAACAATTTATTTATTTCATTTTGGACTAAATGTAAATCTTTATTAGTCAGTTCCAAGTGTACACCATATGGCAGCATGCTTGTATTATATGTGGAAAGGTGGCTTTTACATACCAATGACTTCTGTCGGCATTGTCGGTGGTCAGCCGATAAACAGTTTGTAATGTTAAGGATTGCGGCTGTGCCACTTTCAATAAACAGCTGATCACTTCTTTTTAGTGCCCGTGCATTTTTTAGCTCCATTCTTACGCGCGTTCTTATACAGCTGGCCAACTTTTGAATATATCCTTGTTTATTGTATGCTTTTGGAATGCTATACAATGGAAGAGCTCTGACATATCGTTCCAGTGTCCTTAATCTGTGAACAAAACATTTGTAGTGGGAAATTCTTGAACCACTCTGGGAATTATAGTCCCTCATTGCTTTAGCAAGCTGTGTACTGGCATCAGTGGTGATGGAACGAAGCGTTACGAGTCCGGCCCTTTCCACATTGTTTAACATACCGTGTAGAAGTGAGCGCTCACTAGCTGCAATCGACTTGTCGGGGCTATATGTCTTTTTGCACTTTGCTTGTGTGTGGTCACAGCCTCTAATTCTGCAATGTTTATTGGCCACAGCTGCTGCAATTGGTAATTTTCTGGTAGTGGTATGTTCTATAATGGCGGCAAAACTCTGTTCGGCCTTTTCACTGCCACCTTGAGGCCTTCTCGAGTACGAAACATCATATTGTGCATCAACCGCAGGTTCATTTGGTATCAGCGAAGTCACATGTCACAAATATTCTTGATTTTTTTCCATTTGTCGCTCATTTAAGTCGACCATTTTATCACATAATGAGCTGAATTTTCTCTGAAGCAATGTTCTGCTAGGAGCTTTGATATTTAGACATGTCAGAACTGTGGTAATGTCTGCCAGGCCCATTTTTGTCTTGACTGCAGGCAATACAGCCAATTCGTTGAGTTCACCGGCCGGTGGTCCGGAAGCTTTTTTCACAGTGTCTGATAATTGCAGTGGCTGTAGACTGAATCGACACACACTGCACTTCACAGACACAGATACACAGAGGCCTGTGCGGTCAACAATAACAACATTAACCCTAGGGTTTTTGCAGGAATTCCCATGCACAAGATTGATCAGTTCTCTTAATTTTCCCATGTTCATAATCACATTCTCCGATAAATCCAGATTTTCATTGTAGAATGGCTCTTTCTCATGCCGCGGTCTAAGCTTGAAAGGAAGATAACAAGAAGAAGACATTGACTCGAGATCTCGAGCCTCCTGACTTGTTAGGCGCGTGATTGGTGCGCCTCGTGTTGTCGGAATGGCATCTGATGTAGTTTTCACACTCGTATCAGAATGTGCCCAATGACCCTTTTTAAACTGGGTAGCTCTCTTTTTCAAAGATTTGTTGCAACTAATCCAAGATTTCCTGTATTTTCCAGGCATTTTGGTAGTAAACACAGAGATTTCACTATAACTTATGAAAAAACCTTCCTCTCTTGACAAAGTCAACTCAGAAAGTGGGAGATTGTGCATATTTCTTGGTTTTCTTGATAGGACAAGAGATAAACTGACCAATTAGGCTCTCAAAAATGTGGATTTATCAGAAATAGTATCAGATTTCACAAACACATTTACTTCACCACACTAGGAATATTAGCAATTGGCTCATTGTATTAAAAACTTTCAGTTCTGACTTTGAACATTTGGATTACCTCCCTTTGATTGGATAGAATTTGAATGCTAAGGGGAAATTTCTGTAAAAAAAATGAGGAAAGGGTTCAGTTTAAGTGTTCTATTTGATTCTCACATGTATTTTAAGTAGCTGATACCTTAAACTTGTTGCAGCAGTTTCTAAAAATTCTAATTATTAGAATTTTCTATGTAATAGACAGGCAATTTGGCATGGTCGGTTTAGAAAAAAGTGACATTTTGAACAGAAATGGAACCCAAGACAGGGAAAAACTAGTACTTTTGCTACTGAACAAATACCTGAGGTAAGGTTTAAGTCCAGAAAGGGAATAGAAACTAGCCTGAGTTTGCAAAGGTGAAGTTCAAGTGACTCTCCTTGGACTTGTCTTTGAGCTTGAATTGCCAGGAAAATGGGGCAAAATAGGCTTATTTGGATAAGGGTTAAAAATGCATATATAATGAGTTCTGTACAAATGAGACTCATTCAAGTGGTTAAGATCAGTTAGTATCAAGGCATGTTACTTGTTTAAAGTGTTTTTTGGCATGTGTGAACAATTTCATCATTGCCTTAAGGCACATGTAAACAGTTTGTTTCGAATTGGCCATGGTCAAAATTAGAAATAATTGAGAAAGGTTGGTTTTGAATGCAATTTTGATAAGAAGAGTACTCATTACACCCATGAATTGTGTAAGATTATTGAAAAAAAGCATTTAGTTTGTCTTCAAAACAGGAGGTCATGACTTTCCTTCTTTGTTCCATTAGTTTTGACCCCAAATGCGAAAGTGAGGCTTCATGGAATTAGTGGCTAGCTTTAGCCGCAAAAATAATGGTGGACTGATACCGTGAAAGATTGCGAAAAATCCGCCTGGTAACGTGCTATTTTTGATTCTACCCCCAAATTATGTATTGTTTTGAGTTTCAATTTAGCTAAGCATTTTCAGGCTAGCCTCAGGGGTTTGGATTTTGTGAATTTTGGAAAATAGGCTAAAATGGCTTATTTTGGCAGTTTTTTTCCGACCATGCCACTTGCCTGTATAGGTCAGTAATTTCACTATTTCACAAGTTGAACATGGTTTCTTGATAAAATCTTAAGAATTAGGATTATGCTGTTGCATTTAATTGCTCTTTATCATTTCAGGCTGATACTTCAGACCTCTTATTGAAGGAATTGTGTTTGGTGTGTGCTTGGTCGACAGAAAGTAGCCAAGAACTGTGATCAGGAGCCTTAAGGTAATTTAGCATTTTATGAAGTCTGTATTTTGTGAGTAAATTGCATTCAGTCTAGTAATTCCATCAATTTCTAGTCTGGAAATAGTACTTAAGCTGATCCTAAGCCTGAAAATTTTGGCTGAAATTGATTTAAAAAAGGGAGGTAACTCAAAATGCCGAAAAAGGCGAATTTGGCGCTTGGAGTCATGCTGCCATATTTTGCTATTTTTGGACTTTTTCAGTGATTTTTTGCATGGAACGGGTTTGATTTAGGCAGTTCTGGTAAATTTAAACCATTTCTGATATTACAGCAACAAATCCACATACCTATATGGCCAGTGCATTCTTTAAGTCTCCCTTTGTGTCCGGAAAGTGTTGCCAAGTTCCGAAATGCTTTATCCGACAAGTCTGTGGCCTGCAATGAATGTGTAGTTTGGACCGGCCCAACCGATTTATATGGCTATGGTGTATCCTGAGTCTCGGTTGATGGTAAGCGGTTGAAACAGCTGGTTCATTGACTTGCATACTTTATTGAGAAAAGTCCAATCCAGCTTTGGAGTGACATACATGTGTCACAACAGATTATGCACTAGTGTTGCTCAGTTGTCATTATGAAAACAAATCCAGCAGCAATTCACATGAAGTTTGTCATCTTAATGGAGAATATACTGGTCACAGGTTTCTAGGACTGCATCTTTGTTAAATATCACTTAGCTTCAAATCATGGTACTGGTTGGTTTTGTTGGTTTCATCATGATAGTTCTTGTTCAATGGGGGGGGGGGAGAGAATGGGGGGGCTGTTATGGAGAATGTTAATTTTCTGTTATGAAGAAAGGCCGTAATTATGCTCCTGGGCCAATAAAGAGGCTGCATTTCCAACACTGTACAGGGAATCGGCAAATAGGGATCGATTTGATTTTTTTTTCCGCAAAAAGTATCTCCTCTGTTTAAACTCATACGAAGCGCTTCGCTTGGAATCGTACCTCCTGCAGCGGTCTTTTAGTTTCAGTTGCCTATAAAATTGAGAATTCCTGCGCACACTGATGCCAGCAGCTTGCGCCAATTGTATCGTAGACTGACATGGTCCAAGTGCAGTTGAATGTACAGCTGAATGGCAAAGGGCTGGAAAATTCCGGCTCCAACAAATGGACTTTGGAGCAAGTCGAAATACTGTGGAGTGCAGGCTCTCACACATGTTTGTATTATAAAGTTTGCCAGTACTCTTCAGGCCATCTTTATCAAACAATTTATTTATTTCATTTTGGACTAAATGTAAATCTTTATTAGTCAGTTCCAAGTGTACACCATATGGCAGCATGCTTGTATTATATGTGGAAAGGTGGCTTTTACATACCAATGACTTCTGTCGGCATTGTCGGTGGTCAGCCGATAAACAGTTTGTAATGTTAAGGATTGCGGCTGTGCCACTTTCAATAAACAGCTGATCACTTCTTTTTAGTGCCCGTGCATTTTTTAGCTCCATTCTTACGCGCGTTCTTATACAGCTGGCCAACTTTTGAATATATCCTTGTTTATTGTATGCTTTTGGAATGCTATACAATGGAAGAGCTCTGACATATCGTTCCAGTGTCCTTAATCTGTGAACAAAACATTTGTAGTGGGAAATTCTTGAACCACTCTGGGAATTATAGTCCCTCATTGCTTTAGCAAGCTGTGTACTGGCATCAGTGGTGATGGAACGAAGCGTTACGAGTCCGGCCCTTTCCACATTGTTTAACATACCGTGTAGAAGTGAGCGCTCACTAGCTGCAATCGACTTGTCGGGGCTATATGTCTTTTTGCACTTTGCTTGTGTGTGGTCACAGCCTCTAATTCTGCAATGTTTATTGGCCACAGCTGCTGCAATTGGTAATTTTCTGGTAGTGGTATGTTCTATAATGGCGGCAAAACTCTGTTCGGCCTTTTCACTGCCACCTTGAGGCCTTCTCGAGTACGAAACATCATATTGTGCATCAACCGCAGGTTCATTTGGTATCAGCGAAGTCACATGTCGCAAATATTCTTGATTTTTTTCCATTTGCCGCTCATTTAAGTCGACCATTTTATCACATAATGAGCTGAATTTTCTCTGAAGCAATGTTCTGCTAGGAGCTTTGATATTTAGACATGTCAGAACTGTGGTAATGTCTGCCAGGCCCATTTTTGTCTTGACTGCAGGCAATACAGCCAATTCGTTGAGTTCACCGGCCGGTGGTCCGGAAGCTTTTTTCACAGTGTCTGATAATTGCAGTGGCTGTAGACTGAATCGACACACACTGCACTTCACAGACACAGATACACAGAGGCCTGTGCGGTCAACAATAACAACATTAACCCTAGGGTTTTTGCAGGAATTCCCATGCACAAGATTGATCAGTTCTCTTAATTTTCCCATGTTCATAATCACATTCTCCGATAAATCCAGATTTTCATTGTAGAATGGCTCTTTCTCATGCCGCGGTCTAAGCTTGAAAGGAAGATAACAAGAAGAAGACATTGACTCGAGATCTCGAGCCTCCTGACTTGTTAGGCGCGTGATTGGTGCGCCTCGTGTTGTCGGAATGGCATCTGATGTAGTTTTCACACTCGTATCAGAATGTGCCCAATGACCCTTTTTAAACTGGGTAGCTCTCTTTTTCAAAGATTTGTTGCAACTAATCCAAGATTTCCTGTATTTTCCAGGCATTTTGGTAGTAAACACAGAGATTTCACTATAACTTATGAAAAAACCTTCCTCTCTTGACAAAGTCAACTCAGAAAGTGGGAGATTGTGCATATTTCTTGGTTTTCTTGATAGGACAAGAGATAAACTGACCAATTAGGCTCTCAAAAATGTGGATTTATCAGAAATAGTATCAGATTTCACAAACACATTTACTTCACCACACTAGGAATATTAGCAATTGGCTCATTGTATTAAAAACTTTCAGTTCTGACTTTGAACATTTGGATTACCTCCCTTTGATTGGATAGAATTTGAATGCTAAGGGGAAATTTCTGTAAAAAAAATGAGGAAAGGGTTCAGTTTAAGTGTTCTATTTGATTCTCACATGTATTTTAAGTAGCTGATACCTTAAACTTGTTGCAGCAGTTTCTAAAAATTCTAATTATTAGAATTTTCTATGTAATAGACAGGCAATTTGGCATGGTCGGTTTAGAAAAAAGTGACATTTTGAACAGAAATGGAACCCAAGACAGGGAAAAACTAGTACTTTTGCTACTGAACAAATACCTGAGGTAAGGTTTAAGTCCAGAAAGGGAATAGAAACTAGCCTGAGTTTGTAAAGGTGAAGTTCAAGTGACTCTCCTTGGACTTGTCTTTGAGCTTGAATTGCCAGGAAAATGGGGCAAAATAGGCTTATTTGGATAAGGGTTAAAAATGCATATATAATGAGTTCTGTACAAATGAGACTCATTCAAGTGGTTAAGATCAGTTAGTATCAAGGCATGTTACTTGTTTAAAGTGTTTTTTGGCATGTGTGAACAATTTCATCATTGCCTTAAGGCACATGTAAACAGTTTGTTTCGAATTGGCCATGGTCAAAATTAGAAATAATTGAGAAAGGTTGGTTTTGAATGCAATTTTGATAAGAAGAGTACTCATTACACCCATGAATTGTGTAAGATTATTGAAAAAAAGCATTTAGTTTGTCTTCAAAACAGGAGGTCATGACTTTCCTTCTTTGTTCCATTAGTTTTGACCCCAAATGCGAAAGTGAGGCTTCATGGAATTAGTGGCTAGCTTTAGCCGCAAAAATAATGGTGGACTGATACCGTGAAAGATTGCGAAAAATCCGCCTGGTAACGTGCTATTTTTGATTCTACCCCCAAATTATGTATTGTTTTGAGTTTCAATTTAGCTAAGCATTTTCAGGCTAGCCTCAGGGGTTTGGATTTTGTGAATTTTGGAAAATAGGCTAAAATGGCTTATTTTGGCAGTTTTTTTCCGACCATGCCACTTGCCTGTATAGGTCAGTAATTTCACTATTTCACAAGTTGAACATGATTTCTTGATAAAATCTTAAGAATTAGGATTATGCTGTTGCATTTAATTGCTCTTTATCATTTCAGGCTGATACTTCAGACCTCTTATTGAAGGAATTGTGTTTGGTGTGTGCTTGGTCGACAGAAGGTTAGCCAAGAACTGTGATCAGGAGCCTTAAGGTAATTTAGCATTTTATGAAGTCTGTATTTTGTGAGTAAATTGCATTCAGTCTAGTAATTCCATCAATTTCTAGTCTGGAAATAGTACTTAAGCTGATCCTAAGCCTGAAAATTTTGGCTGAAATTGATTTAAAAAAGGGAGGTAACTCAAAATGCCGAAAAAGGCGAATTTGGCGCTTGGAGTCATGCTGCCATATTTTGCTATTTTTGGACTTTTTCAGTGATTTTTTGCATGGAACGGGTTTGATTTAGGCAGTTCTGGTAAATTTAAACCATTTCTGATATTACAGCAATAAATCCACATACCTATATGGCCAGTGCATTCTTTAAGTCTCCCTTTGTGTCCGGAAAGTGTTGCCAAGTTCCGAATGCTTTATCCGACAAGTCTGTGGCCTGCAATGAATGTGTAGTTTGGACCGGCCCAACCGATTTATATGGCTATGGTGTATCCTGAGTCTCGGTTGATGGTAAGCGGTTGAAACAGCTGGTTCATTGACTTGCATACTTTATTGAGAAAAGTCCAATCCAGCTTTGGAGTGACATACATGTGTCACAACAGATTATGCACTAGTGTTGCTCAGTTGTCATTATGAAAACAAATCCAGCAGCAATTCACATGAAGTTTGTCATCTTAATGGAGAATATACTGGTCACAGGTTTCTAGGACTGCATCTTTGTTAAATATCACTTAGCTTCAAATCATGGTACTGGTTGGTTTTGTTGGTTTCATCATGATAGTTCTTGTTCAATGGGGGGGGGGAGAATGGGGGGGCTGTTATGGAGAATGTTAATTTTCTGTTATGAAGAAAGGCCGTAATTATGCTCCTGGGCCAATAAAGAGGCTGCATTTCCAACACTGTACAGGGAATCGGCAAATAGGGATCGATTTGATTTTTTTTTTCCGCAAAAAGTATCTCCTCTGTTTAAACTCATACGAAGCGCTTCGCTTGGAATCGTACCTCCTGCAGCGGTCTTTTAGTTTCAGTTGCCTATAAAATTGAGAATTCCTGCGCACACTGATGCCAGCAGCTTGCGCCAATTGTATCGTAGACTGACATGGTCCAAGTGCAGTTGAATGTACAGCTGAATGGCAAAGGGCTGGAAAATTCCGGCTCCAACAAATGGACTTTGGAGCAAGTCGAAATACTGTGGAGTGCAGGCTCTCACACATGTTTGTATTATAAAGTTTGCCAGTACTCTTCAGGCCATCTTTATCAAACAATTTATTTATTTCATTTTGGACTAAATGTAAATCTTTATTAGTCAGTTCCAAGTGTACACCATATGGCAGCATGCTTGTATTATATGTGGAAAGGTGGCTTTTACATACCAATGACTTCTGTCGGCATTGTCGGTGGTCAGCCGATAAACAGTTTGTAATGTTAAGGATTGCGGCTGTGCCACTTTCAATAAACAGCTGATCACTTCTTTTTAGTGCCCGTGCATTTTTTAGCTCCATTCTTACGCGCGTTCTTATACAGCTGGCCAACTTTTGAATATATCCTTGTTTATTGTATGCTTTTGGAATGCTATACAATGGAAGAGCTCTGACATATCGTTCCAGTGTCCTTAATCTGTGAACAAAACATTTGTAGTGGGAAATTCTTGAACCACTCTGGGAATTATAGTCCCTCATTGCTTTAGCAAGCTGTGTACTGGCATCAGTGGTGATGGAACGAAGCGTTACGAGTCCGGCCCTTTCCACATTGTTTAACATACCGTGTAGAAGTGAGCGCTCGACTTGTCGGGGCTATATGTCTTTTTGCACTTTGCTTGTGTGTGGTCACAGCCTCTAATTCTGCAATGTTTATTGGCCACAGCTGCTGCAATTGGTAATTTTCTGGTAGTGGTATGTTCTATAATGGCGGCAAAACTCTGTTCGGCCTTTTCACTGCCACCTTGAGGCCTTCTCGAGTACGAAACATCATGTTGTGCATCAACCGCAGGTTCATTTGGTATCAGCGAAGTCACATGTCGCAAATATTCTTGATTTTTTTCCATTTGCCGCTCATTTAAGTCGACCATTTTATCACATAATGAGCTGAATTTTCTCTGAAGCAATGTTCTGCTAGGAGCTTTGATATTTAGACATGTCAGAACTGTGGTAATGTCTGCCAGGCCCATTTTTGTCTTGACTGCAGGCAATACAGCCAATTCGTTGAGTTCACCGGCCGGTGGTCCGGAAGCTTTTTTCACAGTGTCTGATAATTGCAGTGGCTGTAGACTGAATCGACACACACTGCACTTCACAGACACAGATACACAGAGGCCTGTGCGGTCAACAATAACAACATTAACCCTAGGGTTTTTGCAGGAATTCCCATGCACAAGATTGATCAGTTCTCTTAATTTTCCCATGTTCATAATCACATTCTCCGATAAATCCAGATTTTCATTGTAGAATGGCTCTTTCTCATGCCGCGGTCTAAGCTTGAAAGGAAGATAACAAGAAGAAGACATTGACTCGAGATCTCGAGCCTCCTGACTTGTTAGGCGCGTGATTGGTGCGCCTCGTGTTGTCGGAATGGCATCTGATGTAGTTTTCACACTCGTATCAGAATGTGCCCAATGACCCTTTTTAAACTGGGTAGCTCTCTTTTTCAAAGATTTGTTGCAACTAATCCAAGATTTCCTGTATTTTCCAGGCATTTTGGTAGTAAACACAGAGATTTCACTATAACTTATGAAAAAACCTTCCTCTCTTGACAAAGTCAACTCAGAAAGTGGGAGATTGTGCATATTTCTTGGTTTTCTTGATAGGACAAGAGATAAACTGACCAATTAGGCTCTCAAAAATGTGGATTTATCAGAAATAGTATCAGATTTCACAAACACATTTACTTCACCACACTAGGAATATTAGCAATTGGCTCATTGTATTAAAAACTTTCAGTTCTGACTTTGAACATTTGGATTACCTCCCTTTGATTGGATAGAATTTGAATGCTAAGGGGAAATTTCTGTAAAAAAAATGAGGAAAGGGTTCAGTTTAAGTGTTCTATTTGATTCTCACATGTATTTTAAGTAGCTGATACCTTAAACTTGTTGCAGCAGTTTCTAAAAATTCTAATTATTAGAATTTTCTATGTAATAGACAGGCAATTTGGCATG
Source organism: Tridacna gigas (assembly GCA_945859785.2). Taxonomy (NCBI): domain Eukaryota; kingdom Metazoa; phylum Mollusca; class Bivalvia; order Cardiida; family Cardiidae; genus Tridacna; species Tridacna gigas. The sequence continues at coordinate 54,151,284 of OX244042.2, forward strand.
GTCGGTTTAGAAAAAAGTGACATTTTGAACAGAAATGGAACCCAAGACAGGGAAAAACTAGTACTTTTGCTACTGAACAAATACCTGAGGTAAGGTTTAAGTCCA